>CM060403.1:115927701-117127701 GCA_030545235.1 Helianthus tuberosus | reverse complement strand
CCCTCCACCTTCGTGTCACCCTTTTATTAACTTTGATTTTATTACTTCTTATTTGCTGACTGTCATTTATTGACCGTCGTTCTTCCTAAAGTGAAACTTGTTAATGGATATGGAGAAGAAACATAATTAATAAAGTTTTTTTTTGTCTTTTTGTTAATATGCTAGAACTTCAGAACTTGTTCCTTTGCTTTAACTGATAGGATAGTATTACCTATGCATCACCCTCCACCTACACATAAAACCTCCCTTCGTGTCAGCCATGAGGTAAGGGGTTATGTGGGGTGCCATTTAGAGGGTGGGCAACTTGCGGTTGCTACCCTCCTTCGTCTTTTTTACCGGTTTTCTACCCCCACAACTCATCTAGAGTTTGGTTTACAATGGCAATTAACATACGCGCATGGCTCCTATGAGGGGGTTGGGACGTTAAGTCAGGGGGCCCTATGCAGGGTACTGCTAGTGGTTTAAGGACAATGGAAAACCGGAGTCTGGGGGATTTTTCTGCCTACTTGAACACATGCAAAGCACCCACCTCAAGACAAAAAACCGAAGGCTATCTTAAAGGAGGCTATCTCTAAGGACTTGGACCTTTTTTTGGATATTGGGGAAGCTCTTAGGGCAGCGGATAAATGGTTATGTGGAAGTTGCATGGTGATGCATGCACTTAGTAGGAGGTGCAAGCATGAGGATGAGGTCGTGTCGTTTGCCATGGTCTCGGGGGATGTTGAAAATTTTATTATTGGGATCAGGAAACCATGTCAAGTGGTGTTGACACAAACCCACGTCACCCAGAAGAGCTCGGGCGTGGTGTTAACCTCCTAGAGCGAGTTTTTTCCCTCCTTGTTCAGACTGTTAAAAGCATTCCTCCCAGTTTTCGGTTGGTGTTTGCTCAAGTTTTAACACATGCTTTGCGCAAAGTGGTGGCGTCACCGGGATCGGTCGACAATTGGGTCCAATTGCTTTTGCTACCGTGTTACACCTTGTGGGTGGTCAGACCATCCTCTAGACAAGAGCAGAGATCAGGGAACATGAAATCTTTGCAGTGTAGTAACATCTAGCATGAGCGTGCAGTTTGGAAAGATAGGTCTCGACTTGATGATTTGGTCTCTTCCCTATTGGATAACGTGGGGGAGGCGGGGGGTCATAGGGGAGAATGCAGGAAGGAGGAAGACAAAGAAAGGGACCCTAATATTAAGGAATGTCTTCGGAAAGTCAGGGATGGACATTTCATGGTTTTGATTAAGGTCCTATGCTCTAGTGGAGTTTCCCGTCTAGGTGATTCGACCTTGAAAGATCTTATTAATAAACACCCAGTGGTGCCGCCCCAACCTTGCCTTCCAACCCTCTGGCCCAACCCACTCTTGTTGTTGATGGGGAGTGTGTGCTCAAATGTATTCGATCCTTTCCTAAAGGGACATCTTATGGTAGGGACGGGATGTAGGCCCAACACCTGTTAGATGCTATTGGGGGCGAGGGCTCAATGACATCCTCGGGTCCGCTTACGAGCATCACTAAAGTTTTCAACTTATGGCTTGGGGTATCCTGCCCTAAGGAGTTGGCTGAATTTGTTGCCTCGGCCCCTTACTCCCTTATTGAAGCCCGATAAAGGAATTTGGCCTATTGCTATAGGGGGTATCTGGCGAAGGTTGGTTTCCAAGGTGGCGATGAAGAAGGTCGGGAAAAACATGGCCCAGTACTTGGGGGACTTTCAATTTGGGGTGGGGACGCCAAATGGGGCAGAGGTGGTGCTTCACAATACGAATAGGTTTCTCAACTCCTTTCATGCAGGTGGTTCCTTGACCTTGCTTACTGTGGACTTCTCCAATTCTTTCAACACGGTCGACTGCACAGCCTTCCTCAAAGAGGTTCACCAGCGTTGCCCGTCAATCTATCGGTGGGTCCAATTCCTTTACACTCAGCCTGCTCAGTTGTATGTTGGTAATGAGTTTATTGGGGCTACTATCAGAGTGCAACAAGGAGATCCCTTGGGGCTCCTTCTCTTTGCCCTGGCCTTACACCTCCTTATTCTCCGGGTGCAGGACCGCTGTAACCTCCCATTTCATGCTTGGTACTTGGATGATGAGACGATTATCGGCAACACGTCTGAGGTTGCTAAGGCCTTAGACATCATCAAAGAGGAGAGGCCATCTCTAGGGTTTTGCCTCAACATTAAGAAAACATAGGTTTTTTGGCCGACATGCGATGGGCGGAAAGTTCAGGACGGGCTTTTCCCGAGATGGATTGGAAGACCAGAGAGGGGGGTTAAGCTCCTTGGTGGAGCTGTTAGCCGTGATCCTAGCTTTATCGGGGAGTTGGCAGGGCGGCGGGCCTCGGGGGCAGTTGACCTCATGAAACTCTTGCCCTGCCTTAGGGATCCCCAATTTGAACTCCTTCTGCTAAGGTCGTGCATGGGGGTTGCTAAGTGACTATTTGGGCTGCAGACTTGTCAGCCCCGATTGATGGTCGACGCGGCGCTTGGTTCGACGACGGCCTCCGAGAGGCTATAAAAGACATAGTCGTGGATGACGACCCTTTCTTTGGTGACCTCCAGTTGCGTCTGGCATCTCTGACAATGCGTCTAGGTGGTTTGGGCCTCCTCTCAGCTCTAGATGTTGGGTTTTATGCCTTTATGGCGTCTAGAGCTCAGTCTTGGGAACTACAAGATCATATCCTTCGAAACAGCGGGGTCACCGGGATCGACCCGGACTGTCAGCAGGCGCTCGAATGCTTAAATGCCTCTCTCCCATGCTTTGATATCGTCGGTTTCTCTAATAAGGAAACCGCCCCCTCGACACCACAAAAAACTTTGGAGAATTCTCTGTTTAGCAAAATTGCTCAAAGCCTGGGAGAAGTTTTGATTTATCGTCCCGCCAGAAGGCGGTGTTCGAGTGCCTGAAGGGTCCCCATGCTCAGGATTTTTTGGCCGTTATCTTGATTGAGGGGATGGGACAATGCATGTCTACAGTAGAATACAGAGCCATCCTCAAATACCGGTTGATAATCCCTGTGTACTCGGAAGATGAAACCTGCTCGATATGCCGTAAAGCTTGTATGGATAAATATGCGGAGCATGTAGTTCATTGTAAAGAGCTCTCTGGGTTTAAATATCGGCATGACTGGGTGCAAGATGTTTTTTGGGACATCCTGAGAAGAGATGGGATCTCTGCTAAGAAAAAGGCCCCTGTGAATTTTCTCACGGACCCTATGGAAGGGAGATCTACTCTGGGACCAGTGGATCTGCTTGTCTTTGGCTGGGCTGGGGGGAAACATGCATGTGTAGACCTCATGAGGGTTTCCCCTTTGGTTGGTTTATGGGAAAACGGGTTTGTATTTGGACAAGCAACAAGAAATGCAGAATCAAAGAAAGTGGATAAGCACGCTAAAGCTTGCGTAGAAAACCAACATGTTTTTGTCCCTTTTACCTTTGATACATTTGGTTCCCTAGCACCAGTAGCTATCCACTTCTTGACCAGGGTCCAACAGGTCATCCACAACAATTGTTCAGCCCCAGGGGGCAGGGGTTTGTCTTTGGTAGGTTAGGGTTTGCAATTTAGAAAGGGTTGATGGTATAGCTTGTTGCCCATCTACCTTTTGTTTTGATATAACTTGGCAAATTTGGATATTGAATATAAGAAATCTTACAATTAATTTTAATCTCTCAAAAAAGAAAAATTATACAAAAATAGAAATAAGCAAATTATCATATTATTAATCTTGTAATTTGATTTTTCAATAGATAATCTAGTTGTGGAATTTTTAGAACAATTGTCACATTTTATTTGATATTGTTTATAATATATAGATTACATAATTTATAAAAGAGAAAAATGCTCGGATAGTCCCTATGGTTTGCTCATTTTTCATCTTTAGTCCCTAACTTTCTAAAATTACAGCTATAGTCCCCAACTTTTGCAATTTCGTTCTCGGATAGTCCCTGGCACGGATGAAGGTTAACTTTTTGTGTTAAATGGGTGTGAAATGACCAAAACACCCTTACTAATAAATAAAACATAAAAATATAATTAATTATTTAAAACCCTACCCCACCCCCACCCCCACCCCCACCCCATCCCATTTCTTCCCCAACTATTGTTCTTCCCCAAATCAATCTGTAATTTCGACAAAATGATTTCGAGTTAACTGAGGTTTTTGAGATTCACTGTTTCGTGTGACAATCACTTCCACGGTTCCGAGTTGCCACCGGTTTTGAGTTCCATAGTTTTCGAAGTTACAGTCATCATCTTCATCCTTGTAACAATCACCTGCAACTCCGACTACCCATCATTTGACAAGTAATCACCTCCATCAATCTCCACCACTACCCCGTGCACCACCAACCTCCACCATCCCCGTGGATCTCCGGTTTCCATCATCGCCACTACCCCGTACACCACCATCCTCCGATCACCATTAACCACCGGACACCACCTCACCATTCACCGGCCATCATCTTCGTTCTCGCATATCACCTCCGTCCATCGTCAACCAGTTTCTTCTCCAACAAATGTTCACCTATGGCAACCACCTTCCGTCATCGCAACATCGCAATCATAAATCATCGTAATCATCATCATACTCCGTTCATCATAGTCATCGAGTGTCATCATCATCACCGTTGTGGAGGAATGCAAATTTTTGGTTCGGTGTGTCTGTTTAACAAAGAAGAAGCTGGGATGGGGGTGGGGGTGGGAGTGGGGCAGGGTTTTAAATAATTAATTATATTTTTATGTTTTATTTATTAGTAAGGGTGTTTTGGTCAATTCACACCCACTTGACACGAAAAGTTAACCTCCATCCGTGCCAGGGACTACCCGAGAACAAAATTGCAAAAGTTGGGGACTATAGCTGTAATTTTAGAAAGTTAGGGACTAAAGGTGAAAAATGAGCAAACCACAGGGACTATCCGGCCATTTTTCTCTTTATAAAACTAGTTATACTGTTTTATAAAAATAATTAATTTTATTATTTTAAAAATAATCAAAGTGACTACAATAATAAGACCACCTAAGTTGTTATAATTTCTTAGATGATGTTACTTAGAATTGAGTGGAATAAATAATCATAATATATAATAATATATATTTATATATTATGTTATTATTTTTCTATAATGCTTTTAATAAAAAAACTCAGATATAATCATATATGGACTTATGGACATAACTAATTAATTATTGTATTTGGATTTATCTGGTTTTATTAGAAAAGTTTATAAAGAAATTTAAGACTTGAAAACAAAAATTAATTTTGAGTTATCACTCATTAAACTATTAAACTATACTCAAAGTTACATTTACATACATTTATATATATAGAGTGGGAGTTGGCTAGAAAGCCTAAGTTTCCTAGAAAGTCTAGGAAGCAATAGGGAGGTGACATGTGGCTTTTAGTTTTTTTAATCAAAAGGGCATGATGGTAATTTGATTATTAATTTAATTTTGGAATATTATATATATCCTAAACTAACTATCCAGATATTTATGGAAACGTATATCTCTTTGACAATTTCAAATCATTACGATTTCAAAAGGGCAGTTACTTTAAATTACGAAGTTCAAATAATTAACAATTTCTTCACGTTGTGTTTTATCAGTTTCTGGGTTCATCACAATGTGTTTTAGCAGTTACTGGTTTCAGTTACTGTTTTATCACAATGTGTTTTATCAGTTACTGGTTGATATGATTTTTGGCATTCTTGATGTTGTGTTTTATCAGTTACTGGTTCACGTTGTGTTTTATCAATTACTGGTTTCATCACAATGTGTTTTATCAGTTACTGGTATCAGTTATTGTTTCATCACAATGTGTTCTATCATTTACTGGTTGATGTGATTTTTGGCATTCTTGATGTTGTGTTTTCTCAGTTATTGGTTTCATCACAATGTGTTTTAGCAGTTAATGGTTTTAGTTACTGTTTCATCACACTGTGTTTTATCAGTTACTGGTTGATATGATTTTTGGCATTCTTGATGTTGTGTTTCATCAATTACCGGTTTTATCACAATGTGTTATCCAGTTATGATTCATGAACGACATGTTCTTTTGTATTTTATATACTGTTTCATTACAATGTGTTTTATCAGTTACTGGTTGATGTCATTTTGGCATTCTTGATGTTGTGTTTTATCAGTTACTGGTTTCATCACAATGTGTTTTATCAGTTACTGGTTGATATGATTTTGGCATTCTCTATGTTGTGTTTTAGCAGTTAGTCACTAGTCCGTCACGTTGTGTTTTATCGCTAAAACACACTACTATGAACACATCTATATCTGATTTATCATTATTTTTTATATGATTTGGTGTTTTCAATTGTGAGGGATTAGAGAGAGAGAAAAAAAATTGCGACATTTTTGGAGGTGGTTTTATGATTGGTAGTTATTTCCTTATTTAAAACAACTTAAATGACACATTTACCCCTAATCAATTAAATTGGTCTATTTTAAAGACATGTATATTACCAAAATGCCACCAAAATGATCTCAACCATTAAACACACTCATCTGATGGCCCAGATCGCCTCCTACACTTTCTAGGAAAAACACACTTTCCGCAGGATCCTCACTCATATATATATATATATATATATATATAGGTTGAAGATCCTGTACATTAATTCAAAAGTGTGAGAAGTGTGAGAAATTTTGTGGAGATGACATGTGTCCTAAATCTAAATTAATTCAAAAAGGTAAACAAGTAATTTTCTCATTAATCTAACTAGTTGTAACACCCGTGTGAACACACGGGTATGTTTAATAACGATCGAAATCAAATACTAAAAAACAGATTATAATATATCATTTAAATTATTTGCATTTAGTTACATATCTTTATAAAACAATGTTAAAGACAGTTAGTTTTAGTGTACATGTTTGATATAGAAATAAACTAAGTAATTGATAATATGTTGTCTAAAATGAAAGCATGACCTAATTTTATGTTAAAGACAGTTTGTTTTAGTGTACATGTGCAAATTTTTGTCTATATCTATAGGTAAAATATGGTGTGAAATTATTTAATGAATTCACATTCGCATTATACTTATGAATTGACAACAACATCAGGCATAAATCATAAGTGAAGCTACAAAACATCCAGAAACAAAGGTCCTCTGTCTCTGTTTCAAGCCAATAATTGACCTTGAAACCGTATCTGCAAGCGGCGCTGAATTTCTTGGTCTTAATACCCAACCTACCTGAAATTGACAATTACTATCCCGTAAGTTTCAACACCGCATTGAAAAATCATATATAACAACCTAAGTTTCGAGATGTATTAAGGAAAACCATTACCTGAGATGTAAAAGGAAAGAATGTGATGGCTCAATGATGGTTGTTGTCATTAGGTGCAATGAGACCTACCGGAAAGAATTTGATGGCTTAAGTATAATTATAAGCTTATTAACGAATGAGACCATATTAATTTAAAATTTAACCTTATGATAACCAAAAGGCAATCTTTGTATAGTCTGAAACATAAGTCATCCTTGAACATGGGTCATCGGCCAAATCAAATACTAAAAACCAGATTATATCCCTGCATGAAAAACAAAATGGATAAATTTAGGGAAAATGGGTTTGAAAGATGATAACCCAACAGTAGAGGATCTCATTCTACAGCTTCGATAAATGTAAGGGTGTTCTCAAAGAATGGTTCCTAGATGTTTGAAAACCAACAAAGATCGACAAATGTCAACAGTATTGATATTCTTTGGACATTTGTCGGTCTTCAAACATCTAGGAAGCATTATTTGAAAACACCCCTGAATTTATCGAGGCTGTAGAATGAGATCCTCTACTGTTGGGTTATCACCTTTCAACCACATTTTCCCTAAATTTATCAATTCTGTTTTTTATACCTCCCAAAGCCACCTATTCGCCTGCAAACAGATCGAGAAAGCTTGAAGTATAACCTGTAATTAATTATATGGCACCGGATTTTCACTGATTTAAGAATCTCAACATCAGCTGACAACAAAGAACCAATTAACAAACATCTTAATACTAATCCATAATTCAGATTATTAACTTCTGAATGCACTAACCGGTTTTTCCTGAAGAATTGTTGTCCAGTCTGTGTGATGTGGTGTCAATTATACTGTTATTCCGCTTCTTCGCTGTATTAACACACTAAAATCTTAAAACATAAAAGCAAACAAAATGTTCCCCAAAAAAATAACAAAACACAAGTAGTTAGTTATATGCTACCAAACTTGAAGTGTTGCACCGCAGCCTCCACATGTGTACACTGGTTTGCTGATTATCAAACTAACCGTCATCATAATCAGCAAATTGCTATTATCATCAAAACATGTTTAAGTGAAAAGTAAACTGAATGAAAAAACAAACAAACATCATTGAATCTATAAACATCATCCAGACTATGATTGTTTATGTAAGCTGCTGCTGTTGGCTTCATGATTATCCTTTTCGACATGCCCGATGGCTCTGGTGGTGAGTTCTATAGTTCATTCTCCTGTATCAGCCAACCAAAATAATTAAAAAATAAATCAAACACTACAACAAAACAAAAATCATCACCACAAACAAAACCAATCAAAAAAGATGAAATCTTTATCAAACTACAAATTCTTGAAATTACCAATCACGACTAAGAACAAACAGACCAAGAACATCTTCAGGGACGGTAAAAGTACCTTATCTTTCTGATTGAACAACACATCATCAGCGAAGGTCATTCATAGTGAACTTGCAAAACATTTGCATTGTCAGAATGCTAGGCTTAGATTGTGAATAAAGATGACAACACCATAGCTGCTAGAAGGTTGTATGAACAACTGCCATCCTACAACCTTGTCATACCCTAGAATTCTTGGAAAACACCATAGTTTTAGTCTCAGGTGAGAAGCATCTCAACAACATCATTGACTGAATATCGCTTACAATCTAAAAACGTGGTCTTAGGTGACATCGATCTCATAATCATGCACCAAACATGGATTACAGCCAACGCTACCTAGCACAGCCGTGAACGGCAGCCGGCAACGATGGTTTATATATTGCAACAACACGCCAGATCTCACCATCTTAACCTCAGATGACAAAATCATCTTCATCGTTCTGAGTAGAGACGTTCAAGTTGTTTTGTGCATTAAATGCACCTGTGAGAAGTAATCATATATCCATCTCTTTCTTTCTTCTTGACACTTTAATCTACAAAATCATCATAGCCACACGACCACATGTAAAACAAAACACAGGAATCAGGTCCAAACGTCAATTTATATGACCGATCTACAAACGAAAAATTGGAAAACTTACCGGCGTCCTTACATACAGCTAAATAGGCATCTCAGACCAACCAAAATCCATTTTCTTGTATAGATGTGACAACAATTATACACGATCCCTTTTCAAAACATTAATTACCAACACAGCGTCGGCGAAGGTCATTCATGGTGAAGTTGCAAAACATTTGTATTGTCAGAATGTCAGGCTCAGATTGTGCATAAAGATGACAACACCATGGCTGCAAGAGAGGTTGCATGAACAACTGCCATCCTACAACCTTGCCATACCATAATGCTATCTTCATTCAATTTTTACTTAAATCTACAAAATCATCATAGCCTCATGTTGAAAGGACAAGAAAAATGCACTTTGCATTCATTTTTATTCATCATCACAGTCAACACTAAATGATTTACTAAAGTAATACAAATGATTTGAAAATGTCAGACCTCGCGTATATTCAGGCCGACGTTTGCTTCATCATAGTTTTAGTCTCAGGTGAGAAGCATCTCATCAACATCATTGACTGAATATTCCTTAGGTGACATCGATCTCATCATCATCAACCAAACATCGATTACACCCAACGCTACCTAGAACAGCCGCGAACGGCCGGCGGCAACGATTAGGGCATGTTGCAACAACACGCCAGATCTCGCCATCATAGCTGTTCAGATGACAAAATCATCTTCATCGGTCTGAGTGACAAAAGATGGTGATTCACCGACGGATTTCTTTATGAATGACATGGTTCGTGTGGAAGATAAGGAAAATAGCACCTGTGAGAAATCGCCTGTGAGTTTGAAATGAGAAGAAAGAGAAAGATGGAGATTAAAGTGTGAAGAAGAAAGAGAGAGTTGAGATATGATTACTTCTCGCAGGTGCATTAAATGCACAGTTCAACACCCCATGCATTTTCAAAAGTTTCCTCCTAAAAAAACCTAATAATTATATAATCCAACGATAGGCAACATGAATAACCTATATATACCGAATGCCAAGGATTATGACAATCTATCCAAATTTCTCATACCTACAAAACCACAACCAGACTTTTCAGCCAAAACAATAGAAACTCATTAAATAAAAAACCTAATACCAACAAAACCACAAGCAGACCATTGTACCAAAACTATGGAAACTCGTTAAATAGAAAACCTAACCGTTTATAAAGAACTACAGTCGGACGCATCACCATTGCTTGCCAGAGATCGACATCTACCATCGAAACCTGTCGCCAACCTTATCTCCATCGCCAACTCGTGGCTGTTACCCTGAATCGGTTGCCGAATTTGCCCCAACTCACCTTTAGAAAAAAACTAAATTTATATTATGTAGTAAACAATTTGAAAATTACCTTGAACATTTTTATTGGTCGGCCAAATACGAAACATATATCTGTCGAGATCTCGGCAACGGTACAGAGCGTCTGGTGCATCTTCAATTTTTAGAACGATTGAGAATCCATTTAGGTTAATGATCATAAACACAAAACCTAATTAAACAAACCTACACATCCATTACAAAATCTGGTAATAAACATACCTGAACTTCAACAGCTTGACGGATAACATCTGCACCTGATACATAAACAAATCAATTAGATTTAATCATCAACAATTTTCATCAGCAATTTTAAAACAGAGATCTTGTACCTGATAGAAGACAACAGTTGGCTGCAGAGCTCTTTGAAAACACTACATGTAATCAAAATCCCCAAATTAGAAACCTAATTTCTAAAATTAACCAAATTACTACAAATAAAGTTTTTAAATAAAGCAAACTTCAAAGTAAGATAAAACACCACATGCAATAAATAAATTACAACCAAATCACAACAAAATTACAAAATCCTGAGTTCAAACTGTTACATAATTCACTTAATCAATTCTAATTATGTCAAAAACTAAACAAATTCGAACTGTATCAGATTACAAATAAAAAAATGAATTTAAAACAACACTTTAAATCATACATCTCGTGATCACCATTATCTGAATCGAAACTGGAGTTGAATACCGTAGTCCAAACCTTTATCTTGTTCAAAACCTACAAAACAAAAATTAGTGTTTACATGAGAAAGAGAGCATCTGAGAGAGATGATTTTTAGAGAGCATCTGAGAGAGATGATCTTACTCTTCTTCACCAGAAGAATCAAAAGATTCCACTGAAGGAGTCTTTCTAGCCTATAGGAAAATAAAAACAATGATCAGAAAAAAGAGACAATGTTATAAAAGCGGCTGCTAAACAGGTCGTGTTCATGGGGTGGGGATCGATCATGATCATATAAAGTTAAATAAGTTCTGCGGTGAAAAGGTTAACCTGAGGAAAACGAAATCAAGTTCTGCAGTGATTTGTAGTTCCCAGATCTCCATCCTGTAACAACACAAATTATCACTTTACAGATCTGAAAAATACAAAGAAACCCTAGATCTACAAAAATAAAAGATACATACAGGGGGTGATATGAGGTCTACAAACATACAAGATACCAGATTATTAGAAAACCATAACAAAAATCATCAACAACCGGGACCGAAACCTCCTCATATTTACAAGCCAGCAGCATGGCAACCAAACCGACAAGCTGCAGCTTCTTTCTAACCACACTTTGCGTAGCCAAAAACCGGTCTATCAGGTTAACCGTCAAGAACAGTGTCTCATGTTGAAGATCAAACTTGTGTTGCACCTGATTTGATTTTCAAAAATCTTTGAAGGGTATGATTAAAATTACAATTTTTGAAGGTTAAAAAAACAAAAGTTACCTCAATGAGCCAGTCAATTAATATGGCTCTCATCTTCTCATTGATATCAGATTGTTGTGTTAACATATAGTTTGGTGATACCATGCTATAACTCTATAATTCAATCAACATAAATTAATCTTGATCATGTGGGTCCCTCTAATTATACGAAAAAGTTCATAAAAATGTTCCATTTTAATAAAAAAAATGTCACCTCTATCCTTCTGTAATGAGCATACAGATCTTCAACATATTCAACAACGGCAAGCGGATTTTTGGCGTCCGAAATGTCGATATCAATAACGGGTTCTTCAAAGATGTCCTCCATTTCAACCTCCTGCAATGATTTTTTAATAATATCCAAATTAATATAATCTTAATTATTGTGATTGAATTAATTATAAAATATGCAAAAAAACATAAAAGAAAGATCAATACCATAAGATCCTTTTTCCGGTTCGGTTGCTTCCCATGCCATGGGCACATGTTGATCTTCCTCATCATCTTCAAATATCTTAAAACTGTCAGTTGACTGTTTCAGCTTCACAACGTCCTGATTTCGATAAAAAGTTTCATTTTTTAATAAAATACACATTAAAATAAACGAAATTCTTCACTGGTATGCAGCGACAATGATACCTCAGGTAAACACTGTTTCTTGTTGGCAATTTGAGCTGCAAGTTTCCTTGTGATTGGTCTATTAACATGGCTCACAACATTGTTCTCATTGTTACCATTGGCCCTAAAGATCAAACAATAGTAAATACCAGCTACATTATATCTATACAAAATGTATTATGATTAAAATAAATAATTTTTTTTAATAAATTATAGAATACATACTGTGATAAACCTCTTTTGTGGACAACACAAGGGTGAATCTGAGCTCCTCCTAGTGACCATCTTCTCTCCTTTGACTTCACAAATAAAGTCAAAATTAAAATTTTGAAACAGCCCAATTCATATATAGCAATTATTTACAGATTTAACATTTAGGGTATTAGAATACTCCTCAACTCGAGTAGCATCACGAGGCGTCTCGTAAGGCTCTCTAGGTCTTGATTTTTTCACGCCAGCCGTGAACCACACTTTATCAGACTGATAGTTCTCCACAACCACACTCGTTACTTTCACCCAAACCAAAACTTTCGTCTTAATTCCATCAATCACTATGAACTTTCCCATTGACACAAGCCCTTTGACCCGAGTAGCATACCTTACGACTGATTGGTCCTTAAGCAAACTTCACAAGGATAGGGTAAGTGGACCACGAGCTTTAGCTTTGACTCATCAAACTCGAAGCACGTAATGTTTTGTGGGAATAAGCCGGGAGGAAGGTTGTATTCTCTAAGGAATTCAGGCAATGGTTTCAGTGGCTTGCCTTTGAAGGAAGATATATCAGTTATCATACAACAACAGTACATAAAGGTGGCAAACAACACGGGTCACGCAGGTGGGTTAGATAACGGGTCAAAGCAGCTATTTTTTTATCCGCAAAAGAAACTTGTCTAAACAGGCGGGTTGGATAACACATCAAAGCACTACACCTATCTTCTAACCAACAAAAGAAAGTTGTCCAATTTTTTGTTGCAAATAAGTGGATCGTTAGAATTGATTACAATACTGTATTTTTTATAGTAATTTCTGTTTTTAGAAGAAAGTGATTTAACAGAATTTTATGTATTATAAATATGCTTTGGGGGTTTTGAACGAAAGAAAGAGCGCACACACGACATACCTTTTAGCTTGTCAAATACCCATTTTGCCTTCTTTTCCACAGTATTTGAGAATGTCTGCAAACATCAAAAGCAAATTTTAACAATCTAAACAGATTTAATTAAAATCCATAAATATACATGTATTCCTAAATGCATTAGATTCAAAAATGACATATATAAGGCAACTGTCTACGACTAACGGTTTCCAATTGTCACATCACTCCAAGTAAAGAAAAAGGCCAACGCGATCAACGTCTTTGACACGTCAGCTTCCATATCAAGCAACCATCTCGTATGATAATCAAGATAACAAACAATTCCTACTATCTCTCCATATGTTTCACTGATTTTAAGCAACCAAACAGCCCCCATCAAATGATAACCAAGATAACAAATAACATAAATTAACCAATTCCTACAATCACCCCTGTGTTTCACTGACTTGTGTTATTCCCTAATCCCTATCACCAACTAAAGTTTGAGAAAATTCAAGAACATACACACTCAATTATATAATAATAATAATAATAATAATAATAATAATAATAACGAAAATCCTGCACTACATTCCAAAAAAAAAAAAGATCCATCGAAAATGAATGAGCATAACAATCAATTCCATTGAGGTTAGATTAGATTCCAGTTTGACAAACTACCATCTATATCAATAATAGAGAATTATCTACTTTAAATGCAACACAAAAGACAAAATTAAATTTTGAAGTACTCATACCGATTTCGAAGTCGTAGTTTTAAGCTTTTATCAAAAATTTACATGCCCTGTTGCCTTGCCTCCGTTTTGCTAGACCCCCAAACCACCATTTGCTCAGGGAGGGATGCCGACAGGAGACAAAATAAAATTTAATTCAAAGAACAACAACAACACCAATCAGCCTCAACGCTTAATCAATGCCGATCAGAAGTCTGACTTCTTTATCAGGTCCGATAACGGGATTTGCTAAATCTCTTATTCATGTAAGAGTTAGGGTTTGAATAAAGTTACCTCTTAAGAAGGATTGAAAGAACATGCAGAGGTGAGCTCGGAAAAAGAAGAGTGACGGACGGAGATCGTTGTGGTCACCGGTGGTTCCTCATCCGATGGGCTTAAACTTCGCCGGCACGCTCCAGATCTAAGAGAAAGAGAGAGGCGCCAGATCTGAGAGAAAGAGAGAGAGAGTGGAATGGAAAGGGATGTAGGTTTGAAATTTGAAATGGGATTTAGGGATTTGAGAGAGGATTTGAATTTTGAAAATTTTATTTATCTATTATTAATATTAAATAAAGTTGTTATTTATGACATCAGCAATACCTACGTGGTATATCTAGTTTGTTGACACGTAAGCAAAATGACATCAGCTTATAATCTCCCTTAATAGATAGTATAGATTAATTGATAACCTTCCATAACTGCCACCCTTAATTATAGGAATACGAATTAAGAATTAATTTACGAATTTTTGTCATCTCGTTCAGAATTGTATAGTGTTATATTTTTTTATATAGTGTTACATAGTGTTATATGATGTTATATAGTGTTTTTTTGGTGTTATATGATGGATGTATAGTGTTATATAGTGTTATATGGTGTTATATTATAAGGTGTTATATAGTGTTATTTAGAGTTATATAGTGTTATATTTGTCTAATAGCATGTCTATGATTGATGTATAGTGTTATATATTGTTATATAGTGTTATATAGTGTTACAAAGTGTTATATAGTGTTACATAGTGTTATACGATGTTATATGGTGTTATATAGTGTTAATTTAGGAGTGAATCGCTAGAATTTAGGATAGGTTACTTAATTTGAAACATGTACAAAGACACTATTACCCCTACAATTTTCAAATCAATCCAAATAATTAAAACACAATTTATAATTTGGTCTCTATTAATCTCAACCATTAGATCAAAGATCTAATGGTTTAAAACACTTCTCACACTTTTGAATTAATGTACACTATCCCTACCCTATATATATATATATATATATATATATATATATATATATATGTTTGGTTAAGAATACTTGTATACATTTTGTTTCAAAATAATACTTTATACAAAAAGTCCCCAAATCTAAGAACCCGAATACTTAGTTCTATTTTATCGTTCCATTCGTTTAGATATCTATTTATATATTTTTAGGGTAACTTTGTCGTTGGATTCTTTTAGATATTTATTTTATTATGCGGACTCATTTGTGGAACGCTTTGTAAACCGTGAGAAAGTAGATCTCTTTTCCCCTTTTTACAATTAAACTTTTTGGGGTATATCATATGTCACGAAAATTCACATATTTATTTTAAAGCAATTATCAAAGCATGCAAGTTCATGGTGTGGTTTATGTGTGGGTTGGTGTATTTGTTTGTTTCATTTAAGTGCAATGGTTACTCAATACATAAGTGCCTCATTATTCTTAGGCACTTATTACGGCTGACTTTTCCTCGTGGCATGGATGTTGGTATCACCTCATTATTCTTAGGTTGATCTTTCTTCATGCTTGGGATGTTTGTATCACAATTATTTGATATGACTATGGGATGTGTGTATTGCCTCATTATTCTTAAGCTGAACCTTTACTCATGACTATGGGATGATCATTGGTTATGTTATTATTATTGATTGTTTATTGCTTGTGATTGTTGTTTGTAGTGATTGTTTATTGTTTGTGGTTATCTTATCAACACATGATTTGTATGTTAACATTTTATTTAAAAAATAAATAAATTATTTTATTTAAACCAGAGATTTACTCACCAACTTTTTAGTTGACCAAAAAAATATTTTACGCATAATACAGGAAATCAAGTTTGATGAAGCGAGGATGAAGATACGTAGGATTGCCTTAGACAAATAAACGAGAGTTATGATATGTTTATGTTATGAATTTTGTTTGAATTATTTGAACTTGTATATGTTAAATGTGACATTTTAATTACGACATAAATA
The DNA here is from genome assembly GCA_030545235.1 of Helianthus tuberosus. NCBI lineage: Eukaryota > Viridiplantae > Streptophyta > Magnoliopsida > Asterales > Asteraceae > Helianthus > Helianthus tuberosus. The sequence goes on along the minus strand of CM060403.1, from coordinate 117,111,037 downwards.
AATATTTAAACTTTTAATAGTGTCGTTAGCTTTGGACAATCATCTCGCTCCGACCGATAATCTGTCACGGGTCGAGCTGTGACATAAAGGACGATGCATGATGTTTTTTATATTCATGTACTTGAAAATAATCTTATAAGCATCGGTTAGTTGGACGAGATAGGGCACACGATCGCAATCCAAGATGGTATACTGTGGATGTTTGAGCAAGACGAAACTTTGCTAATGAAGGTACCTTGTTCACCTAATCACATTTACAAGATTAAGTTAAAGGTTGTATCTCAAATTTGCTTACAAACTAAAAATGGCGAGGTTGAAAATAACGACCAAACAGTCTCTGTTGTGACAAATATTAGTGACCAAACAGAGAAATCAGACATATAACGATCAGACTGACCAGTTAGCGACAAAATCTAACCAGTCAACGACACAATCTGATCACTCAGTGACAACTTTTAGCGACCAGTATGTGACAGATCAACTTTTCAGCACCACAGTGGGTTCAGAAGGTCCGAATCAAGTACATATTAGCTCATAACAGTTACCCTTGTCAAAACGGTTTGATTTAATAGTTAAAGGGATGCATGGTTTATGAAATCAAGAGACAAGTTTGAAAGTCGAGAACTTATTGCAAGAGCAAGTTAAAGTAGAACGCATTAACGGGGATTTGCAACGGACCAACATCCTCACGAAAGCCATGCCACAACTAGAGATTATCGAAATGAAATATCTTCTTGGTATTGTAAGATTAAGGAGGTAATTGTTAGACTAATCTTACATATCTTGCGAGTTCGGGTAAAAAAGTGCAGGCTTACAAACCTCAGGTAAAAAATGACCGAGTTATAAACTCGAGGTTTTTGAGATAGTTTTTTAATCTTAGTTTAATTCAAATAGGTGTCTTATTGAAATTGATTGTTAAGCTTATATATAGAAAGAATTATGGTAAACCGGCATAATCATCCAATCATAATAGAAACAAGTTTTGTTTTTTTTGTTCTTTGTTTACATACGATAGCAATTGTCTTTCATGGCTAAAATTTATCACATTCTGAAATTTATTCTACAACGAAGTCGAAGTCTGATCACAGGTCAGATCAGTGGTGGATCCATGTTTTTTTTCAATGGGGTCCATTTTTTCGGTGTTCAAAATTTTCATAACAAAACGTTAAAAATTTTTGGGTCTGTCCTCGTTCGGGTCGGTCAGAGCAAGATTTGAATTAGATTTAAAAATAAAGAAAGAAAAAAACAGACTATACAAAGATTGAATCCATGAACTCTTGTTGGTAAAGAAAGAGGTTTACAATTACACCAGTTTTTCTTTTCTTTTCTTGTTATGGTGTCCACCTAATTGTATTTACGAGGTCCTTCTAAAATTTAATATACCGGATCTACTAACTTTTTAAAAAACATTAGGGTTTGGGGACTCCGACCCGTTCAATGTGGGTCCGTCCCAGGGTCAGATGCACATGACCATACTAACATCTGCTTTATGTTGTTGGATCACTTTAACAGTGTAACAACCATGTTGTAACAAAAAGATGGTGTATTTGTTTCGGTATATACTTACACAAAAAGAAAATAATTACCGGGCTAAAATAATGTTGTATTTTGACAGTTGTTTATTAGGTTGAAGAAGGGAAGAGCAAGAAAAGACATATAATATGGTATATGTGTGATTCGAATAAAGGTAGATAGATATACTTATCTGAATAATGAAATCAATACCAGTTTTAATTCTACACAACTTGACCTCTTATTTATTCCAACTTGATGTGGAGTAGTGTGGACTTTAAGATATAAATAATTGAATTAACAAAACTCTTTTTAGTTATTTTGTTAAGCAATTTACTTACAAATTAGGCAATCTATACCTAAAACCATGTTGTTATAATATAATAAAGAGTAAATTACTATTTTGACCCCTAAGGTTTAACCAATATAACATCTTCTGTCTAAAAATAATCTTTTAACATATTAGATCTTAAGATTACATTTTATAATTTCTCTAATACTAACTTTGTTACTTTTTTTTTCCGGTTAAGTGTAAGGATACCAGAGTCCTTTTACACCTCAGGGGTTGTTTATATGAGTTATAAAGTTCTTTTAATATTTTTATTTGTGTAATCACTTAATTTTTTTATTTCATTATTTCACGATTATTATTTAACGAAATACGTTTTAAATATACAAATAAATACATATTTTCTTTAACAATTTGTTTTTTTATAGATGTCGTGTTTAAAAACATTTAATTTTTAAGCTTTTTAATACATTCTATAGTTTTTAAAATTGTTTCTTTTTAAACCTTTTGTTTTTAAAATCGTTCTATTTAAAATCGTTTGTTTAAAAAAATGAACAGTTTATTTTTTACCATTCTTTTGTAATATCATATGTTTTAAACTTTTTTTAAACAATTCATTTTTATGGTGTTCATTTATAAAACAATTTATTTTTAAAGCGTTCCTTTCAGAACCATTTTTGTAAAGTGTTCCTTTTATTTTTAAAACATTATTTGAATCATTTATCTTTTATTTTCATTTTTTGGACCATTCGTTTTTCGAAATTCGTTCATCTTTAAACCTTTTATTTATTAAAATCATTCCTTTTTTTTAATTTATTAACATAATTTTTAATACCTTTTGTTTTTTATTAATGTCGTTGTTTAAAATCTTTGAAAAATCAATTGTTCATTTTTAAATTCCTTAATTTTTAAAATCCTTCATTTTTTGAAGTTTATTTTTGCTAACGGCTATAAGTAAATTCTAGAATACAAAGTTTAAAAAAAATTCTTTATAAAAAGGTTTTAAAATACACGATTTAAAAAAAATAACTGTTTAAAATAAGTTTACTAAACAAACGATTTTAAAAAGAAAGGTATAAAATGAATTGTTAAACGATTTTAAAAATACACCATTTAAAAGACGATCTATTTAAAAAGAGTTTAATAAACAAGCGATTTTAAAAAGAATGATAAAAAATGAATGGAAGAAAAATGAACGACTTTAAAAGAACGATTTAAAAAAAAAACAAACAATATAAAACTGAACGATTTTAAAAAAGATGGATGATTTACAAAAAGGTTGACAAACAAATGATTAAAAAACGTTTATAAAAAATAAATTTGTATATCTTAAATGTATTTTATTAAATAGGGAGAAGATCACGCGAGAACCACCTCTTATTGCGAGAACCGCAAGAACCAATGTGAAAACAACCAAAAATGCCTAAAAATAGCTAAAAATCACACAAATTTTTTTTTTGATTTTTTTAATATTTTTTATGTTAAAATCGCTACTTTTCGAAGCCAAAAATTTTTTTTTTTTTGAATTTTTTTTTAAATATTTTTTTTATTCGAAAAGTAGCGATTTTAACATAAAAAAATATTAAAAAAATAAAAAAAAATTTAGATTTTTTTTAGATTTTTTTAGGTTTTTTGGGGATTTAGTTTTTAGCATTTTAGCTTGGGGGGGGGGGGGGGGGGTTAGGTTTTTTTTTAGGTTTTTTTGGGGGTTTTAGTTTTTAGCATTTAGCTTGGGGGGGGGGGGGGGGGGGGGGTTAGGTTTTTTTAGCTATTTTAGGTTGTGTTCACATTGGTTCTCATGGTTCTCACAATAAATGGAGTTCTCGCATGAGCCCCTCCCTTATTAAATAATAATCTTAAAAATAAAAAAAAACATAAGTAATTACATAAATAGTCTCTTAATTATTAAAAAATCTTTATAACTTACATAAACAATCCCTAAGGTGTAAAAGGACCATAATACCCTAACACTTAGCTGGAAAGAAGTAACAAAGTTAGTGTTAGGGCCCAAAACCATTACAAGATGCAACCTCAAGATTTGATAGGTTAAAAAATTTCTTTTTCGACTGAAAAGGTTAAACTAATTAAACCACAATGACCAATATAGTAATTTATTCTATAATAAATAATGGACTCCTTGCGTTATGGGTATACAATTTTTTTGCTTCTAATATTTCACCACTTCATATTGTATTTCTTAATTTAAAAGTAACAATAATAAAACAAAATATTTCCTAAAACCTTCATTATTAACTATTTAAAATTTTTATATGTAATTTCAATCATATCTTATCTTAAAATATCATTTTTAACTATTTAATATTTTTACACAACATTTGTTATACATGGGTTTCTAATCTAGTTACATAAGACCTCTCTAATGTTCCATGCCTAGGGTATTACCACCACCCATGTCGGAGCCACATCGACGCCCTTAGACCCTTCAAGCGTGACAGGGCTCACACCTTCCCATCCACGCCTCACTGACGCAGTGTTCTATTTTTTTTTTTTGCAAAGTAGTGTGACCTAAGGAGTGACTCAGATTCCTCCAAGCTCCTGGGCGTGAAATGTTACGAATAATTGGTAAATGATAGAATATATTTAGAAAAGAATATATCTTGAGGTAAAATTCCATAATAGTTAAAAAAAGATGAACAAAGGAATATAATATGACGTCGTAATAGTTATCAAGTTGCATATATAGTTCTTTATTCTCAACTCGTCCACTACCGACTACAACCACTGGAATATGGAAAGCTACCTCTGACTTCATTACAAATGCGTTTGCTCAATCCATTCGTCTTCTCTTTTTCTTTTATTTTTGAAGTAAAAAAACTTAATTAAAATTGTTTTGATACAGCGTAGGGTAGAGTTATCTTAAAAAGGTTAAATATTGTAAGAACCATAAGAACTAATACAAAAATCAATCAAAATTATTGTTATTTTAATACAAACATCAATGTAATTAAAATACAACATTTAAAAAAGAATTTACGATTTAAAGAATATTTTTATAATTATATATAATTATAACGGACGTTTTAAAACTACTCAAATTAAAAAGTATTTTTTATGTATAAGTAAATGTGTGTTTATAAAAAAAAATATTAGACAAATTTATATCGATAAAAGAAACTAATAAAATAATTTGACGTTTAAAAAAATGTTAATAAACTTCAGTAAACAAATTCTAAATATATCTATACTATATAATAAAAGAAACCAATAAGTGACACGTGTCATTCATTGAAGGCGTCTACATTTGTAATTTCCTACCTTTTCATACTTATCTTATATCAATTAATTAAATAATAAATAATCAATTAATATTAAATCTTATCTTACTTTGAATGTCAGATAGAATCATTCTATTGTTTCTAATAATATATTATCTTCATATTTAAGTTATAAATTAAAGATATTTTTTAAATAATAAAACAAAACAATAATCTTAAACTTAAAAAAACAATAATACGCTCATATAGGAAATTTAAAGTACAAACAAAATATACAAAATAACTTATTAGACATTAGATCAAACTTAAAAAAAAACACAAATTAGAAAATTAGGAAGAAAAGCAAATAATATAATTCTGTTTTTTATTTTTCAAATTGGGGTTCTAATCAATTCGAATTAAACTTAACAAAGTTTGTAAATTGATTCGAATTAAACCAAACCAAATTTATGATTTTTTAAACGAATCCAATAGCATATTATTTACTATACAAAATTACATTTATTTAACCTGTGTAATACATAGTGTTTTTAAAGATATAATTTTTCAATTATTTAGTATATATAATTAGATTTATTCAACCCGTACAATACACGGATTTTTATTATTTGATATATAAAATTACATTTATTCAGTACAATACATGGGGTTCTTAGAGATATAATTTTTTTATTATTTAATATATAAAATTAGATTTGTTCAACTCGTGTAATAAACGAGATTTTTAAAGAATAACTGTTTTAATTTAGTATATAAAATTACATTTATTCAACCCGTGTAATACACGGGGTTTTAACCTAGTAATCTATACATATAATAAAAGAAACCACTTTGAGGACACCTGTCATCATATTAGGCCATGTCTTATGGATAATTATAATTTTAGTTTAATCTATTCTAATTAATTATAGATAATCCTCCTACTAAATATTATTTAGTTTAATTATTACTTTTATATTTATCTATTTACTTCAAATTCAAACTTAGTTATCTAATTTGATGTTAGAGTAAATTACGATTTTGGCCCCTGTGATGATATCACTTTTACCCTTTTAGCCCAAAAATGAATTTTTTAACATCTGAGTCCTCAACGTCTTTTTTTCTAACAATAATAAGTATTATATAATATAATATATTTATTTTTGTTTCATTTTCTACGATTACATGTTTCTTTGATGAATTTTATAATAGTAACATACATTATCTTTATATTAACTCATTTATGTCAATTTGGTATATCAACGTCTCCATCTTTAGTTTGCATTTACAAGAAATATTTATTATATAGTTTAGATTGTTCAGCCCGTGTAACACACGGGGAACTAACCTAGTATATAAATAATACAAATGAAATAGAAAATAATAGAATTTCTTAAAAAATCTGTTACCATCTTTATCAACAAATATTCTATTTCTAAGGAACTAAAATAGAATATTTAAATTACCAATCAAATTTTAAGAAATTATGTTATTTTCTATTGCATTTGTATTATTTACATATTATATATTTAGAATTTGTTTACTGAAGTTTATTAATGATTTTTTAAATGTCAAATTAATTTATTAGTTTCTTTTATCGATATAAATTTATCTAATATTTTGTATTTATAAACACATACTTACATATACATAAAAAATACTTTTTAGTTTGAGTAGTTTTAAAACGTCCTTTATAATTATATATAATTATAAAAATATTCCAGATATTACAATAACTTTATTTAAAAGAACTTGCGTTTTATTTATACTTATATAAAAAATAATTTATCTTGTCACTATTATTTACTTTATAATATTTTTAAAATCAGTTTTTTTATAAAATGAATTTAAAACTAATTTTTATATATGTTTATGTATATAAAAATATGATTATTAACAACTAATAATGTTTTTGCAAAAAAAATAAAAATAAAGAATTCTACTATATATATAATAATATTTTTGCACAAATCAACCTTTAGGTTATAAAAGACCATAGTACCCATGTAAGGTAACTTAACTGAGTTTTTGGACGACGTTAGTTGTAAAGGCTATAGATGTAACAAAACATGAACATAAAGGTTGAGTTTGGCCGACTTAATAGTGAAAGATATGAAGTGCAGTTTAGGTAAAACATAAAGATTGATTTGTGTAATTTACCCTATTTTTAATCCTGAAATGATGGAGATCGCCTCTCAAAATATCATAAATTCTAAAATATGCATACTTCACATTCTGATTTTATGTTAAAGTATATCAAATACCAGGAGATGTATGAGTTTTTCGTTAAAAAAAGATAAATACAATATCATTTTATGTTAAGTAAATCAAATGCTAGTGGTGTATGAGTTTGTCGTTAAAAAGAAACTCAATCTCCATCATCCATATAGAAATCCTATGGTTCAGATTGCATGTTACATAAAATAACTTTTAAAAAACATGTTATAGACTGATAAAAGTACGTGTAACATCTTTTTGTTTTTTCACTTTTCTCTCTTACACATCGTTTTTTCACTTTTCTATCTGACACACTAACATGTAACAGGTTTGTCTGTTACACTAATTTTTTTCTATAAAAACATATATTGTAACATCTTTTTAAATGCACTACACATTGAAAAACTTGTAAATTTTAAGTTAAAAAATATTACGGTTCATAAAACCTACAAAATTTGTTGTTAAAAACAAAAAAAAAAATGTAACATATGATGTAACATATGATGTCACATCTATGTAAACGATAAAAAAAGGTGTAATATATTACTCCCTCCGTCCCATTAAAAGTGTCATATTTTGAATTTTCAAAGTCTTTATTTATAAACGTTGACCTTAAATAATTTTGTTTGTGTTAGATAATACTTGATGAAAGTTATATAATTTAAGTGTGTTTTACAAGTGTTTTTATCGGGTTAATTTTCATCAAGTTTTATATAACACAAAAATATATAATTAAAGTCAAAGTTTATAAATAAAGACTTTGAAAATTCAAAATATGACACTTTTAGTGAGACGGAGGTAGTAACTTTCTTATTCCTGACAAAAACTGTTGCATATTCAAAAAAAAAAAAAAATATTATCATATAATCCATCCATTAAGTTTCTTGTGTTTTTTGAGTTTTCCTCAATAATTGCATATCAATTTATATCGTATCAAAATATGAAATGATATTAAAAAGAGTTAATTACTGTTTTCGTCCCTGAGATTTGTCAAAAATAACGGTTTCAGTCCATTAGTTTAAAAATTGCGATTTCAGTCCATTAGTTTCATTTTCGTAACCATTTCAGTCCACTAACTTAACTCCATTCATTTATTTTGTTAACTTTGAGTTAACTAACTAATTCAGGGACGGTTTGCGTCAGTTTTAGAAACACAGGGACTTAAGTGTAAACTCTAAAACATTAAAACAAAAAAAATAGTAAATTCCAAAAAATAAAAAAAAATCCAAAAAACCAAACAAATTCCAAAAAACCAAACAAATTCCAAAAAATTTTAAAAAATAATAAAAATTCTAAAAAATCCAAAAAATCCGTTTCGGCGCGAACTGTTTCGACCCGAACCGTTTCGAGCTGAACCGTCTGTACCGTTTCGACGCGAACCGTTTCGAGCGGAACCGTTTCGACGCGAACCGTTTCGACCCGTACCGTTTCGAGCCGAAGCGTTTCGACGCGAACCGTTTCGACCCGTACCGTTTCGACCCGAACCGTTTCGAGCTGAACCGTCCGTACCGTTTCGAGCTGAACCGTTTCGACGCGAACCGTTTCGACCCGTACCGTTTCGAGCCGAACCGTTTCGAGCCGTACCGTTTCGAAGCCGAACCGTTTCGAGCTGAACCGTTTCGAAGCCGAACCGTTTCGAGTTGAACCGTTTCGAACCGAACCGTTTCGACCCGTACCGTTTCGAAGCCGAACCGTTTCAAGCCGTACCGTTTCGAACTGAACCGTGCCGTTTCGAACCGTGCCCTTTCGAGCTGAACCGTTTCGAACCGAACCGTGCCGTATCGAACCGAACCGTTTCGAGCTGAACCGTTTCGAACCGAACCGTTTCGAGCTGTACCGTTTCGAACCGTACCGTTTCGATGCGAACCGTTTCGAACCGAACCCTTTGGACCCGAACCGTTTCGACGCGAACCGTTTCGAAGCCGAACCGGTACGGTTCGATACGGCACGGTTCGATACGGCACGGTTCGCGTCAAAACGGTACAGCTCGAAACGGTTCGGTTCGAAACGGTTCAGCTCGAAACGGTTCGGTTCGATACGGCACGGTTCGGATCGAAACGGTTCAGCTCGAAAGGGTTCGGTTCGAAACGGCACGGCACGGTTCGGTTCGAAACGGTACGGCTTGAAACGGTACGGCTTCGAAACGGTACGGTTCGAAACGGTTCGGCTCGAAACGGTTCGGCTTCGAAACGGTACGGGTCGAAACGGTTCGGCTCGAAACGGTACGGGTCGAAACGGTTCGCGTCGAAACGGTTCGGGTCAAAACGGTACGGACGGTTCAGCTCGAAACGGTTCGGGTCGAAACAGTTCGCGCCGAAACGGATTTTTTGGATTTTTTAAATTTTTTGGAATTTGTTTGGTTTTTTGGAAGTTTTTTGATTTTTTCGAATTTACTATTTTTTTTGTTTTAATGTTTTAGAGTTTACACTTAAGTCCCTGTGTTTCTAAAACTGACGCAAAGCGTCCCTGAATTAGTTAGTTAACTCAAAGTTAACAAAATAAATGGATGGAGTTAAGTTAGTGGACTGAAATGGTTACGAAAATGAAACTAATGGACTGAAATCGCAATTTTTAAACTAATGGACTGAAACCGTTATTTTTGACAAACCTCAGAGACGAAAACAGTAATTAACTCTATTAAAAAAAGTAGGCAATCTTTAAACATGAATATTGGTGATATTTGGCCTGTACCTGGTCACCGGAGGCATAAAAGATAGATGGTGATGGGGGAATGACCGGCGAGGTCCCCCGGATTCACTCCCGTCATTGCTTACGCACCCTCTAACCGCCGCTATCCTCCGTACGCTGATCAACACCCCTAAGCTAATTATATTCCATATATATCTATTTTTTTTTTAAATATCAGCAATAGGACGATGGTGCTAATTGCTGAATCATCATCCTACTTTTTTAATTCCAGTCCCCACTCTGCTATTATGCTTCCATAGATGTTGGAGACCTGGTTCGTTTCTCTTCCATTTATATCCAATCTTTCTTTCTTTATTCAATTATTATTCTTGTAAATTTTTTTTATCTTGTTATTAGAGATGGAAGATGAATATGCTAAACTTATCAGAAGGATGAACCCACCAAGGTACTTAATTACTTACTGTTTTTCAAATCTGAATTTAACTTATAATTCTTCATTTGGGTGTTGCAGGGTTACAATTGACAACAGTTCCTCTGCAGATGCCACTGTTATCCAGGTGTGTTTAGTAGATATTCTTGATTGTAATTGTTCATGTTTATCAGCTTAATATGTTTTTTTTTTTTTTTTTTTTTTTTTGAAAAATGTTAGGTTGAGAGTGTTAACAAGCCTGGTATTCTACTTGAAGTTGTCCAAGTTCTTACTGATTTGAATCTAGTTATCACCAAGGCTTACATCTCGTCGGATGGAAGATGGTTCATGGATGGTAAATGTAACACCTTAGGCAAATCCCACATCGTTCCTTTATGTTCTCTCCGTTAAAGAGATAACGGGGTCGTAAGGAATGCCCAACCTCAAATATCACCAACAAATCCGTGAGCTCCGTGTGGGCAAAGCGGATAATACTGGTTGGTATGAGAGGCCGGATGTTTTAGTAAAAGTATTCAGTATTTTTAATTTTTTTGACATTTCTGTTGCAGTTTTCAATGTGAAACAACGAAACGGAAACAAAGTTAGAGATGAAGGGGTGATCAGTTATATAAAAAAGGTTAGGAACTTTCTTGTTATGTTTTTATATCAATCTTTTTGTATGGGATGATGTTTTTGTGTTCATGAATAAGTTGATTTTCGCGTATTTGATATAATAATATTATGACAGGTACTTGAAAGCGACGCCTTTTATGTTCCGTCACTGGAAAGTTCAGTTGGGCTAAAGTCTTCTTTAGACTACACATCAATTGAACTAACTGGGGCAGACCGACCCGGGTTACTATCCGAAGTGTGTGCCGTTCTTGCTGATCTTAGTTGCAACGTGGTCAGTGCCGAAATATGGACCCACAATGCTCGGGCTGCAGCTGTGGTGAATGTGACTGATGATATGACGGGTTGTGCAATTGAAGATCCAGATAGACTTTTAACCATTAAAAACCGCCTTTGCAATGTTTTTAAGGGAAACAATGACTTGAAGACTGCGAAAATGACGCTTTCGCCACCTGGTTCTATGCACCGAGAGAGAAGATTACACCAGATCATGTTTGCTGATAGGGATTATGAAAAGGTTGAACACAAAGACGTTACTGGATTGAAGGCAGAGGTTAGTGTGTTAGATTGTGTCGAGAAAGATTACACAGTAATTACCATGAGATGTAAGGATCGGCCAAAACTGTTATTTGATACGGTCTGCACCATTACCGACATGCAATATGTGGTTTATCATGGAGTAGTACATACCGGGAAGATGGAAGCTTATCAGGTATGCTATTTATGCACAAAATTAACTCGTTAAAAAGTCAACTGATATGGGATTTTGTTTAAAAAACTAACTTATTCGTCGAAATGTCTTAGGAATATTATATTCGACATGTTGATGGAATTCGTATCAGCTCAGAAGCAGAACGCAAGCGAGTCATGAAGTGTCTTGAAGCAGCCATCGAACGAAGAACATCTGAGGTATAGTTATTATACACATGAGACATGAATCGACTCGTTAACATTTCAAAGTGGTTTTTTATATGTAGGCGCTAGAGCTAGAATTGTGTGCGGAAGATCAGGTCGGGCTATTGTCTGAAATAACCAGGATATTCAGGGAGAATAGTTTGTGCATAAAGAGAGCAGAGATATCAACTGAAAACGGAAGAGCAAAAGACACATTTTATGTGACAAATACGACCGGTGACGGCCCAGTGGACCCCAGGACTATCGATTCAATTCGTAAGCAAATCGGGAAACACACCGCACTCGATGCTAGATGGAACTTGAGCCCACAAAAGCCGACACGTGAAGAAACAACAATGAGCTATCTCTTTGGGCATTTCTTCAAATTTCCAATTGGTTAGATCATACTCCTAATGCCATCATCATTATCCTGATTCGTATACAGTTGAATGAAGTTGGTTACGAATGCTGTAAATATCTAGAAATAAAAGTATAGCTTATAGGTGGTAGTTATGCTGAAAAGCTTGTAGATTTAAGCAAGATACAAGGGGATACAGAACCTTGTGGATATCATATCAGTCAGCAGTAGACAATAAGATTCTCAACCCAGTACAGAGCTTGATGTTTAGAATGAACTATGATGGATTCTGGTTCATAAGTTGTAATTTATATCCTTGGACTACTGAACTCCATTTCAGTACACAATGTATGTATGTCATATTAATCAATTATTGTAGGTTATATGGTAACGTCCTCGACAATTGATTTGTGCAACTCGTATATTGTTGTTGAATAGGCAAGTGTACTTATTGGAATGTCATATGGTATTGACTGTTGATAAGTACCAGGGATATACCCTATGATCTACTACAATTAAGAACCAATAGTTGCGTAAAGTGCTAGATCAAACTAGATCCTCTCGTAGTCCCACGATAGAAGAAGGCTGGACGATATTGACACGCATTAACACTCTAAAACCATGAAGCAAACCCTGATTCAATCCTACATATGACTTACAATTGCTTAAGCACAATTTAAGAGACGTTTCATGCGTTCGCGATATCTACAATCAACCCAACAATGAATAGGAAAAACCTTAACAAACTCCTGGACCCTTTTATGCAGATCTAATCCTAAGGTACCACACTGATTCTACCAATTATATCTCTGAATTCATCAATTACCCGTTAATGTTTCGTGCCCTAGATCATTAACCGAGAAACTGTAACCTGAAGATAGCCTAAGTCACTTTTGAAGCACATGCCTTTACTCTAGAATCAACTCAACAACATGAAACATAAATATAATCAATATAAACATGCACACATATGCATAAAAAGAGATAAAAATAGAGGTTTTACTAAAATCACACAAGTTCATACACAAAAGTCAACTGAAAAGTCAAACCATTTCAAAATCAATCTTTACCTAGATTGTTACAATTTACAAAGATTTAGTTACTCAATCGAAAGAACAAAACTCGGACATGTTCATTGCTGAAATCAAACAAAAACAGAAAACAAATGTCAAACCAAGTCGGATAACGCGTTTAAATGTTATCCGAGAGCGTTTATCTTCAAAGGTCTTCAACTATGCTCCAAAGTTCTCCAAAATCACCCTTAGTTTTATGGTATTCGTAAGTTTGCGAGAGGATCCCAGTCAGCCATCAAAAGATGTTTAAATCGTTCCTTGCTAGTCGTTGGTTATGAAATTCCGTTGTTAATAGTTATTTGAATAGTTGATATTTAGACTTTCCTCGTTGGTCGACATATGGACCGTATCCCACTAATACGGACCGTATTGACTTGCTATAAGGCAGTGGTCAAACTCGTATTAGAATCTTTGTTTCCACCATACGAACTGTATGGATGTGTGCTGATTCGTATGGTCTTCAACCGTCGGTGGTCAACTGGTCTATGTGACATCATCAATATGAACCGTCAGCTATGAATCATCAACTGGTCTTCAACTGTAACTCGAAATCTCAATCGGAAAATTCAAGAACTAGTATGTATGATTCCATTATGAAGTATGTGATTTCCGTTTCACAGGCTATGAATCATCAAACATTTTGTTGAAACTACACAACTCTTCATGCATCAGTGTGTCAGTTTGGTGGTTAAAACGGTTAACAGTTAACTCTGCTAATTGGTTACCAACGGTTCTTAGTATTAACTTAAGTAACTGTTGATGATTGACTTTTCTCAGTAGTAACTTAGTTAGTCACTAAGCACTAACAACAGCTACTGCTGATTGACCAGTTCCTAATGTTTGTACTAACCGCCAGGGGCTCTTCTCCCTGAACCCCGCAAAGGGGTGTTGTCCCCTTGAACTCGTTGTTAGGTTGAGTCGAAAATCAGATTAGTCTTTAACGAACGTGCACTCAGCATCTTCAAACTTGTAATGAAATGCATTCAAATTTCACATCTAGTCTCAAGTAAATCGTAATTACCTAAAGTGATTTGATGACACTAAAATCACTAACAAATATGCAACATAGTAATTTTATTTATCTAATATAAAAGTTGCACATTGTTTTCCCTTTTCATTTTGGCCTACTAATTTCCTCAATTCATAAAAGGCCGAAACTAAAAAAACAAAAAGGGAAACAAAACAAAATAAAATAACATTTACTCTTAAAGAAACTGAAGGTTGACATGCATGTATGTATATATCAGCTAGCATCTCCATGCAGAAGCAGCAAGAATTGATCTATCTTGCCATCCTAACAACAAACAACCTTTATCTTCTGTCAACCTGTAACCATCACATGAATACAAACTAAGTAATATCTTCGACTGAGTCACCGCGTTCTCACTCAGTGGTACCCCTTGGAACCCTTTTCCCTCCATGATCTTCCTCCATTTCTCCAGCCTCTCATGTCTCATCACTCTCTCAGCCCCTTCACAAGCCACAATGTTCCGTATCTCCGGTGCGAATATGTACTGTTCCACCTTAGCGCGCTGCGGTGAGTCAGCCGGGAATGTTGCGTCAAGCGAGTCAAAGATCGCCGAATAGTAGTGTAATGCTTCCAAGAATCGACCCAAGAAGTAAGGTCCGTTATGGCTCGCTTCTTGCTCCACAATCGTCACGATATTAGGGGCTTGGTCTCGGATCATTGCTAGCAAGTTTCCTAGGGAGTGACCCGCAACTCGTTGAAGCCGGTTCACTGAGTTAACTGCAAGGGCTTCACCAACTCTTCGGTTAAACATATGTGGTTCTAGGTCTTCTAATTGCTCACTCACTGGGTGGAACTCAAAGGGAACTTGGAGAGAGTGAGCTAGCTCTGACAAGCAACGCCCGGTTTCCCTAACGCTTTCTGGAGATGAACCGATGCCAGTGATCCGGAGAAAAGGTGGCCCACCAGGCCTAGCTGCGAGGGCTTGCATAAAAGCTGGCCACTGGTAGCCTTGGAGGATATCAAGGTCGATGATATGTACGCGTTCCTCCGCTTCAAACGCCTCAAAGATAGCTTGATTGGCAGTGAAATGAGCAAATTTAATGTAAGGGCATGCTTGGTAAACAATCTGATAGATTTTAAGGATTTCCATTGCATTGGGAGGGAAAGGGGTGAACTTTGGGTTGGATGAGGATGGTTTTGTTGTTAGGGTGGCGGCGAGACGAGCGGTGAGGGCCT
The DNA here is from genome assembly GCA_030545235.1 of Helianthus tuberosus. Taxonomy (NCBI): domain Eukaryota; kingdom Viridiplantae; phylum Streptophyta; class Magnoliopsida; order Asterales; family Asteraceae; genus Helianthus; species Helianthus tuberosus. The sequence goes on along the minus strand of CM060403.1, from coordinate 117,095,585 downwards.
CGGTGAAGCATGACGCGACACGCTGCATGGAGTCGCCAAGTGGTGAGACGACACGGTTGAGGTGGTGAAGGTATTTTCTAGCTGACATGAAATCCTCTTTAGCAACTGCCTCTGCACATGCTAGAAGAAGGTGCACCAGTTGAAGTCCACTATCATGCTCCTGTTACACACAAGTTGTTTAAACAACGTTAAAAATCATAAATATCCGCATAGTAGTCGGACATATCTAGATGGAAAAAGTTCTTTTTTTGTTAGTTTAGGTGGTTTTGGAAATGAAAAGTGTTTTCAGGTGGGTTTTAATTTATGTTGGTTTCTACATGGTCTGCTTGTTGAGGGAGCGGACTTAAAATATAATTAATTTCAAGAAAGTCTGCTCCCTCGACAAGCAGACTGTCTGTCTTGGAAACTAACATGAACTCCAAACCCACCTAGAAAAACTTTTGCATGTCCTATACATAAAAAAATAAACATAAAAGAGCCAACCTCTGGGCCAACTGGGGGAGGAACCATGAGGTGGTTATGGCTCATAGGTTGTGACTGTGGTTGTGAAGGTTGCAGCCGTGACGGCAACTGTTGTCGTGGTTGTTGTTGCTGCTGCAGTAGTTGTTGTCGTCGTCTATTTTGTTTTTCTTCTCGTCTCTCTTGCTCTAGTTGCTCCAATAACGGCGCATTCAAAGGTGCAGGTCGGGATTGATGATACATCTGATCGTTCTCGGACGACGTCCCTCCAACAACAACACCACCGCGCACAGTAGCATTAGCCTCATCATAAAATCTGGAAGGGCTAGCTGGCAACGTCAAACAATCCAACAAAGCTGGGATATTCGCTAGCGGATCATACGAGTGATCTGAAGAACTAGCACCTGCAATATTACCATTAGTGGAGTAAGCCAAAAAATCATCATCCCCATCAAAATCGTCCAAGAAATTCTCAATAGCTGGCAACGAAATCGTCTCGACTTCCATGAACTGGTTGTTAGGGGAATTACAGTTACTAAAAACCCTTTGCAGGGGACTCATTCCTTTTGGTTTGCTACTATTATTAAAAGGTGCTAACGGGGATGCTGTTCGAGGCGGAGAACAGCCAAACGGAGGGTGTGGGTAATAACCGAAATTTGAAGATTGAGAACATGAAGGAAGAGATGTTCTAACAGGAGAGGAGATCATGAAATCTGCCTCAAGATGTTCAGAGAAAAAGGTTTCCCACAAGGCATTAGTATCAGGAGATTGTATTTCCATATCACCTTGATCTAATGGTTCATATTTAAGGGACGGAAAGCTAACACCGGACTGTGCTAAATCCGAAGAAGATGAGGATTGGGACGGAGGTGGTGGTGGTGTTGTGGATTTATTATTAACATGATCAGATTCTTGTGGGGAGGTGGGTTGGAGTTTTAAGCATGAGCTTTCATTAATGAGTGTGTTCATGTCATTTTGTAATGAAGTGGCCATGGATGCATGTATCATTGTGAGAGTTAGTGTTAGAGGGTTGTTGAAACTTTGAAGCTGAGGCTATGGTGTGTGGTGTTTTAAGGGTGAAATGTGACAAGGAAGAAGACAATGGTGGTGTTGGAGGGTAGTTATTGGTTGATGTAAGTTTGTCAAGATTAGCACCACCTTCTTGTGCATAGGAAAATCCAATGACACTTTTGGATCTTGTGGGCCGGCTGGCTTTTGTCTTCCAATCAAAAACTTTGGCACATTCTTCTGCCTATAATTCCCTTACTAAGAAATTGTATATATGAAACTTATATATTCACATAATAATTAGGCAATGGGTTATACCTTCAGTACCATGCTCCATTCAATATGATGATGACACCTTCAACTCTCATCTTTTTAACGTTTTATTATTTTAGTACTATTTTATTTTACATTTAGTTCAGGTTTGTTTTAATAACTTGTGTTCGTTAATATTTTTTAAAAACTCAGTACACATTGATGTTTGTTTTGTTTTTGACAACATTCTGATAATTTTTTTGATGAAAGTGAGTTGTAATCAAAATCAAGTATTTTTGGTGTCGTAACCAGCTTTGACACGTGCATGGATTGTCATCTCGGTGGATAATGAATCCGGTAACTAGGTTGTATTCAAAATTAATTTTAACGAAAATCGAGTTCTTGTATTTTAGAGTAAACTTCGGTTTTGCTTCCTGTGGTTTGGTCACTTTAACGGTTTTGCCCCAAACCTTTAAAAATAACCATTTTACTCCCTGATCTATGAAGCCATTCATGATTTTACTCCCCGTCCTAAACGTCATCTATTTTAACCGTTAAAGTCTGTCACGTGCAAAACACCTGATGGGCAATTATGTCTTTTCCCAACCCTGCCTTTACAATTCCAGTTTAAAACCCTAACTACACTTATTATAATCTTCTTATCACCCATTTCGATACATTATCTCCCAAATCGATACATTATCTCCCAAATCGAAATCTTTCTCAAACCCTAACATTCTCCAACGTCAAACGGATTCAGGGTTATCGACGATTGAAGTGCAATGTCAATGTGGTTCATTCGTCCTAGGGGACAAGAGGTTGATGTACAGACATTGTATGGTGAGTTTTGTAAACCCTAACACTGATCATGTAGTGAACCATTTCCATACTGTTAAACTGATAATGCTGGCATTTTGTTATGTTTTTCAGTTAACCCTACATTTTTCTTACTCAAGATTCATCATGATGGCTCTTTCACAAAGTTTCCTAACAGGATGTATGTAAGGGGGTGTTTGGTGTTGCGTTTTCAAAATAGATTATGCGTTTTAAAAATAGATTTTGCGTTTTCAACACTGCCTTTTGAAAAAGCATGTAAGTACATGCTTCTCCAAAACTGCGTTTTGAAGGCAGATAATCACTTTTTCATCCAAACACTTTGTTAGATTATTTACGTTTTACAAACGCAATAATCAAATAATCACTTCAAAACGTAATCCCAAACACCCTCTAAAAGGTCATGTAGACTATGACACCCTCTAAAAGGTCAGGTAGACTATGTTGACTTCGTAGACAAGGATGAATTTTCAGTTCATGAAGTAAGTTATATGATGTTAGAACTAGGGTACTCAGAAAAAGAGTTGATTTTTTACCATTTCAAAGTGTTTGATGAAGATTTTAACTTTGGATTGAGGGCTTTAGGAAATAACTCTGATGTAATCAGCTTTTTGTCTTGTGTTGGTGATCATAAGTTGATGGAATTATATACTGAGCATGGTCAAACTGGAGTTGAAACATATTTTATGTCTCCTAATTGTAAAGTTAGGATTCATGAAATACATGATGATGATGATTTACCTGTTAGGAATACACAACAAATATTGGCAAGGGATTCTAGGAGACTAACATTAGAGTATAATGTATGTGATGCTCGGACTAGTCAAACTGAGGTGCTGGTTAATCAAAATGATGTGGGAATTAGCCAAGTTGAATTAGATCAGAGTCAAGTATTGGATGCTGGAACTAGTCAAACTGAGGTGCTAGTTAATCAAAATGAGGTGGAAATTAGCCAAGTTGAATTAGATCAGAGTCAGCTGGTTAATGAGGGTAGCGAGGGTGATGATGAGGGAGATGATGGTGAGGGTAGTGATAGTGAGGATAGTGATTATGATCAGGAGGGAGATGATGTTGAGGCTAGTGAAGATGATGACGAGGACCTAGTTGAGGAGCCTGTAGATAGTGTTGAAGAGGAAGATGATTATGATGATTCAGATTACGCAGTTGATGAAGATAATATGATTCCTGATGTAGTGGTTGATATGTAGAATATCAGTAGTTATGTGGATCATGACATAGAGGAAGAGACTTTAGAATACAATCATTTAAGTGACTCAGATGGTATGGAACTGAATGCACATTTAGATGATTTTGACAGCTTAACTGATAAGGAAAATGACCCACCCATTAAGATACAACTGAGAAGGGAAAGAAGGAAACAAAAAAGAAGGAATGATTCCGTGGCTGACCCATTCTATCTTGGTCAAGTTTTTGCAGAAAGGAAAGAGATAAGGACTCTAGATAAGAAGTTGGTTGTGTCTAGCAAAAGGCAACTGAAGTTTATTAGGAATGATCCAGTTAGGTTTAGGGTGATTTGTGAAGGGTTTAAACCAGATTGTGGTAAGGGTAAAGAATGGAATTTAACTGCAAGTAAGGGTAAATAGGGGAATACAGCTGCAACTAAGGGTAAAAGGGGCAATTCTGCTGCAGGTAAGGGTAAAATGTCAAATTTGCAACAAGTGGTGATAAATGGGAATCTTCATGCAAAAATGGGGTTCCAAGGGTGTGGGTCCCAAGGGTAAAGGTGGTGCTTTATTGCACAAACCTACCATAAGATCAGAAAGTAGATCCAAAAAACATGCAACCACATGTCCATGGGTACTTTATCTCTCCAATGCAAACAGAGAAGGGTCTTGGATAGTGAAAACTTATATAAATGAACACAAATGCTTTCAGACAAGATATGTGAAGCTTTGTACTGTTTCTTGGTTAGTAAAGGAGATAGAACCTACAGTTGCAGTAAACCCTTCTATTCCTCTAAAAGCACTGCAAGATACTTTCCAAAGGAAGCATCTTATCTCACTTTCTTTGCAAAAGATGTTCAAGGCAAAATGGATTGCAAAACAGAAGATAGAGGGGGACAACAGGGCTCAGTATGCAATTCTAAGGGACTACTGTGAAGAACTCATGAGGTCAAACCCAGGAACAACAGTGATAATTGATGTAGAGAGTGAACCTAATCCTAGTAGCCCAACAAGACAGTTTAGAAGGATCTACATATCTTTAGGTGGTTTGAAAGCAGACTTTAAGGTTTGTGGAATGCCACTTTGGGTTTGGATAGAGCCTTCATGAAAGGTCCTTTCCCAGGACAAGTGATAACAGCAGTGGGCCTAGACTCCAACAATGGAATATATCCTGTGGCCTATGCCCTGGTTGAATCTGAAACAAAAAGTTCATGGGCTTGGTTCTTGGAATGTCTGGGACATGACTTAGAGCTTCAGAAAGATTCATACTTCACATTTATCACTGATAGGCAGAAGGTAACTTTAATTGTCATTTTGCAACACTAATTGTCATTTTGTAACATTAACTGTCATTGTTAAAATTTACTGTCATTTTTCATTTTAGGGCCTCATTCCAGCCATACAACAGGTGTTTTCGTATGCTGAACACAGGTTCTGTTTGAGGCATGTGCATGAAAACATGAAGTCTAGGTGGAAGGGTGAGCTATTTAAGAATCTGTTATGGAAATGTGCATCTTCAACTACTCTAGCTTACTTTGAACAAGCAATGAAGGAGGTTCTAGCCACTGACGAGGGTTTATATCAATGGCTAAGGGAGATTCCACCTGTTCACTGGACCAGAGCTTATTTTAGTAATATGTCAACTATAACTTCATTTGTAAATATTGTATGTTAATTGTAACTTCATTTAGTAATGTATATCATTTGTAACTTGTGTTATGCAGGTAGGGCTATCAGTGATGTACTTCTTAACAACTTGTGTGAAATCTTCAACAGACAGTTGGTTGAAGGAAGGTGTCACACCCCAACCGATGGTGGAATCATCGGGGCATGGCACTGAGCGAAACAGATTGTCCAGAAGTTTCCATAACAATTATCTATACTATTCAATTTAAATAATACGTCCCATACCGTATCTCAAACAGCAAAATAATTATTACAGACAAAAATCCAGGCAAATATTCTGTTCCGACAACTCAGATTTCAAATAGACAGCAATTGTTTATCTGCTTCTAGAGACCCTTAGTTTGACCACTACAGACAACTATTTGTTGGGCTCTAAAACTTTATTCTAGCTTCAAATTCCTACCACATATGCATCCTAAGCACCTGTCACATACGTTAAAATAAAGTCAATACATAAAATGTAAAGGTGAGCATACAAGTTTGATAATAGCATATAGAGTTCGAATTCGTTTACGCATAACCAGCACGTACACATAGTGAAATGAAGCACGTTAGTTATCGACATAGATCCATCGATACCAATGACTGCGGGTTGACTGCCCGAGGCAGTTCGCAATACATGATTACCACCGTAAACCATGCAAGTAAAAGATCCTTAACAACCCCCGTGTGAACGGGTGCTGAGTCCAAACTATAGTGCTATCGTTGCTAAGGCAGGTAGACAGCATTCCATGTGTAAACATAACAAACAAGCATTCATAAGCCACGTATAACATGCATTAACGGTTAGCGTACAAATAGTTTTGAGTAGTGTGATTGTTGTAGTTTGAATATTCGTAACGTATGTAACACCCAAAAGTGCATAAAGCAAAAAGGGATCGAGTATACTCACAGCGATTAATGGATTGAAGGGAGCGCTTAGCGAGTAAAGTTAGCCTGAATGGATTGATAGCATAACAATAAGCGACACGTAGACGGAAAACAAGTGTTGGAGAGTCGGACAGCTGGTCGATCGGACGGTAGTCCGATCGGACGGCTGACCGTTCGGTTGACAGTCCGCTCGGACCGCTGTCTGGTCGGTCGGTAGGCCGATCGGATGGCTGTTCGAGTGGATTGTTTCTTCCTTTGAGAAAGATGTGTTTGTGTATGATGGCTTGACTTTGGAAGTTTTCGTTGTAGCATTTTGAAAACATTGAAGTACCTTTGCCTTTCAGGTCGGTCGATCGGACGGCTGTTCGATCGGCCGGTCAACCCGATCGGTTAGGTATTTGTAGTGATTTGTCTTGGATCGGATAGGTGTTCGATCGGTCAGGTCAACAAGTGACGCAATAGTACGACTTGCTGACCGATCGGTTGGCAAGTCAACAACTTTAAATGAAATGCAAAGTATGGTGCAGTGGATCGGCTAGCTGTTCGATCGGACACTAGTGATGTTCGGTCGGACAACATGCATGATCAACCTTGATGAGTTCTTAGCAGGGTGTCACCTGATCGGACGGCTGTTCGATCGGGTGGCACTCCTAGTGCATCGAACATGTTGAAAAATTGATTAAGTATTGAAGCATAGTATCTCATGATCCGAAGAGTAATCCGATCGGACAGTAGTTCGATCGAACAACAGTTCGTTCAATACTAGTCTTCAAAATAAGTTAATTGATTGTGTGGGGCCATGTGTTAACCGATCGGCTGGCCGGTCGATCGGCTGACTGTCCGATCGGCTGGCTGTCCGTTCGGACAGCAGTCCGATCGGTCAGCACTCTGACCTGATCAGCCTATTCGTTTAACACTTGGCTGTTCTGTTTGTTTGTCATTTTGTTGAGGTATTTTGACAGCGAGTAGAACCATAGATCTCTCGTCCTTACTTGGTTCCCCGGGTCGGACAGGAATCACCCAAATCCGGTCGGTGGACTGTTCGGAACGGAGTTTAACATTCAACCCGAAATCGGTTAACCTTGTGGATAGAATCCGGATCTTGAGCCATCCAACCACCGGAGTGATTTGTAAGCCGGCTCAGGCTTCGTTTCTACCGGTTTGAAGTTATTGAGTGAAAAGAGTTGAAAGAAAGTTGGAAAATCCATATTCCAATCCCTTTTCACCGGGTATATGTTTAGATCTCATGAAAGATCTTTGTTTATTTATGTGGAAATCGGCTAGATCCAAGTCATTCTTGGTGGATTGAGGCCAAAACATGAAGTTCTTCAAGAACCCATGATGACATCATCCTAGAACACTTGAATCTTGATGATTTCACGGTTAAAAGTTAAGATTTGAAAGAAAGAAAGGTGCAGGAGTGTGTATAGATCAAGAAAGTACAAGATTTAGGATGAAATCTTACCGGAATCGAGAGGAATCTGCGAAAAGGTGAGTTGAGCGTGCTGGTCGAACAGAGGTTTCCAAAAGTGGAAAAGGATGACAATGACAGGGGTATTTATAGGATGACAAAAGAGGAAAGTGCTAGCCGATCGGCCAGGCAGCTCGATCGGACAGCCTGTCCGATCGGACAGCAGTCCGTTCGGACAGCAGTCCGTTCGGCTGGCTGTTCGATCGGCTGGGAGCCTGATCGATCAGTCGCACGTTTCGAGTGTTTCGCGCAACGATTTTGATATTTTGATTTCGATTGCGAGCGGCTTGTCACGATAGGGTTTCCTAGTCAAATTACTTTTAGTCCCAACTACTAATTATCATGGTTTCGATTTTGATTCGCGTTCGAGTTTGATTACGAGCTTCGATTGAGTTCGATTGCCTTTCGAGTTAGATTGCGTTTCGATTGACTACCACAACATAACATAAATAACATGCACAAGTAACACATAAGGCACACACACACGTATAATAATCACCAAGATGTATAATTCGAGTTACGATTTGATTCGATGTCGATTTGATTAGCATAGCTTGATTATCAGTTGATTAACTTTATCGCATTGTTACTGCCTATTGTTCACAGTCGTAAGTTGATTAGATATCGATTAACACATACCGATTTTAGCAATTAACAACACTTACTCCATATAATACAATTAAAATAAAGAAATTTCTATAAGTCGAATCCGTATAACCGGTCGTTGACCTTGACCTTGACTTGTGAAAACACGGGGTGTTACAGCCTCCCCTTGTTTAGGGAATTTCGTCCCGAAATTAGGCCGGAAGTTGTACAACGCCGTGATTCACGTTTGAGAACTTTCTCTTTCTAGACTTTCTCTTCGAACAACTGCGGGTACTTTGCCTTCATGCCGCTTTCGAGTTCCCAAGTGAACTCTGCGCCTCGTTTGCCTTCCCATCGGACTTTCACGATAGGAATGCGAGAGCGCCTGAGTTGTTTGGTTTGGCGATCCATGATTTCGACAGGCTTTTCCACGAAGTGTAATGTTTCGTTCACTTGCAGATCATCGAGAGGAACGTGTAAGTCGTGGTCGGCTAGGCACTTTCGGAGGTTTGACACGTGGAAAGTCGGGTGGACGTTACTAAGTTCCTCCGGTAGTTTGAGTCTGTAGGCGACTTTTCCGATCCTTTCCAGAATCTTAAAAGGTCCAACATATCGAGGCGCGAGTTTTCCCTTCTTGCCGAATCGGACTACACCCTTCCAAGGTGATACCTTTAGGAGTACGTAGTCACCAACGTCAAATTCACGGGGCTTGCGCTTTTTATCGGCGTAACTTTTCTGTTGATCCCGAGCTTTCACCAGGTTGTCACGAATTTGGAAAATTTTGTCTGTCGTTTCTTGCAATAGCTCAGGACCGGTTAATTGCGAATGACCGATCTCGTGCCACACAATGGGCGATCGACATCTTCTTCCGTATAATGCCTCGAATGGTGCCATTTGGATGCTAGAATGATAGCTGTTGTTATACGAGAATTCGACTAACGGTAGGTATTTATCCCAATTACCACCGAAGTCTAAGACACACGAACGGAGCATGTCTTCAAGAGTACGAATCGTTCTTTTAGTCTGACCGTCAGTTTGCGGGTGGAATGCGGTACTTAGATTAAGCGATGTACCGAGTGCCGTTTGAAACGTTTCCCACAGTCCACCGACCGGATTTGGGTGATTCCTGTCCGACAGGAATCACCCAAAGCAGGTAGCTCCGTCTGCTAAGTGCGTCGGCAACAACATTCGCCTTGCCTGGGTGATAACGGATCTCACAGTCGTAATCGTTGAGAAGTTCTACACATCGGCGTTGGTGCATATTAAGTTCATTCTGATTAAAGATGTGTTGCAGGCTCCTATGATCGGTGAAGATCGTACACTTGGTACCATACAGGTAGTGTCGCCAAATCTTTAATGCAAAAACAACTGCGCCTAGCTCGAGATCATGGGTTGTATAGTTCTTCTCGTGGACTTTGAGCTGACGAGATGCGTAAGCTATGACCTTGTCCCGTTGCATGAGAACACAACCAAGACCAAGGTTGGAAGCATCACAATAGACAATGAAATCATCGTTTCCGTCGGGCAATGTGAGAACAGGAGCATTGCAGAGCATGTGCTTGAGAGTTCGAAAGGCAGACTCTTGTTCAGTTTTCCAAACAAAAGGCTGGTCTTTATGCGTAAGAGAGGTAAGCGATACAGCGATCTTTGAATCCTTCGATAAATCGTCGATAATAGCCCGCTAGTCCGAGAAAAGAGTGGACTTCAGACGGGTTCTTAGGCGTAACCCAGCTCTTGATAGCTTCAATCTTTGCAGGATCGACGTGAATGCCTTGACTATTAACAATGTGACCCAGAAATTGAACTTCCTCCAACCAGAATTCGCACTTGGAGAACTTGGCATAGAGTTGGTTCCCCTGGAGTAACTCGAGAACCAAACGCAGATGTTGCGCGTGTTCGGTTTTCGACTTGGAATAGATCAAGACATCATCGATAAATACTATGACGAAACGGTCGAGATATGGTTTACACACGCGATTCATCAGATCCATAAAAACCGCTGGTGTGTTGGTTAGACCAAAAGGCATGACAACGAATTCGTAATGACCGTATCAGGTGCGAAATGCGGTTTTGGGTATATCCTCCTCCTGTATACGCAGTTGGTGATATCCTGAACGTAGATCGATCTTTGAGAAACACGTAGCACCTTGTAGTTGATCAAACAAATCGTCAATACGGGGTAGGGGATAGCGGTTCTTGATAGTTAACTTATTCAATTCCCAATAGTCGATGCACATCCGGAACGACCCATCCTTCTTTTTGACGAAAAGGACTGGTGCGCCCCATGGAGAGGTGCTCGGGCGAATGAAGCCTTTCTCAAGTAATTCCTGGAGTTGGGTTTAGAGTTCGCGCATTTCGGACGGCGCGAGTCGGTAAGGAGCTTTGGCAACAGGATTGGCTCCAGGAATGAGGTCAATACGAAAGTCGATATCTCGACTTGGCGGTAGTCCGGGAAGATCCTCTGGAAAAACATTGGGAAATTCTCGAACCACATGAACGTCTTTTACTTCCTTCTTCTCTTTCTTTTCCTTCTCCGCTACTATAATGTTAGCTAAGAAAGCTCTGTATTCCTTGCGGAGATACTTGCTAGCTTGGAGACACGACATGAGCTTGAGCCCTTTCGAAACAGTTTCACTGTATACACACAATAAGTCACCATTCACGAGCGAGAATAGAATCATCTTATCATAACACACAACTTCAGCATGGTTTTCGCATAGAAAATCCATGCCTACTATGACGTCAAAGCTTCCGAGTTGCATCGGAATAAGGTCGATTGGGAAGATGTGATTGTTGAGCTCAAGGGTACAATCACGAAGGACAGAATTAACGGCGACGGTTCTTCCGGTAGCGACTTCAACATCGAACGTCGAGGAGAGTTTGGTGCGTTTACGACTAAGGAGTTTCTCGAATTCGAACGACACAAAGCAATTATCAGCTCCAGTATCAAACAAACATGATGCATATATACCATTCACAAGGAACGTACCATTGACCACGTTGTTGTCGGCCTGGGCTTGACGCACGTTGAGGTTGAAAGTTCTGGCGCGTGCGGCCTGTTGTTGTTGTTGCTGCTGTTGTTGCTGGTGTTGCTGCTGCTGTTGAGGCTGTTGCTGCTGGGGCTCTTGTTTCACAACCCTGTTTGGGCACATGTTGGCGAAGTGGTTTGGGTCGCCACATGCGAAGTAGGCTCTGGCTTTGACCGCGGGTGCCGGAGGAGCTTGTTGACCCTGTGGGGCGGTGAGTAGAGCTTGATTGGCAGGAGTTTGACGAATACGGTAGTTGGCAGTAAAATGGCCGTATACATTGCAATGAGCACAAAAGCGGCAAGGAATTGCAGTCGGGTGATGGTAGGTACAAGTAGGACAGAGCGGATGTGGCCCAGTATATGCACGCTTAGCAAGAGGTGCATTGGTCACAGGCGCTGTCACTTAGCGCTGTTGAGCTGGTACAGATTGAACTGGTGCAGCAGTGATCGCACAGTTCTTGTTGCTGGAGCTGTTCTTTCTCTTGTTCTTCCTCTTGTTGCTCGATGAGGTGGGTTCAGCAGTTGGTACGGTAGCGGTAGCTTGATGCAGATGCTTCGAAGCCTTATTCCAGATCCCAGCCTTAACCCGCTTGTCGTTGATCTCAGCGGCCAGTAGATAAGTTTCCTCGATCGTCGCAGTCTTAGCCGCTTGCACGATATCAGCAACACAGTCGGGCAGGGCCCGGATGTACTTCTTGATTGCCATGTCTGGAGTCTTGACTTGATCGGGACAGATAATGCTGAGCTGTTTGAAACGAGCAGTGAGACCAGCATTGTCACCATCCTTCTGCTGTAGGTGCCAAAATTCATCTTCTAGCTTTTGACGTTCGTGAGGAGGGCAGAATTCCTCTAGCATAACTTCCTAGCTCGTCCCACGACAGACCATAGGCTGCATCGTTCCCTCGCTTGTTCCTCTCGGCCGTCCACCAGTCTAGTGCACGGGACTGGAAAACGCCGGTAGCATTCAGAGTACGGAGGTCGTCAGGGCAACCACTCTGTCATAGAGTGACCTTAATGGAATCAAACCAGTGAAATAATGCAGTAGGACCTCCTTCGCCAGTGAATTCTTTTGGCCCACACGACTTGAATTGCTTGAAACTGAAAGGCCTTACGGCAGCTTTGGGAGCGTCGGTTCTTGATTCCTCAGATGATTTGCTGACATTCTCGTAAACATCACTCACGGCCTTTGCCACACTCTTAGCGATAATGGAAGCAAGGTGTTTGTCTCTCTTTTCTTGACGAGAAAGTGCGTAACGGGATCCAAACGACATTGTCTGCAACAGTCATCGTCACAGGACTCAACACATTGTATTCGAATCTCACCTCACACGTTTACTACTTACTAAAGCTCAGGAACACGTGTATTTACGTAAACACATAACACATAGAGCACAAATCACATAAGCACGTAGAGCACAAAATCACATAATACCTAAGCACGTAGAGCTAAGAAACTAGGAAACACACACGCATTTAATCACTAGAGGCAGTTAGAAAACAGAAACCTATCATTCAAAAGTCTGCGATTATTCGAGAATAGCGTAGCATAAGCGTATATCGTAGCATAAGTCGTTAAAATTTCGCGATTTTGTTGGCGATGTGTAGTGTGTTGTGTAAGTAGCGAAAGCAAGGGCGTTAGATCGAACTAGTGATACCTCAAAACGCTAACAAGTAAGCATAAAAACACACAAAAACACATAAACTTGGCGAATAATCAAAGTCAGCAATTGCGACTCAGAATTAAAAACACATAAAATTCGAGATGTAGATCGTCTGCGGCTAGTAGACTTCGACTAACCAAAGTAATTCAACTATTCACAAGGATCCGTTGTACATGTTTGACTTCCTGGAATATGCCCTTGCCTCGATTCTTAGGCGTTGGCACACATCCCGTTAGTCTTATTGTGACTTCAGGTCGTTGGAGTCCGTTGAGACTTTGGTGGGAGCTTTGTAAAATGTGCGGAACAAGTCGTCAAGGTTAGGGTTTCACCCCTGGCTTAACAACTTCGTCCCTGTTTTTGAAAAAATAGAGGAGATTATTCATCAAAATATGGATTTCACTCCTGATTCGGTATAATCTCCTCGTTTGTAGTTAAAATGCGGGTGGATTAAGCAACTTTAGTCGAGAGTTTGCGGTCTTCACACCTATTCTCGACTTTATTGCCCATTCATAATTGAAAATTCGAGTGTGGTGATAGTGTAGAATAAGCGAGAATAGCGAGTGATAGCAGTGAGCTCATGCATACTCCCTAACGGATACGCACAAGTCGGTCTGTTGGTTCTTAACTATAGTCTAGGTTTCTAAGACTTCGACCCGGACTAGGTCGAGTCTTGCCTAATTCTCTATAGTTATGGCTCTGATACCAATCTGTCACACCCCAACCGATGGCGGAATCATCGGGGCATGGTACTGAGCGAAACAGATTGTCAAGAAGTTTCCATAACAATTATCTATACTATTCAATTTAAATAATACGTCCCATACCGTATCTCAAATAGAAAAATAATTATTACAAACAAAAATCCAGGCAAATATTCTGTTCCGACAACTCAGATTTCAAATAGACAGCAATTGTTTATCTGCTTCTAGAGACCCTTAGTTTGACCACTACAGACAACTATTTGTTGGGCTCTAAAGCTTTATTCTAGCTTCAAATTCCTACCACATATGCATCATAAGCACCTGTCACATACGTTAAAATAAAGTCAATACATAAAATGTAAAGGTGAGCATACAAGTTTGATAATAGCATATAGAGTTCGAATTCGTTTACGCATAACCAACACGTACACATAGTGAAATGAAGCACGTTAGTTATCGACATAGATCCATCGATACCAATGACTGCGGGTTGACTGCCCGAGGCAGTTCGCAATACATGATTACCACCGTAAACCATGCAAGTAAAAGATCCTTAACAACCCCCGTGTGAACGGGTGCTGAGTCCAAACTATAGTACTATCGTTGCTAAGGCAGGTAGACAACATTCCATGTGTAAACATAACAAACAAGCATTCATAAGCCACGTATAGCATGCATTAACGGTTAGCGTACAAATAGTTTTGAGTAGTGTGATTGTTGTAGTTTGAATATTCGTAACGTATGTAACACCCAAAAGTGCATAAAGCAAAAAGGGATCGAGTATACTCACAGCGATTAATGGATTAAAGGGAGCGCTTAGCGAGTACAGTTAGCCTGAATGGATTGATAGCATAACAATAAGCGACACGTAGACAGAAAACAAGTGTTGGAGAGTCGGACAGCTGGTCGATCGGACGGTAGTCCGATCGGACGGCTAACCGTTCGGTTGACAGTCCGCTCAGACCGCTGTCTGGTCGGTCGGTAGGCCGATCGGATGGCTGTTCGAGTGGATTGTTTCTTCCTTTAAGAAAGATGTGTTTGTGTATGATGGCTTGACTTTGGAAGTTTTCGTTGTAGCATTTTGAAAACATTGAAGTACCTTTGCCTTTTAGGTCGGTCGATCGGACGGTCAACCCGATCGGTTAGGTATTTGTAGTGATTTGTCTTGGATCGGACAGGTGTTCGATCGGTCTGGTCAACAAGTGACGCAATAGTACGGCTTGCTGACCAATCGGTTGGCAAGTCAACAACTTTAAATGAAATGCAAAGTATGTTGCAGTGGATCGGCTAGCTGTTCGATCGGACACTAGTGCTATTCGGCCGGACAACATGCATGATCAACCTTGACGAGTTCTTAGCAGGGTGTCACCTGATCGGACGACTGTTCGATCGGGTGGCACTCCTAGTGCATCGAACATGTTGAAAAATTGATTAAGTATTGAAGCATAGTATCTCATGGTCCGAAGAGTAATCCGATGGGACAGTAGTTCGATCGAACAACAATTCGTTCAATACTAGTCTTCAAAATAAGTTAATTGATTGTGTGGGGCCATGTGTTAACCGATCGACTGGCCGGTCGATCGGCTGACTGTCCGATCGGCTGGCTGTCCATTCGGACAGCAGTCCGATCGGTCAGCACTCTGACCTGATCAACCTATTCATTTAACACTTGGCTGTTCTGTTTGTTTGTCATTTTGTTGAGGTATTTTGATAGCGAGTAGAACCATAGATCTCTCGTCCTTACTTGGTTCCCCGGGTCGGACAGGAATCACCCAAATCCGGTTGGTGGACTGTTCGGAACGGAGTTTAACATTCAACCCGAAATCGGTTAACCTTGTGGATAGAATCCGGATCTTGAGCCATCCAACCACCGGAGTGATTTGTAAGCCGGCTCAGGCTCCGTTTCTACCGGTTTGAAGTTATTGAGTGAAAAGAGTTGAAAGAAAGTTGGGAAATCCATCTTCCAATCCCTTTTCACCGGGTATATGTTTAGATCTCATGAAAGATCTTTGGTTGTTTATGTGGAAATCGGCTAGATCCAAGTCATTCTTGGTGGATTGAGGCCAAAACATGAAGTTCTTCAAGAACCCATGATGACATCATCCTAGAACACTTGAATCTTGATGATTTCACGGTTAAAAGTTAAGATTTGAAAGATAGAAAGGTGCAGGAGTGTGTATAGATCAAGAAAGTACAAGATTTAGGATGAAATCTTACCGGAATCGAGAGGAATCTGCGAAAAGGTGAGTTGAGCGTGCTGGTCGAACAGAGGTTTCCAAAAGTGGAAAAGGATGACAATGACAGGGGTATTTATAGGATGACAAAAGAGGAAAGTGCTGGCCGATCGGCCAGGCAGCTCGATCGGACAGCCTGTCCGATCGGACAGCAGTCCGTTCGGCTGGCTGTTCGATCGGCTGGGAGCCTGATCGATCAGTCGCACGTTTCGAGTGTTTCGCGCAACGATTTTGATATTTCGATTTCGATTGCGAGCGGCTTGTCACGATAGGGTTTCCTAGTCAAATTACTTTTAGTCCCAACTACTAGTTATCATGGTTTCGATTTTGATTCGCGTTCGAGTTTGATTACGAGCTTCGATTGAGTTCGATTGCCTTTCGAGTTAGATTGCGTTTCGATTGACTACCACAACATAACATAAATAACATGCACAAGTAACACATAAGGCGCACACACACACACGTATAATAATCACCAAGATGTATAATCCGAGTTACGATTCGATTCGATGTCGATTTGATTAGCATAGTTTGATTATCAGTTGATTAACTTTATCGCATTGTTACTGCCTATTGTTCACAGTCATAAGTTGATTAGATATCGATTAACACATACCGATTTTAGCAATTAACAACACTTACTCCACATAATACAATTAAAATAAAGAAATTACTATAAGTCGAATCCGTATAACCGGTCGTTGACTTTGACCTTGACTTGAGAAAACACGGGGTGTTACAGAAGGGACAGCTAGTTATAACATGTCTAGAGTATATTAGAGATTATTTGATGAGGAGGAATGTTGTTGTGCACATACTGATTTCAAAGAGTGAAGGTCACTTGACACCAAATGCTACTAAGATTTTTGAGAAGATAAAGGAGAAGGCTACAGATATGAGTGTCCAGTGGAATGCTGTGGACAAGTATCAGGTTAAAGGGAATTCGTTGGAATAGTATGTTGTTAACATGACTGACAAAACCTGCTCTTGCAGATGGTGGGAACTAACTGTTATGCCTTGTACGCATGTTGTGGCTGTTATATGGGATATGGCTACACATGGAATAGAAGTGGATGTTCCAGAGAAATGGGTTTCAAAAGTCTATTGGTTAGAAACTTGGAAGCAGGTCTATGCACACACAGTGGACCCAATCAATGGTAGGAACACGTGGATACCATCTGCTTGTCCAACAACCCTTGTACCACCAAAGCACCATAAGCAAGTTGGCAGGCCAAGAAAGAAGAGGAAGAAAAGTGAAGAAGAGTTGAATGAACAAGCATCCAAGCAAGGGAAGCTGTCTAGAGTTGGTCAAACTGTGAAATGCACAAAGTGTGGTGGGAAGGGGCATAATCAAAGGTCTTGCAAGGGAACTGCAGATGGGTCTGAGTCCAATGTTTAATTTTTAGATGTTTGTGGTTAGGTTTTTAATGGTTTAACTATCTATATCATAACAATCATCCTCTTTTGCTAACATTATGACTATGTTTTGTATGGCCTGATTTTTGATGTTTGTTATGGGTTATGGCCTACTTTTTATATCAATGACAATGTTATGGTTGGTTGTTATGTATTTATTGTCTTGTATGTCAATGACTGTGTTTATGGTCTTGTATAGTGTAGGTTTTTTTGGTTAGATTTGGCGGCTGCAAATTGTTTATGTTATACTGCAGTTTTCAGTTGTGGTTTGTTATGGTCTAGTTTATGTCATACTGCAGGTTTGTTTTGGTCTTATTTATGTTATGCAGTAGTTTTCAGTTTTGGTTTCTTATGGTCTTGTTTTAATAGGTTACTTTGGGTTTGATTTGCCGACAAACGGCTGCAAACAAAAGGTTTTAAATGGTCATAGTGTACAAATTGGTATGATTTGCCGACAAACGGCTACGAACAAAAGGCCAAACAGATGGGAATAAGTGTACAAATTGGTCATAGTTTTGCTGTCATCAGTATGTAATCTCAAGGATGTCAAAACCAAACATATCAAACCAAACTCAACATTTGCCAAACAAGTAAACTGCTTTTCATTACAATTCCAACATACATTCTTCCATACAAGACCGTTCCAACATACATTATTGGATAATAAAGCTACCATACTGGTTATTCACTAATTACAAAATATCTAGGTCATTTTTTTAGCAAAAAGAAGATGCAAAACATCCATGTCAACACTAACAGAACTTTCAGCTTCCTGTTTTCTTTTGCAGCAGCTCTTGCAATGGCTTCATTCTTGTTACGCCTCTTCAACAAACCAAGTATGATTTCAGTTGATCGTCGACACATGGGCAGATCTGACCACTTCACGAATCCATGTAGACCCTATCGATAGAATTTCCTTCCTGGATTAGCTCGAGTCCAGGATGTCACATACGAGGTTGGAGATCCACAAGCACAATGGAAGTCTGCCATGGATGTTAGGGTTTTGAATGTGATGGGGAAGAAGATGGAATGGGGAAGCAAATAGAATGGGTTGTTAGGGTTTTAAATGTAATTCATTAATATGGGTTGGGAAAATACATACTTACTTATGAGGTGTTTTGCACGTGACAGGCTTTAACTGTTAAAATGGATGACATTTAGGGGCGGGGAGTAAAATCATGAAGGGCTACATAGATCAGGGAGTAAAATAGCTATTTTTAAAGGTTTGGGGCAAAACCGTTAAAGTGACCAAATCACAGAGAGCAAAACGAAAGTTTATTCTATATTTTAAATTTGATGTTTAATCATTTATTCTTATTAACATGTAATGTTTTTTAATTAATTTAATCTTTATACGTTATTTTTGTTAAGTTATTGTATGATACCAATATTATTTGTTTAAGAAAATTGAAGGAAATGGTGAATGGTTAATGATGAGTATAACATAGGTTGAATGATGGAGATGAATGATAAAGGATGTATTGAGATGATAATAAATAATGAATGGTGAATGATGAATATATCGGGTGACCTTTTGAACAATTCCTACATTCTAATGACTAGAATCGGGAACATGTTATATTCTCACACTTTTTTATTTATTTCTCTAGTGCTATCATGAACCACTCTTTGCTATGCGAGATCGGCTAGTATATAAAGAATTTGAATTGGAACAAGTTAAAAAAAACCCCGAGTCCACTTCAAGCCTAAGTTAAACCTCATTTAAATAGAAGCTTGAGTTTGAGCTAAAGCTTTATATATCGATCTGGATTAGGATCACGTGTCTAACCGTTTCTACTACTGGTTAAGTATAATACTTTTGTTGTATAATATAATAATTAGGGGTTAGATCATGTACAAGATAAGTTTATCATACAAAATGTAAGGATAACCTCAACGTAACACGTGTCCTTTTTAATTTAAGGTGAGAAGGGTATTATGGTCTTTTCATCGCATGACCTACCTCACCGATGATTTTCAAACGGTTATTACATTTTCATACGATAATATCTTTTTTTTTAAATTACATTGTCTTAACGAGCATTTCATTCCCTTTAATCTGAGTAGGCTATTACTAGAGTTTTCTTAATTTTTATTTTTTTACTTTACAAGCTATAAAGTTACGTGATCGTGTAACACTAAGTGATTATGTTTCAGTACGTAATTACGTACCATATGTTCAAGCAGTAATAAATGCTCAATGTAACTCTACATCTATAATCATGTACCGTGTGTAACAAGTGTAATGTCACGTGATTATATATCAGTACGTAATCACGTTATTACAATTTTTGTGATTGTGTAATGTTTCTTTACTAAAGTTATGGTTATTACGTGATTATACATTCAATATAATGAGAACTTTATTGTTTTTATGCTATTATTAGATTTGTAATATAAGTCGTTACGTGATTATAGATGTAGTGTTACATTGAGCATTTGTTACTGCTTGCACACATGGTACATGATTATTACATTGAGCATTTGTTACTTCTTTTGCACACATGTTATACATTGAGTATCTGGTACGTGATTTAGGTATTCATTGATCATTTGGTACGTCTTTATAGATGTAGGGTATGTTTGGCATTTAGGAGCTTTTAGAAGCTTCTAGCTTTAAGCTTTTAAGAAAAAACTCCTACTCAATAAAAAGTCTTGTTTGGTTGAAGGATCTTGAAGCTTTTAGGTTAGGAGTTTGAATCTTTTGGTTGAACGCTCCTACTAGTAGCGTTTAGAATGAGCTACAAGCTTTTAGGGAAAAAATGACTATTTTAACCTCTAAAGATAAGTTACTTTTTACTGCACAAACTTTTTAAATTTTTAGTTATGTTCATTTTGGTCATTTTATATATTTTATTAAAAGCTCCAGCTAATCTGCCAAACACCAAATATATCTAAAAAGTTACAGCTGCCAGCTTCCAACCACCAGCTATAGCTACCAGCTACTTTTGCCAAACATACCCGTAGTGTTACATTGAGAATTTGTTACTGCTTACACATATGGTACAGGATTTAGGTATTCATTGATTATGTTTCCATACGTAATTACGTACTGGAACATAATCACACAACGTTACACAATCACGTAACTTTATAGGTTGTAAAATATATATATTTTTTAAAATCAAGAAAACTACATAAATATGCTACTCAATTTAAAGAAAAAGAAATGATCATTAATACGGTGTATATTTTTACAAAAAAAATATTATTGTATGAAAAGTTATAGCCGTTTAAAAATCGGGAAGGGGTGGGGGGTAAGTAGGATAAGTGAGAAAAGACCCTAATACTCTTTTTCATTGTGTGTTTCCATTTGTAGAATTACCGTATTTACAATACTGCCACCGCATCATTTTAATCTATTGATCTTAGAAATCGACAGCTCAGATTGTCTCCTACGTTTTGTAGGATAAGCTTCTCTTATAGAATAACCTTCCCCATAATGACTATATTATAAAACTAAACTAGTCGCATGTATCCAAATTATTAACTAGACTTGTTTCTAAACATGGATTTCATCACAACATACTTAACCCGTTTCAAGTCATTTATGATCATGTATCCAAATTCATGATTTAATCAAACACCTTCTTAACATTATCATGCATGATGATTCTAAACATAGTCTTATCATCAATTTCATCATAACATTAAAACCCCCTTAGCACATATAAGGGAAATCATCAATTTCCTAGTTTTCTATGCCAAATCATCAAACTTTTAACTAGGGTTTGTTCCTAGACATGGTTTCAACATAACCACACTCATACATTCAACATTCAAACATGAACTTCAATTCATGAGTGTTAATCAGAATTTTAAGATATCACCAAATAACGAAATTCGACTTACCTTGTGATCTCCTAGCTTGAGTGATCACGAATTTATTTAAAGCCCCAATTTTTAGCTTGATTCTACTTCGATTTGGTTGGATTTTATGAGTTTTAGGGTTTTGAAAGAACCCCCTTGGGCTCCTGGTCGTTCCTGCGCATACACATACACTTAGTGTGTGTGTGTGTGTTGTGTTTTATTATTATTTTTAATAAAAACATGTTTGCCCATTTTGCCATTTTAGTCCTTCATGTTTCATTTTTGATCATACAAGGCTATAACTCATAGTTTATCACTTAAATTCATATTACTTAACTAGGTTAATTATTCCTAGCCAACTTAGTAGGTTCAGGAAGTTAAAAACCCGCTTTATTTTAAGTCCCGTTAACTCGGGCTCCTTATGAACTGTGTCTTCTCAAGTCGTTTGCTTTCTTTTTATTTATTATTATGATTATTTATTTAAATCCTAATAATTTCCGGGTTAATCTTTTATGCTAACGGTATTCTACCCGCTCTTTAGTCTTAACGGGGTTTAATTACCAAACCCGTTTTTGTGGTGTTACAGAAAGGCGTATGGTGTGTTATGTGGCTATAGTGATAGTAGTTACAATATTGATGTTGTTGATGGTCGGAGTACAATGGGACACGTGTTTTACTATGACTCTACACCAACTACTTGTGTTTGTCGATAAAGGTACAGTGGCGTTATCATCATGTGAAGCTGGATACATGGCAACTAGTTCAACAACTTGTCAGGCTATTTGGTTGCAAGAGTTGATAAGTGAAGTCACCGAAAGTCAACCGCAGAAAGTGATGTTAAAAGTGGATAATACTTCAGCGATTGCCTTAGTGAAAAACCCAGTGTTCCATAATCGAAGCAAGCATTTAAAGTTCCAATTCACTTTATTCGGGAATCTGTTGAAAACAACGAAGTGGGTATTGAGCATGTATTTGGAAATGGACAAAGAGTGGATATGTTGACAAAGCACTGGGAAAATCAAGTTCAAGGAGATGCAGGATCTACCTGGCGTTGAAGACCTCCTGCATACGACTTAGAAAATTAGGTGGTGAACGTTGGGAATTGCCGAGTCGGTCCGCGGTTCCACCGAACATGGGACAAGTGGGATATATAAACATATATTAATTAATTAGTGGATTATTATCTAAGGTTCCTATTCGTGTTGGGTTAGGAAGCGTGCTTAGGTAAATATCATGTAATAAATTAATAGGTTTCCTAGTTATAGTCTAATGAGATTGTTTAGCTATATATACCAATCAAATTAGTGGGGAAAATTGTAATTCAAGGTTTTGTTTCCTTGAAAATAAAGATTTGTGGGTGTTTAACTGTGAATAATCGTGTTCAGATTTGTGTTCATTGTTTCCGATTACAACGTTCTGTACCAATTAATCTCTTTAAGATACGTGATGTTTTAATTTTTTTGATAAAAAAGGGTACATGGTGTTTTATTTTGCAGGAACATCGTATTTTTATCGTACTTGAATAATTGTCTAATTTATTACTCTCATCTCATTCACCCTTAATTTTACTTAGTGTCACATGCTAAGTCCTATGGTTTTTTAGTCTTTTTAGACATTTTACCCTTTGTAGAGTAACTGCTACGACCACCACCGCCACCGCTAATAATAATAATAGTAATAATAATAGTAATAATAATAATAATAATAATAATAAGAAGAAGAAGAAGAAGAAGAAGAAGAAGAAGAAGAAGGTAAGGGTTTATGTAAAAAGGGTATGCTTCATACAAAGTGTAAGAATTCTATGTAGACATAGGGTTTTAATTTTTCGGTATAATGTTTTATATTCTTTTGATATAGTATTATATAAAAAAAAACACCAAACGTAACAATTTAAAACACAATTAAATGTATTCCAAGCATGAAATCTAAAACGCCATACAAAGAAATTAATCAGTATGTTTTAAATTAAATGTCTAGAATACATATGATTGTGTTATAAATTGTTGTGTTTGATGTTTTTCTATGTTATACCATATCCAAAGAATATATAACACCATACCTAAAATTTAAAACACCATGCCTACATAGATTTCTTACACTTTATAGGAAAAATGTTCTTTTCACACTAACCTTACCATAATAATAATAATAATAATTTATTCTCAGGATGAAAATAACGTTTGAGGTATATCCCGCTAAGCAAAGTGATGACGAGTATAGCATTATTTTTTTATTGGTTTTCTGCCGCATATTTCAACAAAAATATTCGATTAGTTGCTTAGTTTGTATCTTAGTTTAGTTGAGATTTATAAGATATTTTATTTTTAACTTATAAGCTGTCATAATGTAACAGCAGATCCTATATAGACCTTTGGCATGTAAGTTTATATATATTTTACTATGAAGAGACACCATTATTGATATATAAAAATTAAAACACGGTCCTTCTCCAGGTTACAAAGCAGCCAGTTTAAACTATATGATTAAAGAAGTGATAAAACATTTTATTGGCTTTTGCGGATTCTATTAGAGAAACCCTAAATTAATTCCTCACGCTTTCATAATCAGCAATTCGAACACCAAAATCTTCATATTTGACAAGAAGAAATTTTAGGAATTCAGGTTGTTACTCTCCATCAATTATGTGAATTAAATTAAAGTAAATAAGTAGTGAATTAAATTAAAGTAAATAAGTATTGAAAATGGTGCTTTAATTCATGGCCTGGTCTATTCGCACACGGCCTTTGTCTTTTTGCACACTCAAAGCGCCCCGCTTTGGCCATAGCGGGGCGCTTTGGACATGGTCAACAGACAAGGACTGACTTTGTCAAAAAACCATAAGAATTAAACGTAAACGTTAAATAAAATGTACAAAAAGCCATAAGAATTAAACGTAAACAATCCAAAACCAACGTGATGTAAATAGAAGATTAACTGCAATATATATATTTATATATATCAGTTTGTACATACAAAACAAAAAGGTACAACTGAGTACATAATACATAACAAATCACTATACAAACAAACTAAGGTACTAATCCTCGTGCGGTGGGGACGGTGGGAGGGGAAGTGGAGGCAACCCAGCGAGCTCTCGTAGAGAAACGAGCGTCTCGACGATCCAGTCTATGCGTGCGTCCTGGCGTCTGAGGCGCCGGTCGAAGTCCCGAGCCACCTCACGCGCTACCGGAGGCAGGTCAGCGTAAACGTGCTGCGGGTACTGTGGCGGCTCAGGAGCTGGCAGAACTGGTGGTACCGGGATCTCCTCGACATGCTCCTCCTGAGCCGGATCCTCTAATACAGGCTGAGCCTGAGCCTCAGCCTCAGCCTGAGGCTGGCCCGGGAACTCATCGAGTCCCAGAGCCTGTAGCTAAGCCTGCCGAGCGGCCGCCTGAATATCAGGAGGGGCCAACACTCCAGGCCTAACCTCAATAACAACCGGGATGACCTCCGGCACCACCTCCGGCTGCCAAATCAGCCCGTTTCCGCCCCTAAACCTCAGACCAACATCAAAGGTCCGGGTGATCTGCATGCTAGAAACTGACGCGCGGCGCAACCTGGTAGACGGGACCGGATCGGACAGCTCCGGATCATGCTCGGGCACGAGCCCGAGCGAGCGTGCGATGGCGGTGATGTATGAGCCAGTGTGCACGTACCCGCGGAGCTGCCGGTGGTATGCTGTGGCAAAGTAATCTGCCAGGCAGGCTGCTAGATCGCAGGGCTGGCGTCGCAGTAGGCAGTACAGAAAGAAAAGGTCA
Source organism: Helianthus tuberosus (assembly GCA_030545235.1). Classification (NCBI taxonomy): domain Eukaryota; kingdom Viridiplantae; phylum Streptophyta; class Magnoliopsida; order Asterales; family Asteraceae; genus Helianthus; species Helianthus tuberosus. The sequence continues at coordinate 117,070,628 of CM060403.1, read as the reverse complement.
CTGAGGTTGACCTTCTCCCTGCTGGCACCCCGCGGCACGATAGTTGCCGCGATAACATGGTGCAGGTATCGGAACAAAGGGTCTCTAATGGTGGTGGCCTTTTGCCAGGATTTCCCAAAGGGAACCCTGGAAATGGCCCACCAGAAACTGATAAGCGTCTGCCTGTCCATCATCCTAACCGCCTGCGTATATAAATCAGTATCAAGCTCGGGCTCAGTGTACAAACCTGTATGGACAGCAAACTGCCGCACACTCATCTCAAACTCCTGACCGGCGAGACGGAATGTAACCTCGTGGACAGGAAAAGTCGGGTCCTCCACGTAATCCGCCGGATGCGGCGCGTATGTAAACGTGGAAAGAAACTCGACCGTAAGCTCAGGGTACGAGTCCTCCATCGCTATCTCAAATAGGCGCGACCAAGGAGTATCCAGTCCAACTATATCACGCGCCCGCGCGGCCTCCCCCACGGTCTCCAGTAGGTCCCAGTCTATCCCTACGTGCGACCCAATCTCTATGGTGCGCAACCTAGCGCATCTCCCCCTCGCCCGTGACCCCTGCGGAAACTGCAGGTACGGACATGCCGGCTCTCCCTCCTCTCCCACATCTCCCTCAGCCTCCATATGTTCAATCTCGTCATCGGAGGAATCCATCCCTGCACGTTGACAAGATAATATTAAATATAAAATAATAAACAAATAATATTACTAAACACTTTAAATAATAAACAAATAATATTATTTAAACAATTTAAATAATAAACAAATAATATTAAATATAAAATAATAAACAAATAATATTATTTAGAAAATTTAAATAATAAACAAATAATATTAAATATAAAATAATAAACAAATAATATTATTTATAAAATTTAAATAATAAACAAATAATATTAAATACAAAATAATAAACAAATAATATTATTTATAAAATTTAAATAATAAACAAATAATATTAAATATAATTTAAATAATAAACAAACAATATTATTTATAAAATTTAAATAATAAACAAATAATATTAAATATAATTTAAATATTAAACAAATATTATTAAACAAATAATATAAAAAAAATAATAAACATGAACCAAAGCGCCGCGCTTTGGCCTCGGCGCGGCGCTTTGGTTCTTCGTGATGAAGAACAGCCCACCAGCAATCCTCCATACCCGCCCCAATCAAAACATTCATCAACGTGTACATTAAACGAAAACGATTAAGGGTGTTCGATCTTACCTTTTAGCGGTTGAATGCTTGAAAACGAAGATCTCCGGCGACCAATGTGTGAAATCGCACCCTAGTGTGTGTTTTTGTGTGTGTGTTTGAAATGGGGAAGATCTCTGCCTCGCTTTGGTTTAAACGAGGGATCGAAGCGCCCCGCTATGGCCATAGCGCGACGCTTTTGAGGTCAAAGCGGGTCGCTTTGGTCAAAGCGGGGCGTTTAGGGCCTTTTTTTATTTTTTTAAAATTGTTTTTAATTCACAAACGCGTCGATAATAGTCTAAATTTTATGTTTTTTCCATTATACATCATTTTTTATTATATATGGACTATACTGCAAGTTCCGGATCAAATCGGTTACGTGTGATGTCTTATTCCGTTATATCGTATCATTTTGGTTTGAAAGCACAAGTACTCATGTGAGAGGTGTTATGTGTATCAGCCGCCTACCGTTCATGAAGATGACGTATTTTTTCATTAATTGTAGTATTATGATGTATATTGTCATTAATTGTAGTATTATGATGTATATTGTCATTTTGGGTCGCGCCGGTGACATTCGGTTTTTAACGTGATGTAACGCATATATTGAACAAACACAAACATGATTATTATTAAACATATTTAACATACATCGTGAACATATGGGGTTACATTAAGGTCAGGGGCACGATACGTAAGCATTTCGTACGCGTTGATCTGATCCCTGTATAATGTATGCCAGGCTGCTGCGCGCTCTGTTCTGTTCACTGTCCAGAGTGGGTTTGGGGGAGGCATTGGATAACAACCTCCAAGCTCTACATGTATGAAATGCCCATGGTCGACGAACACAACCGCAACCACCAGGTGAGGTTGCTCAGCTTCGTTTGGCCCGCCCAGCAGAGGGAAAATTGTATTGCTCCCACGCATGTCGAAGGTGTGAACAATCACACCGTATCGTTGGGCAATAAGAAACCCCGTGTCAGGCATCGTCATGTAATTTTTGATATCTGCTCGTCCCACCCCCTTGAAATCGATCCGTCTAAGCAGCGCATCATAATGTCCTATGTTTTTCGGATCGAAAAACTGCCTCCAAAGCGATTCGTTCGTACGTAACTCCTTTATAAGTTGTTTCCGGATCATCAAATATGAATTTTGTTTCACTCCTAACCCAACAGCCACCGATCGAAATCCACAATGACCATCTGGTTTCACGTCCTTTATTCTAACGATGTATGGATGGATCACTTCGGGAACCTGAGATGCGTAGTTGCGGATCACTATATCCGTCTTAGGACCGAGCTTGATCATCGGGAAATCAGGGTGTAGGTTGATCGTCTGAGGCTGTGACGGTGATATGTACGAGCTGTGACGGGGAAGATCGTCTGAGGCCTCGACCCAAGTTTCTCCCGACGGAATGTACGCGCGGTTCCATACATCCTACCAGCATAGACTTGATCCTCTGCAACACCCATAGGTAGTTCTCTGACTTCTCAGCGGAAATTACCGCACAAGCAGCCGTAAACGATTTGTTTGTCGACGTCATGCCTACGACCTGAACAAATGGCAGGTTGTACATGTTCGTTTTGTAGGTGGCGTCAATCATTAGCACATGCGGGAAGGCACACCACATAGTGAATGATCTTTCGTGAACAAAGAAGACATCTTCAACTTCGTTCGATATCTCATTCGTGCGCATGTAATAAGTGTAATTTTTTTCGAGAAGAATGCTTTCAAGTTTTTGCATCGGAGACTTACCGACATTTTTTTCGGCGTTGATCTTCTGAACAGCGTTGTGTATATCTTTCGGAATAAGCTTTCTAGCCGGATTGTTTTTTGTCAGCGTTCGCCAGATACTTTGGTTGGGAATGTCTTGCTCTGCCAGCTCCTTAACCCGTTTTTTATCCTCCGAAGAAAGCCTTCTCGCATACGCGTGACCCTCTAAGTTTTCAATAGGAGTGTGGTTATGCTTCGCCTTCGTCACCTCGATCCTCCAAACACTTCCGGATGATTCCGAAAACCCGATCATCTCGAACGGGCAGCCTATTTTCTTGCTACCCGTTTTCCTCTGTGTAGCTATACTCTTATGCTCCCCACCAAAAGTACATTGAAACCAAATCTTGTAATTCTCTCCTCTTTTATTCGACCTCTTAACCACAATGAGGTAACCGTTGTCTTTTGCCGTGTCTTGTACCCAACGCACCAACTCTTTACGTGACGAAAAGGTCTGCGTTGTATCAAACGAAAACGTAACCGGGTAACAGCCTTCCTCGTCAACAGACACATCCCCCGGCTCACCATCGTCACCGAGGTCCGAATATACTTGATGTTCAAAGTTGTGCTCGCCACCGTAACCGAAATTCGAATAACCTTGTAAGCTCTGTTGACAACCGTAACTGTCGTTTGGACCACACTCCTGCTGTACAAAGCTGTACTCGCCACCGTAACCGAAATTCGAATAACCTTGTTGTGCGTAAGGGTCCTCCACAGGGGTATTCAAATCCAGCGTCACCGTGTTATCACGATAACGAATGCCAGATACAACCTCTGCCTCCCTCAAGTTGGACGAGACCGGTTTCTCATACGAGTCAGAAATAGCGGTCCCCTCGTAAGAATCAGGAACAACTGTCTCGTCAGAATATTGACCGGAAATATAGTTGTTTAACCACGACATCGTTTTTTCAAGAGATGTAACTAATACAGCAAAACCGCGTGTTATTTTGAAGAAACACAACGGATGGGGAATAAAGGCAATACAGACCTTTGATCTGAAATGAATGAAATTTAATGTCAGGAACTTAAGTTGTGTCTGCTATTTTTGATCTGAAATGAATGAAAATATATAGGCCCGAACATTGTCTCTGTCTCCGAGGTTGCTTTTAAAAGGTAAAGTGGGTGAAATTTGGGGTCGAAGCGCCGCGCTATGGCCAAAGCGCGGCGCTTAGGGTTAACGACAAACCTCATAATCAGCTTTATGTCTCTCAAACAGTAACTCATGTCTCAAACGTCAATCAAGTCACCTTTTGTCGATCTAAGCGCCGCGCTATGGCCAAAGCGCGGCGCTTTGAGGTGTGAAAATAATTTTGGCCGTGTGCAATTAGCATGACCCTTAATTCATACACACACGAGTGGAACCTAGTTAAAGTAGTATGGGTTAAAATCTTTACAAGTACAAAAATTAGGTGGTAAAAAAATATGTTATAAAAACCACTCCATACTCTACCAAGGAAACAGAGCATGGAAATACACCATAATAGATACAATATGGAGTTAAAATTTACATTTGTAATAACACCAAGAATCACAATACTATGAATGTTTATCCGTCCTATTTTTATCCATAAAAACTCCTTCGTCTTGATGTCCTCCACCACCACTTCTGCTGGTTTTAATATATTCTTAAATAGTTTGTCATTCAGGCTCCCCATAAGTCTGCCCGTACTCGGGCGTTGTTTGTAAAAAAAATTCAAAAAAAACGCCCGGAAACGCCCCGAGCCCCACTACGGCCGGCGTTTTCCGGCGTTATTTTTGAAAAAAAAATGCCCCCGGCGTGTTTATTAAAACGCCAAAATGGGATTGTGATGGCTTGACTTTGGTTTGACTGGCCAATGAGAGAATAGATTGATTTTTTTTTGTTTTTTTTTGTTTAATGAAGAAGAGATTGGTTTTTTTTGAAGTTGCATGGGCGTTATTGGAATAATGCCCCACTACACCACTTTATGCTATAATGCCCTATGCTGACTGGGATGACACATGTCGCAAAACGCCCCATGGTGGGGGCATTATAAGTTGTTACCACTACACATGGTCTAACAACTATAGTGTGCCACAAAGATTGACAACAACTTTGTTTAATAATTACCCCCACAATTTGTTGTAGTGTAATAATTATAGCTACACTAATGTAGTGTAATTATTTGCTAAGTAGCGTAATTATACTATTTACAAAAATATCAACACGTTCTTTTTATTATTTTGCTTCACACAAAAAAGGTCTTTTTATTTAATCCTAACACTACATATATAGGGTTATTTTTATGAGAAAACCTTTAATAAATTGGAAAACTGCTAAGGCACAATCAATTATTTTCATTTATTTTAATTATAAGTTTAGTATTGTAAAATTATATACGTAGTTCACAAAGCTACATATATGTAGCTCACAAAGTTACATGTATGTATCTTAAACAAGGTATACGTATGTGTGCTTACAAGTTAGATATATATACTCAAGAATTACATGTAGTTTTTTTCGACAAATCTCAATAACACATAAAAAGGTCGAAAAAAATCTTGTTTACAAGTAGTTTTCTCAAAATATTCTCGCATCTTCTAAGTTTTTTTATGATTAGATCTGTGTGTGCGCGCACACACATATATATGTTTGTGTGTGTGTGATGCTCGTGCGTACTTGAGGGAACAATCATCAACCAAATGTTCTTTATTATTTATATTTTTTTTCAACTTATTATTATAAGGATATTAATATAAAAATAAAATAACTAAAATTGTATATGTAAATTAGTGAGCTAAATCTATGAAGCTTACGAAGGTACATATATGTAGCTCGTCGATCTACACATATTTTTCTTATTTATTTTTAATGTCCTACAAGATTAGTAATATATAAAAGAAGTTTATAAAGTTTTATAAATCTGCTTGGTTGAAAGTAGTTATGTCGGTTCTCAAGTAATTTACAAGTTTCATCATCTTTCTTTCTAATAGACATTGTGTATTCAAAAGTTGACATCAAAGATCAAAATAACAATTCATCTACAATATTCTCAGAAAATTCAACATCAGACGCGACTAGAGAGATGTTGGGTTTATAAGAATGTTTTGCCTATCACTAATGTATTTTAGGCGCAGAGGCTATGGATCCTATTAGAACTCCATAGTTAATTATGCTTAGGTGAGACTAGTTCTCGGATGGGTGACCTCGTAGGAAGTCTCCATCCGAGCAACAAAAAACAAATTTGCAAGCTTCTAATAAGTAAAAAGACAATATTGGTGGTACGAGAGGCATGATATTACAAATTGTATTAAAGCTAGTCCTGTGTCATTCGGGGTGGCAGGGCAAACCTCTTTGAGAATGATGAGTCCCTAGGGGCTTTAGAAGGACATTTTAGGCAAATCTCTTATACTTGCTTAGGATGATGGATCAAACTTCATCATGGACGGTCTTAACTGTTGAATTTATAGATCAGCAAACAGTTCATAACATTAAATTTCATTAGGATGCAGTGGAAACTTTAAGTCATTACTTTCAGTTTTCAAACTTCAAATAACAAGTTTTTAACAAGCAGTAAACTAAGACAAAATAGATGGGATGTCAGTATTCTATCGGGAGCCCTCATTCGCCTTGCCTAGAAACCTCTCAAACCCAAATGACTTTAACTTAATGTGCATACTAAAAGTCAGCTACGTTGGGTAAGTTCTAGTTTAATAAGACAATTATAAACTTTAGCAAACGTTATCATGTTAAATAATTAAGTCACATCAGTATATCACATAAATCTACACTATGTATAAACATAACACTTTATCATAAATTGTAACACTTTACTATAAACTGTAAGATGCATATTACACTCTACGTAATTGTAATTGATCAACCATCGGTAAGCCACAAAGGCACTGCCCCTTTACCATTTGGCCGTGACGTTAACTTTAGACACCTAGTATCACCACAACATTAACTTAAGAGGTTGTTTGTGACTTCATTGTTAACTTAAGACATCGGTGTTAACTTTAGATGCAATAAGTTTCCTTTAGCCTTTATTACGCTATGTTCATACTTTGAACACTTTATGATATACCCTTTAACACTTTAAAACTTCACAATTACTTTAGAATACTTTATTATTATTTATCATGTTTGAAAACATAATACTTCACTTTGAAAACTAGAGTGAATGTGCGCATTGCCCCGAAATAGTAATGTAAAAGGGGTCTAGAAACTCACCTGAGTACAACACTATTATTTACCAGTTAACGAGCCTTGACAATCTATGTAATTGTTCCATGTTCACATGTGAAACTAGTCAACTATCACACTAACTATTTGGTGGAAAGTAGGTTTTGTGCTCAAAACTATCCCACGTGCAAAGTCCCTTTGGGCCCGGGAGACATTTGCGCTCTAACCAAGACATTACGCTACACTGTGTACGTAGCAACATTGTACGGGCATGAATTCCTGCAATGTGTCAAGAGTGAACTACTTTACGCTTAAACTATCAGTAGAAATATATAAAGTGTAATTTATACTATGTGCTTGCGCAAAGAAACGCGTAAACGGTGAAAAGCAGTGTACTTGTTTGTCGATAAAACCCTAGATTTGAACCTTGATGGCAGCTGTAGTGATTCTGATCTAAAAAAAAGTTGAAGATGACAACTTTATGAACCCATATGATCCGAAACTTAATCTTAAGGCATTCATATGCTTAAAAATTTGTGTTTAAACGAGCCTTTAAGTGAAACTCATCTTGATACTATTCCCATGCATCAATTCGAAACGCCTATGGATCTCGCTGATAATGATCACGAGTAATCAACTAATGGTTTGCTTTGATCTCCGCTTGTCACCGAAAAAAGTTGAACTGAAATCCCAACTTTCTCTCCGATGGATTCTCGTTTTCTCTCTCTAGAACTTGAAATGCGAAGGATGAAAAGTAGGGCTCCATGCACTCCCCCCTCCTATAATATGGTTTAGAAGATAACCTCTAATCACCATTATGCTTTAAATCTTCAATTTTATTGAATATTGGGATATTACCCCATATGGGGTGATTGTAACACCATAGGCTAATTCCACACCAGTCGTATACAAAAGATATGTTGGGTTCATAAGGAATTCCCCGCCTAAATATCACTAACGCGTTTCAGACGCATTAATTATAGATTTCATCCAATTTTCATAGTTAAGCATGCTCAGCTAAGAGTAGTACAAGGATGGGCAGCCTCCTGGGAAGTCTCCTTTCAGGAAAGTAAAACATATCCGTGAGCTCCTAGTAAGCAAAATAGATAATATTGATGGTACGAGCGGCCAGATGTTCCATGATGAGTCATTAAATTCTACCTAATTTCTCAATTTTAATTTCCTAAGGACTCTACGTCGCAATCTACTTTCTCATAAACCCTTTGGGCATCTGATACAGTTTTCAACTCTCATACTTATATTATGTTTCTCGTGTTATATTATGATTTGTTACAATTGAAACACAATGATAAACAATAAACAAACAACTTAAATTTCTGATAACAATTGTATTGAATATGATGTTACAATTGAAATGCATAACCCTATGTATGCTAAACGAACCATTGCCTTGAATCTGTCGCAACCCTTTGGAATCAATGCAGCCCTTGTGAATCGATGTGTCTTCAGTTTTGGCTCCCCTTATTGATCGACGTGATCATCTGATGCATCGCATCTGATCCCTTGTTTCTTAGGTTATAGGTTTTTTTATACTAGACACAATTGACTTATACATAGCTACATTTTACACTAAAACATACTTTAACCTACTTACATAAACAACCCAACTAAGTTTGATTCACATGTATTAAGGAATTATAATCCAATAACCTCTTTGCTTACTTAGGCTTATGAACATGATTATACATATATATTAATCTTTCTCGATAAAAACCATTTGAATTTCGGGCATCCAATACATTTTTGAACTATCGGATACGATATTATATTTCTTGTATTATATTTAAGATGTTTCACATGTATTAAACCTTACTAGACTTGTGATCATTTGTTGCATGTTCCCTCAATTGTTAAGATTTTGAACTATCACTAAGAAATTCTAACTTTTGATCTATGTTAGAGTTAACTAAATAATATTATATGTGACCAATCTGTATGATTATTGCTGTGCTGATAAGGTACGTATTATGGTTTATACTATTATATGTGACTAGCCATTGTGATTTATTACAACATGGTTAAGTTACATGTTTTAGTTTCTCCACTTTGGTAGTTAAGAAGCTAGGTGTTAGGGGAGGAGGGGTGGTTCACTAGTGATAGATTCTATCACTCCTATTGTCCAATAAAATCATGCCATGTCATCAACCAAATTTCTATCACTAGTGATAGAAATGTAGGGGGGTGGTATCACTAGTGATTGAATTCTATCACTCTCAAATTTTTTAATTTTTATTTTTATTAAATTCTGCCATATGTACACGTGTTGTACCCAATATTCTTCCATGTACACGTGTTGCCTCTTTACCTTGCATTCTGGTTTGTTGAGCATGTAGGTCCCACCATAGAGCATGCAACATGCAGATTATTCAAAAGTTCAACGCGTGATAAAGTCGACGCCGTTGAATTTATAACGCGTGAAGGAATGGAGGCGGCAGTGTGCTAACGCGTGATAGACTTTATCACGATAAAATAACGTGCCACCCCGTGTGGCCTATTACGTTTTTGTAAATATTTTAGTGCATTTGGGGCAACGAACTAGGTGTACACTTAATGCATTGTATTATGATCAATGAATATCGCTCAACATGTTATAATTTTCCTGATTATACGTTGGTTGTGTATTAAGTGTGTTTAGTATTTTGTTAAACATGCATTATGATTAGTATGCATAAGTTATGCTTCCACTATCATATCAATTTATAATGTTCATGTGTTATCTTTGTTTGTTTAGAGAATTAGAGCTATAGAGATTGGTTAAATTGACTATTGTAACAAACAAAAAAAATTTAGTCGTTTAGATATATAGACAACAATACACATCAGCCCTTCTGGGTTGGATGCTACAATAATTTTTGTTTCAGTGTATGGAAGAAAAAGAGAAAGATAAAAATAAGAATATATAGGCAAAATGCCTAGGGCTCCACGTTAAAAGAGAAATACTTTATATTGGTTATAGAAATTCACACTATTAAAAATACAAAATTCTTACATTGTTTGACTTCAATGTGGAGTTTTAACTGTATACAAATTCTAAGATTCTTAACAACCATTATTTTAATTATGATTGCAAATATGACTATGTACATTGGTATGGTAGCTCATCATTTCAAACTTGGACATTTTACATAATGACAAGCGCAAATGGTTGTTAGTTCAATTGTGGATCCCATTGTATAATGTTTCCATAATATAAACACTGTTTTATTGTATATATAATCATATATATAAAATACTAGTAAAAAGCATATGTTTTGAAAGGGACGACAAAAGGGAGAATATATGGTGCCCACCCAAGTATTGGATTTCTCCAAGGAAGGAAGTGGTTGTCTTCTCCGACCTCCTCCTTGTACTTTCCTCCACATCTAGCTCATCAATCCTCATATTTTCAAATTAAAAAAAAAAAAAAAAAAAACTTTTATAAAATTTAAGTGTACAATAATAATTTGTTTGATAAAAACATGAATGCATTTGAAAATCATTTGTCATAAAATCAACCATGCTACATATAAGTATGCTAAATGAAGAGTTTTTGCAACAAAAAAAAAAAACCACGGTTTATAAAATGTTATGGTCACAAAAAGATTCTCAAGTTTAAAATTTTCCAATGAAATTTATTTACTTTTCAATATTTATTTCTTACCCGTGTTTTAAATTATTTTTTACATGAATGTTTTATGTAATACGTCTAGATTGATATTTTGATTATTTAAAAAAAATTATGGAGTAAGTAACATTTTTGGTTATTTTAGTGAATGACCTTCATTTTTAATCACATCATGTGACTTTCACATGAGTGTATTTTCGTATTTCACTAAAAAAAATTAAGTGATAAAATTACTCCTTTTTATCTTCAATTAATCCTATGTTGAAATTTATGATTTGGTTGTCAAAAGAAAGTGCTCTAGTTAACGTGTTCTTGCAAAGAGTAGAGACCAAAACCTTTTTTTTTTTTTTTTTTTAAGAAATATCATTGGCGGACCCAGGAATTAGTTGCTGGGGGTGTAGATGAGTGGTTCACTCATATTTTCAAGGGGTGCGGTTCGGTTTTTTCCCTAAAAGATACACTAATTTTTTTTCAAGGGGTGCGCCCGCCCACCCTGGGGTTCACCTAGGTCCGCCCCTAGGTTTTAATACTTTTAATACTATATATATTTATTTTTGATTTTTTCTAATCTGAATTTTATTGAAAATAGATACCATGCCGCTATCGTATGAAATTGATCAGAAACCGACAATGAATAGTAATTTATTTTTTCTATCGTAACCTATATGAGTACCGATAGAATTATTTAAAAACGCATACTTTGTATTGTAAACTATACGAGTATTGATACAGGACTAATCGAATCGATTTTAACTGAACAACATCGTTATCAATATTGGTAGTATCGGAACCGGTATTCTTTTTAATGGTTTTCGATTGATATTTTTCTATCGTAAACTATACGAGTGTCAATTATCGTAAACTATACGAGTATTGATACAAGACTAACCAAACCGATTTCAACTGAACAATATCGGAACAAATGTCAGTAGTATCGGAACCGGTATTTTTTTATGGTTTTCGATTGATATAAAACATGTATTTTTTAGCATATTCCAACTTTATTTTTTTAGTTTTTTCTTTCAGCTGCTATAGCGAGTGCCCGTACTCGAACAAACAGAACGGATATCAACTGAATTATCGCCGCGTAGCGCGGAGAAAAATACTAGTATATTAATAATAATAATAATAATATATTGTTATTATTATATTCTATTAATATTAATATCACTATTTTTATAATTAATTTTTTTACCATTATTATATTATGTTATGTTATATTATATTATATTATTATTAAGGCAATTATATTTTTGTTGTTTTTAATAAATTGTATTTCGTTACTTCGTCTTTTTAGCCTATCCAAATTGTATAGAGTAATGATTTATTATATTACATACGAGTAATCAAGTATTCCAATGGAATGGAATGATTCATTTCATTCTCCATTTCATTTATTTGTCTATTTCATTCTTTCGTTCATTTCATTATCTCGTAACAAATGCCTTTACTAGTATTACATGGTTTGAAATTGCATGTTCTTCGTAAACGTATTAGCAAGACAGTTTTAAATTAACATGTGACTCTAGAATTGAAAATAATTTATATTCTGTTTTATATCTTTGCGGTACAAGTGATATGTGATTGTTTTATGAAAGAACCCAAAGTCAAAGTAGTTCGCTACTCTAATGGTGATTATTTATCAAACGCTAATAAAACTCATACACAAATATGATATGTTTTCACATACACAGTGTGACACCATGGAGATTGAAAAAAACAATTATCGACACCAACCTCGTCAAACTATTTACACTTCATAAACGGAAACGTATGATTAAAGTTAGTGATACAAAGCATCTATATTGAATGAACCTCCAAATGATCCATCCATCAATAACATAAATAAAAAGAAATATCTATTAAAGAATAGGGTTATTTTATTTTATCACCCCACAATTATTGGTTATTGGTCGCTGTCACCCTCAACTATCATTTTGTGGTCCGTCACCCCTAGTTTAACACTTAGTGTGTTATGTCACCACGTCATTAACTGATCACTAACTTTTGATCATATTATTATACTTTTGGTGGTGTCATAGGGATCTTAGGAAGGTTTTACGGATCTTTGGACACCCCCAAAAGTATAGTAACACGATTAAAAGTTAGTGATCAGTTAACGACGTGGTGATAGAACACACTAAGTGTTAAGTTGGGGGTGGCGAGCATCAAAGTGATAGTTGGGGGTGGCAGCGGCCAATAGCCAATAGCCAATAGTTATGGGTGATTACATCCAATAACCCTAAAGAATACAAAGTAAAATAGGATGACTGATCTCTCAGTGGTTAACGTACCCCCTATGAGAAAAAGTAAAGTGATGACATGACTGATGTCGTAACGGGATGAGTGTATATTCAATAAAAACCATACCAAGGGTACCTTTATCACGACCCGAACAAAATACCTTTACCAATATCCAATAATCACTTTCAGATATGGGCTATACAAGCACTGATTGGAATAAGCCCCGCTTGCGGTCTGCTCATATAATGTAATATATGTGTGGGCGCTCGGGGGGGCAAAAGCAAAAGTGCACTAATTTTTAACGTTATTTTACTAATTTCGTGAAAATAACGTTAAAAAGAGGGGATCGTTAATCAGGCATCATGTGGTGGCGTTGATAGCCGAAAGACAAGGGGGTACATGCACCAATTGGCGTTTGTCTCAATTGCTGAGTGTTATGTGCCTTATGTCCAAGGCTTGATGCAAAACCACAATCGAGCCGGGGGTCTCATTGGAAGCAGCCTCTCTATTCCTACGGGGTAGAGGTAAGGCTGTCTACATCCCACCCTCCTCAGACCCTACCTTAGCTTTGCTATAGGTGGGATATACTGAGTACAATGATGATGATGATGATGAAGCACTGATTGGAATGGATCAAAACTATATCATGCAGAACATGGAAATGGGCCGGTTTATGAGGTTGAGGGCCTTTGGCCCAGTTTCTCTCAAGTTTCTCGTGATGACATTCAAACCAATCATTAATTACAGTGTATCTCCATCTCCAGTTTCACTGGATTCCCATGATAACTCTTACTAACTGTCATTCAACATTACTCTCCAACATATTCTTTTTGTTTGCATTAAGCATGATTAAGGGTCACATTAATTAATTAACCATAATTAATGATTATAATATAACTAACACAGACAAATCCAACCAAACCACATCACATGGTTTTTTGTTTCTACTTCAATTCCCCATCTCATTCTTGGCTTCACATCCTTCCCTCCATTTCATCCATCTTCACTATTTATACAAGATCCAGACAGATAACATCCATCATCTCTATAATTCGCTATGGAACCCGCAACGATTCTCATTTTATTTTCATCATTCTCCATGTTTTTGCAACTTGGAGCTTCAAGGCCCATCACTCCTCATATCAGTGTGATGGGTAAGGTATATTGTGATACATGTTTGAACAAATCCTTCAACACTCACAGCCACACATACTTCTTATCAGGTACTTCCTCTTTTAAAAACAAACAAAATCTTTATTTATTTATTTTTGTTTAATTAATAAAAAGGTAATTGTAAAATATACTAGTACTGTTTGATTGCAGGAGCTGAAGTTAGGATAGACTGCAAATTCAATGCGGTTTCACCAAGAACAGATGAGCAGATATGGTTTTCGGTTAATAGGACTACAAACCGCTATGGAGCTTATAGATTGGATATGCGGGTGCCTTCTGTGGATGGGGTCCTTTGTTCTGGAGATGCTGCGGTTTTGAATAAGTGTCGGGCCACGCTGATTAGAAGCACTTCAGCGTCGTGCAACATACCTGGTTTAGCCACCACTACGGATGAATTTTCGCTTACATCCAAACACGATAGCGTGTGTATCTACAGCATGTATGACTTGAGTTTTGGAGCAGCTAAGAAAGATCCTGTCATTTGTGGAAAGTAATTATACTTGTCAGTCAAATTATTAAAGTTTTATGTAATATTATTCCAATTTCTATTTGGTGGGTTATTACAAGATTATAGCAACTTTTATAGCAGTTTGACATATTGTTGAATGTTGATCTGATCAAGATAGAGGATGAACTTTTATACCAATTTTGTTCCTTTCTACAATTTTATCCATGAGAATCTGCCTTGCATGTGGGAAATGAGGTGTAGAAATGAACACATACCTACACCCTACCCCAAGGCCCAAACCTTGAGCCCAATCAGGGGGTTACCAGGGTCATATAGAAAAATTTCAAAAATATAAATATTAGTATGATACTTTGAAATCTCAAAGCTTTGTGATTACGAGCTAATCCAAGAGTTGACGGACTCTTACATGGAACAGTTAGACAGAGGGAAAGCCGAAAGCGAGTAGATTGTAGCAAAACTTCAAATGAGAATAGCTTCAGTAGGAGTGGAATTACGGGGCCCACAACAAGTGGACGGAAAGGTCTCGACGGGCTGTCAGACCCGAATTTGATCAATTAGGAATTTTCCTCAGTTTTAGCAATCTTTGATCACTTCCTTTTTTCAGTAACAAATGTGTAAATCCCTAATTGACATAATTTACGTTTTTATTTATATCTTTAACTTGGTCTATTTAATTCCTGATTTGTAGTTTTGAAAATTTGTACATACTTGCCTAATTTAGAACTCCGTGTAAAAGAGATCTTTTTAAATGGTTCAACTATTCCGTTTTACATCAAATTTTCTTGAGATTTCTCTTCGGTTTTTTTGGGTGTGGCTAAATGCACCTCCACTTTTACTGCTTATACCTCCATTTCCAAAAATATCAGTTTTATAATTTTATAAATTCCACCCTTGTATTTTCTAATTTTTGAAAATAAATCCTTATGTTAGTATTGTTTTTTTACGAAAACTCAACCCCTAAAGACTCTTATACTCAGCCGCCACCTCTCAAATTTTTCTTCACACTTCAGTTGTTACTAAGATTTCTTCAGTCTTCTTCTTCAATAACAAATTTTAAATTTTGTTCTTTTCTTCTTCGATCCTTTTAAAAGATCAACAGCAACAAAAATGATTATATTTTCTTATTCGATTACATCTGCAACTTTTGTTTCTGTATAATCAGCGAACAAAAACAAATTTTGAACAATTTTACTTGTGATTTCAACTGATTTTGTCGATTTAAACAATCTATAACCGATGTATAGTATTCAAAGCGTTCAAAACATCAAAGAAACAAACTGACATGTGTCTGAAATATTCAAAATATTACCGAAACACACCGAATCAGTTCGAAATACGCAAATGATACATCTAATAGATCCGAAGCAGTCCAAAATGTATGAAATTTCAACCGAAAATCATCGAAACAAATAAAGTTTAACCGAAACAAATTACAACTGAAGTTTAACCAACATATTGTACAGTTCGGTTTGGATTAGGATTTTTTAGCTCCTTATACCGGTTTATACGAGAACCGTACATAACTTCCCAATCTGATGCAGCGTCACTTCGGTTGCTACTCCAAAGACTGTTCGGTAGAGGCATCGGATAGTCTCCTTCTAATCTAACATGGATGAAATGGTTTCCATGAACATGAACAAGCGACACCACTTGATGAGGGAAACGAATTTTGTTTGGAGCAGTCAATATCGGGAATAAAGTTTGATTGCCGGCGATGCTTAAAAGATGAACAATCACACCAAATCTTTGAGCAATGAGGAGTCCAGTGTGGGGCATATCCATAGGATTGTACGTATATATTTAAATATTCAAACTATGACAACTAGATAAACCCCTAGAAAAAATAGGGATATTTCCTAATACAAATTTTCAAAAATTAGAAAATGCAAGGGTTGATTGTATTTATTTACAAACTTTAAGGGGGGGGGGGGAGTGCAACCAGTAAAATTTAAAAAACTGGGAGTGCATTTAGCAACACCCGTTTTTTTTTTGCGCTTTCGCTCAGCGTCACTTTGCTTTCAACAATTGAGCTCGACTAGCTAGCTTCTACACCAAATTTTATGGATTAAATGTATCGTCCATAGTTTCAAAAAGAGTTCGTTCCAGCGTATTAACACCAAAATACTTTGTATAGGATAATTTCACTCATGTGGGGTAATAGATGAGCTATTGAGCTTGAACAGCTTCAGCACCAAATTTTGTGGATTAAGAGCATTCCCATCCAGTCCATCATATGTAAAGAGTATAAAAAGTGGTTGTGAGTGGAGGAGAGAGAAAATATTACTGTTCATCTGTATATTTAGGGGGACACTGTTCACCTGAAAGTGGTTGTGAGTGAAAGAGAGAGAAAAATGTAATATATATTGAAAATGAGAGAGAAAAAATATTTGTTTTTAGTGGAAATATATTGATATAGGAGTTGTTTTTTAGTGAAATGTATGTATATTTTTAGTGGATTGGATGTGAATGCTCTAAATGTATTGTCCATGGTTTTGTTAAAAATACAAATAAATACAATTTCATTATTTTTAAGTTATGTTTGTTTCTAGTTTACTCGTTTTATATTTGTTGTCATACAGGTGGGCTGGAATGGACTAAGAAGACACTGGACTAATGGGCTAAAAGCTGTATGGGCTGAAGACACTGGTCTGAGAAGGTTTTGGGCTGCTGGGCTGTAAAGATGGTTGTTATAACAAACCGGGTAACCCGCATGTGCTTGATATATAAAAACAGGCTATCCATATCAATGGGATTAACTGAGATATTTTGTGAGTATCGGTCTGTTCTCTCTCTTAGAGGCGATTAGGGTTTCTTTTGTGAGTTTAGTTCATTCGCAGAAATTGTGTCTTTCGTCTCAGTTGTTAAGATCATCGTGTTGATGATCTTTAGAGAGTGTGTGATTTGTATTTCAGTTCTTTGTATCTTGTACTCAGAATATTCTTTTTAGGGTAAAATTTCCTTTGGTTTGGGTATTCTGTGTTGGTACGTTTTTTGATACCATAAATTTGACATGGTATCAGAGCTTTAATAGCTCTTGGGGTTTTATATTTGCTTCCGCTGGTCATCGTTCTGGTTCCGATCATCATTCCGATCGTTTGTTCACTGCTTGTTTATGGTGGATTTGGGTTGGTTCTTGTTGCCTTGGTATTTGTGCCGTTCGAGATACAGAAATCCTAAATCTAGGGTTTGTGTTGCAATCTGAGTCCTGGTGAACTTCGTTGTTTGCCGACATCAGATCTGTGTACTTGAAGTGCTTTGGAAGGATTATTGGAAGCTGCTGCTCTGATTAGGGTTCAATCCTCGAAGATTGTAAAACCCTAATCAGATTTGGAGGAATCCTGACTTGGGTTCATCTTCTTGGTGAGATTTTTCCATGTTTTAATTTTTTTTTCTCCTGCATTAGGCATTATTGTTGCCGGGGTAGTTGGACCGGTTTGATTGATTGGGACACAGGAAGGGTTCATCCTGTTGCATTCTTAGTTACCGTTGATTACTTCTTGTTGTTGTTTTGTTATATTCTGTGGTTCTTGTTTATTCTGTTGATTACCACTTGTTGTTGCTGTTTATCTCTGGTCTGTTAGATTGTGTCTAGGCTCTAAAGGCTCCCTTGATAAGACTTGCAGAGGCACCTTTTGAGTGATGAACCTCTGATCTTGTCCCTGTCAAGGTTTCGCCGTTGTTTTCTGATTTTATTGTGTGGTAGTTTTGTGCTCTTGTTGATTCTTTCTGTTTAAGTATTTCTTGTTGTACTTGTTTGTGTGTTTACAATGGTTGATGGTCCTGTTGTTAAAAACAGGTGGTGGTCCTTCTAGTCCACCACCTGAGACTCTTGTTAGTAAATTGGATGCAAGCGATCCGTTGTACTTGCATCCTTCTGATTCAAGTAATCTTACCATAGTAACTGTAAAACTAAAGGGTTCAGAAAATTACACTGTGTGGTCAAATGCTATGCAATTGGCTTTACAAGTGAAGAATAAATGGGGTTTTATTGATAAAACTTGTGTTAAATATGAAAATAATGAAGTGTTATCTAGACAGTGGGATAGATGTAACTCAATTGTGCTTACTTGGATTTTAAATTCTGTTAGCGAAGATCTTTATATGGGTCATGTGTTTTCAAAGAATGCTTGTGATGTTTGGACTGATTTAAAAGAGACATATAATAAAATTGATGGTTCTGTGGTGTTTGATCTATATCAGAAAATAAATTCTTTTGCCCAGAATGGTGCAACTGTTTCCGAATACTATCATAAACTGAATATAATGTGGAAACAATTGGATCAGATTTTGCAATTACCCTCTTGCTCTTGTGATGCCGCAAAGGACTTTAATGGTTTTAATGAAATGATAAAATTAATGCAGTTTCTTATGGGATTGGATAATCAATATCAAGGAGTGAGAACAAATTTGTTAATAAAGGAAACCTTACCTACTGTTAAAGAAGCCTTTGCTGTAGTTTCTAGAGAGGAATCTCATAGAAACTACAGTGGGGGTAATAAGAAAGGACAGTCTTTAGCATTTACTGCTAAGACTTATCAATCAGTTGAGTTTAAGAAAACTAATAGAGTTTCGAATCAGAACTTAAAATGTACTCATTGTAATAAAACTGGGCACTCTGTTGATAAATGTTTTGAAATAATAGGCTATCCTTCTTGGGTTAGACCTCCAAGAGGTAATCAAGCAAAGAAAGCTGGGTTTAGTAATAATGTTTGTGTTGATGATTCTTGTGTTCCTGTTACATCTCTTACTTCTGATCAGTTGTCAAAATTGTTGAGTTTGTTAAAGGATAAGTCACCTGAAGTATCACAAAGCTGCAATGTGTTAGGTGGGTTTGTTTCTTCAAATGTGTTCTATAATTCTATATATACTTTTGGGAAGGAAATGGGGTGGATTATTGATTCAGGAGCTAATAATCACATGGTAAACTCAGAAAAGTTTTTGTCTGATTTTGTTGATGTTTCAAGTTTAAAGATACATGTTAAACATCCAAATGGTACTAGTGCTTTTGTAACTAAAATTGGATCATTAAACTTGTAGAAGGAGTAATATTGCATGATGTGTTTGTTGTTCCTGAGTATAGTGTCAATCTCATTTCTGTTCACAAACTTGTACGAGATAATAAGTTGTATGTAGGTTTTGATGAACACAAATGTTACATACAGGACTTACTAACAAAGAATGTCCTGGTGATTGGTGATCAACTTGAAGGATTGTATGTGTATGGTAATTCCGTTATACGTGATAAGGTGTGCTTTAATAGTTTAAACTTGTATAAACTGTGGCATGCTAGGTTAGGTCATCCTGCTGATCAGGCTGTAAAGGTGGCAAAAAAGTCTCTCAATGTTGCTTTTGAGACTGATCACGGTCCTTGTGATGTCTGTCACCGAGCTAAGCAACATAGAGAACCTTTTCCACTAAGTGAACATAAAAGTTCACAGTTAGGTGAACTTGTTCACTTAGATGTTTGGGGTCCTTATAGGGTTGCAAGTAGGGAAGGGCATAAGTACTTCCTTACAATTGTTGATGACTATTCAAGGGCTGTTTGGATATGTCTAATAAAAAATAAAACAGAAGTGTTTGAAAACATACAAGATTTTGTAAATATAATTCAAACTCAGTTTAAAAAGGTGGTTAAGTGTTTCAGAAGTGATAATGGATCTGAGTTTGTTAACTCTCAAATGAATTTGTTTTGTAAGTCAAAAGGAATTATTCATCAAACTTCGTGTGCGTATACCCCTCAACAAAATGGTATTGTTGAGAGGAAGCATAGACATTTATTAAATGTTACTAGGGCTTTGTTATTTCAAAGTAATTTACCTGCTAGGTTTTGGCATGAATGTGTTCTAACTGCTGCATATCTTATTAATAGGATTCCCTCATCTGTTCTTGCTGGAAAAACGCCTTATGAGCTTGTATATGGTTTTAAACCCTTCTTGTCCCATTTAAGAGTGTTTGGGTGTCTGTGTTTTTGTACTGTGTTGAATGAAAGTGATAAGCTTAACAATAGAGCAGAAAAATGTGTTTTATAGGTTATTTCTGTGACAACTGGCACAAACCGGTAATTTCCGTACACTTTAATTATTATTCATTGACTGCAATTATGTGCTTAATTGTCAGCAATGTCTGAACACGTGATTAAACAAGTGAATTCATGCACGTTGTATACTACAAAAATATTGCTTTATGCATAAACGAGAGCGTTGCGTCAGAAATAATAGTAAACTCACCGGTAAGACACACTGTGTCAACAGAACTGCAAAAAGCAGTCAGACAATAAAAGTGGAGCCTAGGTGTAGGTCCAACGACAAGAATACATTAAAACCCAAGAGTACATACAAGGGTTTAATATATATACTCTCCGGAAGCAAAATAAGCACTAAAAAGCACCCGAAACGCACTTTAAGTGCAGAATTTATATAATTCAGCAATAAATCAGCATTTAAACATATGAATATTATGCAGAAATTACGTTTTATTATCCCGAATACTTCCCCAAGTGTTGGGAATTGAAAGAGTACAAGAAAGGTACTTAAAAGACACTAAAAAGTGTAATTTAGCACTTTAACGAACCGGTGTCTAACCGAACAATCGGACAATACCCGGAACACCAAAATAATGCTAGAAGCATTGTTTTTATTTTTCTAAGCTAGTTAGGGTCCCCGAACACCCTAACACACTATACATTAAATAATACACACTAGTATCCTAACTAACACCTTTGAGTCCTAACTAAATCAAGTAACTAACCATTACAAGTTACACTTTACCCCCCCCCCCCATATGTTGGACGGTTGGGAGACCATATCCCCACATGGGATTTTAATTTCATATCTTATTAGATCCTAGTGTACTAGAGGGGACATATTGCACGTTGGATTATAAGTTGTTGGAGAAATATTCTATTTAACCACAAGACATCCTCTAATTCATTCATCACCTAAAACTCACTCAAACACCTCCTCTTTCTCTCCCTTGGCTACGGCTTCAAGCCACCACCACACCATCACCATTATCAATCATCATACAAGCTTTCCAAGGTTATCTTGAGGTGTAAGAAGGTCACTAACAAAGCTCGGTGCAAGCGGATCTTGAAGGACCTTCTCCATTTGCTTTTAACCACCACATTTATACTCTTGAACTTCCCTAGCCTTGTGCTAGTAGTAAGTGCTTCAAATCCTCATCTTGTTCATGTTTTTGGTGGTTAATAGTAGATGTAATGGTTAAAACTCAAGAACACACAAGATCAAAACTAAAAGTCTTGAAAGAAAGATAAACTAGTTGGATAAAGAGTAGATATGTGTGTAAATCTTGTGAAACTTGTCTAGTTGAGATTATTTGATGTTGTTTGTCATTAAAAGTGGGATGGATCATCATCTACGCATACTAGATCATGTTCAAGAACATGAACTAGTAGTATGTTAAGTGTTAGAAATATAAAAGATGATGAAATCATCCACCATGAACTTGGAACTTGTGTAAACATAATTTTCCTTGTAAAATAAGACTCTAAACATGTAGATCTAAAGATCTACAAGTGGTTTTTTGGCAGAACCAAGCGGAAAATGCTAGTTTTGTTAAAACCCGGACCTTATATAAATTAAAAGCATTTTAGTGAATAAACAAGTGTATAGACACTTGTGTAACAAGGGAGTTCTACAATGAAATATTTTTGTAAACCTTGACTAGAAGTTGTGAAACTTCATATTCTTTAAAAATAAAGTTTTTAAGAAATTAAACTTATTTTTAAAGATAACAAGACTTACTAAATGTGCTAGTAAGTTACTACACATTTTTGTAAATATTCAAGTTCATGAAATGGAGAAATTAGTGATTATTGTTGATGATTATTGTTGATAATTGTTGTTGACGATTTAAAAGAAAATAAACACATGTTTTGAAAACATGGGAAACCTCCATTTTTAGGGGAAACTCTGTCAAAATTTTTATAAATTTTGACACTTAGAAAAATATAAGTTTTTGAGAAACTTATCCCCTAAAAATATACCTAAAAACATTACCAAGGTTTCCCTAATTTTTGGTGATAAGAAATGGCGATTTCTTCAAGAATAAAATGGATATTAAGTATGTATATTTTTGAGAAAAATATATATATTATTTGATCACCAACTTGTGTGCTAAGTGTATAAAGTATGTGTTATACGTGCTAGTGTATTAAGACTTAAAAATACACTAAATACTCATGAGGAGTATAAACATAAAAATACACATACAACATACAAGATACATAATTCGGGTGCAAAGTGCAAAACACGAGATACTTATATTAATTTTAGAGAAAATAATATAAGTAAGATACTTAGTTAAAAATATAAAATATTTTTAACACAACAATACAAATACAAAAGAGAGTGACTGTACTTGTGCGACGCAAGTCTAGTGACTAACGTTAAGAAAACGCATATAGGTTACGACGTTAATTAAGCAAATCCGGTGAAGTTTACGACGCACAGGAACGCAAAGTTGTGAGTTCATGCTCCCCCTTTTCTCTTTAACTGTGTTTAGTTTTTATAACTTCGGGGGTGAAATACATGTACAAATGTACAATATTTATAATTGGTATGATATAAATACAAGAAGTACACTTGGTGAGAACGAGAACCAAGTGTGACGAAATACAAGAATACAAGAAGTACACTTGGTGAGAACGAGAACCAAGTGTGACGAAATATAAGAATACAAGAAGTACACTTGGTGAGAACGAGAACCAAGTGTGACGAAATATAAGAATATGAGAAGCGCACTTGGTGAGAACGAGAACCAAGTATGAGGCGCTATGAGAAATGATAACAAGAAACGCGCTTGGTGAGGACGAGAACCAAGTAGGATGCGTTATGAGAAATAGTGTCACGAATAGGGTACATAAGCACCATTAATCAACAATATACTTAGACCGCAGAACAAAAGGTTAGATCTAACGGGTGCCTGGCAGCCACACTCTCGGTGAGGGCGAGAATCGAGTAGTGCTTTTGTGTCTCAGAATATACCAATTAAATGCCTTAGGTTTGGTGACTTCCTATGTCGTGTCACATGTTAATGGCCTTGCAACCCATTAACAATCCTGATACTTACAGGAATACTTTATTTACATAAAATTCATACCATACTAAAACTTGATGAATACTTGAGTACGTGGGGTACTCAAGAAAATGGGAATTATACTTGAGTACGTGGGGTACTCAAGAAGAAATTGAATTATACATGAGTACGTGGTGTACACATGAAACTGAATTTATATATGAAAACTTGATTTATTCACAAACTATGTTTTCATACAAAGTATACAAACGTGAAATACAAAACTGCATGAATTCACACCAACATTATGTTGACGTTTTTCCAAAAACTCACATGTATTTCAGGTAACTAGGATGGATGTGCGCGCGGTCTTGCTTATGCTCGTGGATGTCGCTTGTGTTTAACTTTAAATAAAGTTGTAAACTTTTAAGACAATGTTTTAAGCTGTCTAGCTATGTAAACGCTATCTTATGTTTTCAAATTATGGTATTTGAAGTATTTTTACGAGCATGTAGCATGTTTACCTTTCGTATGCAATGAGAACCTTTCATGATCACACCTCGTGCTTCCGCCGCAGAAAGGGGTGTGACAGATTGGTATCAGAGCTGCGATTGTAGTGAACCAGGATTCCTTCTCGAGTCTAGTCTACAATCTCTAGGATCCATTCACGAAAACAATTTTCAAAGAGTTTTCATTGCATAAAACGTCCCGCGACATCCACTGCCTGAAACTGTCTACATGAGTCTAGAAAAGACACTACGAGACTTAGAGTGCACTTGAGTAGCACTTGTCGTTGACTAGAAATTACTTGCAATTATGTGTGATAATTAGCATGTACTAGAAGTAGAATGTCACAAGTATACGTGACTTTACCTAAAAGCGATGGCCCATCTGAAGGAAGAGATACGAGGATGAAACGAACTGTGCGGACTGTGCAAGGAGTTACGTAATTATGGATGCATACATAATTATGGAATTCAGTGCACAGAAACCACAGCAAGTCTTGTCACGTATAGATCCCCTCAGTGCAAGCCTACTAAGTACTCTGTTGGAGTAATAATTGTTTGATGACACTTACGTGGTATATATACCCGTGAATATATATGCTACTATGACGATATCAAACAAATGCCTAAACCTAATGGGTTGTGTTCGTCAGAACACGGCACCCAGAAGAGCTGTGAACGCTCGTGACCAACCTCCTCCTCCCCCACTGCCAAGAATTGCCGAAGAGCTGGAAGCTCTACTGGAAGAAAGGATCTCCGCTGCTATCGCCCAGTACGAGGCGAACCGAACTCAAGACAGTGGAGGACCAAGCAATGCTAGACGTAACGGGCATGGAGATTCGTCTAGAGGAAATGTAGCTCATGGCTGCACTTTCAAGCAGTTCCTCGACTGCAAGCCGATGAACTATGACGGCACAGGAAGTGCAGTAGCAATTGTACGTTGGACGGAGAAGACTGAAGCTACTATCCGCATGAGCAAGTGAACCGCGGATCAACAAGTCACCTTTGCTACTGGGTTATTCATCGATGAAGCTCTGACTTGGTGGAACTTGCAAGTCCAAACTTTGGGCGATAATGCCGCTTATGGCCTAACCTGGGAGGAACTGAAGGAAAGAATGAGAGAGAAGTATTGCTCTCGTGCTGAACTCCAAAGTCTGGAAACGGAGTTCTGGAACTTGACCATGGAAGGTGCGGATATTAGCAGTTATACTCGAAGGTTCCACGACCTGTCTAGAGTGCTTCCCTACATGGTGACTCCCGAATTTAAGCGTGTCGAACGCTACATTTGGGGACTGGCCTCAGAGTTTCACGGCATGGTGATATCGGCCAAACCTCAAACGATCACCGAGGCTGTAACTCTAGCTGTCAGCCTTACTGAAGATTGTGTTCGTATGAAGAAGCTATCGTTGAACCCCACTGAGAAGACCGAGACGCATGCTGAGTCGTCCGGTGACAAAAAGAGAAAGCATACGAGTTTGAACCAAGCAACTCGCAACAACAAGGGTTTCAGCAAGAAGCGTGACGCAAACCCGCCCCAGGAGACGAAAACCCTTGAAACCAAAGGATGCTTCAAGTGTGGAAGCAATGATCATTTCATGAAGAACTGCCCAGAGGGAAACAATGCTCAGGCTAGAGCATTTGTGATTGGAGCAAAGAACGCACGCGAGGACCCTAACGTGGTCACCGGTACGTTTCTCATTAACAATCACTTTGCATCCATATTATTTGACACTGGCGCCGATTATAGCTTCATGACTGTGGAATTTAAACGCATACTCGGAATAGAATCTAGTAGATTAGAAATTCCTTATTCCATAGAACTAGCCAATGGTAAACTTGTTGAATCAGGCGAAGTTGTTAGAGGCTGCATACTAGAACTTGGTGAACGAAGATTTAGCATCGACCTCCTACCTATTCAATTGGGTAGCTTCGATGTAGTAGTCGGGATGGACTGGTTGTCCAAGAACAAAGCTGAAGTTATTTGTCATGAGAAAATCATTCGCATCCCTTTAGCGAATGGTGAAACTCTCATCGTGCATGGAGAAAAACGAGACGCGCCTCTTCGAATCATCAGTTGTATGAAGGCACAGAAGTGCTTGAGGAAAGGATGTGTCGCTTTCCTAGCACACGTTATAGACAAGAAGGCTGTGGAGCCAAAACTTGAAGACATTCCTGTGGTGAAGGAATTTCCTGATGTGTTCCCTGAAGATCTGCCAGGACTACCTCTGCAACGACAAATTGAATTCCGTATAGACTTGGTTCCGGGAGCTGCTCCTGTAACCAAGGCACCCTATCGACTTGCACCATCTGAAATGCAAGAATTATCGACACAGCTCCAGGAGTTGTTGGATAAAGGATTCATAAGGCCAAGCTTCTCACCTTGGGGAGCTCCAGTATTGTTCGTGAAGAAGAAGGATGGAACACTGCGGATGTGTATCGATTACAGGGAACTGAACAAGCTCACTATCAAGAATCGGTACCCGCTACCAAGGATTGATGACTTATTTGATCAACTGCAAGGATCAAGCTACTATTCCAAGATCGACCTTCGATCTGGATACCATCAGCTGAGAATCCAAGATGAAAGCGTACCAAAGACTGCATTCAGAACACGCTATGGGCACTACGAATTTCTTGTGATGCCATTCGGGCTGACGAATGCACCAGCGGTCTTCATGGATCTGATGAACCGCGTTTGCAAACCATATCTTGATAAATTCGTGATTGTATTTATCGATGATATCCTGATTTATTCGCGAACGAAAGAAGAGCACGAGCAACATCTCAGAACTATTCTGGAACTACTGAAGAAAGAGAAACTTTATGCAAAGTTCTCGAAATGCGAATTCTGGATTCGCGAAGTACAATTTCTTGGTCACGTTGTGAATGAGAAGGGCATTCATGTAGACCCGTCCAAGATAGAAGCAATAAAGAACTAGGAAGCTCCCAAGACCCCAACTGAAGTTCGACAATTTTTGGGCTTAGCGGGCTATTATCGGCGATTCATTGAGAATTTCTCAAAGATAGCTCAACCGCTAACGACCCTTACACAGAAAGACAAGAAATACGACTGGGGTCACAAACAAGAAGAAGCCTTCCAGTTACTTAAAGACAAGCTATGCGATGCACCGATACTATCATTACCCAAAGGCACTGAAGACTTCGTGGTATATTGCGATGCTTCATGACAAGGCCTGGGTTGCGTGCTCATGCAACGCCAAAAAGTCATCGCTTACGCTTCAAGACAATTGAAAGTTCATGAAAGAAACTATACCACTCACGACCTGGAGCTGGGCGCAGTGGTATTCGCCTTGAAGATCTGGCGACATTACTTATATGGTACTCGATGTACAATCTTCACAGATCACAAAAGCTTACAACACATATTTGATCAGAAGGAATTGAATATGCGCCAACGACGTTGGGTCGAGCTGCTGAACGACTATGACTGTGAGATTAAGTACCATCCTGGAAAGGCAAACGTTGTAGCGGACGCGTTGAGCCGAAAAGAAAGGGTTAAGACCCTAAGGGTTCGAGCGTTAGAAATGACGATTCGAACGAACCTCACTGCACGCATTCGTGATGCACAACAAGAAGCTCTTAAAGAAGAGAACCGTAAAGCGGAATACCTACGGGGTATGCTGAAATACATGGTGTCAAACGAAGAGGGAGCCTTATACTTCAAGAAGCGTATTTGGGTTCCACTCTATGGTGGCATACGAGAAGTCATCCTTAATGAAGCCCACAAATCGAGATATTCGATCCATCCAGGATCGGACAAAATGTATGAAGACTTAAAGGAATACTACTGGTGGCCGAGACTTAAAAGCGATGTTGCTATTTATGTTGGAAAATGCCTAACCTGTGCCAAGGTTAAGGCAGAATATCAGAAGCCGTCCGGCCTATTACAACAACCAGAGATTCCCGTGTGGAAGTGGGAACAAATCTCGATGGACTTCATAACGAAATTACCCAGGACCCCGAGAGGGCACGATATGATATGGGTAATAGTTGATCGATTAACGAAATCTGCGTATTTCCTACCAGTCCGAGAGAAGGATAGAACTGGAAAGCTTGCAGAGATATACTTAAGCGAAATTGTGGCACGACATGGAGTGCCAATCTCAATTATTTCAGACAGAGATGGACGCTTTGTCTCAAGAATCTGGCAATCATTTCAGGAAGCCTTTGGATCTCAGTTAGATCTGAGCACGGCATTCCACCCGCAAACAGACGGCCAGAGCGAACGGACTATACAAACGTTAGAAGATATGCTTCGCGCATGTGTCATGGATCTAGGCGGCAGCTGGGATACTCATCTACCTTTAGTCGAGTTTTCCTACAATAACAGTTATCTTACGAGCATAAAAGCCGCGCCGTTCGAAGCCCTGTATGGCCGCAAGTGCCGATCGCCCTTATGTTGGGCAGATGCCGGAGATAAACGTATGGTTGGTCCTGAACTTGTACAAGAGACGACCGACAAGATTGCGCAGATCCGAGAGCGCATTAAGGCGGCTCGAGATCGACAAAAGAGCTACGCTGATCCGAAAAGAAAATCAGTAGAATTCAAGGTGGGAGACAAAGTGTTGTTAAAAGTCTCACCATGGAAGGGCGTAGTCAGATTTGGAAAACGTGGAAAGCTGAATCCATGATACATCGGACCATTCAGAATATTGAAGAGAATTGGTACCGTGGCATACAAGTTGGAGTTACCGGAAGAACTTAATGGAGTACATGATACGTTTCATGTATCCAACCTGAAGAAGAGTCCAACACAAGAAAACGTGATTATCCCGATGGATGAAGTGCATATTGATGAAGCCCTCCGATTTACAGAACAACCCGTTGAGGTTACTGACTGGAAAGTCAACAAGACCAGGAGGAGCAGTGTGAAACTTATCAAAGTACGTTGGAGCTCTAAGCACGGACCCGAGTACACATGGGAACGTGAAGACCAGTTCAAAGAAAAGTATCCCCACCTATTCAAGAAGACTCCTGCGAGAGTTAGTTCAGCCTGAATTTCGGGACGAAATTCTTTTAACGGGGGGAGACTGTGACAACTGGCACAAACCGGTAATTTCCGTACACTTTAATTATTATTCATTGACTGCAATTATGTGCTTAATTGTCAGCAATGTCTGAACACGTGATTAAACAAGTGAATTCATGCACGTTGTATACTACAAAAATATTGCTTTATGCATAAACGAGAACGTTGCGTCAGAAATAATAGTAAACTCACCGGTAAGACACACTGTGTCAACAGAACTGCAAAAAGCAGTCAGACAATAAAAGTGGAGCCTAGGTGTAGGTCCAACGACAAGAATACATTAAAACCCAAGAGTACATACAAGGGTTTAATATATATACTCTCCGGAAGCAAAATAAGCACTAAAAAGCACCCGAAATGCACTTTAAGTGCAGAATTTATATAATTCAGCAATAAATCAGCATTTAAACATATG
The DNA here is from genome assembly GCA_030545235.1 of Helianthus tuberosus. NCBI lineage: Eukaryota > Viridiplantae > Streptophyta > Magnoliopsida > Asterales > Asteraceae > Helianthus > Helianthus tuberosus. The sequence continues at coordinate 117,040,995 of CM060403.1, read as the reverse complement.
AATATTATGCAGAAATTACGTTTTATTATCTAGAATACTTCCCCAAGTGTTGGGAATTGAAAGAGTACAAGAAAGGTACTTAAAAGACACTAAAAAGTGTAATTTAGCACTTTAACGAACCGGTGTCTAACCGAACAATCGGACAATACCCGGAACACCAAAATAATGCTAGAAGCATTGTTTTTATTTTTCTAAGCTAGTTAGGGTCCCCGAACACCCTAACACACTATACATTAAATAATACACACTAGTATCCTAACTAACACCTTTGAGTCGTAACTAAATCAAGTAACTAACCATTACAAGTTACACTTTACACCCCCCCCCCCATATGTTGGACGGTTGGGAGACCATATCCCCACATGGGATTTTAATTTCATATCTTATTAGATCCTAGTGTACTAGAGGGGATATATTGCACCTTGGATTATAAGTTGTTGGAGAAATATTCTATTTAACCACAAGACATCCTCTAATTCATTCATCACCTAAAACTCACTCAAACACCTCCTCTTTCTCTCCCTTGGCTACGGCTTCAAGCCACCACCACACCATCACCATTATCAATCATCATACAAGCTTTCCAAGGTTATCTTGAGGTGTAAGAAGGTCACTAACAAAGCTCGGTGCAAGCGGATCTTGAAGGACCTTCTCCATTTGCTTTTAACCACCACATTTATACTCTTGAACTTCCCTAGCCTTGTGCTAGTAGTAAGTGCTTCAAATCCTCATCTTGTTCATGTTTTTGGTGGTTAATAGTAGATGTAATGGTTAAAACTCAAGAACACACAAGATCAAAACTAAAAGTCTTGAAAGAAAGATAAACTAGTTGGATAAAGAGTAGATATGTGTGTAAATCTTGTGAAACTTGTCTAGTTGAGATTATTTGATGTTGTTTGTCATTAAAAGTGGGATGGATCATCATCTACGCATACTAGATCATGTTCAAGAACATGAACTAGTAGTATGTTAAGTGTTAGAAATATAAAAGATGATGAAATCATCCACCATGAACTTGGAACTTGTGTAAACATAATTTTCCTTGTAAAATAAGACTCTAAACATGTAGATATAAAGATCTACAAGTGGTTTTTCGGCAGAACCAAGCGGAAAATGCTAGTTTTGTTAAAACCCGGACCTTATATAAATTAAAAGCATTTTAGTAAATAAACAAGTGTATAGACACTTGTGTAACAAGGGAGTTCTACAATGAAATATTTTTGTAAACCTTGACTAGAAGTTGTGAAACTTCATATTCTTTAAAAATAAAGTTTTTAAGAAATTAAACTTATTTTTAAAGATAACAAGACTTACTAAATGTGCTAGTAAGTTACTACACATTTTTGTAAATATTCAAGTTCATGAAATGGAGAAATTAGTGATTATTGTTGATAATTGTTGTTGACGATTTAAAAGAAAATAAATACATGTTTTGAAAACATGGGAAACCTCCATTTTTAGGGGAAACTCTGTCAAAATTTTTATAAATTTTGACACTTAGAAAAATATAAGTTTTTGAGAAACTTATCCCCTAAAAATATACCTAAAAACATTACCAAGGTTTCCCTAATTTTTGGTGATAAGAAATGGAGATTTCTTCAAGAATAAAATGGATATTAAGTATGTATATTTTTGAGAAAAATATATATATTATTTGATCACCAACTTGTGTGCTAAGTGTATAAAGTATGTGTTATACGTGCTAGTGTATTAAGACTTAAAAATACACTAAATACTCATGAGGAGTATAAACATAAAAATACACATACAACATACAAGATACATAATTCGGGTGCAAAGTGCAAAACACGAGATACTTATATTAATTTTAGAGAAAATAATATAAGTAAGATACTTAGTTAAAAATATAAAATATTTTTAACACAACAATACAAATACAAAAGAGAGTGACTGTACTTGTGCGACGCAAGTCTAGTGACTAACGTTAAGAAAACGCGTATAGGTTACGACGTTAATTAAGCAAATCCGGTGAAGTTTACGACGCACAGGAACGCAAAGTTGTGAGTTCATGCTCCCCCTTTTCTCTTTAACTGTGTTTAGTTTTTATAACTTCGGGGGTGAAATACATGTACAAATGTACAATATTTATAATTGGTATGATATAAATACAAGAAGTACACTTGGTGAGAACGAGAACCAAGTGTGACGAAATACAAGAATACAAGAAGTACACTTGGTGAGAACGAGAACCAAGTGTGACGAAATATAAGAATACAAGAAGTACACTTGGTGAGAACGAGAACCAAGTGTGACGAAATATAAGAATATGAGAAGCGCACTTGGTGAGAACGAGAACCAAGTATGAGGCGCTATGAGAAATGATAACAAGAAACGCGCTTGGTGAGGACGAGAACCAAGTAGGATGCGTTATGAGAAATAGTGTCACGAATAGGGTACAGAAGCACCATTAATCAACAATATACTTAGACCGCAGAACAAAAGGTTAGATCTAACGGGTGCCTGGCAGCCACACTCTCGGTGAGGGCGAGAATCGAGTAGTGCTTTTGTGTCTCAGAATATACCAATTAAATGCCTTAGGTTTGATGACTTCCTATGTCGTGTCTCATGTTAATGGCCTTGCAACCCATTAACAATCCTGATACTTACAGGAATACTTTATTTACATAAAATTCATACCATACTAAAACTTGCTGAATACTTGAGTACGTGGGGTACTCAAGAAAAGCTCGAATTATACTTGAAGTACGTGGGGTACTCAAGAAAATGGGAATTATACTTGAGTACGTGGGGTACTCAAGAAGAAATTGAATTATACATGAGTACGTGGTGTACACATGAAACTGAATTTATATATGAAAACTTGATTTATTCACAAACTATGTTTTCATACAAAGTATACAAACGTGAAATACAAAACTGCATAAATTCACACCAACATTATGTTGACGTTTTTCCAAAAACTCACATGTATTTTAGGTAACTAGGATGGATGCGCGCGCGGTCTTGCTTATGCTCGTGGATGTCGCTTGTGTTTAACTTTAAATAAAGTTGTAAACTTTTAAGACAATGTTTTAAGCTGTCTAGCGATGTAAACGCTATCTTATGTTTTCAAATTATGGTATTTGAAGTATTTTTACGAGCATGTAGCATGTTTACCTTTCGTATGCAATGAGAACCTTTCATGATCACACCTCGTGCTTCCGCCGCAGAAAGGGGTCTGACAATTTCCTTGAGAAGAAAGGTTATAAATTGTTTAGTCTTGACTCTAAAACAATTATTTTTTCAAGAGATGTTAAATTTTATGAATCTTTCTTTCCTTTTAAGGAACAATCTGTTTTTGAAACTTATGATGCTAGTTTTGATAAAACTGTTAATGCTTTAAATTTCTTTGATTTGTATGAAAATACAGTATCCAAACACCAAACTGTGAGTGATCCCGATGATGATCGAAGGGTTACAGGTGAAGTTGATGTGGGAACGCATGTAACTCAGCAATCTGGGATACATGATACACCAACTGTCATGGCTGATGTACAGCAGACAAGTGAAACTCATGTATCCTCAGATACGGCAGAGCATGTGACTACCGCAAATGAAACTACTAACACTTCTGAGGGGGACACAATGGATACTGAAGTGTCTGGTGTTCCTAGAAGGTCTTCTAGACAATCTGTATTTCCTAGAAAACTTGATGATTTTGTTGTTAATACTAAGGTTAAATATGGAATTGACAAAGTGATAAATTTTTCAAAATTGTCTAGTGATTCTAAATGCTTTGCTTCTACTTTAACTAAAAGTTTTGAACCTGACTCTTATAAAAAGGCTGTCATTGATCCTAAGTGGGTTGATGCTATGAATAATGAAATAGAAGCACTGCATAGGAATAATACGTGGGAGGTTGTTGATAGACCTAAAGATAGAAGTGTGGTAGGTTGTAAATGGATTTTTAAGATTAAGTACAAGTCTAATGGTGAGATAGAAAGGTATAAGGCTAGACTTGTTGCAAAAGGGTATAGCCAGAAAGAGGGAATAGACTATGAAGATACTTTTGCACCTGTTGTTAAGCTTGTCACTGTAAGATGTGTTGTGTCCTTAGTTGTTCAAAATAATTGGACTTTGTATCAGTTGGATGTGAATAATGCGTTTCTATATGGGGATTTAAACGAAGATGTGTATATGAATTTACCTGAAGGATATGGTGCATCTGATAATTCTAAAGTGTGCAAACTAAAAAAGTCCTTGTACGGGCTTAAACAAGCTCCGAGAATGTGGAATGAGAAATTAGTGAATGCTTTACTTGAATTTGGATTTGTGCAAAGTAAATGTGATACATCTTTGTTTGTTAAAAATGTTAAGGATGTCTTTGTTGTGTTGTTGGTCTATGTCGATGACATAGTGTTAACTGGTAATTCATTGGCTGAAATTGACAAAGTCAAAGAATGCTTTAAATCCAAATTCATGATTAAAGATCTTGGTGTATTACAATATTTTTTGGGTATTGAAGTTTTTAGTAGTGATAAAGGTATTTGTATGTCACAAAGAAAGTATTGCACTGATCTATTGGCTGAGTATGGAATGTTAGCTTGTAAGCCTGTTAGTTGTCCAATAGAACAAAATCACAGTGTAAATGTTGTTCTTAATAGTAATAATGGTCCGTTAGAGAATGTTACAGGATATCAACAGTTAATAGGAAAATTGATATACTTGTCTCATACTAGACCAGACATTTCTTATGCAATACATTTTTTGAGTCAATACATGCATAGCCCGACTGAAGGTCACTTAAAAATTGCCTTTCATTTGCTAAGGTATCTTAAATCTGCACCTGGTAAAGGAATTTTATTTACCAAGTCAGATGTGTTTAACTTAACAGCCTATGCTGATGCTGACTGGGCTAAATGTTTGAGTACCAGGAGGTCTGTTACTGGGTTTTGTGTATTTCTCGGTGATTGTCTTGTGTCCTGGAAAAGTAAAAAACAACCCACAGTGTCCAGATCATCAGCTGAGGCTGAATATCGGGCTATGTGTGCTGCAGCGTGTGAGGTCATTTGGTTAAAAAATTTACTAAATGAACTTAATATTGTTGTCAATGTTCCTATAAAACTGTACTGTGATAACACGGCTGCACTTGCAATTGCAGCCAATCCTGTATTCCATGATCGGACCAAACATTTCAAAATAGATTTGTTTTTCTTACGAGACTGTATAGCTAAGGGAATAGTTAAGTGTTTGGGTATAGAATCTGTAAATCAACTTGCAGATATATTTACCAAAGGTCTGTTAATAAAAACACATGTTGAGTTGTGTAAAAGGTTAAAGTTGTTTGATTTGTTCAAATAATGAAATTGTGAGGGGGTGTTAAAAATATAAATAAATACAATTTCATTATTTTTAAGTTATGTTTGTTTCTAGTTTACTCGTTTTATATTTGTTGTCATACAGGTGGGCTGGAATGGACTAAGAAGACACTGGACTAATGGGCTAAAAGCTGTATGGGCTGAAGACACTGGTTTGAGAAGGTTTTGGGCTGCTGGGCTGTAAAGATGGTTGTTATAACAAACCGGGTAACCCGCATGTGCTTGATATATAAAAACAGGCTATCCATATCAGTGGGATTAACTGAGATATTTTGTGAGTATCGGTCTGTTCTCTCTCTTAGATGCGATTAGGGTTTCTTTTGTGAGTTTAGTTCATTCGCAGAAATTGTGTCTTTCGTCTCAGTTGTTAAGATCATCGTGTTGATGATCTTTAGAGAGTGTGTGATTTGTATTTCAGTTCTTTGTATCTTGTACTCAGAATATTCTTTTTAGGGTAAAATTTCCTTTGGTTTGGGTATTCTATGTTGGTACGTTTTTTGATACCATAAATTTGACAGGTTTCTAAAAGAGTTCTGAAGAACACCAAGTTAATATGGTGATTAGCTTCTGATTAGTGTCTCGTCCAAATAATGTTAATCTTCTCTGAGCACGATAACAGCTGCTAATGATCCTGCAAAACAATCAACATACCGTGAATCTCGCCACAAGGAGGAGAAGAGGGGGGTTCTCCTTGTAACCACCCTCCGGATTGAGAATAAGAACTTGTTTTGAGGATAAAAGTATGTGTATTAAGTGAGAGAGCAAGAGAGCGATCCTTAAACCTGTAGTCGAAGTTCTCTATTTATAGCCGAGGGGAGTTGTAAAGGAGATGGGCTGATGGGCCTTGGGCCCGAGACCAACGACAAGGAATATTCGTTCTGCCTTTCCTGTCATGACCGTTAGTGTTTACAGGTGAGGGCATAACAGGCGCACGCTGAATGGATCCACGTGTCCTAACGGTTGTCCTTATTGTCTGGTCTCTCATCTGCCTTTAGGTGGAGATCGTGGAGTAGTGGTCGGCGCACGCTGATTGGTGCCACGTACGTGTACTTGTGTACTTCCGGTCCCCTACACGATTGCTCATCGTGCAGCATGATGGATTACAACCTGTTGAGCGCTTATTGGCCCACTGCTCAGTCAACTGTACCTTCTATACTTGTGCGACTCTGTCATGCTGGCGCAAAGATGTCTGTGCTTGTTGGACAAGCGCCATTTCGTTTGAAGAAACAACTAAGTGTTATACTTGACTTGTTTTATTCATGACCTCGCGCACGACCTGAGGTTAACTCATTTACCCGGAACATGGTCTGGCAAGTCCAATCTCCTACTGAGTGTTGTACTTGACTTATTTTGGTCATGGCCTTGCGCGCGCCCTGAGGTTAACTCATTTAGATAGCGCAAGGTCAGGCAGGTCCAATCTTCTGCTAAGTGTTAGATTTGACCTATTTTGGGCATGGCCTTACGTGTGACCTGAGGTTAATTCGTATGGTCGTCGCTAGATTTGGGACCATACCCGTTCAAGTTCCATCTAGCAAACTAACACCAATATACTAAAGATGGTTTTTATATGTCTCCATATATATCTGCGTATATTTCTTTTTTATTTTTCAATCACCTTTATGACTTTACTTCTACATCTCCTATTTTGTTGGCCTGTATAAGGCTCCCTCGATGTATATAGGTATGAATCCCTTCTGTTTTATTTTACTTTGAAAAGAATCAATCAATATATTCAATACCACTTTCTTCATGGTATCAGAGCGGTCTTAAAAGACCCTCCGACCAAAACCAAAAAAAAAACACAGAACCCTAATAGCCACGGCTGGAGACAAAGGTAAATCCGACTAGAAAGAAGATGGAGTTTCTAATCATGATTCTCCATATTATCTGTACCCGTCAGACTACCCAAGACAGATGCACGTAAATGATGTGTTAACTGACACAAACTATATCGACTGGTCGCAAGAGATGTTAAACTTCTTCCTCGCCTGAACAAGGGATGGTTGATCAAGGGCATCAAACTAAATGGCATGGATAAGAGTTGATGCCATGATCAAGGGCTGGTTGAACACGACAATGGAGAAGGACATCAAAGCGAGTGTTAACTACGCCACTACGGCTCAAGAGATTCAGGTTGATCTTAAAGAACGATTCGGAAAAGATAGTGCACCTAGGGCGTACGAGTTAAAGCGGATGCTGATGCACACCAAGCAAGAAGGGATGTCAGTCTCAGTGTATTACACCAAGCTACGGATAATCTGGGATGAAATCCAATCCGTGCTTCCTATTCCAAGGTGTACCTGCAGTGGGTGCACGTGTGGGATAGGGAGAAACTCACTGAACTGAAAAAAAAAGACTCTGTGAGTTCCTACTTGGTTTAGATGCTAAATCTGGAACGATTAGAACCTGGATTTTGGCTATGCAACCAACACCCACACTTGGTACCGCATATCACTTAGTGGCTGAGGATGAGCAACAAAAGGCTATTTCTAGGACCAAAAGAACTACCGATGCTGCTGCGTTTCAAGCCTACGTTCCGGTTTAACAGGAACAAAACCAATCACAGAATCGAACCAAGCCAAAAGATGCAAAACGTGGTGGTAGTGAACAAATGGAACATTATACCTGTTTTGGTAAAAAAATTACCGAAGCAATTAAGTGATCAAATTAATTAAGTGAGGTAGTGTGCTAAAGAGTGTGTTGAAAATATGCTGGTTAAGTTGTTTGGGAAAACAGTGTTCAGGATACGGCTCAGGATATTGAGTTGTATCTACAATCAAACAATGAGCAAAAAGTAAAGGGGGTGACACGAGATATACGAGGAAAGCCCTTGATCAATCTAGATCGCCAGCATAAAACCTCGGGAGCTGACAATCGCAGCTGCCTTGTTCTTCTTATTGCTTCAAACGTCAGGATACAGTGCAGGATATTGACCAGATTGCTAAATGTTACAACGCTTTTGTGCGAAAGTGAAATTTGCTAGAGAACAAGTGTAAGAGTGTAGTGAGTGTTGATGTGATGTCCTATTCGATCTGGTATACCCATCTATTTATACTAACGAATTACAAACGAAAATTCCTATAAATATGGGATGCTCCGAATATTCCATTGTAGACGTTGTAGACCGAGTAATGCGGCTTCAACGTCTTTATTTGAACGACTTGGACCGAGTCTTCCGCGGAATGAGTCCTTGTAAACGTTGCTAGCTTCTAACCCGCGTACCTGCACATAATCCGTTAGTGATCCTGAGGATACCATTCAGGATGTTACCAATATCCTGAATCAGCATCCCGGATGTGAACATATATCATATAACCAAGATATAACCCAAGATATTTCTCAGGATATGGGCTCAGAATTTCACCCATAACAATTGTCCCCAAAAATGTTACCGTTTAGTATCCTGCCACTAACGGTCACATTTTTCACGGAGATCGAGATAATTAAGAGATAAGACCCATGATGTGACTGTTTTCAACTTACTCAGCCTATATTTACTCATTGCACCCTATATCTTCTCATCCCCATCTCTTTTTTAATCACTACCGATAAGGAAAAAGGTAAACATTCTCTCTCTAATCTTCATCTTCATCCTTCTTTTCCGGTCAAAAATTCAGGCGATCAAATGCCGAGACATACAAGATCCAGTTCTGGTGATTCAGTCCCACATTTATCCAGCAGAATCTTCTCCAAGAACCGGAGAAAGAGATATGCTCTTTTGATAGTGCCCACTTGTCGGCTCTGAAATCCTTCGGTATCTTTCCGAAAGGAACGGTATTCCGGCCGTTCGACCGGGAAATCCGGTCGGATATGGTCTCCAATGAGTGGTTGTGCTTTAGTGCCTTTCCCTTCACCTTAGGGTTACAGTTCCCCTTTCCAGACTTCATCACCGAATTCTTCAAGATTACAAAAATCTCTTTCAGTCAAACAATGCCGATGCTTTGGCGTGTTCTATCCGTTCTTGACCAGATTAAGAAAAACCACATCCCTGATCTTTCTGTTCATGATCTCCCCCTAGCTTACCGGCTTAGATGCCACGGATCATGTAGATTTTTGTTTTATTCCACCTCCGGCGACCCGCTGATACTTCGTGCCACCAGGAACGAGGATAATTGGCAATCTAAGTTCTTCTTTGTAAAAAGAGACTCAATCCCTGGTGGAACGGAATATCCGGTGAAATGGTTGAAAAAGGGTAGGATTTAGGGTTTAAGGATGATCCTGCCTCTTATCCTGTTCCATATCCTGAACTGATTAACTTTCTTTTTTCTGTTGTGCACGCAGCTGATTTCAGGAAGATTGCACCTCCCCTTGCTGATTCAAAGAAAAGGATTGACGCCATCAGACTCCTTCCAGAGGCTGAAAGAAGTTTTAACCCGTCTCCACCATCTCCAAGTCCTCTTTCTAGTGCAAACATGTCTGGTAAGGATCCTGCAAAATATCCTGTACATACATGTCTTTATTTGATATACTTAGGAGAAATTTTACTTCCTGTATGCAGACTCCAGCAAGGTTCCAGTCTACCTAGACCTTGATGAACTTGACAGCTATCCTACCCCAGTCATGGTCAAGAAAGAGACCCCTGCAACCACCAGCTCCAAACCGCTCCCGGCTCCTAAGGCTAATCCGAGGACTCGTGCTTCCACAGCAAAAAAGAGGAAAGGTCCTGAAGTCAGTGCTCCAGGTCCAGAAGGGTTCTCCTACGATGAACTCAGCTTTTGTGACTCCTTAGAGCCAATGACATCCTTCCTCAACAAGGTAATATCCTGCTACATATCCTGCACATATATCCTGATAGGATATCCTGGTTAATATTTTCTAACTCATACCTGAACTTGATGTGCAGGGCCTCCAGCATTTGCTCCACCTGTACAACGATGCCTGTGGTACTGCTGCACTCCATGAAGCCAGGATCAAACAGCTCGAAAGCACCGTTGCCGACCAAGGTGCCATTGCTGAAGCAAAGACCCGGCACTACGAGGGCATGCTGAAGAAGGTCACCCAAGATGCTGAGCTCAAACTTGCCACCGTCCAAATGGATCACGAACAGGCCATGGTTGCTTTTCGGGAAGGAATCAAAGCCTCTGCTATCGTCTCCCTGCTACAAGCTCGCATCAAGATGGCCTATGAGGCCAAGGAGACATGCCTTGTATGCCCATCCTGGCCGGTTGAATCCTGGGTGGCCAAGCTGAAGGAGCTTGGAGGCAAAGCTGTGCCACTTCCTGCTGAAGCTGGAGAATCCTCTAAGTCAGCAGAGGTGGTAGACAAGGCTGGAGATAAGAAGGATGCTGGTGAGGATGCTGCTCAGGATGCTGAAGCTGAGAAGGCAGAGAAGGTTGGAGAAGATGCCACTGTGTGAGGGCGTTCAGGTGGGCAATGATGGATATACGTGCCAAGGCCGGAGCCCACCTTTTTAAATTTGAATGTTGGTTTGTAATCCCCAAAACAATTTACTTTTTCTGCACTTTACTTTTCTGCACCTGAACAATTTACATTTCCTGCATGCTTTTTGAACAATACAACAGTTGGAGGTGGATGGGTCTCGGTTTGAGATGAAACCTTCAACTATTGGGTAAATATGTTTAAAGACTAATTGTGCTTTTGGTGAGTGGATCTCGGTTTGAGATGAAACCAAAAGCACAAACTTTTGCTATGTTAATAATATAACTTTTCTTTTGGCCTTACCATTGTTGTTATTAGTGTACAAATTCTACTTATGAAAACTGTTTTGTTTGAACATTCTTGGGAATATTATGGGAACACATTCTGAAAATATCCTGACAAGTATCCTAAGAGATATCTTGGTCAGGATATTGTCATATAACTTAGAAAACTTAAGTCATTTGAAAAAAGGAGAGATCATACCAAAGACTCTTAGAGAGTCAATTCCAATCTTCCACCTTAGGAATGTCCCCAGTGCATACTTATAAACTTGGATCCATCCTTTGAATAGTATAATGTATGTCCCCTGTGTACGACACAGAAATGCAAATGTATTCACACTTTGGCTTGAATAAATTCCGAACATCCCGAGGCAAAACCCTTGATATCCTGAAATGAATCCTTAGCACACTAGGGATAAACCCTTAATATCCTGGGGATAAACCCTGATATCCTGGGGATAAACCCTGATATCCTGGGGATAAACCCTGAGTTTCATGCGCTTACAGGCGAGAGTGTATAAACTCCAAATCTTAGAAAGGTGAAAACCTTTAAACCTTAGAGAGTATGAAAATACCCTTTCGTGAGAGAGGGTGATCAATCCTCATATACCTTCAGGATCCAGGATATAGCCAACAGTAACGAAATTGTCAGCCACTTTTACATGAACTGGTCCCGCTACCTTGAACTATACCTAGATAACTTGCGCTCCAGGCGAGGTGTTTAAACCCAATTCGAAAGAAAGGTGAATACCTTTAAACCTTTGAAGGGATCAGGATCCCTTAAACGTGAGAGAGGGGGCCAATCCTCTAATCTTTCGATTTATCCTGAGTGCATATCCTGGAGCTATATCCTGAAACATATGCTGCAAAACAACTGTAAACTAAGGTGGGTGTTAGCTTGGCTAACACCCCTCCGATGCTTAAGTCAGTATTGGGTTCAAGATAATAAACAAATATATTTAAAAGAGATAGAATACATACCCTTTTGAGATAGAAATTAAATTCTATTCTTACTTGAAATAGAGCTTTAAGTGGATTGCATTCCAGGATCTCGGTAGCATATCCCCTTCCATATTCTTGAGTCTATATGCTCCTTTCCCTGCTTCTGACTCAACTTCATATGGTCCTTCCCATTTTGGAGCTAGCTTGCCATCGGCAGGATTAGTGGTATTTTGAAAAGCCTTTCTTAGCACCCAATCACCAACTCGAAATCTCCTAGTCCTTATATTCTTGTTATATGCTCTGGATATTCTTTGTTGATATGCTGCCATCCTTAGCCTTGCTGCATCTCTTTTTTCATCTATAGTATCCAAATCTCGACATAAGGCTTCAGGATTCTGTTCAGGATCCTGAAGGATAGATCTTGCAGTAGGTATCGCCATTTCCGTTGGAATCACTGCTTCTGCTCCAAATACCAAGGAAAATGGGGTTTGGCCGGTTGCATTCTTTACCGTTGTCCTATCAGCCCACAAAACAAAGGGTAATTCTTCTGCCCATCTTCCTTTTTTGGCTCCAAGTCTCTTCTTTAAGTTATTGACAATTATCTTGTTCGAGGATTCAGCTTGTCCATTCGCTTGAGGATGTACCGGAGTAGACGTGATCATTTTGATTCCCCAACTCTTGCAAAAGTCAGTAGTCCGCTTGCTTATAAACTGGGACCCATTATCACAAATGATTTCAGCTGGTACCCCAAACCTGGTCAGGATATTCCTCTTTATGAAGGATACTACTTCTTGGTCTCTAACTTGAACAAATGCTTCAGCTTCAACCCACTTAGAGAAATAATCCGTCATTGCTAGCATAAAGACTTTTCCTACCGGAGCTTTTGGTAACTTCCCTACTATATCCATCCCCCATTTCATGAATGGCCAAGGGGAAGCTACAGGATATAGTGGTTCAGCTGGTTGATGTAGTATGTTACTATGCCTTTGACATGCATCACACCTTCGAGCATATTCTGCAGCATCTTTCCTCATCGTTGGCCAATAATATCCTGTCCTTAATACTTTCGAGAACAATGATCTGCCCCCAGTGTGGTTACCACAATCCCCTTCATGTATATCCTAAAGTACTTCTTTGGCTTCAGGATCCTCCAAGCACCTCAAATACAGTCCTGCAAGAGATTTCTTGTATAAAACATTATTTATAATAGTGAATCGTGATACCTTCATCCTAAATGCCTTAGGATTTTCATCTCCAGGGATGTGTCCTTCCTTGAGATATCTCATGATTGGAGCCGTCCAGGATTTAGGATCCTTTTCAGGATACTCTGCTCCAGGATCCTGAATACCCGCTACTTCTTTATCCTGAGGATTCGTTGCAGGATACAAGATATGTAATATTGGTATTTGGGTCCCTTCTGGTATCCTGATCGATGATCCCAGATTTGCTAAGGCATCTGCTTCAGCATTATCCTCCCTTGGTACCTGTTCAAGTGTAAAAACATCGAAATATCCTGCTAATTTTTTGAGAATATCGAGGTATTCGATTAATTTCTCACCCTTAACTGCATAGGATCCATTAAAATGGTTAGTAATTAACAAGGAGTCAACATATACTTGCAAATTCTTGATACTCATATTCTTAGCCAACTCTAATCCAGCAATTAAAGCCTCATACTCTGATTCATTATTAGTAGCAGGGAATTCACACCTAATAGCCTGGGGTAATATGTCCCCCTGTGGCGATTTTAGTAGTATTCCCAATCCTACTCCTCTTACATTAGATGACCATCAGTATATAACGTCCAGGATCCTGAGGATTCTCCTAACTGTTGGACTTCTAAGTCTACCTCATCCTGAATGTCACTACTGAAATCAGCCACAAAGTCAGCTAAAGCCTGAGACTTTATGGCATTTCTAGGTTCATATACTAAATCATAAGCACTCAACTTTACTGACCACTTGGCCATCCTGCCTGACATCTCTGGTTTCCTAAGCACATTTTTGACAGGATAATTTGTTTTAACATGAATCCTATGTGTCTCAAAGTAATGTCTAAGCTTCGTTGATGCCATAACTAATGCTAGTATCAATTTTTCTAAATGAGAATACCTAGTTTCAGCATTTAACAAACTTTTACTAACATAATAAACATGATATTGCTGACCTTCATGATCCTTTATAAGGACGGCACTTACAGCATTCCCTGATACTGCGAGGTATAGGGATAGTGGTTCACCATTCCCAGGCTTCATTAGTAGAGGTGCAGTTGAAAGATATTGCTTCAAATCCTGCAGGGCTGCTTCATGCTTCTCACCCCATTCGAATTTCTTGTTCTTCTTCAGGATATCATAAAACTATTTGCATTTCTCTGAGGATCTTGAAATAAATCTGTTTAATGCTGCCACTCGCCCTGTTAATCGTTGAACATCCTTCATATTTGAGGGTGATTTAATATCCAGGATGGCTTTAATCTGCTCCGGGCTCGCATCTATTCCTCTTTTGGTCACCATATATCCTAGAAATTTTCCTGCCCCCACTCCGAAATGACACTTAGCAGGATTTAGCTTCATGTTATATTGATCCAGGATATCAAATGCTCCTTTAATATCCTGGAGGTGATCCTGAGCTTTCCTTGATTTTACCACCATATCGTCAATGTATACCTCCATGGTGTCCCCCAGCTTGTCTTTGAACATCATGTTTACCAATCTCTGGTATGTTGCACCTGCATTTTTCAAACAAAATGGCATAGCCATATAACAATAAATACCTGTTGGTGTCATGAAGGCAGTATCCTCCTGGTCAGAAGGCTCCATTTGAATCTGCTGAAATCCTGAGGATGCATCCATGAAGGTCAACATTTCATGCCCGGCAGTAGCATCCACCATTGCATCAATGTGAGGAAGAGGAAATGGGTCTTTAGGACAAGCCTTGTTCAAGTCTGTATAGTCTACACAGACTCTCCATTTCCCATTTTTCTTCTGTACCACGACTACGTTTGCTAGCTATCTTGGAAACTTGACTTCTCTGATCATCCTGGACTTCAACAATCTTTCAACTTCCTCTTGGATAATCGTATTCCGCTCAGGAGCAAATTTCCTTCTTTTTTGCTGAACAGGCTTGAATGATATGTCAATTCCAAGCTTGTGAGTGATAATGTCTTTGGATATACCTGTCATATCTTCATGCTTCCATGCAAACGTTGACATCCTGCATTTCAAAAAGTTAGTTAACTGCTCTTTAATATCCTGAGGGATATTGGTTCCTACGAGCACCGAGATATCAGGATTATCCTGATCCAGGATAATTTTCTTCACATCCTGCTCCGAATCCTCCACGATATCCTGGGCCCGCGTCTTTAATTGCTATGCTGTGCTAGGCTTGGTTGAGGATTTCATCGAGGATGAGTAGCATTATTTCGCCTCTTGCTGATCACTATCAACCTTGACAACTCCCCAAGGGGTAGGGATCTTGATGCATTGGTGATATGTTAATGGCACAACCTTCATATCGTGAATCTATAGTCTTCCCAATATGATGTTGTAGCAGGATAGAGAATCCATCACACAGAAACGTTGTATCGAGTTGACTCCTTCAACATATACTGGTAACTTTATCTCTCCCACTGTGTTCCTAGCCTCTCCACTGAACCCAACAAGCACGGTGGACTTCGAAGTGATATCCATCGGAGATACATTCATTCTCTTCAGAGTCTCTAGTTGGATTATGTTGACGGAGCTGCCATTATCAACCAATATCCTGCGTACAAAATGGTTAGCCACATATAATGTTATTACCAGAGCATCATGATGAGGATCCTGGACAGTATCCCTGTCATCAGCATAAAATGTGATCACTTTGTCAGTTGTGAGGGTAGTCATCCTGACAGGTTTGTCTCCCCTTTCGGCCTTAGCTTCTTTTGCATGTCTCTTCGCCGCCGAATATGAAGTCCCACAAATGTCGGATCCTCCCGAAATAAAGTTGATTATCTTGGCATCCGCGGGAGGTGACGCTGCTCGCTCAGGATCCTTCTCAGTATCCTGACCCTTATTCTTCTTTCTTCCTAAGAGATCTTTCAGATATCCCTTTCTTAGAAGATAGCTTATTTCTTTCCTTAGAGCAATGCAATCCTCAGTTACATGTCCGAAATCTTCGTGGAAGGCACACCATTTTGACTTATCTTTCCAATCGGCTTTTTGTTGATTCTTTCGAGGCCACCTAGCCTTGTCTCCTAAACCCTGCATGGCATACATCAATTCAGGAATGTTAACAGAAAAGCAATATTCGGATAACTCAGGATATTCTTCAGGATCCTCGTCTTCGATAGCATTCACTTTCTTGTTTTCATTTCTACCATATGGCTTAGAGCGATATGGCTTAAATGAGGATTCTGACTTCCTGTTAATCGACTCATAGGTGTTGGATGAGTTCATCCTCTCTTGCATCTTTCTGTCATCCTCCAATCGAATATATCTTAGGGCCCTGTTTCGAGCTTCATCCAAGTTCCTGCATGGGTTCATTACAAAGTCTTGGTAAAATTGAGAATCTTTTTGCAGCCCCATCTTGAAAGCTTGCACAGCTGTTGCAACATCAAGATGCGGAATGTCTAAGGATTCCCGGCTGAACTTGTTCACATAATCCCTTAGGGATTCTTGAGGCCCCTGTGTTATCCTGTAGAGGTCACTTGTTAGTTTTTCAAAGCTTCTACTACAAGAAAACTGACTATTAAATAAATTCACTAGGTGAGCAAATGATGTAATCGAATGAGGAGGAACATTTAGGAGCCATTTCAAGGCTGATCCTGTTAAGGTAGAACCAAAACCCTTGCACAAGAATGCTTCCTTGAGCTCCAGAGGGATAGGGTTAATCTTCATTCTTTCCCTATACTGGGCAATATGCTCTTCAGGATCCGTTGTTCCATCATAAAGCTTCATGTTGGGGGTTTGAAATCTCTTTGGAATCTCAGCATCATAGATAGGATATGCAAAGCGAGATATCCTGTGGCTGTCTTGGGACACTTCCGGGATTGGCTGGAACACTCCAGGTACACTGGATATCATGTCCTTCAACTTCTGAAGCTCCCTAGTAAATGCTGATGTTACACCCGTATCCTGCAAAGATCCACTATTGTTAACAGCATGAGTATTATTATTATTTGACACGTTACCCGTATGAGGATTCTGCCCATATCCTGATGCATATCCTGAACTCCTCATGGTCGACATCCTGACCGAGGAGGGTATTTCAGGAGTATGGTTCTGAGGAAGGCTGGGCACAATATTCCCCCTATTATCCTCAGTGTATACAGCCGAACTGAAGTTCAAAGTTCTGGGTTGTAATGGAGTGATGATATCCTCAGCAGATCTGCTTGAGCCAGACTTCAGGAGTTGTATTTCCCTCAACAGGATTTGGTTTGTTTCCTGTTGCTGCCTCATTTGTTCCTGCACACTTCCAAATAAGGTTAGAATTTCATCATTAGAAGCTAAAATGGGAGCAGATCCCTGAACACTCCGAGTAGGGATAATATCCTGAGGTTGTGAAGAAGATTGCATCCTTGGAGGAGGTGGTGGAAGCACCGGACCAGTAGTAGCAGAAGTTATAGCAGACGCAGTGGAGGAGCTCATGTTTGATCTTGAGGCCATTGTAAACAATGTGGTAAAAAGTTTGAAAACAGAAAACCGATTAATGATTTCACAAAGATTTTTAGTAAAGAGAGCACCACTTGCCCCACGGTGGGCGCCAAATTGTTTTGGTCAAAAATTACCGAAGCAATTAAGTGATCAAATTAGTTAAGTGAGGTAGTGTGCTAAACAGTGTGTTGAAAATATGCTGGTTAAGTTGTTTGGGAAAACAGTGTTCAGGATACGACTCAGGAAATTGAGTTGTATCTACAATCAAACAATGAGCAAAAAGTAAAGGGGGTGACACGAGATATACGAGGAAAGCCCTTGATCAATCTAGATCGCCGGCATAAAACCTTGGGAGCTGACAATCGCAGCTGCCTTGTTCTTCTTATTGCTTCAAACGTCAGGATACAGTGCAGGATATTGACCAGATCGCTAAGTGTTACAACGCTTTTGTGCGAAAGTGAAAATTGCTAGAGAACAAGTGTAAGAGTGTAGTGAGTGTTGATGTGATGTCCTATTCGATCTGGTATACCCATCTATTTATAGTAATGAATTACAAACGAAAATTCCTATAAATATGGGATGCTCCGAATATTCCATTGTAGACGTTGTAGACCGAGTAATGCGGCTTCAACGTCTTTATTTGAACGACTTGGACCGAGTCTTCCGCGGAATGAGTCCTTGTAAACGTTGCTAGCTTCTAACCCGCGTACCTGCACATAATCCGTTAGTGATCCTGAGGATACCATTCAGGATGTTACCAATATCCTGAATCAGCATCCCGGATGTGAACAGATATCATATAACCAAGATATAACCCAAGATATTTCTCAGGATATGGGCTCAGAATTTCACCCATAACAATACCTTTTGTGGAAAAGTTGGTCACAATAGGGACAAATGTTTCAAGCATATAGGCTACCCCGAGTGGTGGAAGAGGAAATTTAAATAAGAAAAGGTGAAGCTTAAAGCAGCTTGCGTGAAAGGGGATGCAAGTCCAATACCAGGCTTGAGCGGTTCACAATACCAACAATTTATCAAGCTTTTTGGAAACAAAGATGATTCAACCAAAGAAGAAAACACACCAGTAGCCAACATAGCAGTTAACTTGGGTAAGGAAGGTAGTTGGATAATTGACTCGGGTGCAACCGAGCATAGATTTTATGATGACTCCTCACTTGAAAATAAAACAAAAGGAAATTATTAACCTCCTGTTACTATACCCAATGGTGAAGCTATAGTCGTAGAGGGTAGAGGAAGCCATACTTTACCAAATGGACTCGTGATTAAAGATGTTCTTCACATTCCAAAGTTCAAATGCAATTTACTATCTGTTAGTAAATTATCAAAGGATCTTAAATGCGCTATCACTTTTTCCCTGAATTTTGTGTGATGCAGGACTTATGTTCCAGGACATTGACGTTGATAGGAGTGGGTGATTGCAAGAATGTTCTATACAATATGGGGATTGCAGAGAACAAAAGGCAAGCTATAATGACAATCCTCACTACATGGCACAAGAGACTATGTCATCCATCAAATTCTAAGTTATCTCATTTTGATTTTCTCAATAATGTTACTTGGAACTCGAAGGATTTTTGTGATCCTTGTGTTAGAGCTAAGTTTGCCAGATTGCCTTTTCCGATTAGTGTCACTAAAACGAATCCTTGTTTCGAATTACTACATTACGATATGTGGGGTAAATATTGTAAACCTTCTTTTACACGTGCAAGCTATTTTTTAACAATAGTTGATGATTTTAGCCATGTCGTTTGGGTGTTCCTTCTTAAGCACAAAAATGAGGCCAATACTTGTCTTATCTTTTTTTTTTTTTTTCATAAAATGGTACAAGTACAATTTGAGTAAAACATCAAAAGGATAAGGTGTGATAATGGGATGGAGTTCACCTCTAATCTCATGCTTGATTTTTATACCAAGAACGGAATAATTCTTGAAACAACTTGTCAACACACCAGAACAAAATGGTGTGGTGGAACGGAAACATCGAAATTTGTTGGAAACGACACAAGCATTAAGATTTGAGGCAAATCTACCTACAAGGTTTTTGGGGGAATGCATTCTAATGGTTGCACATGTCATAAATCGCTTGCCTTCCGAGGTAATAAGAAATAAAACACCCTATGAAGTATTACACAACTTAAAACATGATTATGAATACATGAGGGTTTTTCGGATGTCTTGCCTATTACAAGAGCACCGAAACAAAATATGATAAATTTGAAGTAAGGGGGAGACAAAGGTTATAAAATTTTTGATACTCGACATAACAAAATTATTATATCAGGGGATGTAAAGTTTTTGGAACATGTGTTTGATGTGTGGTCAGATACACATATTTGTCCCGTGTAAAGTGTATATTTTTTAATAGTTTTTATTTGTTTTTAGAGTGAATTTCAAGGATTGTCCTTTATCTTTATACCCATTTTCAGGCGTTGTCCTTTATGTTCAAAATTGAGAAGTCTTGTCCTTTATCTTTTCATATCATACACGTTTTGTCCTTTAGGCCTAACTCAGTTAGTTTTTTCAGTTAAATTTGGTCATGTGCTTTGCACATGAGGGCATTTTTGTCAATTCAAAGGTAAGTTCAACAGCAGATTTACAGCTCAAAGCTTCTGCAACCTTTGAATTAACAAAATGCCCTCATGTGCAAAGCACATAACCAAATTTAACTGAAAAAAAAAACTAACTGGGTTAGGCCTAAAGGACAAAACATGTATGATATGAAAACATAAAGGACAAAACTCGTCAATTTTGAACATAAAGGACAACGCCTGAAAATGGGTATAAAGATAAAGGATGATCCTTGAAATTCACTCTTGTTTTTATTTAGTTTAGTTTTGTATTATATTATTTGGTGTTTGGTACACATGGAGGGAAAACAAGTAATAAGTAAACAACCAGCTAGTTAGTAGAGTAGACCACTAGTGACCATATTAAAATTGTAGCCATTTTTCTTGGGTGGGCCTAGCCCGCTATTTCTATATTATTATTGGAGGCTATTTCTATATTATTGTTGGAGGCCCAATTGGGTTGAGATGATTATTATTTTTGTCGGTTATTATAATTGGTGAGGAAAAAAAGTAATTCAACAAGGAATCATAATTAGACAACAACTTGGATGAGAAGTACACTTCTGGACGACTTTGGACGTGAAGGATTATTGTGGGGGCCGCCAAAATATAATAAGCCCATCTAGAACGTGAATATTATCATAGGCAAATGATAGAGTGGAGGCAGTGGCGTCGGTGGGAGAGAATGGGAAAGATGAGAGAAATGAGAAAGAGGTGGTAAGTGTTCCTAGTTTAGAGGAGGTGATTAGACCCAAGTGTGGGGATCCACCCGATATGAGAGTAGAGGAATTAAAGAAGAGAATGGCGTGTTTAGAATCCAAGCTAGAGATACTGAGGATGGAGAGATTAAGAATAGGGGTGTGCAATAACCGAACCGTTAACCGAAACCGAACTGAAAACCGACAAAATCGAACCGAATTAACCGAAAGTCGGTTAACGGATATTTTTTTACCATCGGTTAACCGAAATTAACCTAACCGAATCATTTATTTTTTTATATATATCTTGCTTTTATACCTCTATTTCATTTATTTATGCCTCCATTTCATTTATTTTTACCTTCATTTCATTTATTTATATCACCATTTTATGTATTTAAACATCTATTCATACATTTATACCTCCATTTTATTTATTTATACATTCATTTCATGTATTTATACATCTATTTCATGTATTTATACCTCCATTACATGTATTTCTAAGAAAAAAAAATAGCCCTTGTTTCAATTGGTTATTAACCGAAAATTAACCGCACCGAACCGAAAACCGACAAATTAACCGAATTAACCGAACCGATTAACCGATGACTTCGGTTACGGTTACGGATAATGCTAATAACCGAACCGAACCGTGCACACTCCTAATTAAGAATATGTCTAGATTTAAACCGCCTGATGATGAGTTGAGAGGTTGCGAGAGGTATGAGGGGGTTTGGAGAGATTCGGGTAATCATAGGTTTGATGGTGCTACAACCCGTGAACTTTGGTACGGAGGTGAGCTTGTTCTACATGATCCTCCGTAAGTGTCAGAAAATGTGAGGAATTAGGGTGAAATTCCCTTTTGTAGAGTTTGTAGATTTTGAGTCTTTATCGTAGTTTTAGGTATTTTCTTATTTTGTGTTTTTGTGTTTACTTGTTTATTGAGTCGTTTATTTTGTACTATGAGTCTAATTTAGTAGTTTTGAGTCTGTATTTTGTGTCGAGTCGGTACTTCTTTGGTTTTTTCTTGTTTTTGTTTGTGGAGGTTTGAATCATACCACCCGTACGCAATCTCCATTCGGGTGATTTTGGAGCTACTTTTCGAATATCAGGCATTTACCAAGTATACTAGTCAGAGTCAAAGCCGATCACGACCGAAATGCTATACGATCGAGCTGGATTGGACGAGAGTTTTGGAGCTTACGCGTTATATTACCAGCTAAGTCCTTTCCGATTTGCCCTTAGTCTTTTATTTCTTATTTATTTTACTTTTTTTAGTTGGTTTCCATCCATCCTACATTGAGGGCAATGTAGAGTTTAAGTGTGCGGATGGGAAACTATCGTTTGAGTCTGTTTAGTGTTAGTTTGAGTCATAAAATTTGAAAAAAAAATTGAAAAAATAAAAAATGTTCCAGAAAATATTTTTTTGCAAAATAATGGAAAATGATAGAAAAAATTTATATGTAAGAGAGAAAAAGACGAAAAACGTATTTTTCGGGATGTACTGGTAGGCCCAGCCGGTTTAGAAGGTTCCCTAGATTGTTTCAGAACATCTTAAATTTTAAATAATTAAGTCATGTGGGTTCTCATCTTAGGGGATATAGAGAAACTGAAACCGTTGAGGGTATAAAAGGAACTGTTATAAGTAAATAACCTATAAGTATTTTAAATTAAATTGGGACGCCTTATCCTTTTTAGGAAACTAAATCTGGATTCTGGTGGCGCCTAAAAAAACATTTCCATCATCCATCAATATGAGCTATTTTAATATCCGAAACCTATGGTATTAACCACTGGGATGGTGACTTGGGTGGGGTATACCCGCTAAGTGAAAGTTAAAAAAAAATGTGAGGCTTATGGTGTTTCCCACTGGGATAGCGACTTGGTGATAATGCCCTCTACGTTGATCATGAAAAAAAAAATGTTAAAACTCATCATTATCCATCATTCCATCCAAAATTTAATCTTAAAATACATAAGGGTTATTTATATAGGATGGTAGATTTTTAATCTTTTCTTTATAAGCTTGAGGCGGGAGTATGTGGATTTGTGGATTCCGAAGTGTGAGACCTTTAGATGAAATAACTTGAACCTAATAATTACATGAAATGGGCCTGATGAGTCGGTGGTTGGGTTTAAGCGGAAAATTATACATGTCATCGTGGTTAAACGTTTGGAGTCTTTTAAATAAGAAATTTAAAGTTTTTGAAGCCAGTGATCTGATTCTGATTCCGTTTGCATAAGTCTTTTTCGGGGACGAAAAAAGGTTAAGTATGGGGATATTTGATGTGTGGAAAAATACACATATTTGTCCCGTGTAAAGTATATAATTTTTGAATAGTTTTAATTTGTTTTTATTTAGTTTAGTATTATATTATATTATTTGGTGTTTTGGCAGGTCCTGGTATAAATGAAGGGAAAACGAGTAATAAGTAAATAACTAGCCAGTTGAGTAGAGTAGACCGCCAGTAACCATATTAAAATTGTTGCCATTTTTCTTGAGTGGGCCTAGCCCACTATTTCTATATTAATATTGGAGGCTATTTCTATATTATTGTTGGAGGTCCAATTGGGTTGATAAGATTATTATGTTTGTCGGCTATTTACAACTGGTGAGGAAAAAAAGTAATTCAACAAGGAATCATAATTAGACAACAACTTAGACGAGAAGTATAATGATCTGGACTACTTTGGACGTGAAGGATTATTGCGGGGGGCCGCCAAAATATAATAAGCCCATCTAGAACGTGATTTTTTAGGGTGTGGGACTTTAATGATATATATTCCCACATTCTTGGAAAAGGGGAGGTTTTTTTTAGGAACCTGGGGGCTACGGCTGGGAGGAAATTCCCATCAAATCTTTTATGCCACTTTTTAAAATATATATACCATACATAACCTTGGACGTAAAGCAGGCGTTAACATCAAACGCACGAGGAGACATCAGAGCATAGTGGACGAATTTTAGAGGTGGGTTTTAGCAAGGGTTGAAGGCCGGGAATCGTTGGAGTCAAGTGGGAAGCTTAGAGATCAAGGAATTTACGGGTTCTACCATAAGATTTCTTTTATTTTCTGGTTTCTTGTTTTTACTTCAATGAATACTTATTCTAGACTTTGTCTTATTATTTTTAAGACTATGTTTTCTGGCTAAAAACCCGTTACTACCTAGATTGGATGATAGGTGTTGCAAAGTTTTGATTTCTATGATGGTTAATAAGTTATTTATGGATTGTGTAACATCTCGCGAAATCATGTCCAATACAATGATGACACATGTCATAAACCCTGATAATGTAAAAAGATAACTTTGAGGGTCTAAAGTTGTCAAACTGTGTAAAGATGTATGTGGAAGGACCAAAAGTGTCAACATGCCAAACTTGTGCCTCTGATTGACCTCACTCGATGTTCGTATTCTTTAGTGGATAAATTGTCGAACACAAGAAGGTGTTTGTGCTTAAAAATCAAGAGTTTACAAAGCATAGGGGTTAAACGTGTCAACATGTTAATTTTTACCTCTGAGTGACCTTTTAACAATCCCGAGACTTTATAATATTTTATTATACTCTCACGTATGTCGAATAATGATTTCGTGGAGTTTCGATGCAAATAAATGATTAAAGTGGTAAATTCCAAGAAATATGGATTAAAAGCGTCAACGTTTGAAAATAAGACCTTTCGAGTGATCTCGTAACTAACCAGGAGCTTAACGATGTTTATTTTATGACCCAAGACTCTTAAAAGTTAACTATGGGGGTCAAAAGTGCAATAAACAAAAGTTATTAAACTTAATAAGGACCAGGGACTGAAAATGCAAAGTTTACAAACTTTTTACCGGAATTAGAGGTCCTCGCGGGGCGTGTAGACTTTCTCTAATGTCTACGCGGGCCGCGACTGAGTCGCCAGCGACCAAAAACTGGACAGCTACATGTTGCAGCCAGTCCACCGCCATTGCATGGCTTCGGAGCGATACCAGGGGCAGGTTAATGGTTTTTACTGCCATGGGGACACCTGTGATCATCTGGTTAACTCCCTAAACAGCTGGAATGATCTTAGCAACCCCCAAATTCCTATAAATAGCATCTTGTTTGATCACTTGAGCTTGCACACTTCAAAATTTCACTCTCAACTCTTCTCTGGAGCATCCTGATCATTTAGGAAGCTTTCTCAAGTTTAATCTTCGTGCTAAGGACCTTTGTAACTGTTCTTAGCTTCTATAGTTAAGTTTTTATTAGTCTAATGACCGAAAGTCAAAGATATCGTAATTATACTTTGACTTTATGTTTAATCATTAACGGTCCAGCCATTATTCGAATTGAAAGTGGCTATGTGTTGGTAATTAAGTAGGTGATAATCCCTCAAAATGGCACCTCCTATTTATCACGTTTACTTAGCTAATTGTCGGGTCAAAGTAATTAAAATAAAAGTCAAACAGGTCAGTTTTTAAATAAAATTCATATCTAATAATGTAGAAGCTATAAAACTAGTTTTATCACTTTAATAACTTGTTAAATATTCTAAGAACATGTTTAGACATGTTCAACCCGACAATTCTGAGTTTAGGCTCGTTTCGCAACCAAAAGTCGCAAAAGTTGACTTTTGCTTTGACTTTAGTTCTGACCCGATTTAGCTTAGTTTCTTTGTGCCTTAGGGTTCCTTTGTGACCATATTATATGTTAGTATAACCCTCTGAGGTCATACTACATGGTCCCTTAGAAATCATAGTTCATTTGCATGTTTCCGTTAAATGCTTAAAAATTGACTATTATGCCCTTATGTTATAAAAACGAGATTTTTAAAATGTGAGAGGACAAAAAGTTTTATTACTGATATATAAGTATGTCAAATAAATTTGACATCAGTTTCTGGTCTCAAACTAAAGTTATGCAAGATATCGTAAAATGAAACTTTTTGTTAATTAAATTACCTTTTTAGCATAAATCATGTTTAAACCCAAATTTTGGCACCAAGCCCATTGCCTACTGTTTTGATATTATTTTTAAGGATTTTTGGAATTTTTGGTCAGATTATAAACTGACCATATCATTGAGTTCTTGTATAATTCGATAAATGACGATGATACTCTTTTCATTCATAAAATGAGATTAACACATAATTAACATGCCAAACTTTTTCCTACTGATTTTATATGTTAAATAAAATATTTTAAACATTAAAGGCTGATCAAAATCTCATATTTTCATAAACATCTCAAATATCGTCAATTATCGACTTCTACGCAAATTAGGCGCACAGTATGGTTTAAAACCATATTTAACACCTAAGACTTATTACCTACTGATTTTATAAATAAATTTTCATACTTTAACAGTAAGTATAAGTCTTGAACTCAGATTTCCAATTTTATCCTTAAAACATATGTGAAATGACCAAAATGCCCTTACGGTGCATAATTTGGCCATAAATGGTAAACCTCACATATGTATGATATCTTATTGATGTAACATGATAAAATAAATATTTTTACTGAAAGTTTTAGACCAGAACCCCAGTTTATGTTTAAACCTCTTTTATAAACTTTAAAATGACAAAAATACCCTTACGGGACTTAAATTGGTTTTAAATTCGATTGGGGCATAATTGTTGATATCCTACTGATATCACAACATATTTTAAGCATAATAACTTATGGAACTTGTACTTGACTCATCCGGCTACCCGTTATGCTTATACGCGTTCGGTACGGTTTATGTAACTAGTTTACATAAATTGACCGAAACGGGTCAAACCTTATCATTTTTACTTCAAAATCCAGAATGTATTTAGTTTACCCATTTAATACAAGTCTCCATATTTGTCGGGTCTAAATTACATTCCAATCCGGTCACCGCTTAATCTTGCGTTTCGTACCGTAAACCTTTCTTTAAACTAACCGGTCTAAGTTTATAACTTAAATAAGACCCGTTAGTAATCTAATAGGTTATTAAAACCTTTGTTCCAGATTAGGAGCCCAGTAAAAGCTACCTACACTTGTTTGAGTAGGATATACGGCTGAGAATACAAATTTTACATTTTAAGCTCAGGTAAATACTTTTAGCTTATTTTCCCTAATACGGTAAATTATTACCGCTTGGTCGGGCATTGAATATTTAATCGATTAGTGGTTAAATCATTGAGATAACCCGTTTTAATCTATTTTGTTTGATTTAAGCATCTGGGGGTTAATATGACCGTGTCTTGGATATCCTTGGGTCATTCATTTGAAATGGCCACGACTTAAGCACGGGGAGTAGGCATACACCTGACAATTGCGTATGTAAAATGGTATACCCACTCGTGAGGATAACTTCTTGTGGGTTTATATTAGTGGTGTGTCTATTAATCTTGTCTCGGCTTCTATCCCGGGCCCTGAATGTACGACAAACATGTGAATCTGTATACAAGATTATTTTATATTATTGTCCCAAGTTATAAAAGAATATTTGTGTCTTGTGCATTTAAATCAATTTTCATAAATGTTTTCAAAAGAGTCAGTTAATTGTATTTACCTGTGTAAACTGACGTATTTTTCAAAAGGAGTAAGTGGCAGGTACTACGCGAAATTGGCTGGAAGCTCCTGAGCACTAAATAAAGAATCTTGTAAGTTCTAGTGCTTAAAGTCTGTCGAACAATAATTGTTTTCTGTTTTAGATCCGCCTGTGGATCCACTTACAACCGTTTGTATAATACTTATTTATACTTTGCTTTACGGTTTGTATTAATATTTTTCTACCAAGACTTCCGCTGTGCATTAAACTGTGATTATTTGACTATGATGATATCAACTACGTCACGATACTCCCCGCCGGGCCCACCGGTAATACGTGGAATTATTGGGGTGTGACAGGTTGGTATCAGAACCAACATTGAGTGAATTAAACACTAGCCTTTTGTGTTTAATCTTAATGACACAGTAGCACATTCCTTAACTTCCGAGTCTAGGCGAACGACCTAGGATTAATCCTAATCTTATTGGGTTTATATCTTTTGTTTGTTTTCTTGTTTTGACAGGATTACTTAAATCATGCCACCAAGAGTATGAGGACGTGGAGGACCAGGCAAGGCACCGATGGGAACTAGGAATGATCATGAAGTAGGGCCGTCACACATACGCACACCCTCAGCATCCATTGGCTCCAGCCCGCATGAAGACTGGAGGACCTATCTCGAACTTGCGAGACGCTCTGTCTTGCTTAGCTCCTCACCATCATACCATAACTGCTTCGGGCCAGAGCAGGAAGACGAGCCCAATAACTCACACCATTCATACATTCCTTTGCAGTGTTCGGGTTCACATCATTCATTTCAGAACCCCACACCCTACTTCTAGAGCAGGTTCAACCCAATGAACCAAATTGAAGAACCAGAGGGTCAAAACCCTTTGGGACCAGCTGGCCACTTTCCCGAATACCAAGACATGGAGATGGACGATGATCCAGATCCGGAGATGCCGCCATTAGGGACGCCCACGCATCCCTGATATCTGGGCCGAAAGATGGAGCACGTATAAGTGGGAGTATACTCCCCCTCACCACAACT
The DNA here is from genome assembly GCA_030545235.1 of Helianthus tuberosus. NCBI lineage: Eukaryota > Viridiplantae > Streptophyta > Magnoliopsida > Asterales > Asteraceae > Helianthus > Helianthus tuberosus. The sequence continues at coordinate 117,012,597 of CM060403.1, read as the reverse complement.
CACCTCCACATCAGCAGGTCCCCTCAGAGGACCCACATTTCCAGGCGATCACGCCACCGCCACCGCCAGCACTAGAACAGCCACCGCCGCCAGAACCATCGAGGCGAAGAAGAAGTGCACGGATGTCTGTGCGTAGGAGTTTTCATTTCAGCACCCCCCAACACTCCTCCAACTACCTTCCGCTTTATGAAGACCCGCAAATGGGTGGGCCTTCAAACGTCGTTTCTGAAGTCGACTCTACACCAGTTGCACCTGCACCACCACCCATGGGTTATGAAAACCCAATACCTGCGTACCCAGATGCAGCTGGGTACAACCCGTTTGAGCAACAAGCTTACTCGGGTTATAACTACAACAATGCACCTGCCGTTGACCCGTACATTGAAACAGCAAACTTCAATGCTCTTTACCCCTCTCCCTTTCCACCAGCGTACCCAACTGGGTACCCTGCATATGGGTATCAATACCCACCACCTCCTCAACCTCAGCAGCAGCCACCTCAACCTCAAATCCAGCAACCACAGCAACAAGAAATCCTCTAGAGGTTGCATGAGGTGGAACAAAGGGTAGACGAAAAGCGTAGAAGTCGTCGAGGTCTTCTAAAGGGTTTGGCAAACCTCATTAAGGGGAAGAAGAAGAGGGATTATTAGAAACCATTATTTATTGTTTTGTAATTTCATTTTCAATTAAGTCCCGGCGTGGACATTTTATTTCAGTATTTAGTCCCTGCGTGGACTAGTTTCTTATTTAAGTCCCTGCGAGGACAATGTTATTTCTTTAAAGACCCGTTTAGGGCATTATTGTAATTCTTATGACCCATTTATGAGCAGTTTCCTTTTTGAAATTACAATTGGCATTTACATATATACCTATACATTGTATCATTGATTATAAAATCATTTCAATTTATAATTGATCTGCCATTAATATTAAAAGAAAATCTTAAAGGTATAACCTAGCCCATATGTCATTTTAGACATGGCCATGATGGTAAAACCTTTTTAAGATTCAAATCTTTGTTAACATCTGAAAATATGTTAGCACTCCTGACAGACGTGGTTCGATAAAATCACACCAGTCATCCTTATATTGGATTCTTCCAATTCCTTATTTAGCCCAATGATCTAGAAAACATGGCTTATATCATCAAATGAGATAATCATATTTTAAACATCCATTAGTGATGAAATGTCTACGGGCTATATTTATTGCCCAATAAGACAAATGATAGTTGTAGTCTATAACTCCCTGTCAAGAAAGGTAATGAACTATGTTCGAACCTTAATACCTCGATCCTATAAGATCATGGCTTATAAATTAAACTGTCCTTGTGACTAGGCCTTTTGTGCCACCATAATATCCTAAATGCTTTATAGCCGGGTATAATTATAATGGAAAATTTAAAATTTTACCAATATGGTCTATATTTACCATGGTTAATGAATCATCGAAAATGATGATTCCATAATAGACTTCTGAAAAAATTGTTGTCATCATTTTTATATAGCAGTCAAGCTTCATGGCTGAATCTCAAGAGGTTAATAGTTGTCACGGCCCCCGACCCGGTTTAACCCGTTTCAAGAGCCGCTGGACAGAAAATCCCGTGGTATTTATTTAATTGAGTTAACAGCGGAAGATTTTCACAGGATCTTTTTAAAACTGAAATTTCCCGATTATTTCATTTCACAATTCGGGATAAACCCTGGTAGTTACAATCATATGATTTCACTGAGAAATCTTTATTTTACAAAACAGGTTTCTTTATTTTATATTGAGCCACTTCCTTAAGCTTGTAGTGCTTCGCGGCACTTTTCCTGGATCACAACAGATCACCTGAAACATGTTTGAAAAATGTTTTGTCAGCGGGAAATACTGGTGAATCATTCTTTTTAATAAAATGACGCATTTGTTATAATTTACAGTATTAAGAGCGATTACAATGTTTCCAGATATCAACCAACTACCCACGGTATTTGTCACTCGACTCATTTCTGTGACTATGGTCATATCACCCATTGGCTAACCCGTTGTCCAATGGTGACGATTATCAAGTAATGTATACAAAACCCCACATACCGGCTGTAATTTGGTGACTACAAAGACTTAATCCCTGTAATTATAACTTTGAAAACATTTAAGAATTTATAAAGTACTTTGATAAAAATAGAATGACTCACATTGCAGATTTAACACGGACATAGTCTAGTCTACTGATTAGCCTTGTTAACTTAGTTTAAATAACAATGCACACAAAACTAGGTTAGTAACCAATACAGCATTTACGATAACTCATGAGATCAAACCCTCACAACGAATGACAAAGTGCAATACTTAAACATCCATCGAATTCACGACGAATGACAAAGCATAACCCTAATGTGGGCAGCACTTAAACATCCATTGGATAGTTTCAATCGATCGGACATTGAATCGTAGCAGCGATCGAGTTATTACACAGTTATCGCGGCAGCGTTTCGAGATTATTTGTGTTTTGGAACTGTTTCTACAATATCTCAGTGTACGTTTTGAGTTTTAACGTCGTTCAAGTGCCAGAATTCAAGTCCCAAGCCCCTATATTTATACTTGGAAAATGGCCCCCTCGCGTGGCGCGAGGGGTTGTCGCGTGGCGCGAGGGGTGCCCTACCACCATAGGGTAGCCCCGTGTCCAGGTAGGCTTGCTGAGTTGGTCGCTCGATCAAATTCGTTTTACACGTAAAACTGTCAAGATAATACTAACTAGGGTTTACCCCCCCTGAGTTTTAGGGGCCCTGATCCTGATTCTGATTATTCTGAAAATTTTAGGGTTTATGCAGAATCACTTGGGGGTCTTAATTAGGGTTTCCTATTGAACCAAATAAAATAATATTTAGGACTTTTGATGAGAGTTGTTACATCCTCCCCACCTTAATAAAAATCTCGTCCTCGAGATTTACTGGAACAAGTGAGGATACTTTCGCTTCATTTCTGATTCTAGCTCCCAAGTGTATTCAGATCCTCTCTTCGAATCCCACTTAACTTTTACCAGTACTAGTCGCTTGTGCTTGAGAAATTTGATCTTTCTATCTTCTATTTGAAGTGGTTTTTCTACAAATTTTAACTTGTCATTGACCTCTATATCTTGAAGAGGTACTACCAGGGACTCGTCTGATAGACATTTCTTGATATTGGATACATGAAATACGTCATGTACTCCAGCTAACTCTTCTGGTAGTTGTAAACGATAAGCAACTGGTCCTATACATTGGATTACTGGAAATGGTCCTACGTATCGTGGACTTAATTTTCCTTTCTTACCGAACCAAACTACTCCTTTCCAAGGAGAAACTTTCGAGGGTACCCTGTCTCCTACTTGGAATTCCAACGGCTTCCGTCTATTGTCTGCATAACTCTTCTGACGATCTCGAGCCGTCTTTAGTCTTTCTTTGATTTGAGTGATCTTGTCTGTAGTTTCTTGTACTATCTCAGGACCTGATAATTGACTTTCTCCTATTTCTGCCCAACATACTAGAGTTCTACATTTATGTCCATATAGTGCTTCGAAAGGAGCAGCTTCTATACTTGAGTGATAGCTATTGTTATAGGAGAATTCAATTAAGGGTAGGTGGTCATCCCAGTTTCCACCAAAATCTATCACACATGCTCGGAGCATGTCTTCTAGGGTTTGTATCGTCCTTTCACTTTGCCCATCTGTTTGAGGATGATATGCAGTGCTCAAGTTTAGTTTAGTTCCCATGGCTTCTTGGAAACTTGTCCAGAAGTGAGAAGTGAAACGACTATCCCTATCTGATACAATGGAGAGTGGAACTCCATGTAGGGATACGACTTCATCTACATACAACTTTGCCAACCTTTCCATGCTAAAGGTTTCTTTCATGGGTAGAAAATTAGCTGATTTGGTTAATCGATCCACAATTACCCAAATTGCATCATTACCTTTTCTGGTTTTGGGTAACTTAGTAACAAAGTCCATTGTTATAAGTTCCCATTTCCATACAGGCATTTCTAGTTGTTGTAGTAAACCTGAAGGTTTCTGGTGTTCTGCCTTAACTTGTGAACAAGTAAGACATTTAGAAACGTATCTAGCTATATCCTTTTTCATTCCGTTCCACCAGAAATTGTTTCTTAAATCTTGGTACATCTTATTGTTTCCAGGGTGCATGGTATACCTAGATTTATGGGCTTCTTCTAAAATTTTATCTCTTAATTTTCCTTGCTTAGGTACCCAAATCCTTTTCTTATGGAATCTCCAAATTCCATCATTACTTTGTTCTAAGTCCTTAATTCTTCCTTTCATTCCTTCAGCATTATCGTTGATTACTGTTTCTTGAACATTCTTTAGTTGTTCCATTAAATCTAATTGTAGATTTAATCTAAGAGCACGAACTCATCGTTGTTTCTCATGATACTTACGACTTAAGGCATCAGCAACTACATTTGCCTTTCCTTCGTGATACTGAATATCACAATCATAATCACTTAGAATTTCCATCCATCTCCTTTGCCTCATGTTTAATTCTTTTTGCCCAAATATGTATCTTAAGCTTTTATGATCTGTATAGACAGTAAACTTACTTCCGTACAGATAATGTCTCCAAATCTTAAGGGAAAAAATTATGGCTCCTAACTCTAAGTCATGAGTCGTATAGTTTTCCTCGTGCTTTTTCAATTGCCTTGATGCATATGCAATTACCTTCTTGCGTAAGCACACATCCTAATCCTAGCTTTGAAGCATCACAGTATACTTCAAAAATCTTCAGTTCCTTCTGGTAAGGCTAGAATTGGGGCATTGGTTAACTTTTGCTTTAAAATCCTAAAGGTTTCTTCCTTCTTAGGTCCCCATTCAAACTTAACTGATTTACAGGTTAGCTTAGTTAATGGCACAGCTATCTTAGAAAAATCCTTAATAAACCGTCTATAGTAACCAGCTAATCCTAGAAAGCTTCTAATTTCCATTGCGGATTGCGGAACCTTCCATTTGGTAATTGCCTCTATTTTAGCAGGATCTACGTGAATACCTTCGTGATTCACCATGTGACCTAGAAATTGCACTTCTTTTAGCCAAAATTCACATTTCGAGAATTTGGCATAAAGCTTTTCTTTTCTTAACAAAGTTAAGAGTGCATGCAAATGTTGACAATGCTCTTCCTGGCTTTTGGAATAAATAAGTATATCGTCTATGAAAACAATTACGAATTTATCCAAATACGGTTTACAGATTCTATTCATCAAGTCCATGAATGCGGCAGGTGCATTTGTTAATCCGAAGGGCATGACTGTAAATTCGTAATGACCATACCTAGTTCTGAAAGCAGTTTTAGGTATGTCTTCTTCTTGTACCTTCAATTGATGATATCCGGAGCGTAAATCGATCTTAGAAAAGTATCTAGCTCCTTGAAGTTGATCAAAAAGATCATCAATCCTAGGTAATGGGTATCGATTCTTAATTGTAACCTTATTCAATTCTCTATAATCAATACACATTCTCATCGAACCGTCCTTTTTCTTTACAAACAACACTGGTGCTCCCCACGGGGATGAACTAGGTTGTATGAAACCTTTACTTAGTAATTCATCTAATTGTTTTTTCAGTTCTAACATTTCTGTGGGTGCTAACCGATAGGGTGCCTTGGCTATCGGTGTAGTTCCGGGAATTAGATGAATTCTAAATTCTACTTCCCTGTTAGGTGATAATCCCGGGAGTTCTTCCGGAAATACATCTGGGTATTCTGAGACTACAGGAATCTCCTTAAGTTCTTTACCCTTAGTACTAATGATTACTGAAATCATATATACTATTCCTTGCTTTCGTTCATAACTAGCAACTTTCATTACTGATATGAACTTCATGGGTTTACGTGGTTTATCTCCTGTAATCATGATTACTTCCCCAGTAGGTGCCTGAATCTCTATAGAATTTTTATCACAAAGGATTTGAGCATGGTTGGCTACTAACCAATCCATTCCTAACACAACATCGAATTCAGCTAATTTCATAGGTAATAGGTTTGCAGAGAATTTATGACCTGAAAGTTCTATATTTTCTTCTTGAAAAACCTTATCTATGTTAATAGAATTTCCGTCTGCCGTTTCGACTGTAAAAATCTGCCTAAGGTTGGTTAAGGGTAATTTAAGAGCTTGGCAGAATGTAGTATTTATAAAACTTTGGTTTGCACCAGAGTCAAATAATACTTTTGCATACACGTGGTGAACTAGGAACGTACCAGCTATCACATCAGGGATTAGCTCGGCTTCCTGAGTAGTCAACTGGAAGGCTCGAACATTCTTCTTGGTATCTCCGTCAGCTGGCTTGGCTTTGTTTTCTGCTGGTTTGGCCAATTTAGGACATTCTGTTTTGAAATGCCCAGTTTCTCCACAGTTAAAGCAGATTCTTGTTTTCTTTCTGCAGTCTTCTTCACGATGTCCTATAACTTTGCAAAAGTTGCAGGTTACATTGCATCTTCCAAAATGTTTCTTTTTGCAATTCCTGTAGAACGGCGGAGTTGAAGATTGCCCTGTTCCTCTTTTCTTGAAGTTGTTATTATTACCCACACGAAATCCTTGGGTAATTTTCTGAGCTAGTTCCTTTTTCCTATTTTCATCTTTTGTGCGTACCAGCTCGTCAGTTAGGGTGTTAGCTAATTCTACCGCATCGTCAATAGTGCAAGGTCTCGTAGCTTTAACGATATTACGGATTTCGCCAATTAAACCCCAAATATAACGAGATATGACCACTGGTTCTGGCGAAGCCAGGGTTGGTACTACTCTCGCATATTCGAAGAATGTCGAAGTATACCCTCGACAGTCTACACCCATCATTCGATGATTTAGGAATTTATTCGCCATTTGATCTTTTTCATATTCGGGACAAAATTTTCTTTCTACAAGACTCTTAAATTCTTCCCAGTTCATGGCATAAGCCATATTTCTTCCTTTGGCTTGAAGTACTGTATTCCACCATTCTAGCGCCCCTTCTTTGAAAAGATTTGACGCGTACATGACCTTATCGTCTTTGGCACATTTACTTATTGTAATCACTGCCTCGGTTTTCTCTAACCAATGCAATGCCGCAGTCGCTCCTTCATTGCCTGCAAATTCATTGGGTTTACAAGCAAGAAATTCTTTGTAAGTGCAACCAGGCGTTGCAGCTTTCATTTTCTTAGGGAGCGGAGCCTGCCGTGGATCATTATCGTGATTAGTATGATTACCGCCTTCGTTTACGCTATTACTGAAGTTATCTTCAGAAATACGTTTGTTAGGAATGATTTGTTGAGGTTCAACAGGTTTCTGGGCAGCAGCAAGTATTGCTGGAATAGCATTGGCTATTCCTTGAGCAACAATATTTTCTATATCTTGCCTAGTCATAAAGTGATCCTCCTCATGTTGCTCAGATTGGTTTACCTCGTTAACTTGTTCATTATTAGCATTTTCCAGCTGATAATTAATTTATATAATTTATTAGTATCGAATAAATAACAATCATACACAAAATAATCATACAAATTTCACAACACACATATAGCCAAAATTATCGATTTCTCGATTCCCATTTTTTATATATTTATAATATGCATCAATACACACCATTTTCTTACAAAGTTTTGATTTTAGGTTATTTTATAAGATTATATTTGTCTATTTATTATACAACCACAGTTTCAAAACCCCACTATCCCTCGTCAGTTGGTACTTCAGTAACGACGTTCCCTCTCGTCGTATTTCCAGGAGATCTGTTCTCCTACTTCCCTGATCCTATTTCCTGCATCCACCAGCTCCTCGTCAAAGTGGCGGAGTTCAGCTAAATTTTCATTGCTCAATGGTGGGTTTGGTATAGGTTCTGGGTCGAACTGAGGGAGAAAGGTATAAGGATTGTTGAGAAGGTTTTGGAACTGCCAATCATTGGTCCACCACTCGTCCATTCCTAAAGGTTGGGTGTGGATTATAGGTTCTGGGATGACTGGTTCCAAATTTATTGGAAGTTGAGTTTCGGCAGGATAAGGGTAAAGGTTATTATTGACAGGCCTGACGATATCACAGCTTGCCAATACTATCCAACTCCTCTTGCAATGTCATTTCCTGGGTTTGCTTGGAGCTTTCTCCAATTTCTTGCTTAGCATTTTCCTAAATTTCCATCCCTGCTTGCCTTGAATATTCCTCAATCTCTATCCCTTTTCCTTTATCTATGGAATTCTCTATTTTGGGAACTCTCCTAGTTGCGGGTTTCCTCCCGCGTACACGCCTCCATCCTACCAATCTTCTCGTTTTCTTAGGCTTGGGTTTCTCCAGATGTGGAGCGTTGAATTCCATAGGTTCTTCTATATCGGGTATGTAACCAGTAAAATCTTTGGAAACTTCTATTCTCACCGGATAAAGATTAAGATTCTGGAGGGCTTCAGATAACTCATTCATGTTGTTTAGCATATATGCAAAATACTAAGTTATAACAAAATTTCACAGATAACCATTCAAATATTATTGCATACCGTTGTGACTTTAATTTAATACAAAGGACAAATGACAATTAAACATACTAGGTTTTATTGTAACTTTATTTATTTACTGGGTAAAGTTTCTGGCTTGTAAGTGATAAGGGTGCTAATACTGGGTCATGGTATTTTAAAGATTTGCATTTACTGCTACAGTGGCTAGCATATAAAGATCTGCCCATTTTTCATCTAACTTGTCTTCCCATGGTGGGTTACTGCCTAGTTTCTGGATTTCCTGATTAACTCTCATTTCTTTTGATTGAGAATTCTTTATTTTCTCCTGACTTTTCCTAATAATCAAACTTCTTTTATTAGGAGAAAGTGGTTCCTCATAATGGTCTTTACGAACAAATATTCCCTCCTCAGTATCTACTGAGTATCTTGAGGATTGGGATGAACTTCCCTTCTCTTTTGGCAAACTATCTAATTTAAGATAGATGTTTGAAAGCTTTTGCTTACCCATACTGTAACTAACAAATAGTCAGTTAATAAAACACATAATCACATAATGGCAATCAGGAAAATTAAGTATTTCTAAATACTTAATTAGCTTAACTCAGTGGCTCTGATACCACCTTTTTCTGTCACGGCCCCCGACCCGGTTTGACCCGTTTCAGGAGCCGCGGGACAGAAAATCCCGTGGTATTTATTTAATTGAGTTAACAGCGGAAGATTTTCACAGGATCTTTTTAAAACTGAAATTTCCCGATTATTTCATTTCACAATTCGGGATAAACCCTGGTAGTTACAATCATATGATTTCACTGAGAAATCTTTATTTTACAAAACAGGTTTCTTTATTTTATATTGAGCCACTTCCTTAAGCTTGTAGTGCTTCGCGGCACTTTTCCTGGATCACAACAGATCACCTGAAACATGTTTGAAAAAGGTTTTGTCAGCGGGAAATACTGGTGAATCATTCTTTTTAATAAAACGACGTGTTTGTTATAATTTACAGTATTAAGAGCGATTACAATGTTTCCAGATATCAACCAACTACCCACGGTATTTGTCACTCGACTCATTTCTGTGACTATGGTCATATCACTCATTGGCTAACCCGTTGTCCAATGGTGACGATTATCAAGTAATGTATACAAAACCCCACATACCGGCTGTAATTTGGTGACTACAAAGACTTAATCCCTGTAATTATAACTTTGAAAACATTTAAGAATTTATAAAGTACTTTGATAAAAATAGAATGACTCACATTGCAGATTTAACAAGGACAGAGTCTAGTCTACTGATTAGCCTTGTTAACCTAGTTTAAATAACAATGCACACAAAACTAGGTTAGTAACCAATACAGCATTTACGATAACTCACGAGATCAAACCCTCACAACGAATGACAAAGTGCAATACTTAAACATCCATCGAATTCACGACGAATGACAAAGCATAACCCTAATGTGGGCAGCACTTAAACATCCATTGGATAGTTTCAATCAATCGGACATTGAATCGTAGCAGCGATCGGGTTATTACCCTGTTATCGCGGCAGCGTTTCGAGATTATTTGTGTTTTGGAACTGTTTCTACAATATCTCAGTGTACGTTTTGAGTTTTAACGTCGTTCAAGTGCCAGAATTCAAGTCCCAAGCCCCTATATTTATACTTGGAAAATGGCCCCCTCGCGTGGCGCGAGGGGCGCCCTACCACCATAGGGTAGCCCCGTGTCCAGGTAGGCTTGCTGAGTTGGTCGCTCGATCAAATTCGTTTTACACGTAAAACTGTCAAGATAATACTAACTAGGGTTTACCCCCCCCCCCCTGAGTTTTAGGGGCCCTGATCCTGATTCTGATTATTCTGAAAATTTTAGGGTTTATGCAGAATCACTTGGGGGTCTTAATTAGGGTTTCCTATTGAACCAAATAAAATAATATTTAGGACTTTTGATGAGAGTTGTTACAATAGTCATCCAAGGGAAAGAAATGATAACACCAGAGTAAATGTAACTGGTGTAGATCTGCAAGCATTGATAGATAATGCTGTCATTAGAGCCGTTGGCAGAATGATCAAAGAACCAAGTTATACTCGCACAAAGACTCAACCTGTGGCTCATAGTAAGCCCCCTTCTAAAACACATGAGTCAAATAAGGACGATTCTCGTCATTCGTCGAATCAGAAGATTCTCCCATCCAAGCAAATTGTGCTTAATCAGGAACCGCGCACGAAGACTTGTTCTTACAAATACTTCTTCTCTTGCAAGCCAAGGGATTTTACGGGCGAAAAGGGTGCCATTGACTGTATGACATGGCTTGGTGAGATGGATACCGTTGTGGATATCAGCGGATGCGCGGAATAGGATGTTGTGAAGTTTGTTTCACAGTCGTTTAAAGGGGTAGCATTGGCTTGGCGGAGATCGTTAATCCAAGCCACAGGGAAGATCCCACTCTATAACTTGTCATGGGAGCAATTTGTAGCGCTAATCAAGGAAAACTTTTGTCCTCAGCATGAGGTAGAGAAAATTGAAACTGACTTCTTGACTCTGGTCATGAAGAATTTGGATCGCCAAGCTTATGTCACGAGTTTCAACGCCATGTCTAGGCTTGTCCCTTATCTGGTTACACCTGAACTCAAGCGCATAGCGCGCTTCATTGGAGGCCTGGCTCCGAAAATCAAAGAAAACGTTAAAGCATCTAGGCCTACCACTTATAGATCAGTGGTGGATTTGTCTTTATCCCTCACACTCGATGCGGTTAGGAATAAGTCGGTTAAGACTTCTAATGAGGGAAAAAGGAAAAGGGAAGATGAGAGCTCACGTCGCTGCGACAAGAAAAGAAAGGGTAACTCTGAGCATAGAAAGAGTTCTGGGTTTAAGAAGGACTCCCAACAGACAGGTGAGAAGCCCAAGTGTAAAACCTGCAGGAAGCACCATTTTGGGAAATACAGACTTGACTCGCAGTCGCAGCCTAAAGTTTGTGGGATCTGCAAGTCAAAGGATCATAAAACTTTAGAATGAAAGAATATGAAGAACGCAACCTGTTATGGTTGCAATGAGACGGGGCACATAAGGACCAATTGCCCGAAAAACCCAAAGAAGCCTGAAGAGGCCAAGAAGACAAATGCTCGAATCTTCCAAATGAATGCTCAGGAGGCAGTGCATAATGATAATGTTATAACAGGTACTTTCCTCATCAATGATGTATATGCTAGAGTTTTATTTGATTCTGGCGCAGATAAGTCCTTTGCAGACAATAAATTTTGTAAACTGTTAAATCTGCCTATTAAAACTCTAGATATAAAATATGAGGTAGAATTGGCCGATGGTACCTTAGAGACTGCTTCAACAATCTTAGATAGATGTTTTATATCCATTAGGAATCACTCTTTTCCATTGTCCTTGTTACCGATGAAACTAGCAGGATTCGATATAGTTATAGGCATGGATTGGTTATCTTTGAATCAAGCTCAAATTGCCTGTGATAAAAAGCAAGTTGTTATCAAGACCCCTTATGGTGAATCACTTATTATTAATGGAGATACGCAGTATGGGTTGCCTGAACAAGTGTCTATGCTTAAGGCATCAAAGTGATTAAAGAAAGGTTGTGTCATTTACATGGCACAGGTGACAATGGATGCGCCAAAGCCCAAGATTGAAGATATCCCTGTTATTTCGGAGTTCACAGACGTTTTCCCCGAAGAGTTACCTGGTTTACCTCCCGATAAACAAGTGGAATTCAGAATTGATATTATACCAGGAGGAGCCCCAGTAGCACGAGCTCCTTATCGATTGGCCCCGACAGAAATGAAGGAATTAAGAACGCAGTTGGATGATCTACTGGAGAAAGGTTTTATTCAACCAAGCTCGTCTCCTTGGGGAGCGCCAATTCTATTTATGAAGAAGAAGGATGACTCAATATGTCTATGCATCGATTATCGCGAGCTGAACAAAGTTACAATCAAGAACATATATCCATTGCCCAGGATTGACGATCTGTTCGATCAGCTTCAAGGAGCAAGTTTCTTCTCAAAGATTGATCTGAGGTCAGTGTAACGCTCCACATTTTCGCACATTCTTATTTTAGCATGACGTGTTGTACTTTCCATATTTAGACACTTGTACCCTCTTTGTAATCTACTTTCGTTCCGTTTGTAATTCGAGACTATTAATCATAATGAAAATGAAGCTATTTTATGTGCAACTGTTAATCAATTTCTCGTTTGAACGAAATATTATTCAAGGATTCTTGATTCTATATTTATCGATACTTGATACTCGTTAAACCAGTTAAAACTCTTAAAATAATGAGATTCGGAAGCTTCATGAAATGAATAATCGCTTAAAGGTTTTTATCCTATTTTAAATTAGTTCATAAATACGTTTATTTATCGATCATATTTAATTTAATTAATTAAATTAATTAATATTGTTATATAAAAAGTTTATTTTATAAAATCTAGTTAGTCTCGTTAGATATTAAAGTTAATAAACTAACCTAGTTAGTTTTAAAGTTAGTAAACTAACTTAGTTAGTTCAAAGTAAAAAAAAATTAGTTTCCTTTTAAAAATAACAATATAACTAGGTTAACTAATAGTTCAAGGGTGATTTGTGCAATTTCTGAAAGTGTAAAGTGCAGGGACTGGTTGTGTAACTTCTGAAAGTATAATATAACAAAGAAAATAAATAAACGAAAAAAGCTGAAGACCACGGGACTCGAACCCGGGTCAACAGCCACACCAAGTGACCAAACACGCGCCTGACCAACTGGGCTGCGGCCTTTTTAGTGAACAAATCTGGCCTGCATTTCATTTAAGCACTCGTTAGTCTGATCAGCGCGACCAGACCTTCCAGCTCGCTGTTTGAGCGGGTTTTTGTGTTTATTTTGATTTTTAAACTAGTTTTAACATTAATTACACAACTAAAACCTACCCTAAACTCTTCCCTATATAAACCCATCATTCTCCATGCTTTTAACACTTTGCTAATCACTCTAAACACTCTCAAATCATCCTATAATCAGCTGCAAATCTCAAGTTCGAGTGGAAGCATCAACCTTCACAAAAGTGAGCATAACTCACTCATTCTAATCTGATTCACTCGATTCTTTTTCCTACCTCTTTGTATTGACCTTAGCTACGTTTCCAGGGGTTTTTCATGGAAAACCAAGCACTGGAATGTCACCAAAAAGGATCCAAAGTGGACTATTTGTTTCTGATTTTGTTTAAACTTGTTAATCTTAGTTGAACTTGAGTCTAACTCATCTCAAACCTATGTCCTAATGCTTATAACCTCATCTATGGTTAGTTAGGCTTAAAAACAAGGTTGAGACATGTTAAATCAGATGTTAAAACCTCACAAACTTTCTGTTTTAGTTAGGGTTTTACCCACAAGAACTGTTCGAGCTTGAAGCTTGATGAATGTGTGATTGTTAGACTAGCTTGGGCTATCTTTCATAAAAATCCACACACTTCTTGATGTTTTCTCATAGATTAGTTGTTATATTTCATTATTCTTTTAGGTTCATGACCCTCCTTGTGGTTCATAACAACAAGTGAAGTGGTGAACAATAGAGATACCTAAATGGAAGCTTGTTCTTCCTACCTCATGTATGAATTCAATGATACTTAGAGGTACCTAAATGAAGACTTTAATATTCTACCTCATGCTTGACATATATGATATGGTATACTCTATGTAATACCTATATAACATTCAAACAAACCGAATTCTTGATGATGAACAAGTGGACATTGTCTAGTTAGTAAGTATATCATCTAAACATCATATGTGATGGATGATTATTTTCGTATCTCTATTTTCATGTATTTAAACTTTAAATCCGTAACCCTAAATGTAAACATCCTCTTAAACTTCAAATCGGACACATTCAACTTCCTAGTCTCAACAACCTCGTCACGTTGGATAAATCGGAAAGCACATGCAATTTTGTGAGTATACCAGAACCCATTTTTACTTTTAAACACTTTTGGGTGCAACATGTATTCTATGTAAAAACACGAAAACACTTGAAACTATTTGAATCACACTCTATCCATATCGAAACATGTTAATCTCCCGCTAGACTATTGGAAGTGAAACTTGAACAATTTGATGCTTGTTAATATAGTATGCTACGTAAACTATTTGTGTTGATATATGCTCATTAACTTTGCTAGCCCTCCTTAACAATTATAGCGCTATAGGAGTAATGCATCTCCCACGAGACTTGGGGTATTGTTAAGTTAAACATGATACATCCCGCGATAGTTTGGGATAGGCTATTTTAACGCATTGGATTCTTGGATTTGAACATATTGTTACACAATCTCAGCGTACTAGTAACTTGCATATTGTTGTTCATGTTGGATATGAGCACGTTAAACAATTTTATTCTATGTTATACTATGTATCAAACTTGTATACTCGCCTTTGCTTTTGCATTGAACTCTATTTTAATACATGTTGCAGGTTTGATAGGCAAGATGATGCTAAGTGAAGAAACGAGATTTAGGTGGACTTTGAAACACATTTAGATAAATCTATTTTGTCAATGTATCTTTGAAACAATGTTGTCTTATTTGATTTTTGTATGACATTTTTAGAAATTTTATGAAATTTGAATTTAATCTATATTGTCACATAGCGTTATGAAGTTTTGAGCAATTTGTTCGTCTCATCCCGATGTTTCCGCCATCGGTTGGGGTGTGACAAATTGGTATCAGAGCCATAACTATAGGGAATTAGGAAAAGTAGGAATGCTTTTACCTAGTCTATAGTTTTAGAGCCTTATTTTTACGTTTTGCTCGAAACTACTTGCATGCTACTATAATTACTTCTTATTTATCCCCTTTTTATCTTTTAAACATATATGCCACTTATGTGTTAATACTTGATATGCTATTCTTATGTGTCAATACTTATTTTATTATGTGTTAATATTTGTTCTAATACTCCATTCTTTATGTGTCATTCTTGACATGTTTATACTTGTTTGTTTAATCTTCAACATACGCTTTTCCTCATACATTTTACTCGACTATTCTAAACCCGCAAACACTCGTATTATACAAACGAGACAACTTCACCAAAATAGGCGTGAAACCTACGATTTGGTGAACGACTCTTAATCTACCTATTCTTTTTACACGAGATTCGTCATCAAGCTAGGAGTGAAGTCCTCACCTTGATGAAGAATTTCAATTTCAAATTCTAGTGGACCATCGTCAACGTGTCGAAATTAAATTTTGGCCCGACGAGAACCAACCACACTTAGGGCACGAAATCATCAAGTTAGGGGTGACACCCGCATCTTGTCGACTAGTCCCACTCCTTGATTTTCATAAATCCCGCTAAGTCTCAAATTTTCTATTGAATTGGGACATGTAGTAACCGGAAGGGTGAATACCGTTAACCGACGTGTCGGCGAGAGTACACCACCTATTAGGCCAAAGCATGATTCTCAAATTCAAAAGACCTTTCGACCACTTTGGTTATTCAACGTTCCGTTTTGGAACCATCCAAGTTGTAATCGAATTACGTTTTATTATTCTCGATCGTTTATGATACAATTCCCTCTTTTCGAATTCGAATTATTTTTGAAATTTCACTTTTACGCATATATCGTACAAATACTTTTTCATACATTTATACATTATTCACATACATGATTTCACATAATTTTATTTATATTCCTTGTAACAATAAATGGAGGCATATCATCAAGATAGGAGTGATTTCCTTACCTTGACGACTAACTTCGTTTCTGTTCTCATCTTACAACGACCTCACCAACAAGTTAGGGGTAATTCTCTTACTTAGGTGATCATTACCAAGACTTACTTTTAATAGACTTTATTATGTACACACTCTCACGTTTATACCCAAATTGATCATTATTAGTCAAATTCTTATTCATCTCAATATGCATTGCCTATTTAAACGTACTTCTTATCCTACAATCTATTTTCACATTCTCTCACATCCACGAAATTCTTAAAATTATCGTAAACGCTCATTTCTTGATTTTCAAAATTTCACGAAATGCTACTTATTAATTTAGCCGGCCCAATAAATCCATTGCCCACAAAATTTCGTATTCCACGTAATTACTAAAACACACTCATCTCGCATCATTATACTAAGGATCGTTATTTTTCAATCGAGAATCAAACCAACTTTTCATACAAAATATTACGAGTATTATTCGATCGTTTACCAAAACTCTTTTCAAAATCAACAAAGTATTTTATTGAGGACACTTTTCACGATCACTAAGCTCATATACCAAATTCCTTTTTCTAAGGATCAACGTTTTCAAAATAACCTCATTAATTTCTAGAACCTTTTCAAACGTTACTCGATACGTCAAATGAATTTAAAACATCTGGGCAAGGAAACTTCATAAGAACAAATAATTTTTCAAATTATGTAAATTCTTTAAAAAAAAACAAGATTAGCATTTCATTCTTTTACAAAGTACCATTTCACGCAACCAATGGATGTTTTATATCCTCTTCACTTGCACAAACTAGATTCTACATTCTCAATTCGACTTAATCTATTTTGATTCAATTATGCTCAAGCGACTACACACGCATATCATATTACACGTTCTAGTCAATATCACACAACAATCTCATGCATACCACTCGCTTTCCTTCTTACTCAAACCTTCTTAATCTTCTACATGTTTTAATTCGTAAATTTCGATTAATGTTACAAACAAAAGCATTATTTCTTACACTCATATTTATACATTTTATGTCTACACTTATATACATACTTACACATTTATGTTTATAATTCATACATCTACATGTATATGAACACTTATACAATTTTGTTTGTATCTATATTCATACCCATATACACATTCATGCATTATACGTTTACGTTTATACTATTGATCACATTTATATTTCCACTCATACATTTTTCATACTTAAACATGTTTTACTCCTATAGTCATACTCACATTCATCTCATACACTTCACCTACACCTACACTTATACAATTATGGTTACACTAATATTCACAATCATGTTTTACTCATATATATTCAATTATGCTTACACTTATCTTCACGTTCATACACCTTGTTCTTACTTATACAATTAATCCTACACTTATATTCATACTCATACAGTCTATTCATACTCGAACATCCATGTTTTACACTTATATTCACGTTCATATTCATGCTCATGCATCCTATGTTTATACTTATATTTACACACGTATTCATACTCACACAATTTATGCTTATACTTATACTCATATTTGTGTTCATATTCATACTCGTACTCGCATTCATGCTCTCATTTATACGATTTATGATTATACTCACATTCATTCGTTCATGCTCAAATTTGTACTTACATTTATACTCGCTTTTCATACACGTTATACTTGTGCTCATACTCTCGACATGCGTTTTGTGTTTATGCCACATGCGTGTTCATATCTAAACTCATACTTTGTTCATGCTTTTTACTCAAAGTTTATACACTCGCACCTGTACGCAAGCGAAAACCAAGGGATTCGCTTACGTTGGTCTTATACTATTTGGGAACGCAAACATGCTAATATGCTACATTTCTTTACACACACAATCTTATGTTCAAAATTTATGTATACCTTAATTCATACGCAACTAGTACAAGCTATGCGGATCATGCGACAATCAATATAATCACGGGTGCACGCAGGATTATGATGATAGGCGTATGAGAACCATAGAGTGTACTACTGCGTATGGTAAGACACGGAATGTAACATTGCACCGAATAACGAAACAGACGTAACATGATCGAAACATGGTGGATACGCTGCCGGTACATCCTATATATAAGTGTTTCTACCATATTACCAAACTTTCGTAAAACGTGCCATGAGAAATTCGGTGTTTTGCAGACCTTTTTGGACCTAATACAAACTTTAAACAACTCACAAACGCATTATAACCGATTATCCACGATGAGAATTCATCCTTAAGCACACTACTTTCGTCTATCCAGCACTTATGCTATTTCTGACACTCGCATTCGTGTAATCAACATTAATCGTTCACTTTTATACTCTCATTATTCTCCATTATTCTTTTCCTCTATACAAACCTCAAGCCTGTTTAAACGTTTGAATCCTAACTTATCTCCCTACCTTTACAACCATCTTCCTATTCTTTATTTTTGTGTAAACATATTCAGTAGGCCGTTATCACTTTATTTGAAGTACCAAACCTTCTCGCTCCTCTCAATAAACAATTTATATAAATGTGTGATTTTATACTATCCTTAAAACTTTCTACGCAAACTACCCCACTTTCATCGAATACAAACCGTTTTAATACAAAGACCTCCTTCGTAAATACGATACATTTTTGAAACACCTCCAAATGTAGTTATTCAAACTCGTTTAAACTCACTTTACCCATATACGCACCTATATGTTTTCAATTATGTTTGGTACCTCAACCATTTTAAACAAACGAACTCCTTTGCAAACCTATCTGGTCGTTCTTCAAAATTTCATACTTTTTTGCGTTTCAACATTTTCAAGTCTCAATTCTGAATAATCACCTTTTTGCAAAATCTCTCCAAGTCTTCCTCTTGAATAAATTTCGGGACGAAATTTCCTAAAGGATGGGAGACTGTAACGCTCCACATTTTCGCACTTTCTTATTTTAGCATGACGTGTTGTACTTTCCATATTTAGACACTTGTACCCTCTTTGTAATCTACTTTCGTTCCGTTTGTTATTCGAGACTATTAATAATAATGAAAACGAAGCTATTTTGTGTGCAACTGTTAATTAATTTCTCGTTTGAACGAAATATTATTCAAGGATTCTTGATTCTATATTTATCAACACTTGATACTCGTTAAACCAGTTAAAACTCTTAAAATAATGAGATTCGGAAGCTTCGTGAAATGAATAATCGCTTAAAGGTTTTTATCCTAATTTAAATTCGTTCATAAATACGGTTATTTATCGATCATATTTTATTTAATTAATTAATTTAATTAATATTGTTATATAAAAAGTTTATTTTATAAAATCTAGTTAGTCTCGTTAGATATTAAAGTTAATAAACTAACCTAGTTAGTTTTTAATGTTAGTAAACTAACTTAGTTAGTTCAAATTAAAAAAAAAAATAGTTTCCTTTTAAAAATAACAATATAACTTGGTTAACTAATAGTTCAGGGGTGATTTGTGCAATTTCTGAAAGTGTAAAGTGCAGGGACTGGTTGTGTAACTTCTGAAAGTATAATATAACAAAGAAAATAAATAAACAAAAAAAGCTGAAGACCACGGGACTCAAACCCGGGTCAACAGCAACACCAAACAGGCGCCAGACCAACTGGGCTGCAACCTTTCTAGTGAACGAATCCGGCATGCATTTCATTTAAGCACTCATTTAAACAGCCTGATCAGCACGACCAGACTTTCCAACTCATTGTTTGAGCGGGTTTTTGTGTTTATTTTGATTTTTAAACTAGTTTTAACATTAATTACACAACTAAAACCTACCCTAAACTCTTCCCTATATAAACCCATAATTCTCCAAGCTTTTAACACTTTGCTAATCACTCTAAACACTCTCAAATCATCCTATAATCAGCTGCAAATCTCAAGTTCGAGTGGAAGCGTCAACCTTCAGAAAAGTGAGCATAACTCACTCATTTCTTATCCGATTCACTCGATTCTTTTTCCTACCTCTTTGTATTGACCTTAGCTACGTTTCCAGAGGTTTTTCATGGAAAACCCAGCCCTGGAATGTCACCAAAAAGGCTCCAAAGTGGACTGTTTGTTTCTGATTACGTTTAAACTTGTTAATCTTAGTTGAACTTGAGTCTAACTCATCTCAAACCTATGTCCTAATGCTTATAACCTCATCTATGGTTAGTTAGGCTTAAAAACAAGGTTGAGACATGTTAAATCAGAGGTTAAAACCTCACAAACTTTCTGTTTTAGTTAGGGTTTTACCCACAAGAAGTGTTCAAGCTTGAAGCTTGATGAATGTGTGATTGTTAGACTAGCTTGGGCTATCTTTCATAAAAATCCACACACTTCTTGATGTTTTCTCATAGATTAGTTGTTGTATTTCATTATTCTTTTAGGTTCATGACCCTCATTGTGGTTCATAACAACAAGTGAAGTGGTGAACAATAGAGGTACCTAAATGGAAGCTTGTTCTTCCTACCTCATGTATGAATTCTATGATACTTAGAGGTGCCTAAATGAAGACTTTAATCTTCTACCTCATGCTTGACATATATGATATAGTATACTCTATGTAATACTTATATAACATTCAAACAAACCGAACTCTTGATGATGAACAAGTGGACATTGTCAAGTTAGTAAGTATATCATCTAAACATCATATGTGATGGATGATTATTTCCGTATCTCTATTTTCATGTCTTTAA
The DNA here is from genome assembly GCA_030545235.1 of Helianthus tuberosus. Lineage (NCBI taxonomy): Eukaryota > Viridiplantae > Streptophyta > Magnoliopsida > Asterales > Asteraceae > Helianthus > Helianthus tuberosus. Next base: position 116,991,734 of record CM060403.1, on the reverse strand, counting down.
AATTTAAATCCGTAACCCTAAATGTAAACATCCTCTTAAACTTCAAATCGAACATATTCAACTTCCTAGTCTCAACAACCTCGTCACGTTGGATAAATCGAAAAGCACATGCAATTTTGTGAGTATACTCGAACCCATTTTTAATTTTAAACACTTTTGGGTGCAACATGTATTCTATGTAAAAACACGAAAACACTTGAAACTATTTGAATCACACTCTATCCATATCGAAACATGTTAATCTCCAACTAGACTATTGGGAGTGAAACTTGAACAATTTGATGCTTGTTAATCTCGTATGCTACGTAAACTATTTGTGTTGATATATGCTCATTAACTTTGCTAGCCCACCTTAACAATTATAGCGCTATAGGAGTAATTCACCGCCCACGAGACTTGGGGTATTGTTAAGTTAAACATGTTACCTCCCGCGATACTTTGGGATAGGCTATTTTAACGCATTGGATTCTTGGGTTTGAACATATTGTTACACAATCTCAGCGTACTAGTAACTTGCATATTGTTGTTCATGTTGGATACGAGCACGTTAAACAATTTTATTCTATGTTATACTATGTATCAAACTTGTATACTCGCCTTTTGCTTTTGCATTGAACTCTATTTTAATACATGTTGCAGGTTTGATAGACAAGATGATGCTAAGTGAAGAAACAAGATTTAGGTGGACTTAGAAACACATTTAGATAAATCTATTTTGTCAATGTATCTTTGAAACAATGTTGTCTTATTTGATTTTTGTATGACAATTTTAGAAATTTTATGAAATTTGAATTTAATCTATATTGTCACATAGCGTTATGAAGTTTTGAGCAATTTGTTCGTCTCATCCCGATGTTTCCGCCATCGGTTGGGGTGTGACAGTCAGGGTATCATCAGTTGAAGGTAAGAACCGAAGATGTACACAAGACTGCATTCAGAACACGATATGGCCACTATGAGTTCTTAGTAATGCCTTTCGGGCTCACTAATGCACCTGAAGTATTCATGGATCTCATGAATCGCGTTTGCAAGCCGTATCTAGACAAGTTTGTCATTGTCTTTATTGACGACATACTTATTTATTCAAAAAGTCAAGCCGAACATGAAAAGCATCTCCGGTGCATCCTTAAACTTCTGCAACAGGAGAAGCTCTACGCAAAGTTCTCTAAATGTGAATTCTGGTTACAAGAAGTCCAATTTCTTGGACATGTGGTAAGTGACCGTGGTATCCAGGTGGATCCCGCTAAGATAGAAGCGATTATGAATTGGCAAGCACATAAGACACCCACAGAAATTCGTAGCTTCTTAGGTTTGGTTGGCTACTACAGGCGTTTTATCGAGAATTTCTCAAGAATTGCTGCACCTTTGACTTCGTTAACTCGCAAAAATGTAAAGTTTGACTGGGGTCCCAAACAAGAAGAATCTTTCGAGATCCTTAAGCAGAAATTAAGCAATGCTCCTGTGTTGACATTGCCAGAAGGGATAGAAGAGTTTGTTGTTTATTGCGACGCATCGCACATAGGTATGGGTTGTGTGCTTATGCAGAGAGGCAAGGTTATTGCCTATGCTTCACGTCATTTGAAAGTGCACGAAAAGAACTAGACCACCCATGATTTGGAATTGGGTGCCGTTGTATTTGCACTAAAGCTTTGGAGGCATTACCTATATGGAACCAAGTGTGTAATCTATTCAGACCATAAAAGCCTTCAACATTTGTTTAACCAGAAAGATCTTAATATGAGGCAATGACGTTGAATGGAAACATTAAACGATTATGACTGTGAAATACGATACCATCCTGGCAAGGCAAATGTGGTCGCTGATGCCTTGAGCAGAAAGGAAAGGATTAAACCAATAAGGATCAACGCTAAAAGCATCGAATTAAGTACCAACTTGAACGAAAGGCTGTTAGTTGCTCAGAAGGAAGCTGTATTTGAAACTAACTTTCCGAATGAGAAGTTAGGCGTAACTGCTGATCAATTGTCTTATGGAAAGGATGGAATCCTTAGATTAAATGGTCGAATCTGGGTTCCAATCAATGGAGGACTTAGAGATGTGATCCTCCAAGAAGCTCATAGTTCAAAATATTCAGTCCATCCAGGCAGTGATAAGATGTACCAGGATCTAAAGGAAAATTATTGGCGGATAGGTTTGAAGAAATCTATAGCCACTTATGTGGCAAAATGTCTGACGTGCGCACAGGTTAAAGCCGAGCATCAAAAGCCGTCAGGTTTACTACAACAGCCAAAACTTCCCACTTGGAAATGAGAAATGGTAACTATGAATTTTATTACCAAGTTACCAAGGACGAAACATGGGAATGATACCATATGGGTTATAGTCGACAGACTGACGAAATCAGCTCATTTTATACCCATAAAGGAGACGCATAGCTCTGATAAACTAGCCCAGCTTTATGTGGACGAGATTGTATCTCTCCATGGAGTGCCAGTATCTATTATCTCTGATAGGGATACAAGATACACATCTCATTTTTGGAAAAGCTTTCAGCAATCTCTAGGCACTCATTTGAATTTCAGTACTGCTTATCATCCTCAGACGGATGGGCAAAGTGAGTGTACAATTCAAACATTAGAAGACATGCTCCGGGCTTGTGTGTCACACCCCAACCGATGGCGGAAACATCGGAGTGAGACGAAGAAAGATTGTTCATCACACATAACGCTAATTGTGACAATAGAATTAAAGATAAATTGATTTCATTTATAAATAAATGTTACAATACATTAAAAATACAAGAAAACAATACAACATCAAATGTGAAATTTATACAACGTATTTAACCTAAACGTCTATATGTGTATCTAGGCATCAACGCTACTTCATTTCATAGCATTCGTCATCCTCAACCTGTAACATGTTAAAATAACGTTCAATGCAAAAGCAAAGGCGAGTACACAAGGTTTGAATAGTATAGCATAAGTATAAAGCATTTTACTCGAATCCACATGGCAATTTGTATACAAGGTAACTAGCATGCATAACATTACGTTTTAACCCAAAGTGTCCACTAGTATTTAGCATCCCTCGCCACAAAAGTGACGAGACCGTATAGTATAATGACCTAACAAACCCCCGTCGGGTGGTGTGCTACTCCTATAGCGCTATATTTGTTAAGCGAGGGTATAACATAGTATAAAGCATGTATTATCAAGCATAACAAGTAGCATGTATAACGGATTGAGTTCATAAAGCATGTTAAGTGTGTGTGTAAGTGTAATTTTTGTAAGGTAACATGTTACAACCCAAAATTGGTTTTAAAAGTAAATGGGTCGAGTGTACTCACAAAGTTTGCATATGCCTTCCGATTATCCAATTGTTGACGAATAGAGATTTAGAGTCCGAATGTATAAGGGTTAAAGTTCAAGTATGCTTAGAGTCGAGATTCGGAATAAAACAACATGAAAGTATTATATTAACATAATCATCTTCAACACATAACACTTGTATGACACTTGGTAACCGCGAGGGTTATAATAATGTTTTCATGAGTTGAACACTCATAAGAATCATAACAAGGTTTAGGTCCTAGATGATGTCCTACTACTTTGACAAATGAACATGAATCCAACATCAAAGGTTCGAATGTACATAAATATTATTTAGGTTAGGTAGTATATATTAATAAGTCCTTAGTACATGTATTTCAAGCATGAGGTAGAAGATTATATCTTCATTTAGGTACCTCAAAATGTGTCATAGAAGTCATGTAGGAGGTAGGAAGAACAAGCTTCCATTTAGGCACCTCGTATATGTTCACCACTACACTTGTTGTAACAACCAACAAGGAAGGTCATGAACTAGGATTAGTAAAAGAATGTAAACAATCTACGCTATGAGAAATCATCAAATCATGTGGGGATTTTATGTTGGAAAAACCCAAGTTGTTCCATAATCACTCCTACATCAAGTTTGCAACTTGAACATGACTTGTGGGTTAAAAACCCTAATCAAAACATAATTTATTTGAGGTTTAACCTCTGATTTTGTATGTCTCAACCTTGTTTTTAAGCCTAACTAACCATAGGAGTGGTTATAACCATAAGGACATAGGTTTGAGTGAGTTAAACTCATGTTTAAGCAAAGATTAATGAAAACAAATTTAAACAGTAGACTTTGAAGCCTTTTTGCCGGAGTTCCAGGGACTTGTTTGCTGTGAAACACCCCTAGAATCGAAGCTAAGGTCAAGCCAAGCATTCTGGAAAAAGAATGGACCAAAACGGATAAGAAATGAAGAAGTTATGCCCATTTTCGTAAAGCTCGATGAATCTGTCCGAACCAGAACTTTCAGCAACGATTATAGGGAGTTTGAGAGAGTTTTGAGAGTGAGATTAGAGTTTGTAAAGTGGAAAAGAGGCTGGATATAAGTTGGTATTTATAGGGAATGATTTAGGGTTAAGTTGGGTGTGATATAAATGCAATTAGATGGGAAGATGGAGCAAATAATAACTAATAAAAAAAAAACAAAAAATGCAATTGCTGCACATAAAGACTTGCGGCCGCAAGTCTTTGGCCAAGTCTAGAATCCTTCAACTATATCTTTTTTTTTTATATATACAGACCAATTCATATAATAACATATTAATAAATATTATGTCTAGTGGATTGAAAAGAAAAAGGGCCAAGGATCAGTTTAATATGGCGGCTGATGTATGGGTCAGTTTGTGACAAATTGTTTTTTTTTTTTTTGAAATTGTATGTACATATATTAATATGTATTATTAATATGGTATCAAGTTACTAATTAATTATATATATGCATAAATGAAATGTTTAATTTATATAATATTAAGTGATAAGTTTATATAAAATAAAAGTATAGGTTAGGTATTGTGAACGTAGGATCAAGTGTTTGCACGTATAGGGTATCTATAATCACGTATTGATTATAGGTTACGCATGTGTTTACTAGGGTACGAGTATGTATCAAATGTATATAAGGATTTAAATGTTTAAGTATGTAAAAAAAATAAATAAAAAAATAAAATAATAAATGAAGTATAATTCGTATGAAATAAATAAATTTTATTACTATCGAAGTTACGAACTACGAAAGGGAGGCGAAATACGAATGTGATACGGATGTAAGTTTCCAAAAATAGTTACTTGAATAATCTTTCTATTTAAAGTAAGTTTCAAAAAGTGAGGCGTTACAGTCTCCCCTCCTTTAGGAAAATTTCGTCCCGAAATTTATTCAAGAGTAAGACTTAAAAGAGTTTTGGCAAAAAGGTGAAAATTTTAAAATTGAGACTTGAAATTTCGAAGTGTAAAAAGGTATGAAATTTTGAAGAATGACAAGATAGGTTCGCAAAGGAGTTTGTCTGTCTAAATCGATTTGAGGTACCAAGCATAATTGAAGACGCATAGGAGCGCATATAGGTAAAGCGAGTTCAAACAAGTTTGAATTATTTAAATTGGAGATGTATTAAAAATGTGTTGTATTAGGAATTTTTTTTATAAAACGTTTTGTATTCAATAAAAAGTGAGGTAGTTTGTAGAATAGCCAGGTAGTCTCAAAAGTAAGGGATATGTTGGGATTCGAACGTTTAAACAGACTACATTGTGAACGGGGTTCGAATAGGGCAAGGGTAATGGGGAATAATGGGAGATATGAAAAGTGGACGATTGATCTAATAGACGAATACGAGTATCAGAATGGCATAAGTATTGGATAGACGAAGGTGATGTGTTAAGAATGAAGTCTCGTCATGGATAATCGGATATAATGCGTTTGTGAGTTGTCTAAAGTTTGTATTAGGTCTAAAAGGTCTGCAAAACACTGAATTTCTCATGGCACGTTTTATGAAAGTTTGGTAACATGGTGAAAACACTTATATATAGGAAGTACCAGCGGCATATCCACCATGTTTTAACCACATTACGTCCGTTTCGTATTCGGTGTCATGTTACGTTCCGTGTCTTACCATACACAGTAGTACACTCTATGGTTTTCGCACGCCTATCACTATAATCTCGTGTGCACCCGCGATTATTTTGATCGTCGCATGATCCGCATAACTTGTACTAGTTGTGTATGAATCAGGGTATACATAAAAGGATAAGGATGTGTTCGTATAAGAATATAGTATGTAAGCAAGTCCATGCTTAAGTATGTATGAGGCCCACGCAAACGAATGTATGAGTATGAATGAAAGTATGAGCATAAGCTTAAGTAGGAATACGCATGTATGTATGAGCACAAACATAAAATGTGTAAGTAGTATGTGTACGAGCATCAGCATAAAACGTATAAGTAGTATGTGTATAAGTATAAGCATAAAATGTATAAGTAGTATGTGTATAAGTATAAGCATAAAACGTATAAGTAGTATGTGTATAAGTATAAGCATTAAACGTATGAATGTAAGTGTAGGTACGAATATTAAAATTTACGTATATAGTGTATGTTGGGACATCACAGATTTAAGTGTATAAAATCGTTCAAAAGGTTAAGTATGTAAATACGAACAATTATAAATGAAATTGCCACGTTAAAACGACTTAAACGTGTATGATGACATGTATGTATAGTTGTTTAAACGAAACGTTGAGTTTATCGAATCGAAATAGATTGTGCTTGGTTTGAAAGGTAGAATATAGTTTGCATATGTAAAAGGATATAAAGTACTCATTGGTTAAGCATAATGCATTTTGTAATGAATGGAAACGCTACTTTTGTTTTAAAAGAGTTTATGAAATCCGAAGATGGTCGGTCTCCAAGAAGTCTTCTTGCCCACGTGTTTTGTAAATTGGTGTAGGAAAAAGGTTTTCAATCAAGAGTAAGTTTGTTTCATTAAACAAGAAATTATGAATTTAGGAGGTTCTTGTGAAAACGAGGATCCTTAGAAAAGAATTTTAGCAAAAGGACTTAGTGATTGTAAAAGTTCTAACAAATGATTTGTTGATGTTGAAAAGAGTCCTTGGTAAAACGATCATATAACGTCCATAAGATCTTATAGGTGTAAAAGAAAGGTTGGGTTTGATCCTCCGATTGAGACTGAAAGTCTTTAGTGTGATCATATATATCATGAGTGCGTTTTAGTGATTAAGCCGAATATGAAGCTCATGGGCAAGAGATTCCTTGGACCGATTAAATTGATAGGTAGCATTTCGTAAGGTTTGGAAGTTTGTGTAGTAAAACGTTTAAGATAAGTTTAAGAATCTCGTGTATATGAGTTAGGTGAAAATAGGTTGTAAGATAGAAAATACGATTGATAAAGCAATATACTTTGAAATCATACACGTATGTATGTTGAATAGTGATCAATAATTTAGGTATAAAACATGATCGAGTTTGCATAATAAGATATTTTGAAGAGACGTTTTGGTAACGATCACCTAGGTAAGGGAATCACCCCGAACTCGTTGGTGAGGTCGTTTTAAGGAAAGGGGAGTGGAGTTAATCGTCAAGGTAAGGAAATCACTCCTATCTCGATGATATGTCTCCACTTATCGTTACAAGGAATATAGATTTAAATTATATGAAATCATGTATATGTATAAGTGTATGAAAAAAGATGATATGTGTGTGAGAAGAAAATATCGAAAGTAAATTCGAATTTGAAAGATTTCATCGTATAAAATAAATAATAGAAACACATGTTTGATTTAAACTTGGATGGTTCCAAAACGGAACTTTTGACTAACCAAAGTGGTCGAAAAGTCTTTCGAATTCGAGGAGCATGCTTTGGCCTAATAGGTGGAATACTCTCGCCGACAAGTCGGTTAACGATATTTACCCTTCCGGTTACTACATGTCCCAAATCAATTGAAATTTCGAGACTTGGCGGGATTTATGAAAATCAAAGAGTGGAACTAGTCGACAAGGTGCGGGTTTCACCCCTAACTTAGCGATTTCGTATCCTAAGTGTGGTTGGTACTCGTCGGGTCAAAATTTAATTTCAACACTTGACGAGGGTCCACTAGAATTTGAAATTTGAATTTCTCCATCAAGGCGAGGATTTCACTCCTAACTTGGTGGTGAATTTCGTGTAAGAAAAGAAAAGTAGAAGGATTGAGAGTCATTCACCAAATTGTGGGTTTCATGCCTATTTTGGTGAAGTCGTCTCGTTTGTGTGTTATGAGTGCTTTCGAATTTAGAAATACCAAGTAAAATGCATGAGGGAAGTGTATGTTAAAGGAATATGCAAAAGAAGTATAAACACGTAAGAGGGCATATCAAGAATGGTAAATAAATAATGAAATGATAAATCAAGTATTAACACATAGAGAAATAGGTTAAGAATAATACGTAAAGGATCGAACAACGAAACAAGTATTAACACATAATAAGACAAGCATTAATGCATAAGAATAACATGTCGAATATTACCCACGAGTGATATACATGTTTAAAAGAGCATGAATAAGAAACAAATAAAGTATCATGTAGTAGTTCAAGCAAAACATACGAATAAGCTCTAAAACTATAGACTAGATAAAAGCATTCCTACTTTTCCTAATTCCCTATAGTTATGGCTCTGATACCAATCTGTCACACCCCAACCGATGGCGGAAACATCGGAGTGAGACGAAGAAAGATTGTTCATCACACATAACGCTAATTGTGACAATAGAATTAAAGATAAATTGATTTCATTTATAAATAAATGTTACAATCCAGGGACTTGTTTGCTGTGAAACACCCCTAGAATCGAAGCTAAGGTCAAGCCAAGCATTCTGGAAAAAGAATGGACCAAAACGGATAAGAAATGAAGAAGTTATGCCCATTTTCGTAAAGCTCGATGAATCTGTCCGATCCTGAACTTTCAGCAACGATTTTAGGGAGTTTGAGAGTGAGATTAGAGTTTGTAAAGTGGAAAAGAGGCTGGATATAAGTTGGTATTTATAGGGAATGATTTAGGGTTAAGTTGGGTGTGATATAAATGCAATTAGATGGGAAGATGGAGCAAATAATAACTAATAAAAAAAATAAAACAAAAAATGCAATTGCTGCACATAAAGACTTGCGGCCGCAAGTCTTTGGCCAAGTCTAGAATCCTTCAACTATATCTTTTTTTTTTTTTTTATATATACAGACCAATTCATATAATAACATATTAATAAATATTATGTCTAGTGGATTGAAAAGAAAAAGGGCCAAGGATCAGTTTAATATGGCGGCTGATGTATGGGTCAGTTTGTGACAAATCGTTTTTTTTTTTTTGAAATTGTATGTACATATATTAATATGTATTATTAATATGGTATCAAGTTACTAATTAATTATATATATGCATAAATGAAATGTTTAATTTATATAATATTAAGTGATAAGTTTATATAAAATAAAAGTATAGGTTAGGTATTGTGAACGTAGGATCAAGTGTTTGCACGTATAGGGTATCTATAATCACGTATTGATTATAGGTTACGCATGTGTTTACTAGGGTACGAGTATGTATCAAATGTATATAAGGATTTAAATGTTTAAGTATGTAAAAAAATAAATAAAAAAAATAAAATAATAAATGAAGTATAATTCGTATGAAATAAATAAATTTTATTACTATCGAAGTTACGAATTACGAAAGGGAGGCGAAATACGAATGTGATACGGATGTAAGTTTCCAAAAATAGTTACTTGAATAATCTTTCTATTTAAAGTAAGTTTCAAAAAGCGAGGCGTTACATTGTGTTATTAACTTGGGTGCAAAATAATGGAAAATGATAGAAAAAATAGGATTTCTGGTTTTCAAAATATTATATATAAGAGAGAAAAAGACGAAAGACATATTTTTCGGGATGTACTGGTAGGCCCAACCGGTTTAGAAGGTTCCCTAGACTGTTTAAGAACATCTTAAATTTTAAATAATTAAGTCATGTGGGTTCTATTGGATCGTGTTTTGACCCTAAATAGTCAAGTTGAGTCGTTCATCTTTGAATACAAAGGCGGAATCAAAGTAAACAAAGTCACAACAGCTAGTTTCCTTTTAATCTATCTTTTCTGATTGATTTCCTGAGATTTTACACATTCAAATGACAATCCGACAGCACCTCTGCTCAGACACAATGAATCATGATCGCTTCAAATGAACACCACACATCCCTATTTATAGACACACTAGGTTTCGCTTGAGAGTTCCAAGCGAAAGGGCTTTCGCTTGAGATTGCACTGTTCAAGCGAACCTGCATGTTTGGGTTTCGCTTGAACTTGTCTTGAGACACTCTCAAGCGAAATCTCATTCCTAAAACTATACAATTTCTAATTTCGACCCTGTTGTATGTTCATTCAACCTATCTAGACAAAAGACTTGTATAAGACAAAGTTAACAGACACTAAGTGCACCAACAGACTCCCCCTTGGATGTTGACGAAGTCTTTGGCTTCAAGTCTTTGTCTTTATCAATCTCCAATCATTGTAAAGTTCTCTTCAATCTTTATCTTCAAACATTAATCTTCAATCTCCCCTTTGACTGTTGATCCAAAATTCTGACTCCCCCTTTCACAGACTCCCCCTCTCAATAAGCTAGGGCTCAAATTCTGATTCAAACTTTGAAATTCATCACCATGGAGATTCCTGTATAAACTCTACCCAAATATAAGATATATGATAATAAAAATTTCAATCCAAACTTACCATTTAACCTTCAGTAATAAAAATCCACTTAAGTATTCAGGTCCAAACTAATGACCCTGATTACTCAATTAATCTACCAAGTCCAATTTAATGACCTTGGTTGATCAGAGATAATTCACACTGACATTTAATTCAATTTGATTTTCTGAAAATTTACAAGTTTCAAGTTAATGAACTTGTTTTAACTTTTCAACTACTCAAACTTATCATGTTTCAGCTCACGACTCATCCTCCAGTCCAGAAACCTTCCTGCATCTGCTTTCAGCTTTCGAAGTTTGAATCCGAAGATCAACTCTCCACTTTGGTTTGTCAAAAATAAAGCAGAAATGTAAAATCTTTTTGAATTTTAATAAAGCTTCTAAACTAGGAATGAAATACAGAACTAAAATGCAGTAAAGGAAAGTAAACTATTTACAAACATATTTTTGGTGAGCGTGTTAGGGAATCATATCAGCTATTCGATAAGTCACAAGTACCGTTAAGCTTCAATTACATACTCAGAATTAAACAATTCACTTAGATTGTCGATATACTAATCCATTTTAAATTCTCACACAAATTTCAATCTGTCCAGGATACGGATTTAATGTTTTAAAGTCTTAAACTTATACGTGTGTCCCACCTCTTGAATATACTCCCGTATCCAGATCCCAATATTCAGTCTTACAGGCAATTATAACACAAATGATATCTGTAAGGGTTAATAAATTATGAAGAATCATGAGAGCTCAGGTCAGAACTACCGTTCAGCAGAGAGATCATGACTCAACTTTATGGTGTGTCCCCTTTAGATGACCTTTTTTACAACAGCATTGCTAAGCAATTTTATTGTCTTATCATATATGCTGAGGGTAATGCTATGTTTCAAGCATTGCGGAAAGTATTATTCGAGGACTAGGTCAGAACTTCCATTCAGCAAACGTCCCGGAATAATACCCCAGATATCACTGAGTATAAAAACCTAGTATATCAGAAAAAGGAATCTTTCAAACAAGATTTCAGGGGTTACCTATATATCCAAGTAGTGTTCCCCACGAAATAAGCAAGTAAGATTTAGGTTTATATCCCGAACAAACCTACTAAATGTGTAAAAACCTATCGACACATCATCAGCGAGACTGTTTAACGCATTTAAACATTACATTTCTTTAGCATACCGTGACTGTCAAGCCGATGCACTATCATTTTCCCTTTTTACACAAGCTCTTTTCTGGTTTTCTATTGTTTTTGGATTTTGAAAAATATCTCATGTTTTTGTATTTTTGACATTTTTTATTGTTTTTGTATTTTCTGAAATATTACCCTATACCTCCCCCTAAATACCAAAACAGGTAAAAAATCGACAAACCATTGCAGATTGCTTCTCAACATCATCTACAATGTCTCCTTCATCAACACCAATAATCTCCTCCAACACCGATAAAAGCTTCATACCATTTCTTCTGCCAATAATCATCCTCAATTTTATATTCTTGGATCATGGTTTCCAAATCCAGAGTTTTATGATCAACAGCAATATTTCCATAAGGGTCAAGATAACACTCTCTGTCTGGATCCCATCTATTTGCTCTTTTTGCCTCATCAAAAATACCAGATATTCTGATCATTTTGTTTATCGCTAACTGCTTTCTGTGCTTGTACTTTTGTTCTTCATTTCTGTCATCTTTCCAAAGAATAGGTTCAGATTTTGCCATGAATGCGTATCCAACCGCATCCTCCTCAGGTAACAACTCACTCCAGTCGTAACCCTCATCGTCATGAATCACCGCAAGAGCTCTAGATTTTTCTTTGTTATCTTCAATCTGTTTCATTCTTGGCGGCTCCGATTTGTTCTGATGATAAATTGCCTTCTTGTAGTAATCTTCTCTAAATGGGTTTTCAGATTCATCAGCATACGCGTTTCTGCATTCACGCTTAAAGTGACCTTTCTGTTTGCACTTGAAGCATGTCACCTTAGACTTGTCAAAGCCCAACTTGGTAGATGGTCCACCAATTGACTTTCTTCCAGTTATCTCCATGAAACGCTGTGCTCGACGAACTGCACTGGCCATACACCACCTTATGTCGATTAGTTCCATCTCCTCAGGATCTATCTGATCATAGTCCTCTTTTGTTAGGTTGGTGTTGCCAATCTTCCCTGCTACAAGACTTTCATAAGATTCTAGCACAGATGCTAGGAAAACCATCTGTTGCATTGCTGACTCCTCGCTAAAATTCTGAGCGTTCTTTAAGTCTACAGCGATGTTGCATTGAAATAAGTTCTTTGCATCAGACTGGTTTGAATTTAATGAAGACCCACTGTGATAACCACTGCTTTGACTTTCTTTGCTTGTTGTGGAGACATTCTCAGCAGAAAACGCAGTCTTGGGAGATGTATTTTTCGGCATCATGCTCTTTGGATAATACAAATCCAAATTCTGCTGATGTGATGAATGATTGACTTTGTACGTCTTCTTCAATTCCAACTCGTGACTTTCTAATCTCTCAATCAACAAGTCAACTGTTAAATCTTCTGGCTTGATAGTATTCTTTAGCATCAACGCATAATATTGCCAATCCATCTCATCTGGTAATGCATCGAACAATTTGTCGACTAGCTCTTCTTGTGAATAGCGAATATCATGTCTTGTCAGTTCCAGTTTCAGATGCCCAAACCTCTCTATCATTTTACAAACTGATTCATTCTTTAAACACCCAAACAAATCAAACTCTTTTCTAAGTAGTTTCTTTTTGTTTTTCACAATTTCTGTGCTTCCTATACATTTGTTTTTCAATTTGTTCCAAAGATCTGTAGCACTAGAATATTCGATCAAAGATATGATATCTTCTCTGATGGACTGAAACAACAACGCAATACATTTTTGCTCAGCAACAAACATGTCTATCTCCTCATTTGTTGTTAAGGTTTCACCTTTTTTGTTTCCATTGTATCCAATTTTTAGACTCTTCCAACTAGAAAAAGCAAAGGCCATCAACCAATCTTCAAATTTCTTTGCCCACCGATTATAATCTTCGATAGCCATCAATTTTGGGGGTTTGTTGTAAGTTCCAAAAGCACTTTCAAATTCCAATGCATCCGATAGCTTTTTATTTGGATTTTGCGTGTTATCATTGGTGTTACTCGACGATGTATCATTTCCACCATCTCCAGCAAATGCAAAAACATCATAGAACGGATTGAAATCATCCATCTTGAACGTGCCTGAAAAACAATCAGCAAAACACTTAGAACTTTTAAGTTTTGAAAAATAACAAGTTCAAACAAAATCACTTGAAGCGAAATAGTAACAATTCAAGCGAAACAAGCAAGAATCAACACTATTCAAGCGAATAGGTAAACAAGTTTATGAAATTCAAGCGAAACAGATCAGTCTGAAGCGAAACCTCCTAGTTCGCTTGAACTTTCAAGCGAAATGGCTTAATCAGAAAGGACCAGTTCAAGCGAAATGCTATAAGCCCTGTTCGCTTGAACCTTTCAACCGAGATATGACTTTTTCAAGCGAAACTATCTGAAAATCCTTTGTTTTCAAGCGAGATCGGCTGATTTCAAGCGAAACAGCGAAGGTCTGATTCAAGAGAAACATAGTTTTTATCCATTTTTTACCAGTTTTAATTCGAATTTTAGTCTGGTTTTTTGTAGGCTTTGTTAAATCTATGTTTTACACAACATAAGTGAAAGTTAGGCCATTTCAACCGTTAGAACACGTTCAAATCAGAAAAATATGAGAAGAAGTGAGTAGAAAGTAGAAAATCCGGTAGAATCAAGCTGCTATGGTATGAACTCCTCGTCTTGAGCTCTGATACCACTCTAGGATCAATGACATCAACAACCCAACGAATTGTTTCATCAGCCTTTAAACTTTCAAACAACTCCTCTCTTTTCTCTTCTTTAAAAGTCTTGCACAGAGGTGGAATTCTTTTATTTTGTTGTTCAGAAAGGTTTACCAACCAACTTCCTTATACGGCTTCCTAGATGTCCACTCCTTGTATAAAAACACATCTCCTTTTATATCGAATTCCCTGGTCACTACAAAAAACACAAATTCAAACAAAGAGATAACCACACAATTTAAATATTTCAAAAGTAAAGAGCAGGAACTGTTACAAGATTTAATGTCGGAATCGACACGGATCGGGACAAGAGAAAATTTAGCTCCGTTAGCGACATGGTTCACTTAGCTGTAACACCTCGTAAAATCACGACCAATATTATAGAGACACGTGTCATGGAAGGTAAACGTGTTATAAACCCGGATCAAGTTGAAAGATATATGGTAGGATTAAAAGTGTCAACATGTTAATTATTACCTCTGAGTGACCTTTTATTAATTCCAAACCTTAATATGTTTTATAAACATCCGATATAAATTCAAATCCGGTTATTTCTGGTGGTACATAATTTAAATTGCATAAGAAATGGGATCACATGTATATAATGTGACAAATCTACATTTAATGGCCTTTTCACAAGACTCCAAGGCAACACTAATGCATGGAATGCATTCTGAATGTTTCAGACCTGATCATGAGGGCCCTTGCTGCTAATAATAACCAAAGATTCAAGTTATAAAAGATTGCAAGGTCAAATGTTAGAAGTTCACAAGTTTTTGTCTTCTGACCAAGTCTTACGGACCGCAAAGAGACCACCTTACGGACCGTAAGGTGGCTGATCTGGGCGATAAAGATTAAAAAGCGGATACGGACCATAAGGTCCTTATCTTACGGTCCGTAAGACCTGTAACTGGGCAGAAAAATGGACAGCTGCCTGTTTAGCCTGTGCCACTGCCTTAGATGAATGGTTTCCAAATTCAGGGGCTGCACCAGTGGTTTTTCATGCATAGGGGACACTTGGATTCATCAGGGATCAATGGTAGACTTGTGTGTAATGATCTTGTGCAATTGAAATCACTATATAAGGAACATAAGTTGTAACATTAAACTTGCTCATTTCAAAATCATTTTAAACCACTATCTGGAGCACTCTGGACTTCAAGCAAGCTTCCATCAGCTCTTAATTCATGCTAAGGACCATTGTGAGTGTTCTTAGCCTTCCTAATTCATGTTTTATTAGTTTAATGACCGAAAGTCAAAGCCATCGTAATTAAGCTTTGAATTAGTGATTAATCACTAATGGTCCAGTCATTTTTCTAATAGAAAGTGGCTATGAGTTGGTAATTATGTGGGTAATAAACCCTTAAAAGGGCACCCTCTGATTTCCACTCTAACTAGGTCAATTGTCGGGTCAAACTTAACTATAAAAAGTCAACAGAAAGCTATTTTGCAAATAAACTCATAATTAACAATGTAGAAGCCATGAAGCATGTTTTAACACTTGTATAACTTGGTAATTAATGTAAGAACATGTCTAAGCATGTTCAACCCGACAATTTTGAGTTTACGCTCGGTTCTGAACCGAAAGTCGCAAAAGTAGACTTTTGCTTTGACTTTCAGTTCTGACCCGGTTTAGATTGTTTTAGAAATGCCTTAGGGTTCCATTAGGACCATGTTACATATTAGTATAACCCTCTGAGTTTATAGAATGTGGTTCCTTTGTAATCCTAGTTCGTTGCATGTTTCCGTTATATGCCTAAAATTGACCATTATGCCCTTTTCTTGTAAAAATGAGATTTTTGAAAATATGAGAGGACAAAAACTTTTATTACTGATTTATAAACTTGTCCTAAAAATTTGACATCAGTTTGAGGTCTAAATTAGGAGTCATGCTCAATATCGTAATTTGTAAGCTTTTTATTAATTAAACGGCATTATTAGCATGAAGTCTATCTAAACCCAAATTTTGACACCAAAATTTTTACCCACTGATGTAATATAATATTTTGGGATTTTTGAAGATTTTTATTTATTTTTAAACTGAGCATAACATAGGGTTCTTGCTTTGATTCGGTAATTGTCGGTTATACTCTTTTTACTAATAAAATGAGTTTTACATAACATATTGATACCAAATATTTTGCTACTGATTTTATGTGATAAATAAAATATTTTAAGCCTTATGGGCTGATAAAAATCTCAGTTTTTCTTATATAACCCGAAAATCGCTTAAAAACGACTTTTTACGCGTTTTAAACGCATAGTATGGATTAAAACTATTTTTGACATATAAAACTTAATACCTACTGATGTTTTAAGTAAATTTTTATACTTTAACAGTAAGTAAAAGTTTTGAACTCAGATTTCCAATTTTGACCTTTAAAGCTTATGTGAAATTACCAAAATGCCCTTACGGTGCATAGTTTGGTTATAAAAGATAAATTTCACATATATGTAATACCCTACTAATATGACTTATAAAAATAAATATTTTTACTGATATTTTCAGTCCAGAATCTCAGATTAATGTTTAACCTCTTTTATAACCTTTAAAATGATCAAAATACCCCTACGGGGCATAAATTGATTTTAAATTCGTTTTGGGCATAATGGATGGTATCCTACTGATATCACAACATATTTAAGGCATATTAACTTAGGAAACCTGTTCATGACTCATTTTGTTTACTCGTTACGCATTTTTCGCGTTCGGTGCGGTTTATGTAACTAGTTTGCATAAATTAACCGAAACGGGTCAAACCTTATCATCTTTATCTCAAAATCCAGAATGTGTTTAGTTTACCCATATTATACAAGTCTTTAAACTTGCCGGGTCTAAATCACATTCTATTCCGGTCTTCGCTTAATCATGCGTTTTGAACCGTATACCTTTTCTTTAAAACTAACCGGTCTAAGTTTAAACTTATGTAAGACCCGTTAGGAATCTAATAGGTTAATTAAAACCTTCGTTCCAGATTTAGGAGACCAGTAAAAGATACTTGCACTTGCTGATTTGTACGGCTGGGATAAATTTGTATAATTTGCTCAGGTAAATACTTTTAACTTATTTTCCCTTATACGGGCTTGGGGTACGGTATATAAAATACCGCTTGGTTGGGCATTGAATTTTTAATCATATGAAGGTTAATTTATTGAGATGACCCGTTTAATCTGTTTTGTTTGTTTTAAGCATTTGGGGGGTTAATGAGCATGTCCTGGATATCCTCGGCTCATTCACTGAAATGGCCACGACTTAAGCACAAGGTGTAGGCATACACCTGCCGGTGCGTATGTAAAAATAATATACCCACTTGTTCCAGAATAACTCGCCGTGGGATATATTATGTGGTGTGTCTATTAATCTTTAACCCGGTATTCAGCCCGGGCTACTAAACGTATAATAAACATGTAATTCTTTAACAAGTTTATTTTTAAATAATTATCCCAAGTTATAAAAGATATTTTGTGCCTTGTGCATTTAAATCAATTTTCTTAAACACTTTTCAAAATGAGTCGGTTAATTGTATTTATCATTGAAAACTGACGTATTTTCCCAAAAAAGGTTAAGTGCAGGTACTAATCGGAATAGGCTGGCTACTCCTAGCATCAATAAAGAGTCTTGCAAGCTTAGATGTTTAAGAATCTGTTGAACTATGTTGCTTTTATCTTTGATCCGCCTGTGGATCCCTTACAACCGTTTTTGTAATACTTGATATTACTTTTCATCGGTTGTAATGTTTTTATCTTTCGACTTCCGCTGTGTATTAAACTGTGATAAATTGTCTATGATGATATCAACTACGTCACGATACTCCCCACCGGGCCCATAGATAATACGTGGAAATATCGGGGTGTGACGGGTTGGTATCAGAGCCAACATTGAGTGAATTAAACACTAGCCTTTTGTGTTTAATCTCAATGACACAGTTTGCACATTCCTCGACTTCCGAGTCTAGGCAAAGAACTTAGGACTAATCCTAATTTATCTTATTTTGTCCTTTATTGTTTTCCGTTGTTGTTTCTTTTGCTTGCTTTGACAGGTTCAACAAAATGCCGCCATGATTCAGAAGAGGAGGACGGGGCAAGGCGCCATTCACCAGCCATGATCATGAGGCCGGACCTTCCCACTGGCGAACTCCATCTATTACCATGAGCACCAGTCCTCAAGAGAATTGGAGGACATATTTGGAGCCCGCGAGGCGATCCGTCTCGCTAAGTTCGTCACCCTTTTACCATCATTCCTTTGGGCCGCAATCGGAGAACGAGCCCGAAGATTCACACCACTCTTACCTACCACTACAGCGGTCGGGGTCGCACCACGCATTTCAAGACCCGACCCCGTATTTCCAGAGCCGGTTTAACCCGGTAAATCAGATTGAAGAACCAATGGGTCATCACCCATTGGGTGAAGACCATTTTCCTGAAGCTCAGGACATGGATATGGATGATGACCCAGATCCTACCGAACCACCATCTGGGACACCGACTCACCCCATCGAGATTTCGGATGGGTCGTCTATTCATGGATCACCTTATCGTGGTCCAGACAGCTATGAGGCAAGGTTTACCCAATACGATTGGGTGTTTACTCCCTCTTACAACCCAGCACCTCAGCAGCAGCAGGATCCCTCGGAGGATTCACGTTTTGTAGCGGTCACTCCACCGCCACCGCCGCCAGAGCAGCAGCCGCCCCCAGAGCCACCAAGGCGGAGAAGATCAAACGCACGGATGTCTGTGCGAGGGGGATTCCGTTTCAGCACCCCTCAACCTTCCAGTGGCAGTCACTACCCGCCACTATGTGAAGACCCACAGATGGGTGGGCCTTCAAACCCCGTTTCCGAGGTGGACTCTACGCCAGTCGCACCACCACCAATGGGTTATGATAACCCGATTCCTTCATACGCCGGTACAGCGGCATATAACCCTTTTGAGCAGCCAGCCCATACTAACTACAACTACGCCGAAGTTGACCCATACCTTGTAGCAGCAAACTACAATGCTCTTCATCCCGAGGGGCCCTATGGAGCTCCCTGGCAGACCAGATACCGGCCTATGGGTACCAATACCCGCCACCTCCTCAACCTCTGTAGCAACAGTAGCCGCAGCCGCCGCAGATCCAATCACCGCAGCAGCAGGAGATTCTTCAAAGGTTGAGTCAGGTGGAGCGTGAGGTTCAAGAAGAGCGTAGAAGCCACAGTGGATTTCTTAAGGGATTGGCAAGTTTAATCAAAGGGAAGAGCAAGAAGGATTTTTGAAGATTCCTTATTTATTTAATTGTATTATAATTTCTTTGTTTCAATCAAGTCCCTGCGTGGACATCTATTTATGTACTTAGTCCCAACGAGGACTTGTATTTTCAGTTTAACCCCTGCGTGGGCAAGTTATTTCTATTAAAGTCTCGTTTAGGGCAATTATGTATTCTTTTAATTATTAATGGAATGTTTGAATTTAAAATTTCATTTTGTCATCATATGTATGAATATAATATATAAAATAAATAAAAATATCATTCCTTTTATAAGATCTGCCATTATTAAATAAAATCTTAAAGGCAAAACCTAGCCCATGTGTCATTTTAAGATAGGGCCATGATGGTAGTTCCTTATTAAGATTCAGATCCTTGTTAACATCTGAAAACATGTTAACACTACTGGAAAATGTGATTTGATAAAATTGCATAAGTCATCCTTATATTGGATTCTTCCAATTCCTTTTCTTAATTATCATTTAATCATCCATTAGTGATGAAGTGCCTACGGGCCATAATTAATGTCCTTTGGGACTAAAGACAGTTGTAGTCTACGACTCCCTATCAAGAAAAGGTAATGAACTATGATTCAAGCCTTAATGCCTCGATCCTATAAGATCTTGGCTTATAATTTAAATTGTCCTTTGACTTGGCTTTTGTGCCATTATTATATTTTAATTATAACTGAGGATTATTATAATAAAAAAAATCCTGAATATATATGCTTAACAAATTAACCAATATGGTTTATTAATGCCATGGTTAATAAATTATCAAGATGATAATTCTGTTGTAAACCCCTAAATAAAATCATTGTCATCATTTTATGTAGCAATCAAGCTACATGGCAGAGTCTGAAGAAATCAACAATCACCCGCTGGAAAATCATGACACTGCCAGGATCAACATACTGGGGAGGAACTTCGAGCATTGATTGATAATGCAGTTGCTAAGGCAGTGGATAGGCAGCTTAGGGAATCCAGTGGTACACATAGCAAGACCTTATCTGTACCCATTCCAAATCACACCCTAAGACTCACTCTGAGGCTCATAGTAAGCCACTTTCTAAACATCATGAGTCAAAGAAAGATGATGCTCAACACTCCTCAAATCAGCATAGTGTTCCGTCTAAGAAGATTGTATTTGATCAGGAGCCACGTGCAAAGACCTGCTCCTATAAGTATTTCGTCTCCTTCAAACCCGGGGATTTCACTGGGGAAAAAGGAGCCATAGATTGCATGACGTGGCTAGACGAGATGGATACCGTGGTTGATATCAGTGGTTGCGCTGATATGGATATTGTGAAGTTTGTGTCTCAGTCATTTAAAGGAGAGGCTCTAGCTTGGTGGAGGTCTCTAATCCAAGCTACTGGGAAGAACCCGTTGTACAATCTGTCATGGGATCAGTTTGTTGCCTTGATTAAGGAAAATTTATGTCCTCAACATGAAGTTGAGAAGATCGAGACTGACTTCCTGACATTGGTTATTAAGAATTTGGACTGTCAGGCATACCTTACAAGTTTTAATACCATGTCTCGATTGGTTCCTTACTTGGTGACACCGGAACCAAAACGGATAGCCCGTTTCATTGGGGGTTTAGCCCCGGAGATCAAATCCAGTGTAAAAGCATCTCGACCGACTACCTTTAGGTCTGTAGCGAATCTGTCACTATCTCTTACCCTTGATGCGGTCAGGCAAATGTCGCTTAGGAATTCTGATGAGGGAAAGAGGAAGCGTGAGAATGATAACTCACACCGTTCAAACAAGAAGCACAAAGGGAACTCTGATCACAAGAAGAGTTCAGGGTTCAAGAAAGAGTACCAACAGTCGGGTGAGAAACCCAAATGCAAGACCTGCAAGAAGCGTCATCTGGGAAAGTGCAGGTATGAATCAAAGTCCCAATCACAGCCTAGGGATTATGGGATCTGTAAATCTTCTGAGCATAAGACATTGGATTGTAAAAAGATTAAGGATGCAACTTGTTACAATTGTAACGAGAAAGGGCATATCAAGTCCAACTGCCCAAAGTACGTGAAGAAACCTGAAGAAGGCAAGAAGACCAATGCCCGGGTCTTCCAGATGAATGCTCAAGAAGCAATCCAGAATGATAACGTGATAACAGGTACCTTTCTCATTAATGATGTTTATGCAAGGGTATTATTTGATTCGGGTGTGGATAAGTCGTTTGTTGATGATAAGTTTTGTAAGTTATTAAATCTGCCTGTTAAAACCCTAAGCATAAAATATGAAGTAGAATTGGCCAATGGTACCATAGAAACTGCCTCAACCGTGTTAGATGGATGTTTTATATCCATTAGGAACCACTCTTTTCCGTTGTCCTTGCTTCCTTTAAAGCTAGCTGGTTTCGACATAGTAATAGGCATTGATTGGTTATCTCATAACCAAGCTCAGATCGTTTGCGACAAGAAACAAGTGGTTAAAAAAACTTCGTATGGTGAGCCACTTACCATACAAGGAGATACTCAATATGGGTTACCTAAGCAAGTGTCTATGCTTAAGGCGTCTAGGTGTATGAAGAAAGGTTGTGTCATCTACATGGCACAAGTATCTATCGATGAACCAAAACCCAAGGTTGAAGACATCCCTGTCATTTCCGAATATCCAGAAGTATTCCCTGAAGAACTACCTGGTTTACCCCCAGATAGGCAAGTGGAGTTCAGAATCGACAATATTCCTAGAGTAGCACCTGTTGCAAGAGCACCTTACAGGTTAGCACCAACTGAGATTAAATAGTTGAGGACTCAACTGGATGATTTGTTGGCAAAAGGATTTATTAGACCTAGTTCATCTCCTTGGGGAGCACCGATCCTGTTTGTGAAGAAAAAGGATGGATCGATGCGTCTATGCATCGATTATCGCGAGCTTAACAAGGTTACAATGAAGAACAAATATCCATTGCCCAGGATCGACGATCTGTTCGATCAGCTTCAAGGAGCAAGTTACTTCTCCAAGATTGATTTAAGGTATGGTTACCATCAGCTAAAGGTTAGAGATAAAGATGTGCACAAGACTGCATTTAGGACTCGTTTTCGGGCTCACTAATGCACCAGCAGCGTTCATGGATCTCATGAACCGCGTCTACAAGCCCTACTTGGATAAATTTGTCATCGTCTTCATTGATGACGTTCTTATTTATTCAAAGAATCAAGCTGACCATGAGAAGCACCTTCGTTGTATCCTTAAACTACTTCAGCAAGAAAAGCTCTATGCCAAGTTTTCAAAGTGTGAGTTTTGGCTTCGAGAAGTCCAATTCCTTGGACATGTGGTTAGTGAGCGTGGTATCCAGGTGGATCCCGCAAAAATTGAAGCTATAATGAATTGGCAAGAGCCGAAGACGCCCACAGAGATTCGCAGCTTTTTGGGTCTGGCAGGATACTATAGGCGTTTTATTGAAAACTTCTCAAGGATTGCAGCACCCCTAACTTCACTAACTCGTAAGAATATCAAATTTGACTGGGGTCCCAAGCAGCAAGAATCCTTTGACATTCTTAAGCAGAAGTTGAGCAATACACCTTTGTTGACATTGCCTGAGGGAATAGAAGAGTTCGTGGTATACTGCAACGCATCACACACTGGCATGGGATGTGTGCTAATGCAGAAAGGCAAAGTTATTGCCTATGCTTCTCGACAATTAAAGGTGCATGAAAAGAATTACACCACCCACGACTTGGAATTGGGTGCCGTTGTATTTGCATTAAAACTTTAGAGGCATTATTTATATGGTACCAAGTGTGTGATCTATTCTGATCATAAGAGCCTTCATCATCTGTTCAATCAGAAGGATCTGAACATGAGACAACGTCGATGGATGGAGACACTGAATGATTATGATTGTGAAATCCGATATCATCCAGGTAAGGCAAATGTGGACGCCGATGCTTTGAGCAGAAAGGAAAGGGTTAAGCCCATTAGAATCAATGCCAAGAGCATTGAATTGAAAAACAGTTTGAATGAAAGGTTGTTAGCCGCACAAAAGGAAGCTGTATTAGAAGCCAACTACCTAAATGAAAATTTGGGAGTAACTGCTGAACAATTATCGTACGGCAAGGATGGAATCCTAAGATTGAATGGACGAATATGGGTTCCAATCTATGGAGGACTTCGGGACGTTATCCTTCAAGAAGCCCACCGTTCCAAGTATTCTGTTCATCCTGGAAGTGACAAGATGTACCAGGACTTAAAGGCAAATTACTGGTGGATAGGTTTGAAGAAATCTATAGCCACTTATGTGGCTAAATGTCTGACGTGTGCTCAAGTTAAGGCTGAACACCAGAAGCCATCAGGTTTGCTACAACAGCCTGAACTTCCCACCTGGAAATGGGAAATGGTGACTATGGATTTTATCACCAAGTTACCAAAGACAAAGCGGGGAAATGATACTATTTGGGTTATAGTGGATAGATTGACTAAGTCAGCCCACTTCTTGTCTATTAAGGAAACACACAGCTCGGATAAGTTAGCTCAGCTATACGTGGATGAGATTGTATCTCTCCACGGAGTGCCAGTGTCTATTATTTCTGATAGGGATACGAGGTATAAAACTAAAACCAATATTCTGACATGTCCAACACCCTCTTGACAAGTCCCATGGCAGATTCATGTGAAATCTCGTTCAAGTTAATCTTATTTCTGTTAAGAGACGCAAAAATAGATAGATTGGTATTTGGAATAATGATTTAATCGTTAAAGAATATTTACTGAAGGAAGTAGCCAACTAACTTTTGTAACATTTTAGCGGAGAGCACTCTAGGATCAATGACATCAACAGCCCAACGAATTGTTTCATCAGCCTTTAAACTTTCAAACAACTCCACTCTTTTCTCTTCTTTAAAAGTCTTGCACAGAGGTGGAATTCTTTTATTTTGTTGTTCAGAAAGGTTTACCAACCAACTTCCTTATACGGCTTCCTAGATGTCCACTCCTTGTATAAAAACTCACTCCTTTTATATCGAATTCCCTGTTCACTACAAAAAACATAAATTCAAACAAAGAGATAACCACACAATTTAAATATTTCAAAAGTAAAGAGCAGGAACTATTACAAGATTTAATGTCGGAATCGACACGGATCGGGACAAGAGAAAATTCAGCTCCGTTAGCGACATGGTTCACTTAGATGTAACACCTCGTAAAATCACGACCAATATTATAGAGACACGTGTCATGGAAGGTAAACGTGTTATAAACCCGGATCAAGTTGAAAGATATATGGTAGGATTAAAAGTGTCAACATGTTAATTATTAGCTCTGAGTGACCTTTTATTAATTCCAAACCTTAATATGTTTTATAAACATCCGATATAGATTCAAATCTGGTTATTTCTGGTGGTACATAATTCAAATTGCATAAGAAATGGGATCACATGTATATAATGTGACAAATCTACATTTAATGGCCTTTTCACAAGACTCCAAGGCAACACTAATGCATGGAATGCATTCTGAATGTTTCAGACCTGATCATGAGGGCCCTTGCTGCTAATAATAACCAAAGATTCGAGTTATAAAAGATTGCATGGTCAAATGTTAGAAGTTCACAAGTTTTTGTCTTCTGACCAAGTCTTACGGACCGCAAAGAGACCACCTTACGGACCGTAAGGTGGCTGATCTGGGCGATAAAGATTAAAAAGTGGATACGGAACGTAAGGTCCTTATCTTACGGTCCGTAAGACCTGTAACTGGGCAGAAAAATGGACAGCTGCCTGTTCAGCCTGTTCCACCGCCTTAGATGAATGGTTTCCGAATTCAGGGGCTGCACCAGTGGTTTTTCATGCATAGGGGACACTTGGATTCATCAGGGATCAATGGTAGACTTGTGTGTAATGATCTTGTGCAATTGAAATCACTATATAAGGAACATAAGTTGCAACATTAAACTTGCTCATTTCAAAATCATTTTAAACCACTCTCTGGAGCTCTCTGGACTTCAAGCAAGCTTCCATCAGCTCTTAATTCGTGCTAAGGACCATTGTGAGTGTTCTTAGCCTTCCTAATTCATGTTTTATTAGTTTAATGACCGAAAGTCAAAGCCATCGTAATTAAGCTTTGACTTAGTGATTAATCACTAATGGTCTAGTCATTTTTCTAATTGAAAGTGGTTATGCGTTGGTAATTATGTGGGTAATAAACCCTTAAAAGGGCACCCTCTGATTTCCACTCTAACTAGGTCAATTGTCGGGTCAAACTTAATTATAAAAAGTCAACAGAAAGCTATTTTGCAAATAAACTCATAAATAACAATGTAGAAGCCATGAAACATGTTTTAACACTTGTATAACTTGGTAATTAATGTAAGAACATGTCTAAGCATGTTCAACCTGACAATTTTGAGTTTAGGCTCGGTTCGGAACCGAAAGTCGCAAAAGTAGACTTTTGCTTTGACTTTCAGTTCTTACCCGATTTAGATTGTTTTAGAAATGCCTTAGGGTTCCATTAGGACCATGTTGCATATTAGTATAACCCTCTGAGTTTATACAATGTGGTTCCTTTGTAATCCTAGTCCGTTGCATGTTTCCGTTATATGCCTAAAATTGACCATTATGCCCTTTTCTTGTAAAAATGAGATTTTTGAAAATATGAGAGGACAAAAGCCTTTATTACTGATTTATAAACTTGTCCTAAAAATTTGACATCAGTTTGAGGTCTAAATTAGGAGTTATGCTCAATATCGTAATTTGTAAGCTTTTTATTAATTAAACGACATTATTAGCATGAAGCCTATCTAAACCCAAATTTTGACACCAAACTTTTTACCCACTGATGTAATATAATATTTTGGGATTTTTGAAGATTTTTATTTATTTTTAAACTGAGCATAACATAGGGTTCTTGCTTTGATTTGGTAATTGTCGGTTATACTCTTTTTACTATTAAAATGAGTTTTACATAGCATATTGATACCAAATATTTTGCTACTGATTTTATGTGATAAATAAAATATTTTAAGCCTTCTGGGCTGATAAAAATCTCAGTTTTTCTTATATAACCCGAAAATCGCTTAAAACGACTTTTTACGCGTTTTAAACGCATAGTATGGATTAAAACTATTTTTGACATATAAAACTTAATACCTACTGATGTTTTAAGTAAATTTTTATACTTTAACAGTAAGTAAAAGTTTTGAACTCAGATTTCCAATTTTGACCTTTAAAGCTTATGTGAAATTACCAAAATGCCCCTACGGTGAATAGTTTGGTTATAAAAGATAAATTTCACATATATGTAATACCCTACTAGGGGAAGGTTCATTTGAGAAGAAAATTTTATTGAGAAGAAAAAGAATAAAAGGGTATAACTGTAAAACATTAAATAGTTTTTTTTTTCTCATCTCATTTATTATTATGTTTGACTAATTAATTAGTCATTAAGACTATAATCCTCCACACTAAATATTTTTGCCTACACACATCAAAAGTTATCCTACACATATTGAAATTTATCCTACACAACTCGTAATTTATCCTACACGCCTCATATTTATCCTACACATTAAATGAATTTTTATTTTTATTTTTTGTGAAAAATATATATCTTAAAAATAAGTTACAAATTTAATATAGTTAGTTATTAAAGATGAAACTATCAATTAATGATGTATGTAAGTTTACTAATATACCCTTGTATTTACATTAAGTACAAATATTAAATGAAGTCTAATGAAGCATTCCTATGGGTTGAAATTTATTCTTTTTTCTTCTTACAAAGAATTTCTTCTCATTTGAACCCTCCACTACCCTACTAATATAACTTATAAAAATAAATATTTTTACTGATCTTTTCAGTCCAGAATCTCAGATTAATGTTTAACCTCTTTTATAACCTTTAAAATGACCAAAATACCCCTACGGGGCATAAATTGATTTTAAATTCGTTTTGGGCATAATGGAAGGTATCCTACTGATATCACAACATATTTAAGGCATATTAACTTAGAAAACCTATTCATGACTCATTTTGTTTACCCGTTACGCATTTTTCGCGTTCGGTGCGGTTTATGTAACTAGTTTGCATAAATTAACCGAAACGGGTCAAACCTTATCATCTTTATCTCAAAATCCAGAATGTGTTTAGTTTACCCATATTATACAAGTCTTCAAACTTGTTGGGTCTAAATCACATTCTATTCCGGTCTTCGCTTAATCATGCGTTTTGAACCGTATACCTTTTCTTTAAAACTAACCGGTCTAAGTTTAAACTTAAGTAAGACCTGTTAGGAATCTAATATGTTAATTAAAACCTTCGTTCCAGATTTAGGAGACCGGTAAAAGATACTTGCAGTTGTTGATTCAGTGGTTGCTGGAGCCATAAAGACTCAAATAAACACAAATAAAGAATTATTTTAATGAATTTCACTTATTTATTCAAAGTACCAGGTTTGCTTGCGGTTTGACTCATGATCCTTGAAGCTCTAAGTTAGGCTGGGTGCTACCATTAGTCCTCCCTGTTCAACTCCAGGGTTTATATATAGCCTAATCAAATTCAGATTTCAATGGTCAGATTTCAATCCCAGGTTGTCCTTTTTAGCAAGAAATGCAATAGATTTCAATCAGAGCGACCATTCTTTGATTGAATCACACATTTTTAGCAAAAAAGTACAAGATTTTATTTTCGATGTAATTTTATTTGATAGACTCTTCATCACTACAATCTTTTATTTTTGTAAAGTACTTATTTTTTGTTATTTTTATTGATCAAATTAACAATAAGTACAGTTGAGACATTCTCATATAATTTCAAAATTTAGTAGTATCGCATTTACCTTTGTCAAGCACAAACTAAATACCAATTTCATAAAAGAAAATTTAAAAAAAAATAACTTTTAACTTATAACAGCCTGTATCCTTGAATAACTTATAAGAGATATTGTCTTAATAAAAACTTTAGAGAAATATAAAAATATTTTAGGAAGTTACGTTTATGTGAACAATACTAATTGAAAACCTTAAATATAATAACTTAAAATTAAATATAAACATCGAATAAAGATTCTTGAATCATGGATTATACTTTTTATTTTTAAAATATGACGTAATTTTGTTTCAAAAACCGAAAAACCAAACCGTTGCAAAAACCAAAATAACCGAAAACCGAACATTTTGGATACGGCTTCGGTTTACCTTAAACCGAACCAAACATGCACACCGCTAACAGAGATGACAAAACCAAATGTATTCGACTATTTGTAACCCTTAGTACATAAAAAAAGCTTAATACCTTTTTAGCTCGTGCTTCAGCCTTCCTCTGTTTTTGCCTCAATTTCTTCTTTTGAGAAGCAGGTAATTTTGCAAGTTCGTCTTCTTTTTCCGTTGATGACTTTGAAGGGGTATCATACAGCTTGATGTAGCATCTGTATTAGTATAAAGAATAAGAAAGCCATCATGTAAAAAGGGATAAAAAAGAAGAAATAATAATCGAGAAGAATGTCATTAATTCATACTTTATAGCTTAATACCTTTTTAGCTCGTGCTTCAGCCTTCCTCTGTTTTTGCCTCAATTTCTTCTTTTGAGAAGCAGGTAATTTTGCAAGTTCGTCTTCTTCTTCCGTTGATGACTTTGAAGGGGTGTCATACAGCTTGATGTAGCATCTGTATTAGTATAAAGAATAAGAAAACCATCATGTAAAAAGGATAAAAAAGAAGAAAATAATAATCGAGAAGAATAAGAATGGAAGTCAATAAAAATGGAAGTCAAACTGGTCTTCTGTGATGTCAGCATAATGTTTCTCCACAGCCAAGAACTTTTTTAAAGCACGCCCAATATCACCCTGCCGGAAATAACTTTCTCCACACACAAGTTCATACCTATAAATGAAGATATTTGATAGATATTATTGAAACTTTTAACACATAATTGTTAAGATTGTAACATCAACAGCAATTGATAGTAACTTTCTCCCTTTCATAAAAGTGAAGCACTTGAAAAAATAAAAGACAGTTGACTCACCTTGCTCATATTCTCTAATGCGCCGCTCAACATCATAAACATCAGCAGCTTGCCTAAAGATTCCTTCTTCATTCACTCCTGAAACATTCACATTCAATACAGATGGTTAGTATCTAAAATGTAAAGCTGTTAGTTATTCTTACCGAAGTCTTCAACATAACAAAGGGCTTTCTCTAAGAAATATGGATAAAGGTAAGAGTTGTTTGTAGACCTTGAACACCCATAGATCAGATAACACCAGTAACAAATAGATCAGATAACAATAAAAATAAAAATAATGGAGAAAAAGTAAGTAGACCTTGAAAAAATAAAAGACAGTTGACTCACCGTGCTCATATTCTTGAATGCGATGCTGAACATCATCAACATCAGCAGCCCTTTATCGTTTCCGTCAAATTCATTGATTGAATCCTCCTATACTCGCGATTAATGTAAATCGAATAATGATAACAACAACAACAATAATAATAACATATTAATCAAAACAGCAATAGAAACAAAATAAGCATCCGACTGAAAAAAAATCAATTAACACTATTACAACAAACAAACAAAACAGATAATTCCACCTTCAAAATCCTGTTAAAAAAATCCAACTTCAAATTCCAAAACAAATACAACACCATACCTGTTCACTTCACCTTTAATCTTCTCCGAAAACTCCTTAAACACACTGAATTCTCGACACATTAACCTTCCATTCGCACCACCAATTAACCTAAACCTCGAAGCTGTTGTTGAAACCTAAACACCTAAACACATAAACAACAATCGACGATTATTATCAATCCATTAAACATTAAAAAAATCAAAATTTGGGCATGAAACACATCTGTTTGTAAGCTAAAAGATGCTGATACAGCAGCTGCTTACAGAGAACTAAGTTTCGGACCAACTTTCTTGTCGCCATGCTGATACAGCGGCTGCTTACAGAGATTGAATTGAAGAATAAAAGATGAGATTTTGGTTTCGGGAATCATTATGAAACGAAACCCTAGACCAGGGATTGGTGAGGGTTTGTTGCATTAGGTAAAGGGAGTTGATAAGCTCAGAAATAGTCCTCTGCTCAATCCCATTTACCCAAAACTTATTGTGTGTACACAGTTGGTGAAAAGAAAACCCTAGATGATTCAACAACTGATCTATTGTAAGGTGTAAAAGAAAACCCTAGATGATTGCTCAATCCCATCTATTGCAGTTATCTAGGGTTCAGCGTAAAGAATTACCGATGTTCAATAGCCTATCCATGGCTATTTAATGAAAATCGAAAGAAAGGCCTGGAACTGAACCGCCGCGTTGTCCAGTAGAACCACCGCTACACTTGCCGGAAACGCCATTTTCCGACAAACTGGAACTGAACTGAGAGAGAGGTCTGGATTTTAGAGAGAGAAAGTAAGTTTTAGAGAGAGGGAGAGAGTTGAGAGAGAAATAGATTGAATTTTGAAAGTGAAGCAAAGATTTTGAATTTTGAGAGAGATGCATTGAATTACCTGATGAATTTATAAATCATGATGCATCTTCTTCTTCGTCTTCTGAAAGTGAAGAATGGAGAGAGAGTAGAGAGAGAGATTGAAATGGGTTTTTGAATTTCGAAGCTTTGAGAAATTATAAAAAAGTTTTTATACTATTATTTGAATTTTGAATTTTGATTATGGAGCCAGGATTTTGAATCGTCAGAGGTTTTGAATTTTGAATCGTCAGAGGTTTATTCATCAGTGGTTTGCCCTTTGAAAAGGTGAATGTGGTTTATTCATCTTCATCAGTGGTTTATTCATCAAAGGTTTATTGATGGTAGTGGTTTGATGGCAAGCCTTTGAAAATGTGAATGTGGGCCACCTTTGAATTTTAAAGTCTTTTAATATTAAGGTTTATGATGTAAATATGACATAAGAAAAGCCTTGTTGGACATGCTCTCCAGCTGACACATCAACTTTTCTTATGTCACTTGGATTTCTCCTTTTATAGAAAGTATAGATAGATAGATTATCCCTAATTTCTGGATATATCAAAAAGAAAATAAAAATATAAGAAAGATAAAAGTTAACCTGATGACCTGGTAATTTATATACTCTATTAAGGGAGCTTAGATGATGACATAGAAATGCCTACGTGTCAACTTCTCAGCTATGCCACGTAGTCCTCGCTGATGTCATAATTACGATTTATTTATTATATATAAATATTAAAATCTTATTTTTTAATATATACAAACTAAATTTTTTAGGAGGCAAATTTGAATTGCATGGGGAGTTGTATGGCCATTTAATGCACATCAGAGCTAATCAAATCAACTCTCTCTTTCTTCTCGATTCAAATTAAGAGCTTTATTTCTCTCTTTCTTCTCTCTTCAAACTGACTTCTCCTCTCTTCTCACTTCTGGCGATTTCTAGGGTTTCTCTTTCTTCTGTATTCAAAAAGCTTCAAGTTGAAGAATGTCTTCAGCAAAGAAGTCTGATGGTTCTGTCACTCGGCTATGATGATCTCAAAAGTCTTTTGCCAGTTGATTTTGGCATGGCAATGATGGCGGATGGTAGGGTTTGACCTGCAACCCACCTTGCAGCCATGATTTCTGGTAGATCTGAGCCACGTCGTTTTGTTGTACTTTTCGAGTCTTGGCTTTCTTGAAGCCATCTTCATCACTGTGGTGAAACCCTAACCGCCGTCACCATAGGTTTCTGCTGATAATACCTGAAACGGCAAACCCTGGCCACCACTTGGGGTGCAACTGTTGACTATCGCTGTGGTGACTGAAACCCCATTCGTCTGCATGTGTGCGACTGTTGACTATCGCTGTGGTGACTATCGCTATGCCTCTGTTTCTGCTCTGGAGATGTCTGGTGGCCTAATAGGAGATGCAGAGTTGTATTGTCTGCTAAAATAGAAAAAGGTTGATTTGAGGTGACTTCCGTCAAGTTCCACATAACTTCAAGTGGGTTTTTATTGTTTAAGGGTAAAGGTTTATAATAATTTTTTTATACAATTTGAAATTAGGTTTTGGAGCTGGCTGGAAATGCAGCAAGAGACAACAAGAAAACAAAATCATTCCGAGACATGTTTTTATGGCTTCCAGGTAGTCCTTTTATCGTTGCACCGTAGTTATTTTTCCATGTGTAATCTATAAATTTTCACCTTTACTTTATGCTTTTAGCAGTTAGAATGTAGAATAAGAATCAATTGGTTGTGTAAATCGTTCACCAAGATTTGTAAACTATTTGTTACTGGTTCATTTTTCAACAAGATCTCAATTTAATTGCACTAATGCATTGATGCATCATGTTCCTTGATAAGACAACAAGGGACAATTTAAGTACTCATTTGATTATTATTGTTTTATAGGTCATGTCAAGCTCTTCAAAGATGATTCGGGGTTTGTCTTGGCCTTGATTAGGATAGAAAATAACTTATTGTCCATGTTATTTTACTATTATATAGTGATTCAGATGTGGAACCTGTTATGTTTAAAATGGTATTATTTTATTTTTATGCAGTGATGCCTCTGTTTCTGCTCTGGAGATATCTGGTGGCCTAATAGGAGATGCAGAGTTGTATTGTCTGCTAAAATAGAAAAAAGGTTGATTTGAGGTAACTTCCGTCAAGTTCCACATAACTTCAAGTGGGTTTTTATTGTTTGAGGGTAAAGGTTTATAATAATTTTTTTATACAATTTGAAATTAGGTTTTGGAGCTGGCTGGAAATGCAGCAAGAGCTTGACAGGAAAACAAAATCATTCCGAGACGTGTTTTTATGGCTTCCAGGTAGTCCTTGATAATTATTATTTCTCTTCTTCAAACTAGAGGTGGTCTAAGGGGTAAAAAATGATAACACCAGTATAAAATACCACTGAAAAAGACCAAATTGCCCTTTAAGTTAATAAAAAGTGACATCAATTTTGTTACAGGTTTTGCCGATACGCTCTAATCTTGGGTATTTTATTTTGGAAGGTGGTGATCGGTTTCGCAGCAACAGTGGACTCCTTGGGGTTGTTTGCTCATGTCATGTATTCACATGTCAATCTCTAAGTTTTCAGAGGTAGTTTTTGAGTATACGTCTTTTGGATTAATC
This sequence comes from Helianthus tuberosus, assembly GCA_030545235.1. Classification (NCBI taxonomy): domain Eukaryota; kingdom Viridiplantae; phylum Streptophyta; class Magnoliopsida; order Asterales; family Asteraceae; genus Helianthus; species Helianthus tuberosus. The sequence continues at coordinate 116,958,031 of CM060403.1, read as the reverse complement.
TTGGGATCTTATGAAAATGGTTATGTATATAAAAACCCTTTCAGGTTTATTCTTTTTGCTTCTTGCGTGCAGCATTCAGGTCTGCCGGATGTTAACCCCGGAGATGCGGTCCATATGGATAGTGGTGAGACCATAGCTCAGTGGCGAAAAGTCTACTTATCTAAGTTTGGGGTAAGTTTATAAATTCTCCCTGTCATGTGATTACCTGTTAGGAAAGATTCAAGAAGAGTAAAATGCCAATTCGTCCCTTCTTTTTTGTTAACTTAAAGGGTTTTGAATACTTGTACATTATGCTAAATGCTTGTACATAAAGTGAAAAAGACCAAATTCCCCTTTAAGTTAATAAAAAGACGAGGCGCAATATTGGTACCACCGATGTTGTTTGGTCATAATCCGTTTGGCCGGTACTGACAGTCCCTATAACTTATTGTACCAAAAAATTACAAAATTTATAACTGAACGCCAAGAAAAATATTTAAACACAATAGAGTAAAAAAAGTTGATAAATGCTCCAAAATAATATTGATGATAATTCATGATTTGTGGGTTAGTCTAAATGGGTTCGGGTCCGTTTTGGGTCGAACCCACGAAACGGGTGTTTGGGTTGATTTACTCGGTTCGTGGGTTGATTGTTTGGTGACTCAAAAGAATTTTAAATGTGCGACTTAAATTTACGTGGTTTATATATAGTTGAATCGAATAAAATGTGCAACTTAAAGTTACGTGGTATATATACAGTTAAACCGATGAATAAGCAGTTCAGGTTAGATACGAATTGCAGATTTGCAATGTTTTTCCAGTCCATACACTCTTTTATTCATATATACAACTATGAATTAACTCCAAATTCCTCTTCTTGCTGTAGCTTGGAGTTCAGGGTACACACTTACACTTGTGGTGATTGAAGAATGGTGATGGTGGAAAGAAGCCCTAGAGTTCAACACACTTTTCTGGTGACGAGCTCAGACTGGTCTCGAGGCGGCAACGAAAACCTCGGTACCCAGGTCTGATGACGACTGATGTGCGATAAAGTGTTATATATATTAGGTGTATATTTTAAGCCCTTTTTAACACTTATTTTAGCCAAGTTTTAAATTTATAAAACACGATATTTCACTAACACTAAACACACATATGGGCAAGTGCACCCATCGTTGAGCGTAGTATAGTGTTGGTAAGATACCGAGGTCGTCCAAGGACACAAGAGCTTTTAGTACCGGTTTATCCTCAACGTCTAATCAAAATAAAAGTTTAGAAAAATGTTTTAAACTAAGAAAAAAAAAACTAACTAAAATGCTGAAGAAAAAAAAAACAGATAGACAAGATGAATCACTTGGTTCCGACTCGTATCTAGTATAACCTTTGATTATTTCCGCACTTTTGCACATAATTAAGAGATTATCTTAGTTATTGTAGTAGGCCCCTCTTTTGAAGGTGACGTTACCCTCACCCCAGTAGTTTGAGTCAGCAAGGATACAATCCTAAAAGGGTGGATTATTGGAAGATAATGAATTAAGTTATTAATGCAGTATTGTGGTAGGCCCCGCTTTTGGCGGTGACGTTACCCTCGGCTAAGTAGTCTGAGTCAGCAGGGATACAGTCCTAAATAGCCGGGTTATAGTATTAATAGTAGTTAACTTATGAGGGGATCAAAGAGTTTGGACCCCCGCCATCCAATACCGTGAAGCATTGAAGGAGGTCCTACTAAATTTGACCCAGGTCCATTGCAGGACCTCTAAACGCTGAACAATGGCAAGACCTTTACCAAACCGTTCCCTTAACCCCCGACCAGGTAGCCAACATACCTCCATATAGACCGTGGAGATATGAATGGTGAAAATCCTTTATTTTATATAGACAGTAAAATAATGCCAAGACACCACGGACAAACGATAAGGAAAGATCACCTTCAACATAAGTAACTAGTTATTAAAGTCATTAATACAAAACCTAATAAAAAGTGCAAAATATTAGAAATAAAAAGTATTATACTAGACACTTTGTCTTCACCAAGTGATGTAAGAGACTTAGACAAACATGGCCTTGATTGTCAAGAACTCTTACGATCAATCTTGGATCCCGAGACGACTCACACACTCTACGATGGACAATGGATGATGGTGGTGGATGATGGTGTTGTGATGGTGGTGGGTGGTGGATGAAGTGTGAGAGAGGTGGTGTGCCAAGGGATGAGTTGAAATGAATCCAAGCACTCCTATTTATAGGCTGAACAGAGAGCTGGGCACGGCCCCGTGCCCGTCTGACACTCTCTCTCCTCATTAATTGTAATTCGCAATTACAATTAATGCGCCTGCTGTACTTTCGACACGCCCCCGTGTCCGCTGGGCACGGCCCCGTGGTGGGCAATAGAAGCTTCTATAGGTTTGTCTTTTCTGCTGCTTCTTGGGCACGGCCCCGTGCTGGCTGAGCACGGGGCGTGTTCAGCCTTCTGACTTCTCTATTTTGCTTTGGAAGGTGCCGTTGAGGGGTCGGGCAGTCCACTAATGTTCCTTTCCTTGTATTTATGTTGGAATTGGCTGTCTTTTTGCTTCTTTTGTGTTTTTGAGCTCATTTAATCCTGAAAATACAAAAGGAAGACAAAAACACTCTTTTTCCAATATTAGTACTTAAAAAGGGTTAGTTTTATGCCTCATTTGATGTAATTTATATGTTGCATTTTACACACATCAAATACCCCCACACTTGAACTTTTGCTTGTCCTCAAGCAAAACTCTTTAACATGTGGCTTACACTCCCAAATGGAATAGGTAGAAGAGAAGGTTTTGGGCTTGTCGTAGAGTGTCGGGATATCCAAGATCCTTTTGGGTTTTATTTTTATCTATTTACAATCCTATTCGTAATGATTTATTTAGAACGTTTCATAGGAGAAATTACTTATTTGGGCATAACATGCCTTTTTTAAAATTCCATTTATATACAAGTTCACATACCTCACGGGAGAAATCACTCACACTCGGCCGAAGGTGTATTTTTAGTGAATCACTCGAGAGCGGCGTTGAACTTATTCCTACCACAAGCTTGCCAAGCAATCAATCCTCCTCCTTTTTAACTTTTATACCTTTGTAAATATCAAGAGGACTTTGTGGGTTAAGGGTTAGGCTTGGGTTAAAGGTAGGTGGTTGGGTTAGTGGTTAGTAGAAAAAGGGCGAAAAGCGTAACAAGTGTCGGTTTTCGTAAGATTTTCTATTTTTGCAACTTTTTTTATTTTGATGAAGCTTTTATCCAAACAAAGTTATTTTTGATGAACTTGTTTGTTTTTCTTTTTGCTTCATCAACAACACACATTTTTTTTTCCACGAAAAACCGAACTTGTTACTAAAACAAAGGGTTAAAAATAAAAAGGTTTTGGTGGGTAAAAGGGTTTTTGGTTTGGGTGATGAAATGAAAAGGTTTAGGCTCAAAGGGGTTAACTAGGGGGATTTTTGGGTAGGTGGTAAAAGAAAAAGAAAAATAATGGTGTAGAAATAAAAAGGGGTTAGTCCTAATGCCTCCATCATTTACTTACTCGGGTTTAAGTTGATAAGGACCGGGAATGTATCGTCATGGCAAGTTCTAGAGTCGTAAGAACCAAGCGGCTATTCACACAAGAAACGGAAAATGAGCATTTAGTCTAATGATATGTAATTGTATGCTCAATAAAGGCTCAAAACTCACTTTTGTGGGAATGAGTTTTTATGTGATCAAGTATATATAATCAAATTTTAACTAAGTTTGCCATGCCTTTTCATAATTTTCTTATGTTGGTTCTTTTTATCACTACGCTATCGGTTGTAAATTTGTAAAAATATAACCTTTTTGAGAACTTGAATTTCCCGAGTTAAACCTAGACAAGTAAAAAAAAATGAAATTTTTGAAAAAATTTGGGGTGATTAGCGGTTCCAATAGAGTTTTGTGTAAGACTTGTATTTAGGACTTGCAAAATTCAAGGTTTTAGCATCCCCCCCACACTTAAATTACACATTGTCCTCAATGTGTCCCAAAAATAAATTTTTAGGTTGATTAGATGTGTAAAATAGTGTTTAAAAAGCAAAAAATTGTGTTACTGGGCGCTGAACACGGCCCCGTGTTATCCGGGCACGGCCCCGTGTTCAAGTGCCAGTAACAAAATTGAAACAAGAGAAACAGAAGTCTGGACACGGGGGCATGTTGGGTGAACACGGCCCGTGTCCAGTTACCTGAACTGGACGTTTTCTGCAGGTGGTTCAGCACGGGGCCGTGTTGGTTGGGCACGGCCCGTGTTGAACCTTCTGAAATGGAGAGAATTGTCGGGTTGCCTCGTTCTTGTGCATGAGTTCATTTTTCTCGTTCCCCTTTCATCCTTTACCACCATGAGTGTGTTTTATTCCTGAAAATTAAAACTAACTAGAAAACATAAAAATTAATCTAAATTAAACTAAGGATAGTTCCGCGGAATGCCTCCGTGGTGCGCCACGTTTATAAGGGTCCTTGGCTAGACCCAAAGCCGGTCATATGTCACCCAAGTGGGATGTATTGCATCCCATGTTGCACCGTCGGAGAGCATCATCCAAGCTTGAGTCTATGACCTGCATGTAGTTGACCGGGTCTTCGTCCTCAATTCTTTTTCCACATTCAAACTTCACCTCCTCATCCCCAAACTTCAATGTTAACGTACCGTCATTCATGTCTACCACCGCTTGGGCGGTGGCTAGAAATGGCCTCCCGAGGATGAGAGGGACATCGGTGTCTTCTTCCATGTCTAGGATGACAAAGTCGGTTGGGAAAACGAAATTGTCAACTTTTACCAACAAATTCTCAGCGACACCTTGTGGAAATTTGACGGATCTGTCGGCGAGTTGTATGCTCATCTTTGTAGGGCTTGTTGTTCCTAGGCCGAGTCGTTTGAACATTGATGTGGGCATGAGGTTAATGCTAGCCCCAAGATCGGCTAATGCATTACGAACGGGAGATTCCCCAATCGAGCAAGGAATTGTGAAGCTTCCGGGATCGATTTTCTTTTGTGGAAGTTTGTTGAGCACTAAGGCGGAGCATTCTTCGCCTAAGTTAACTAATTGCAATGATTCAATTTTCCTTTTGTTTGTGAGGAAATCCCTCATAAATTTTGTGTATTTAGGCATTTGAGTTAGGACCTCGATAAAAGGAATATTAACATGCAATTGTTTTAGTAAATTTTCAAATTTAGCGAATTGCTCATCGGTCTTTTGACGATTTAACCTACCGGGGTATGGAATTGGAGGAGTCTTGGTGGGCTCTTGAGTTGGTAGAGAAGCCTTTTCTGGCACAGGAAGAGTCACAGGCTGGCTAGAATGGCTTCTTTCATTTGGCGGCGATGGAGCATCCTCGGGACCCACGGTTCGATTTCTTAACGTGATGAGATGTACTTGTGCCTTAGGGTTGGTTTCGGTATTACTAGGTAACGCGCCTTGTGGTCTCTCGGAGAAATTTTGACCTAGTTGATTTAATTGTTTTTCAACGTGTTGAATGCTAGCTTGTTGATTTCTAAAATTCGATTCCAATTGTTGAAATCGATCCGAGTTTTTCTTTTCAGTGTCAGAGATGAGGCGAGATACAGTATCTTCAAGCCTTTCTCTTCCACTTTGTTGTTGAGGGAAATTTTGTGGTTGTTGAAAATTAGTTCGTTGGTTTTGTTGGTTACTACTATTGCCGGGATCTTTCCAACCAAGATTTGGGTGGTTACGCCATCCTTGGTTGTAGGTACCCGTTGGAGGACCCGACGGCCTAGGTCTATTATCCATGTAGTTTACCGTTTCTGTTTGTTCATCTAATTCTTTCATACAACTCCAATTTTCATGTGACCCACCACACCCTTCACAAGCCATAACCGAGGCCGTCTTTGTCATTTCTAGCTTTTTGATTTTTGAAGAGAGGGCCTCGATTTGGGCTTGTAAAGAGGTGCTTTCATCAACCTTATGGGCGCCCGGGGCAATAGATTTATTACCTCGGGGAGTGTGCCATTGAAAATTGGTTTGAGCAATTTCCTCAATTTGGTTATATATTTCATTTGGGCGACGATTACCTAAAAGTCCCCCGGAGCTTGAATCAAGTGTTTGTCTTGTGTGTGGCAACAACCCATTGTAGAAAGTGGATACTTGTTTCCATACCGCTAGACCGTGGTGAGGACACTTTCTTAGAAGCTCCTTGAACCTTTCCCAAGTTTCATATAAGGATTCCCCATCCTCTTGTGAGTATGTATTAATTTCAGTCATTAATTTAGCCGTTTTAGCAGGAGGGAAATACTTATATAAAAACTTTTGGGCAAGTTCATCCCAGGTGTTTACCGATCCAACTGGGAGGGTGTTAAGCCAAGCCTTAGCTCGGTCTTTTAGTGAAAATGGAAACATTCGAAGGCGGATGGCGTCATTTGATGCTCCATTGATCCGAAAGGTATCACATATTTCTAAGAAGTTAGTAATATGTAGATGGGGATCCTCGTCCGCAAGCCCGTGGAAGGTTGCGGAGTTTTGGAGCATTTGTATCAAATGCGGCCGAAGTTCGAAGTTGTTGGCCTCGACATTTGGTGCATTGATAGCGGCGCCGAGATTGCCTACGGTAGGCCGTAGGTAATCCATGAGGGTACGTTGGTCCGCCATTGGAAGTGGGTCCCCCGAAGCTTTCTCTTGATTTTTAGCTTTAAGTCTTTTTCTGAGAAAGCGTTCGGGTTCTTCTAGGGGTTCTTTTATGTCTCTACTAGAACTGGAGCTCATGCACTACGTAGGAGGGTCAAATGTGGCACCTGGGTTCCAAGTCCTGCAATAAAAACAGAAAAGAACGTTGGTCAGAAAGTTCACCACGGCCCCGTGCTCAGTGAACACGGCCCGTGGTCAGAGATACAGTAATTGTTTTCTGGATTCCCAGTTACTGGGAGTTGGACACGACCCCGTGTTGCACCGACACGGCCCCGTGTTCAGCTCTCTGTAACTCATAAAATAAAAACTGCCAGTGATGATGCTGGGCACGGCCCGTGTCTGACCGGGCACGGCCCGTGCTGAGCTCTGCAGAAGCTGAAAAACTAAGAAAATCCTAAAAAAAATAAAAAGAAAAAGGAAAAATGATTAGGCCGTTGATTCCTAACTTTCTTAAAATCCTTGTGTCCCCGGCAACGGCGCCAAAAACTTGATGTGCGATAAAGTGTTATATATATTAGGTGTATATTTTAAGCCCTTTTTAACACTTATTTTAGCCAAGTTTTAAATTTATAAAACACGATATTTCACTAACACTAAACACACATATGGGCAAGTGCACCCATCGTTGAGCGTAGTATAGTGTTGGTAAGATACCGAGGTCGTCCAAGGACACAAGAGCTTTTAGTACCGGTTTATCCTCAACGTCTAATCAAAATAAAAGTTTAGAAAAATGTTTTAAACTAAGAAAAATAAAAACTAACTAAAATGCTGAAAAAAAAAAAAAAAAAAAACAGATAGACAAGATGAATCACTTGGTTCCGACTCGTATCTAGTATAACCTTTGATTATTTCCGCACTTTTGCACATAATTAAGAGATTATCTTAGTTATTGTAGTAGGCCCCTCTTTTGAAGGTGACGTTACCCTCACCCCAGTAGTTTGAGTCAGCAAGGATACAATCCTAAAAGGGTGGATTATTGGAAGATAATGAATTAAGTTATTAATGCAGTATTGTGGTAGGCCCCGCTTTTGGCGGTGACGTTACCCTCGGCTAAGTAGTCTGAGTCAGCAGGGATACAGTCCTAAATAGCCGGGTTATAGTATTAATAGTAGTTAACTTATGATGGGATCAAAGAGTTTGGACCCCCGCCATCCAATACCGTGAAGCATTGAAGGAGGTCCTACTAAATTTGACCCAGGTCCATTGCAGGACCTCTAAACGCTGAACAATGGCAAGACCTTTACCAAACCGTTCCCTTAACCCCCGACCAGGTAGCCAACATACCTCCATATAGACCGTGGAGATATGAATGGTGAAAATCCTTTATTTTATATAGACAGTAAAATAATGCCAAGACACCACGGACAAACGATAAGGAAAGATCACATTCAACATAAGTAACTAGTTATTAAAGTCATTAATACAAAACCAAATAAAAAGTGCAAAAGATTAGAAATAAAAAGTATTATACTAGACACTTTGTCTTCACCAAGTGATGTAAGAGACTTAGGCAAACATGGCCTTGATTGTCAAGAACTCTTACGATCAATCTTGGATCCCGAGACGACTCACACACTCTACGATGGACAATGGATGATGGTGGTGGATGATGGTGTTGTGATGGTGGTGGGTGGTGGATGAAGTGTGAGAGAGGTGGTGTGCCAAGGGATGAGTTGAAATGAATCCAAGCACTCCTATTTATAGGCTGAACAGAGAGCTGGGCACGGCCCCGTGTCCGCTGGGCACGGCCCCGTGCCCGTCTGACACTCTCTCTCCTCATTAATTGTAATTCGCAATTACAATTAATGCGCCTGCTGTACTTTCGACACGCCCCCGTGTCCGCTGGGCACGGCCCCGTGGTGGGCAATAGAAGCTTCTATAGGTTTGTCTTTTCTGCTGCTTCTTGGGCACGGCCCCGTGCTGGCTGAGCACGGGGCGTGTTCAGTCTTCTGACTTCTCTATTTTGCTTTGGAAGGTGCCGTTGAGGGGTCGGGCAGTCCACTAATGTTCCTTTCCTTGTATTTATGTTGGAATTAGCTGTCTTTTTGCTTCTTTTGTGTTTTTGAGCTCATTTAATCCTGAAAATACAAAAGGAAGACAAAAACACTCTTTTTCCAATATTAGTACTTAAAAAGGGTTAGTTTTATGCCTCATTTGATGTAATTTATATGTTGCATTTTACACACATCAACGACACTTTGAACAGATCCGACAGTCAAAATGGTGGCGGCGGTTATAGCGAAACCCCACAAAAACTACGGTACTCAGGTTTGATGACGGCACTTTGAATTACTATATTAAATGCTTCATAATATAGTAATGATGAAAAACAATAAACCTTTGACTATGTTTTCTAATAGGGGGTTGTGGATGTCATCTGTGTTTTTGTTTATTTTGATCACCGAAGTTGAGTTTCTCATTCTGATATGAAAGTGAGTGATTCTATCTGTTTATGGTTAATTTTGTTTTGGTTTTTGACTTTGTAGATAGAGTTTTTAATTTATGAGGATTGTTTTGTTAATTTTAAAATCCTGTGCGTGATGGTAAGTATCATTTTCTGTTGACATTTTGAGATAAAACACATCATAATGGACTCATTTATAAGTCGGTCAAACTTGCTAATTATAATCCTTGCTAAGTATCATCTTCTGTTGAGATTTTGAGATAAAACACATCATAATGGACTTATTTGAAATGTTGTTACTAATAAGTTGAAGTCACTTGCAGAGGAATTTTGGTCCTCATTGAGGAATGGAGCACATCGTTCCACAGCTTTGTCTTATTATATGGAGCACATCGTTCCACAGGGAGCTTAGATGATGACATAGAAATGCCTACGTGTCAACTTCTCAGGTATGCCATGTAGTCCTCGCTGATGTCATAATTACGATTTATCTATATATATATATAAATCTATTTATATAATCTGATTTTATTTATTATGAAAAAAGTATTGTTTTTAGATGATGACATAGAAATGCCTACGTGTCAACTTCTCAGGTATGCCATGTAGTCCTCGCTGATGTCATAATTACGATTTATTTATATATATAAAAATCTATTTATATAATCTGATTTTATTTATTATGAAAAAGTATTGTTTTTTAGGAGCCAAATTTTGAAATGCATAGGGAGTTGTGGAATAGGCATTTTTAATGTTTGTTAGCTTGAGCTATGTGAGGATGATGAGTTTATTGTGCTGACATGTGATGGTATCTGGTAAGGGTTTATATGAAATGGCACTATAATTTATGCCATCCAATTTTTCTTTCTTAATCTTTTGGATCATTACTAAATTATTTTACTTTCATGTGTTTAGGGATTGCATGTCAAGCCAACAGTTAATGGATTTTATCCATGAGCAATTGATAATCGGTTAGTTTGAGATAACTCATGTTGCCCTTTAAATTACATCAGGTTAGAGGTGACGTTGTTTGAAATGTTGTTGCTAATAAGTTAAATCATTTAGTAAATAATGCATCAGTTTTGGTTTTGATTGGTGTCAAATCAATTAAATTGATCAAATTAAATTTTAAAGAAGTTAATTATTTAACGGTTTGAATTCAGGGTTCTATTAAGGGAGATTAGAGGATGACCTCGATTTGCCTACGTGTCACGTTCTTAGCTATTAAGGAAGAGAGGAAGACACAAAGGATGTGTCAAACACAATTGAGATGATACAGGTTCAAGGTAATAAGAAGAAACCCTCTGTTGTAGAAGCAACCAGTGAGAGTGTTTTGGTGGAAAACGTGGAGGGGTCGGTGACGTTGTCGAGGGTTGTCAGGAAATGCTAAGTGATAGCATTTCCTGACAACCCTCGACAATGTCACCGACCCCTCCACAAAATTTCATCAAAACACTCTCACTGGCTGCTTCTACAACAGAGGGTTTCTTTTTGTTACCTGAACCTGTATCATCTCAACTGTGTTGACTGACCCTGTATGTGTTGTTACATTAAGATTCAATTAGGATTTTTTTGATATTGAAAATTGATCGGTGTAAAACTTTATCACCTTAGATGCTTTTGTCATCTGAGGCTATGATGGCGAGATCTGGCGTGTTGTTGCAACATGGCCTAATCGTTGCCGGCTGCCGTTCGCGACTGTTCTAGGTAGCGTTGGGTGTAATCGATGTTTGGTTGATGATAATTAGATCGATGTCACCTAAGGGATATTCAGTCAATGATGTTGATGAGATGCTTCTCACCTGAGACTAAAACTATGATGAAGCAAACGTCTGCCCGAATATAAGCGAGGTCTGACATTTTCAAATCATTTGTATTACTTTAGCAAATCATTTAGTGTTGACTGTGTTGATGAATAAAAATGAATTCAAAGTGCACTTTTCTTGTGCTTTCAACATGAGGCTATGATGATTTTGCAAACTATGAGAAAATTGAATGAAGATAGCATTATGGTATGGCAAGGTTGTAGGATGGCAGTTGTTCATGCAACCTCTCTTGCAGCTATGGTGTTGTCGTCTTTATGCACAATCTGAGCCTGACAGTCTGACAATATAAATGTTTTGCAACTTCACCATGAATAGAGAAGAAAGAGAGAGTTGGAAGGAGATATGATTAGTTCTGAGTGCATTAAATGGCCAAAACAACTCCCTATGCATTTCAAATTTTGCCTCCTAAAAAAAACAGATTATTACCTAAAGCTGTATCATCTGAATTTTGAACTGTTTTGATTGAACCTGTATCTGTTGTTACATTAAGATTCAATTAGGCCTTTTTTTATTTTGAAAATTGATCGGTTCAGTTTTGTTCACCTTAGATGCTTTTGTCATTTGAGGCTATGATGGCGAGATCTGACGTGTGGTTGCAACATGCCCTAATCATTGCCGGCTGTCGTTCGCGGTTGTTCTAGGTAGCGTTGGGTGTAATCGATGTTTGGTTGATGATAATTAGATCGATGTTATCTAAGCTATATTCAGTCAATGATGTTGATGGGATGCTTCTCGCCTGAGTCTAAAACTATGATGAAGGAAACGTCTGCCCGAATATACGCGAGGTCTGACATTTTCAAATCATTTGTATCAGTTTAGTAAATCATTTAGTGTTGTCTGTGATGATGAATAAAAATGAATGCAAAGTGCATTATGTTGACATTTTCTTGTCCTTTCAACATGAGGCTATGATGATTTTGTAGATCTGAGTAAAAATTGAATGAAGATAGCATTATGGTATGGCAAGGTCGTAGGATGGCAGTTGTTCATGCAACCTCTCTTGCAGCCATGGTGTTGTCATCTTTATGCACAATTTGAGCCTGGCATTTTGACAATATAAATGTTTTGCAACTTCACCATGAATGACCTTCGCTGACGCTGTGAGGACGCCAGTAAGTTATAAATGGAGTTTGGTTGGTCTGAGATGCCTATTTAGCTGTATGTGATGACGTTGGTAAGTTTTCCAATTTTTCATTTGTAGATCGGTTATATAAATTGACGTTTGTAACATCCAACTGTGTTTTGTTTTACAGGTGTTTGATTGGCCAGTTTACTGTGAATTTGGTTTAATCATCGTTTGTAAATTGGTTCGTGTGGCCATTGATACACAGTGACGGTGAAGATGTTAAGGTTGAAGCAATTGTCTCCTACAGATCAGGTGGTTACTCTCAATTCTCGATTGTTGTTCAATCAGAAAGATAAGGTACTTTTTCCATCCCTGAAGATGCTCTTGGTATGTTTGTTTTTAGTCGTGATTGGTAATTTCAAGAATTTATAGTTTGATAAAGGTTTCATCTTTTTTGATTCGTTTTGTTTGTGGTAATGATTTTTGTTTTGTTGTAATGTTTGATTTGTTTTTTAATTATTTTGGTTGGCTGATACACGAGAAATACAGCCAAGAAGCGGAATAACAGTACAATTGACACCACATCACACAGACCAAACAACAATTCTTCAGGAAAAACTGGTTAGTGCATTCAGAAGTTAATAATCTGAATTATGGATTAGTATTAAGATGTTTGTAAATTGGTTCAAAGTATTATGAACTGATGTGTTGAGATTCTTGAATCAGTGAAAATCCGGTGCCATATAATTAAGTACATCTTATACTTCAAGCTTTCTCCATTTGTTTGCAGGCGAATAGGTTGACTCGATGAGGTATGAAAAACAAGATTGATAAATTTAGTGAAAATGTGATTGAAAGATGATAATCCAGTATTTGAGGATCTCATTCTATAGCCTCGATAAATTCAGGGGTGTTTTCAAATAATGCTTCCTAGATGTTTGAATACCGACAAATGTCCACAGAAGCAGTGTTGTTAACATTTTTCGATCTTTGTTGGTTTTCAAATATCTAGGAACCATTATTTGAGAACACCCTTGCATTTATCGGAGTTTTAGAATGAGATCCTCTACTATTGGGTTATCATTTTTCAAACCCATTTTCCCTAAATTTATCCATTTTGTTTTTCATGCAGGAATATAATTTGTTTTTTATTATTTGATTTGGCTGATGATCCATGTTGAAGGATGACTTATGTTTCAGACTATACAAAGATTGTCTTTTGGTTATCATAAGGTTAAATTTTAAATTAATTTGGTCTCATTCGTTAATAAGCTTATAATTATACTTAAGCCATTAAATTCTTGACATTAGGTCTCAATGCACCTAATGACAGCAACCATCATTGAGCCATAACATTCTTTCCGTTTACATTTCAGGTAACGGTTTTCCTTAATACATCTCGAAACTTACGTTGTTATATATGATTTTTCAATGTGGTTTTGAAACTTACGGGAGAGTAATTGTCAATTTCAGGTAGGTTGGGTATTGAGATCAAGAAATTCAGCGTCACTTGTAGATATGGTTTCAAGGTCAATATTTGGCTTGAAACAGTGACAGAGGACTTTTGTTTCTGAATGTTTTGTAGCTCAACTTATGATTTATATGCCTGATGTTGTTGTCAATTCATAACTATAATGCGAATGTGAATTCATTAAATAATTTCACATCATATTTTACATAACAATGTAGCTAAAAACTTTGCAGATTATAAACTACTTAGTTTATTTCTATATCAAACATGTACACTAACACATACTGTCTTTAACATTGTTTTATAAAGATATGTAACTAAACACAAAGAATTTAAATAATATATTATAATATGTTTTTTAGTATTTTTTAGTATTTGATTCCGATCGTTATTAGAACAAACCCGTATATTCACACGGGTGTACACCTAGTTACACATTATTAAAACACTAACTTAAAGTTTAGTTGGTTTAAAGAGACAAAAAAAAGTTTGAGTGGCTTAATTGAAACAGTTGACAAACTTGGTTACATTTTTATGACATTTTCCCTTATGTTAAACCCGTGTAATACACGTTGTTTTTAAAGATATACCTTTTTTATTATTTATTATACAAAATTACATTTATTCGACCCGTGTATTACATGAGGTTTTTTAAGATATAACTTTTTATTATTTTATATATAAAATTAGAATTATTCAATTCGTACAATACACGAGGTTTTTTTAAGGATATATATTTTTTATTGTTTACTATTGAAAATTACATTTATTCAACTCGTTTAATACACATATTTTTAAACATGTAACTTTTTTTATTATTTGATATATAAAATTACATTTATTCAACCCGTGTAATAAATGAGATCTTTTAAAGATATATTATTTTATTATTTGATAAACCATATTACATTTATCCAACCCGTGTAATAACACGTGGTTTTAAAGATATAACTTTTTTATTTTGTATATAAAATTATATTTATTCAACCCGTATAATATGGTTCTTATAGATATAACTTTTTATTATTTAATATATAAAATTACATTTATTCAACTGGTCCAATAAAGGAGGTTTTTAAAAATATATTATTTTATTATTTAGTATATAAAATTCATTTATTCAATCCGTGTACCGTGTAATACACGGGGGTTATAACCTAGTTTGAATATATTTAAACTCCTAGTTGTTAAAGATCATACAAATATTCTGATTCCATTTATATATTAACTAAAACAGTAAGACACAGATATATATATATATATTTTTTAGTTTTAGTAGTTCATATAGTCAACATTTTTTTTTAATTGCATAATTAAACTATGTTTTGTTGATAGGGAATATACATATAAAATAAAAACAAATGTTTGTTAATTGTTATTACGTAATCTTCTTTAGAAAAAAAAAACACCTTTCTCCATCCAGCCCTCTACAAATAGATACATTAACTTATTAACAATAACATCCGCAAGCAAGTCTATTGGAGATTTTGGAGAGATGGCTGCTGGAGATTCATCAAAGGATTTGGAGAGAAGCTATTTCGATGTGTTGGGTCTATGTTGTTCATCTGAGGTGCAACTGATCGACAGGATTCTTAAACCTCTCGAAGGCGTTCATCATGTCTCCGTCATCGTTCCCACCAGAACTGTTATTGTTCTTCACGATGTCGCGCTCATTTCGCAGCTTCAAATCGGTAAAATCTCTCTCTTGATACCAATATGTTTAGAATTAACAACTTCTTCTCAGTTTAAATCAATTTGAATGAGATGATGAACATACATTGAATAAAAGTAAAAGTTTAAAATAATAGTTTTATTTATTTATTTATAATTATAATATATTGTAATATGTAGCAGTTAGTTTTTTTAATTTCCTTGACCTGTATAACTGGAACCTTTCATGCCTTTTTTGCAAAATTAAATATATATCTTCCTGAAGAATAAGTTTGAAATTACTTCCCTGAAAATAAGAAAAGTTTGTTAATGTTCATGTGAAAATTGGATCAAGTATATATATGGATCAAGTAATAGTTTGTTCGGAGTTTGAATGATTAGTTAAGGCGCTAAACCGAGTACGGCTAGAAGCAAATGTGAGAATGAAAGGAGAGCAAAGCTACCAAAACAAGTGGCCAAGTCCTTTTGCAGTGGTGTGTGGTCTGTTACTTTTGTTGTCATTTTTCAAATATATTTATTCACCGTTTCAATGGTTGGCTCTTGGTGCTGTCCTTGTTGGCATCATACCGCTGGTTTTGAAAGCAATTGCATCACTAAGGAACCTTGAATTTGACATCAACATCCTCATGCTAATTGCAGGTAAACTACACATACATGTGATATTTAAGTTGCATAATGCATTCAGTTGTTCTAATCACTTCTTATATGCAGCTGGAGGATCTGTTTTCCTAAAGGATTACTGGGAAGCCGGGACGATTGTGTTTTTGTTGAATATATCAGAATGGCTCGAGATAAGGGCCAGTCACAAGGCCGCTGCTGTGATGTCATCATTGTTGAGCATAGCTCCTCAAACGGCTGTATTAGCGGACACTGGTGAAGAAGTCAACACCAAGGAAGTGATGGTCAATACAAGACTTGCAGTTAAGGCTGGGACCATGATCCCCATTGACGGAGTAGTTGTGGATGGGAACTGTGAAGTTGATGAGAAGGCTTTAACTGGTGAATCGTTTCCGGTTTCTAAACAAGTAGATTCCAATGTTTGGGCAGGCACAGTTAATCTAAATGGTACTGCTTAATCCGCATATGTTAGGTTTAAAACTAACTAAAATCAATTTTTTTAACTCAAATATCTTTTAGGTTATATCACTGTTAAAACTACCACTCTAGCTGAAGCTTGTGTAGTAGCAAAGATGGCGAAGCTTGTCGAGGAAGCTCAGAGTAATAAATCAAAAACTCAAAGATATGTGGACAAATTCGCCAAGTATTACACACCAGGTACAATTTCTTTCTGTAATTCTTTTGATTTGTAATTTGTTCATGGGGGAAATAATTCACATTGTCAAGCTTCTGAGCTATTTATGTTGGATAAATCAATATAACTTTGTTGGAGATCATAGGCTAAGCAACATATAAACTGATATGTGAATTAGAGATCTATATCGACAAGAAGATTAAACGGAAATGAACAAGGGCATGGACCAAATATAATTTATGTGATGTTAAATCATTGTATGATACACACACGCAAACATCTGTTTGGTTTACACACACACACACACACACATATATATATATATATGTATGTATATATAATAGCCATCAAAAGGTGCCAATGAATCAACACAATGGTTCATAATAGGCACCAACTTAACTACCCTTAACTAACTTAACTTCTATAACTTAGGATAAACAATCATACTAATATATCAAGTCTAGATTATGTTTTAATAATTTAGCCTTACTATCCCCCGGGATAGGGGTAAGGTTTTTCCTCATCCCACCCTCCCCAGGGCCAAAACTGCTACAAGTGGGATTTTACTGGGTACGTTTACTTGTTTGTCTGTAAGCTTCTGGTTACAAAAACAAAGCGAATCATGCCGGATGTCACTTGGGTTTTGCAGCTGTGTGTGTAGTAGCCGCATGCTTAGCTGGAATACCAGCTGCTCTACGTGTCCAAGATGTGGAAAAATGGTATCACTTATCATTGGTGGTTTTGGTAAGTGCATGTCCATGTGCGCTCATCTTGTCTACACCCGTTGCAGCATTCTGTGCATTGTCAAAAGCTGCTACATCTGGACTTCTAGTTAAAGGGGCAGAATACCTTGAAACGCTTTCTACGGTTAAATCTATTTGTTTTGACAAAACCGGCACAATCACTAAAGGGGAATTCTCTGTGTCCAACTTCCATCCGCTCATTAACAATCACAAATTGTTATACTGGTAAGTTATTCATCCTAACCACTTTTTGTCTGAATCTTTTGAAATTTATTATAAACAGTTAGTACTATTCAAAGTTAATAACAATCTAATTTTGTAAATAAAGCAATTGGGGTTTTTCTATGCACTAAAAATATACTTTAGCGACTTTCAAGTTTCAACCCGTTTCACCGATTACAGATAAAACATCTCACTAAACTGACCCATTTATAAGTAAATGGGTCAGAATTTCCACCTAACCTTTCTATTACATTGGAGTGATTCTTTGAAGGGTTTCAAGCCTAGAGAGCAAGTCTAGTCATCCAATGGCTGCAGCGCTTGTAGACTATGCACGCGCTCATTCAGTCGAACCACAACCAGACAATGTGGAGGAATTCAAAGATTTCCCTGGCGAAGGTATTTTTGGAAAGATTGATGGACAAGATGTTTATGTCGGAAACCAAAAGATTGGCATTAGAGCAGGGTGTTCACAAGGTAAACCTCGGTTTTCTAGATGCTGTTTTACTCCCATTATGTTTTCTAACTTGTTTTTTATCAGTTCCAACGAATGAGAGCGAAAATAATGAAGGGAATTCGATCGGTTACATATTTTTGGGGTCTACTCCTGCTGGAATCTTTAGTCTCTCTGATTCATGTAGAATCGGAGTAAAGGAAGCACTCGAAGAACTTAAATTTATGGGGATTAGAACAGCCATGCTTACAGGAGATTGTCAAGATGCAGCTGATTATGCACAATATCAGGTGAACACCAAACTTCTTGTTCTCAATGCGTGATCATGTGCCGCTTCTTTATGCTTAAATTGGTCTTGTTTTTGCAGTTAGGAGGGGCATTACAGTCTGTTCATGCACAACTTTTACCTCAAGATAAAGCCAAGATTATTAAAGAACTTCAAAAAGAATCCAAAACAGCCATGGTTGGGGATGGGCTGAATGATGCACCTGCTTTAGCCACAGCAGATATCGGGATCTCAATGGGTGTTTCCGGATCAGCATTAGCAAACGAAACCGGACACATAATCCTAATGTCAAATGATATCAGAAAAGTGCCAATAGCCGTGAGACTCGCCAGAAAAACCCGCAGAAAAATATTTGAAAATATATTTATTGCCATAGTCACCAAGGTTGCTGTAATTGCATTAGCTATTGCGGGCCACCCGCTAGTTTGGGCTGCAGTTCTTGCCGATGTCGGGACCTGTTTGCTACTGATTTTTAATAGCATGCTTTTGTTGCAAGGTACACCCTCAAAAAGCATGAAAACGCAGTGCTTGTCTGCTGCTACTAAGGTTCAAAAGCAGGGTGGTTGTTGTGGTCAGGACGAGCCGAAGCATTTGGTAGTACAAGAAGCTAAAGAAAACGACAGTTGTTGTGCTCGCGATGTTATACCCGAAACGGAAGATAACGAGTTAGTCCATCCACTGATTGACAAGAAGGGATATCTATCAGAAATTGTGATCGAGTAAATGTCCACAATATCTCAAGATGTATATAGTGGTTATAAGTGTTGAGTGGTATTTTATGTAAAATATGTGGGTGTAATATAAATATTGTTGCTCGTTTGGGAATTTGCTTGACATGTTAATGTGTGATTGTAAAACGATTTCAAACTTTTGAAAACCAAGAAACCAAAAATTAAACAATCATGCTTTGTTTAGAGCTAAGAAAAAAAAATTGTTACCAGATGAGTATTTTATACATTCTTTTATACATCTTGACATCCACTTACTTCAGCAAACCACATTCAAATTAAACAAGAACGGTGGTGCGTAATGCGGCCGGAAACACAGCCACTTTTGCATGGTTTGGTCGGTTTTGTTATTATCCTCAACTGAAGCCGAAACCGATGTTCTATTTTATTAGCTAGTTGGTTTTCAGTTAATCAATTTGGTTTATTCGGTTGGATTGACGGTTCATCTTTGCTTTCAAAAAACAGTTCAGGGATATTTTGGGACCGGACTTCTATAATTTAATGGGAGATTTTCATGAAAACGAGGTGATTAAGGTTGTAGTTCGTCTTTAATTACCCTCATACCTAAATGTGTTGACCCATTATCATTAAACGAATACCTCCCAATTAGCCTTATTAGATGTATAAACAAAGCCATTTCTAAGGTGTTGGCGAATAGTCTAAAAATGGTGATAGGGTCGGTGGTCTCCGAGATGCAAACTGCTTCCCTTGCTGGTAGAAACATCATGGAGGGCCTGCTCATACTTAATGAGGTACCCTCCTGGCAAAAAAATCAGAAATCTCAAGTTTTTCTCTTAAAATTTGATATTGAAAAGGCTTTTGACAACCTTAACTAAGAGTTCCTTGATCTGGTTCTAATGTAAATGAATTTCCCTCCAATTTGGAGAAATGGGTGAGGGGTATCTTAGCTTCGGCCAGAGCATTGTCCTGGTGATTAGCTCACCTACATGGGAATTTCAATGCACGAAAGGCAACCGACAAGGCGACCCCCTTTCATCTTTCTTGTTTGTTTTGGCAATGGAGCCGGTGTTGGTCATGGTTCTAAAGCTATCTCGGTGGTTCTGATTTGTGGCGTACAACTTCCATACGGTGGCCCTTGTTTGTCACACCTTTTATACGCCAATGATGCATTGCTAATCGGCCAATGGTCGTAATCTAGCATGTTAACCATTTTACAGTTATTCCACTGTTTTCATATCGCCTCCGGCCTAAAGATCAATTTTCACAAGTCGAGTTTGTATGGGTGTTGTCTTAGTCGCTAGGAGCTGGAGTCCATGGTTGTATCCCTCGAGTGTAACTCAGGTACTTTTCCTTTACAATATCTTTGCTTGAATGTGGGAGGCAACATGAATAGGGGCCATTATAGGGTTGGAGGACTCACTCTTTCATACATTCTCAACTTCCTTTTTAGAACATTTTGTTCCCGAAACATTCTAACATAGCACAACTAAATTCACCAAACATCTTATCAGTTTTTATCACCTTCCGAGCTTCTTTAGGGGTCACGGAAGAGGTTTTATGAGGTACGAGACTCGTGGGGTAATAAATCATCAAAAACAGTGTTGCAGGGCTGCAGGCAGCGTCGGCGACGGCCCAGAGCCGCGTCGGCGACACCCCTTGCAAGTCTGTGTTCGCCAAAAACTCGCGTAGACAGTAATTTAGCGCGTCGGGGAAGGAAACCACGTTGGCGACGCCCCCTCTGTCTTTCAAACGTTGTTTTCTTTTAGAGTAAACTGCAATTTTACCCCCTGGGGTTTAGGCCAATTGGCACTCTGACCCCCCTAACGAAATAATTGCAATTTTACCCCCCAACGTTGGTGTTATGTCGCGATTTTACCCCCTGCGTCAAATTTGCTTAACAGTCAACATAACAAGGTGAGGGTCAAAGGGTAAATAGGTAATTTTGCAATTATTGTGAAGCTTCTTCATTACAACACCCTATAAGTAACATATGAAAGCATAATTACCCCCCCCCCCCACCTTCCCACCATCCTCCTACAATCGATCCTGCGATCAGGCTTCTCCGGCGACATCAGGCGACACCGACGACATCAGGCTTCTCCGGCGACATCAGGCTTCTCCGACACCACCTCCTTCGTTGACACCTCGTTCAGACCTTACAATGCCGGTTGTTTGTTGGATGATCCGCTATATCATCCGCCACACCGCAGGTATAATCGCCCAATGTTAGTTAATCAGGGTCAGATTTGGTTCACTGTTAGTTATTATCAGATTTGGTTCACTGTTTGTGTCTGATTGTCATGTTTGGTGGTTTTTTTACAGTTGACCTAACGATGAGCTTATCAAGCTCATCATTGGTGGTCCACCTGGTGGTCTCCGTGTTTGGGAGGCCTATTCTCAACTTCCATTATCCACCGGAGAGTTGAGCTGATGATAAGTTAGTAGTTATGTAGGAATAGTAATGTGTATTTTGTAGGTTAACTTAACTTTGAAGTAGGATAACATTTGCAGCAGCTTAGGAAGTTAGACAATCATCATTTTGTATGTTGATGAAAATGATGTTTAATCCATCATTTTGTATGTTGATGAAAATGTTGTTTAATCCCAGAAGTTTGATGTTTGATGTTTGATGTTTGATATTTGATGTTTGATGTTTGATGTTTTGATGTTTTGATGAAAATGTTGTTATAGGTTGTTGAAATGTGGAGCAGGTTAGTTGTTGAAATGTTGAAATGTGCAGCAGGTTATAGGGTGGGTGTTATGTTTTTATTGAAATGTGCAGTCCACACTTGTTTGAAATGTGCAGCAGTTACAATAGCAGCATGTTAGTTGTTGAATATGTGCAGTCCACACTTGTTTGATATCAGTTACATGATCATGCAGTTGATGATCATACAGGTTAGATGTGCAGTTGATGATCATACAGTTACATGATCATACGGTTGATGATCATACAGGTTAGGATCAAAATGTGCAGTTGATGACAGTTACATGATCATACAAGTGTTGAACATGTTTGAATACCTGGAAGTTAGAGGTTATAGGTGGTTATATGTGGTTATACCTGGAACTTGTTTAGCTAGTGTGTTTACAGCTAATGTGTTCTTTTGTGCTAATGTGTTATTTTGTGCTTAAACTGATAGTGGTGATCAAGCATACATGCTTGAAGTTTAAGCACATGAAACCTATAAACATGTTTGGCTGATCAGCCTTTTTGGTAAACTGATAGTGGTGATAGTGCAGCAGGTATGTGCCTTTTTTTTTAACAGGTTTGATAGTGCAGCAGGGGTATAATTGTAAACTTAGCAGGTATGCTTGATTTTTGAACAAGTTTGATTTTTTGAGCATAGAACACATTGAACAGTCAAACATTGAAGGTTTGATACATGGTCAGGTTTGAACAGGTTTGATTTTTTAGTATACTTATAGGTTTCTGATTTTTGAGTATAGAAACATAGAACAGGTTCTGATTTTTTAGTATAGAAACATAGAACAGGTTTCTGATTTTGGTGGGAAGGGTTTTGGAAGTTGCAGGGGGTAATGTTGTTTCTTAACACAAAGTACAGGGGGTAATAACAAAGGACAAATTAGTAATTTACCAGTGGGGGGTAATTGTGCGACATAACAGGAATGTTGGGGGGTAAAATTGAAGGGTAATATAGTCATTTGAAGTTATAGTTAACAGATCTATTAACAAAATTGACGCAGGGGGGTAAAATCGCGACATAACACCAACGTTGGGGGGTAAAATTGCAATTATTTCGTTAGGGGGGTCAGAGTGCCAATTGGCCTAAACCCCGGGGGGTAAAATTGCAGTTTACTCTTTCTTTTATTTTCAGCCTGCACGACCCGTTTCCGAGTTCCGTTTCAACCGGAACTTTCCCGTGACGTCCCATAACATTATTTGTTATACGAAATCTTTAAAATTTAAATGTACTTACTTGCTTTTGCGCCTCGGAGCGAACACACGCTATTCACGAGCTTTCGGTTTGAGTTCAAGCACCTCGGTCCTTGTGCTTGAATCCCTCAAACCTTGGCTCTGATACCAACTTGAAACACCCAAAATATCCAAGCGGTCAAAACAAAAAATTTTGAACAACGGAAACTACGACCAAATTTAAAATATTTGTGCATTACTTTGAAAATTCAAACGAAAGTTATAAGACATTCATTTAGACCCAAGATACAAATCTTCCATCACTAACAAAATTATAATACATAAGTTTTGAGACGATTTGATAACTAAATTTTAATTACATAATAACGAAAATGTTTTGACCCGTTTGCATATGCTAACTCCATAAAGTGCGTGTAGAGCGAAACGTGCGTGTGTTCATTCCGAGCCAGCCTCCCACCTAAAGCAAAGCTGTACCTAGAACCACAAAGCGACTTAAAATTTTTATAATGCAACTAACAAGGAATTCAAACTTCCGAAAATCATGATAACCAATCATATAATTCGTACAAAGCTTTCTCTGTATTATGTCTTTCCAACGACACTCTCTTTCACTCAAAACCTTCATTATTCGCTTGACCCGTTCATACGAGTAAACACATACCACATTCTTTCTTTTAAACATTTTTATTTTGGTTGACCCGTTTATAACGAGTGAACACATTTTACATTCTTTCATTTCAAACATTCTTATTTTGGTTTACCCGTTTATAACGAGTGAACACATTTTACATTCTTTCATTTCAACATTCTTATTTTCTTGACCCGTTTATAACGAGTAAACACATTCTACATTCTTTCAATTCAACATTCTAATTTTCGTTTGACCCGTTTACAACGAGTAAACACATTCTACATTCTTTCAATTCAAAATTCTAATTTTTGTTTGACCCGTTTACAACAAGTAAACACATTACCGACTTCAACAATCACATTATGATAAGTTACAATGCAAGCACATGTACATAACTATCAAGTATAATTTAAACTTTCTAAAACAAGATAACATACTTTAAAGCTTCCCTTTCAAACGTGTGTCCTTCTCGGCTCGACTTTCCCAAGTTCCACTCGTGTTGCCTAAAGAAGTACAAACGAAATATTATTAGAACCTCAACCTTCACATCCATGGCACGTTATGTTATTAAAACTTCCGTCTTAGGTTCTTATTAACATTTTTCATTCTTTACACACAACAATAGCTTTTTGTTTGAGCATTTAGTCGAAACACCTTGTGGACATAACTTTTAACTAGTTAAATGGGTTAAATTTAGCAACTTCTAACCACATGATTTCAACCTAGTGAGTGGGTGTATTCACCATAATACATTGGCACCAGATTTTTCAGTTATTACATGTTAAGCAACACAAATTAACTACTCAGATTTCATAGATTTCTACCTTCAATCAAAACCCACTTCTTCATACAAAACATAATAATCTCAACACATAATTTTTATTAATTCATCAACTATTTCAGTTAGGATTATGATCCTACACTTAGATTACACCTTCCTTAGGTCACAACATCAATCAATTGCTCAAGAACTTCAATCATCCGAATTTCACCCAAAATCAAATATCACCAAAACCAAAAATTACAACTTACCTTGTGTTAGACAAGTATGGATGATTAATATTCTTGATTCATGCATGAATTTTAGACCCAATTAGCCTTTCAATTTGTTGATTTTGAGTTTTGAGAAGGTTTCCTCTTTCTTTCTTCTGCGCAGGTGATGTTGGGTCAAAACACGACGTATTTTGTAATAGTTTGCGTTAATTCTGAGTATGTTAACACGTTAATTCATATGGGTTTATATACTTTGTAAGACTATATAATTGAGTAGGTTTACACTTGTCTTTATCAAACACAGTTATAAGTATTGGACTTAGTTTTCTAACGGGCTTGGGTTAGGCCATGTGGGCCGAATTGTTTGTGGATCCTATATAATGATGTGTTTAGTTCATTATTAAAGTTACACTTTAGAGAAGTGGTTGATTGATTTGTGTTTCATGCGAAACTGTACCAGACAAGTTTTAGAACTTGTGTACGATATTCATTAATCCAATCGACTTTCTTCATCTTGGTTCTACACTTTCTTAGTTTTCTGCACTTCGATTGTGTTTGTGATATTTGATTGATAGTTTCTGGACTTACATACAACGTTTAGTATTTTTTTATTTGCTCGTATCTCAATATACGAGCACAGTTTATGTCTTGTATACGGCCCGTATACAACTAACAATTTTTTATTAGTATATATGGAATTGACAAAATCGCAGTCGTTATGTGTTCCGAGATTAAGTTTACTTTGCTTTTGCTTCATGATTATTAACTGGTTGTTTGTTTGACATCAAATGTATAAATAGTAATATCAAATGTATGACAAATAAACGTATAAATAAATGTTATACCTGATCGGTTTCAAACTCACTAGGTTCCTGGTCACCGTTTCGACCCTCAGACGGTCCACCACTACCGGGAGGATATTGAAAACTACCGGGCAGCGGTCCACCACTACCAGAAGGAGACTAAAAACTAACATGCGGCGGGGATAATAACCAGCATAATTACCCTGAAAGGCATTCAAACCCCAAGGAACCTGACTTGCATCACACGCATGATTGAGATGGAACGGAACATTTAGATCAAATAAACCCGGATTGTTATTTTTATTGTTTTGATGACTCCCCTGATTCGACTCGCTAGCCGAGTCACTACCGAAAAAGTTTCCGTCACCCCAAAGAAATATTACAGAGAAATATTACAATGAATAAGATTAGTGTCATTTATATAGACTTTTTTACGGAATATTACATCGTTTCAAATAATTAACACGCGAATCGAGGAATCTAACGTCAAATCAAATAACTCGCAGGAATATCGAGGAATATAACGTCTAATCGCATGACTAGCACGAGAATCGAGGAATATAACATCGAATCGAAGAAACTCTTACGTCTAGTCAGACAGTTAAAATTTTAAAAAAAAATACGACATTCAAAATATACGGGTCATATAACCTTATATAGTCCGTATAAAGGTGTCGTATACATTATATATGACCAGACAAAAATCTTATTCTCACGTGGTGTATATGGGCCGTATAACCTTATACGGCCCGTATACACCATGTGAGAGTAAGATTTTACCCTGTGGGATTATTAACTCCCTTATAAAACCGGCCGAGCACAAGTGCACAAAATTTTATGTACATACAAGAGTCAAGGAGGGGAATAGTGTCAGGCACTTCCCCATTGGTCTAACCAAATTACGATTTTTCCCCGTTTAAATTTATAGTTTAGCTAGTGATTTTGTTTTTTTTTTCTTCTAGCCAAATTATGATTTTGCTCTCAGTTTAAATTTACAGATTTGCCATTGTTTCTTTTTCCTGTCAAATTATGATTTTGTCCCCAATGTAAAATTACAGTCATGCGATTGTTTTAGTTTTTTTTTGACAAAACTATGGTAGTGTTTTGTTTTAATTGTTGACTCTATGTAAATTTTATTCTTGTCAGGCGGCTGCCTGGCACACGATCATTTGTCCTGAAAAATAACAATTTTGCCCCAAGTTTAAAATTATAGTTTTTCTATCGTTTTGGTTTTTTAGCAAAAGTATGGTAGTGTTCTGTTTTTATTGGTTGACTCGATGTATCTTTTTAGATCGTGATATGAGTAGTATGTACAAGTAACTGAAACACAAACTTATATGAGAGATAAATATTCAGATTAGTGTCCCGCAACGCTGATTTGGCAAAAACTAGTATATACAAAAGAAAAAAGTCATAAAATTCCCATTTTCAGTTTTAAAAAATAAAGATTGGTGTGAAACTTTTATAAAACCGAGCACAAGTGCACAAATATACTCATTCCATGTGCTTCGGGCTTCATTACACTCATTCCTAAGGTTTTGGATCCGAAAACCCTTAATGACTTTAGACCAATTAGTCTTGTTGGCTGTATATCCAAAGTAATTTCTAAGATCCTCGCCAACCGACTCAAATTGGTCATTAATAAGTTGATTTCGGAGAATCAAACGGGCTTCATAGCGAATCGAAACATTTTGGATGGTCCCCTGATGGTAAATGAGATTATGACGTGGGCTAAAAGGTGTAAGAGGAAGTTGCTTCTGTTCAAGATCAATTTTGAGAAAGCTTATGACACCATCAGTTGGAACTTTATCGAATCGGTCTTAAGTCAAATGGATTTTCCATTAAAGTGGAGGAATTGGATTCGCGGCATTCTCGAGTCCACGAGGTCGTCGGTTCTGGTTAATGGTTCCCCCACCTTTGAGTTTCAATGCACAAGGGGGGTTCGACAAGGTGACCCTCTTTCCCCCTTTATTTTCATTTTGGCAATGGAAGCGTTCACATGTTTTATGAATCGGGCAAGCGAAGAAGGAGTTTTTAAAGGGGTCAAAGTGCCTAATAACGGACCTGTCATCTCACACTTTATGTACGCGGACGATGTGCTCGTTTTGGGAGATTGGTCGCAATCTAATGTGGGAAACCTTGCTAGAATCCTCAGAGGCTTTTTTCTAGTTTCTGGTCTTAAAATCAATTACAATAAGTCAACTCTTTTTGGCCTTAGCGTTGAAGATCGGTTGGTGAATGAAATGGCATCTAAACTTCAATGCAAATCTCAAGCCCCGCCCTTTACTTATCTTGGTTTGGTCGTTGGTGCAAACATGAATCTTTATAAAAACTGGAGCTCGGTTATACAACTCGTGGAGAATAGACTCTCTTTGTGGAAGGCGTCTACCTTGTCTATTGGTGGGAGAGTGACTCTTCTTAAAGCGGTCCTTGATAGTTTACCGGTCTACTTTTTTTCCTTATACAAAGCGCCTCTAAGGGTAATAAACAAGTTGGATGGTCTTAGAAGGAAGTTTCTTTGGAACGGGAACGAGGACAAAAATAGCATTAGTTGGGTCGCTTGGGAGAAGGTCACCTCTCCCAAGAAATGTGGAGGCCTTGGCCTTGCTTCTCTTGCAGATTTCAATCTTAGTCTCCTTGCAAAATGGCATTGGAGATTCAAATCTCAAGGGGAACATGTGTGGGCTAAGGTTATATCAGCCCTACATAAAGTCCAAAATCATACTCCTTTTATCCCTTTAAATTCGTTTGCAGGTGGAGTTTGGAGGCAGATTGTTAATGCTGGTGGCCAGCTAAAAAAAAGGAATGTGGAATTAGAAAAATGCTTCAAAGGGATTCTGGGAAACGGTGAACATATTCGATTCTGGATGGATATATGGGTCGGATCATGCCCGCTCTCTATCGCCTATCCTAATCTATTCAAGCTAGAGAGCTCAGGAGATATCACGGTTAATAAACGACTTATTTGCAACAATGGTCGGGTGCAATTAAATTGGGATTGGGTCGAAATTCCTACTAGGCAGATTGAGTTGGAAGAGCTGAAGCAGTGCAGTGAAGAGTTGCAACACTTTTCTCTGTCGCAGATTAAAGATTCGTGGCAATGGTCGGCTGACCCGAAGGGTTCCTTCTCAGTTAAATATGTCAGACGCTTACTCAATTTTCCAACTCAGCCTGGTGGTACTCCCAATTTTAAATGGAATAAATGGATCCCAATCAAGGTAAACATTTTCGGTTGGAGAGCAATGCAACACCGCCTTCCTACTAGAGATGCACTTATAAAAAGGAAAGTTAACATCGGCTGTAATTTATGTCCGATATGTATGGATGGAGTGGAAAACGTTGATCACCTTTTTTCTGCGTGCACATTGGCGCATGAAGTTTGGAATTTGATCTCAAGCTGGTGCAAAACCCCTCAGGTAATTGCCTTCTCAGTTCGTGATATTCTGAATTTTCATGAGAATGTGGTGGGTTCCTCCGTCTTGGTCAGAGCCGTGCAATCGATCATGTTGATAGCTTGCTGGGCTATATGGAACGCCAGGAACAATGTCGTTTTTAGAGGTAAAAAAAGCCAACGCTCGGAGTATTGTAGAAGAGGTGAAGGTGTTAGGCTTTCTCTGGATCAAACACAGGGCCAGAGACTTAGATTTAAAGGAGGATCTTTGGAACAAATTTGAATTCTTGTAATTTCGCTTCCTGTATGTTGTTCTGCTAGCTTCTTGCTAGTGTTTGGTGGAATGATATTAGTCTTTCAAAAAAAAAAAACAAGTGCACAAATATAGATACAAAAAGACATAAAAATTTCCACATTGAGTTTTGTACTTTTGCACATTACTTTCCATGTCCTGGAAAAAAGAAACAAGACAAGACGTTTAGTCAAAACATAAAGCAATAAACAATACCAGAAAACTCACTCACCCTAATTTCCTATTTGCTATTAATAAATACAAAACTCATCTTCTTCCACCTCTTACAACCCAACTACTCCTTCGTTTCCTCCACCACATGGACACCACACCGGCACCCAAAACCACCCTCCACATGCCCATCGGCTACCGCTTTTGCCCAACCGACGAAGAAATCATCATCCATTACCTCCGTCCCAAAGCCTTCAACCTCCCCTTGCCCGCCACCGCCATTATCCACTCCGATCATCTCTTCGGCCATCACCCCTTACACCTGCCAGGTCACTTTTTCGGCCAGGCCATCTTTTTATTATTATTATTATTATTTATTTATTTATTTTATTTTTTTTTGCACTGGTTAAAGGGTTTTTTTTTTAATGTTTGTAGGTGACTTGAAGGAGAAGAGGTATTTCTTTTGTAAGCCGAGTTGTGGTAATGTTTATGGTTTAAATCTTGGTGGCTACTGGAAGCCCATTGTAAAAAATCATAGCCAGCTCATTTTAGCAACCGGGTGTAACCATCCTATTGGGTTCAAGAAATCTTTTGTTTTTTACGAATTTTCTGACCACCGTAGTAGTAGATCGGCTGTCAAAACTCCCTGGATCTTGCACCAGTTCAGTCTTCTTTATCCCTTACCAATTAAGGTAGTTATAATATATGTTACATTGTTAATTGTTTTGTTTTGTTTTGTCTTATGGGCTGGGCTGTAAATAATTTCTGGCCTCAAATATTATCTAACATGTTTTTAGGCTATGAATCAGAAAAGATATTAATTAAAATTATTTATTAACGTGTTTTGATGGCGAAGCTTGAAATTTTGTACGGAGGGGTCGAAAACGTATATACCAAAAAAATTCTATAGAACCGGGGGTCGAAAACATATATACCCAAAATTTTCTATACGAAAACTACATATATAACACTATTGACCGAAAAGTTCGGTGGGTCGGGCGCCCCTCCCGGCACCTTCAAAGCATTTTGAATGAGAAATTTTCACAGTTAAACGTGTTTAAGTAAGAATATTTAGTCGCAATGATTGTGAAAAATAAATCCGTTTATTAACGCGTTTTGGATGCACTGGTTGTGAATGAGAAAATTTTACATTTAAACGTGTTGGAGTGTGAGCACTCATGGATGCCTTAAAAAGGGGAAAACGAATAAAATATTAGTTGGTGTGAGAGTCCGGTGTTACATAATGGTTTAAGTTGTGTTGTTTGTTTTTGAAGATAGAAGAATGGGTGGTGTGCAGCATTCACATGAAGTCTAAAAACATCAAAAACCAACATCAGGGTCCGGCTAAAAGGGTCAAGAAATCTCATTCTAAAACTGATGAGATTCGGACGAACGAAGAAAGAATTAGTCCGGTCGTGATCGAAGATGATTCAGCTAGTGGAATCACTTTCGATGACGATCTGAGTGGCCGGAAAGAAGAAGAAAACGAAGAGGAATCAAGAGTTAATTAAGAAGTAGTTGGATTGCTACCTAACTTTTACTGCTCACCTTAAATTTTTGTAATTTTAACTTTTAACCATTTGAAGGCCATGAATTTGAATTGAGGATGTATGTTGTTATCACTTATTTTCTAGTTGTGATCACATGTGCAAGATGGAAAAGAGGTGTCTTTTTTTTTAAAAGAATACATATACCTAAATGAGAATTATAAGAATAAATCTCATGAATACTAATAAATCTAAATTAATGTAATGATGTACCTCTTTTTGCATACGTTTTATGTGTAAGAAACAGATGTTGCCATGTGTTACATAACAACGTTTACTCTTTCAGAAAAAAATTGAAAGTCTGCAAAAGCTGTTACATGTAACACGTAGTGGACTCTGGTTGTTACACCTAACACAGTCTGCAAAAAAGTGTAACATGTGACAAAAGGATGTTCGTTTATTTAGATTTCTTAGTTTTTTTTAAACTGATATGAGTTTTCTTTCTATCTCTACTCTATACTGAAATAGAGTTTTATCAAATAAATGACACGTTAAAAAAGTTTAACTCAAAAAATTGAAAGAAATTAACACTTAAATAAAAAAAAACCCTAGCTTACGCATGATTTATATTTCTGATCTTTTAATTATGACATACACCATTTACCATCATAATATCGCTTCTTATACGACGCGCGAACTCATTTGAGTCGATTTTTATAATTTCTAAGTGCCACACGAATTATTGAGGTGCAAGCATTTAACAATTTACATTGTAATCCTAGAAAGTTTCTTTTTCGAACGACCAACATAATTAATCCCGATCACTCTTCGTAGCACTCACTGGACCAAACGGAATACTCCGAAAGTAACCCAAGTCCACCACCAATTCGGGGGAAAACTCGATAACCCACCCGCCCGTAGGCACGACGGTGAAATTATCGGTAAAACATGTTTGGCTCAAGAATCGAACCCAGGTTTCTCTGGGTCTTCTAACATTGCCCACCAATGCCTTACTCTGCACCAAACGAAACTTGAACCTGCATTTTCATCACTTGATATAGAAATTAATGGCTGTAATCATAGAAAGTGAGAACATAAGAAGTCCAAGAAAGTTGCATGTTCATTTGAAAATACCCAAAAGAAAGATAAGTGTCATGTGTTTTGTCTTGATCTGGTTAGTGTTAATTCCAATGTTTAAAACAAACAACACCATAGGCATTGATGGGGGTGTTGCTAAGCATTCTTGTTTTTATTTAATATATAAAATAATTCACCATAAGTCTAGAATAAGATTCCTCATGCCCCCTGCCTCCTCTTCCTATGTATCTTATTTGTTGTATATTATTATTTCTTTTCAAAATAAGATGTAGAACAATTTTTAAAAATTTGAATATCTCTTTTCAAAAGAAGCAGGTACAGCCCTTCAAATTATTTAACAGCATATTTGTACTAAATAAACAATATACATGTACCTTTTGAGATTATTTATGTACTCTAACAAAATTAAAACAAACAGATAAAAAGTTTAAATAGTATCCAAAATCAGGTTATACATGGAAGAATATTTATGTTTTCCATAACAAAAATTATATATATATATATATATATATATATATAGGGTAAGGATAGTGTAAAAAGGGCCTAAAGTGTGAGAAGTGTATTATAACACTATATATAATACTATATAACACCATATAAACACCGTATAACAATATGTAACACCATATAATACTATATAACACTATGTAACACTATATATCATTATATAACAAATATAACACTATAGGTTGTCTGATAGCATGTCTATGATAGATGTATAGTGTTATATTTGTTATATAATGATATATAGTGTTACATAGTGTTATATGGTGTTACATATTGTTATATAGTGTTATATATTATTATATATAGTGTTATAATACATTTCTCACATTTCTCACACTTTGAGCACTTTTTACAGGATCATCTACCTATATATATATATATATATATATATATATATATATAGTTAACATATAAGACCCATCTTATCGTGCAATGCGTACGAGCATCTCAACCACACATCTGATCTAATTTAGGCATTCAATTGAACATGGTGACAGAATAGTAATTAACTTTGCATAATTACGCTCGTTATAATACATAATTATGCATGGGTTGGGTTAAACATTAATTACACACGTTATTTGTATAATTACGCATGGATTTGGTTAACCCTAATTACGCATGTTATATTGGTGACCACGTACCGTCGCACGTTAAGGAGGTCTCGTATTGTAAACTTTCTCCCCCTCTCTCTATACTGGTGACTATGACATTAGCCTTGCTAGGATGATAACGAATCTCACATTCGTAATCATTCAGTGTTTCCATCCAACGACGTTGTCACATATTTAGATCTTTCTGATGGAATATATATTGGAGGCTTTTATAATCTGTGTATATAACACACTTTGTGTCGTATAGAAATGCCTCCACAACTTTAGTACAAATACCACAACAACCAGTTTCAAATCATGGGTGGTATAATTCTTTCCGTGCACTTTAAGTTGTGACGCATAGGCAATAACCTTGCCTCTTTGCATCAACACGCATCCCAATCTTGTGTGCGAAGCATCACAGTAAACCGCGAAGTCTTCAATTCAGTCGGGTAATGATAATACTGGGGTATTACTTAATTTCTATTTAAGAATCTCAAATGATTCTTTCTACTTTTGCCCCCAATCAAATTTAGCGTTCTTGCACGTCAACGCAGTTAGGGGAGTGATTATTCTCAAGAAGATCTCAATGAACCTTCTATAATAACCAACAAATCCCAAACAGTTGCGGATTTCGAAAGGAGTCTTGGGCGCTTCCCAATTCATGATTGTTTCGATCTTCGCTGGATCCACTTGGATTCCGCGTTCACTGACCACATGTCCTAAGAATTGGACTTCTCTAAGCCAGAATTGGACTTCTCTAAGCCAGAATTCGCACTTAGATAATTTTGCATAAAGATTCTCTTGCTTCAGCAATTCCAGAATACATCTAGGATGTTTCTCATGATCATCCTTGTTGTGTGAATAGATAAGTATGACGTCCATGAAGACAATGACAAACTAATCTAAATAAGTTTTGCAGACTCTGCTCATGAGATCCATGAAAATTACTCGAGCATTAGTGAGTCCAAATGGCATAACCAAATACTCATAATGTCCATATCTCGTTCTGAATTCAATCTTTGGAACATCTTCTGTTCTGACCTTCAGTTGATGATAACCCGATCGAAGATCGATCTTAGAAAAGAAACTTGCCCCTTGCAATTGACCAAACAAATCATCAATTATTGGCAAGGGATAACGATTCTTGATTATTTTCTTATTCAGCCTCATGATAGTTAATGCACATCCGCATTGAACCGTCCTTTTTCTTGACAAATAAGATAGGAGCTCCCCAAGGGGATGAACTAGGTTGTATGAAACCTTCCTCTAGTAGCTCCTCAAGGTTCCGCATTTAGTTCCTTCATCTCGGTTGGCGCCAAGCGATATGGAGCTCTAGCTATTGGAGCTGACCTAGATAATATGTCGATTCTGAATTCGACCTGCCTTTCTGGGGGTAATCCCGGTAATTCTCTGGGAATACGTCGTGGTTTTCAGAGATGACTGAATTATCTTCTATATTGGGCTTTGATGTATCTACCATCACATGTGCCATGTAGATGACACATCCTTCAAACATTTAAATGCCTAGAGCAATGATGCATTCTCAGGCAATCCATAGTGTTGATCCCGTGAATGATGAGCGTCTCTCCAGATGGGGATTTAATTTCGATTAGCTTTTTATCACGGGCAATGCGGGTCTAGTTATGGGATAACCAGTCCATTCCTAAGACTATAGCGAACCCTACAAGAGTCATAGGTATGAGGTTTATTGGATATATTCTTGATGGATATAACACATCCCTCCAGAGTTTTTGAAGTTATTTCAATGGTGCCATCGGCCATTTCTACTTCATATGAATGATCTAGAGTTCTTAAGGGTAGATTTAATAGTTCACTAAATTTATGATCTACGAAACTTTTATCATTTCCAGAATCAAATAAGACACGTGCATAAATGTTATTAACAAGAAACGTACATGTTATAACATTCGTGTCTTTCATCGCCTCCCTTGCGGTTAACTGGAAAGCTCGAGTGTTTGATTTCTTTACCTCTCTAGTCTTGGAGCTTCCACAGATTGCGTGTTTGGTGCAACTGGTCCTGATGTGGCCCTTTTCAGCACATTCGAAACATACGGGATTCTTTATTTCTTTACACTCGTGTGTTTTTTGGTCGGTCTTCTTGCATATGCCACAGGGTTTCTGTTGTTGTTCCGACCGACATTGTCCCCAATGTCTTTTCCCACATGATTTGCATTCAGTCCTATAATCATTGGACCTCATTTGATTCTTGCTTGAACCAAATATTCCTTTCTTCGAGTTTTGGAAACGATTATCCTCTCGCTTCCTTTTCCCCTCAACTTCTGATTTAATCATTCTTAATCTCATTTCATCCTCAGTCAGTGAGAGAGGTAGGTCCACCGCTGATCTGAAAGTATCGGGTTTAAAGGATTTAACCATCCCCTTGATCTCTGGTGCTAATCCACTAATGAAACGCAAAATGCGTTTAAATTTAGGTATAATCAGATATGGAACCAATTTGGACATGTAATTGTAGTCAGACACATACTTCCTACAGTCCAGATTCTTCATTGTGAGAGTCAGAAAATCTGACTCTACCTTCTCAACTTCAAGAGGAGGGCAGTAGGTTTCTTTAATCAACTCAACGAATTTGTCCCAACCCATGTGGTACAAAGAAACCTTTCTAGTAGACTGAACCATAGCTTTCCACCATATCAGAGCATCATCCTTAAAGGATTAAGACACATACTTGATGGTGTCTTTCTTAACACATCCGCTGATATCCACAGCAGTTTCCATTTCATCTAGCCACTTCATGGTCTCAATAGCTCCCTTTCCCCCATGAAGTCACGAGACTTACATGAGACAAAGTATTTATATGAACACCCTTCTTTACAATTTCGGTGTTCTTTCTTGGCAACATGTTTTGATTCGCTCCTCTCACTCTTAGTAGAGGAGAAATGTGAATGGACTTTTGAAATGAAAATTACAATACTATGTCCTTAAAGGACTTTTGGAATAAAAATTATAATAAATAAATATTTAAAATCTTCAGTCGTCTCTCCTTCCTCTCACTAGCTTGGAGAGCTCCGTTCACTTCTTGTATATTTTGCTCGTCCTCTGTTCACTTCTTTGGACTTATCGTTGGATTTGTTCGGTTCGTTCCAACGCTTGGTTGATAGCTTCAATAGGTGCTTGTTGTTAAGGTGGTTGTGGTTAAGGCACAACCGGGTACTGATATCCGGGGTTTGGATATCCTGGATTTTGGTAGGTGGGAGGAAAAGGAGGTGGATACAAGGCGTTTTGAATGACCGCGTGTATGTATGGGTCATAGTATGGAGCCGGATAGGTGTAATCGGTAGCAACCGCAGCATAGGAACTATCATATCCAATCATATTTGGATATGTGGGAATGGGGTTATCGAAACCCGTAGGTGGTGGCTCGGTGAAAGGAGCAGTATTAGAGGGTCCACTCATTTGGGGGTCCTCCGGTATCGGCGAGTATGATGTTGGAAGGGGTGGAAGAGATCCAGACCATTCTCCGATGCGTACCGACATTCGTGCTCCGGTACGGGGCTTCCTCGGCTGTGGTGGTGGTTGTTGTTGTTCCACCGGCGCATCATCTTGTGGAGGTGGTGGAGTTTGAGGAGGTGGATATAGGGGTGTTTGAGGTTAATGTTCGGGTGTATAGTAAAAAGTAAATTGATTAAAATATTGGTCCCATTCGTCAGGACCTTGGTAGGCGACCCTGCATAAGAAGCAGTGCCGCTTGAAATTTCAATAGGGTGTTGGTTAGATCTAGACTGGCATCTCCGGGTCTGAATCACTGTCTATTTGGTTTTTGCTTGGGTGTAGAGAGTTCAGGTAATTGGATGTGTGGAATGAGTCATGGTGGGAGTGGGAGTGATGTGAATGGGAGTTGTGTGAGTATGAATGTCTAGCCGGTTGGGATGAATGGGATTAATTTGAATGTTGTGAATGCTCAGAATGGTGGGAGTGTGATGGTTACAGTTAGAAAGGTTTGCGTCCTCTCATGGGACCTTTTCCCATTCCTCGTCTCCTTGGCGGCATGATTACCTGTCAAATATGCATATTTAAAAATCATTAATAACTATAGGGTTTCTATCCTAGCCTTACTTAGAAGACTTAGACACAGAATTTCCTATGGGATCTATAGTTGTGATATTTAAGCTTAGACACAAAAGGCTAGTGTCTAATTCGTTCAAACCGTGGCTCTGATTCCAACCTGTCACACCCTGATTTCCCGGCGGGCCCGGACTTGGGGTATATGCGTGACGATTGATATCAGTAATCAAAATACATAGCGGAAGATGGGATTTTAAAGTAAATTAAATAAAAGTACAAACTTGAAATAAAGTTCAAAATTAATACACGTTGTTCGTACTGAAAAGATCCACAGTCGGATCGAATGTATAAAATACGACTTGAGACTAATAAGGTCTTTTTCGTAGAGTTGCAAATTCCAATATTTCTTGCTAAATAAATTGCGCTTAGTCTTTTGAAAATACGTCAGTTTTCACTGGTAAATACAATTAGCCGACTCTTTTGAAATTCTTTTCAAAGTATATTTGATACCATTTGATATATCATTTTTAGATAACTTGGGACAAACTATATCTTTTGTTACCAGTTTTTTATGCTTATCAATATAGTTGGGGACCAGAACTAAACGCCAGTACATGATTAATCGACATACCACATTTTCAATATCATATAATTATAGCATTAGCGTATGTCAGGTGTATTCCTACACCCCGCGCTTAGGTCGTGTCCATTTGCAATTAAATGAGTCGGGATATCCAGGACACGATCATATTAACCCCCAATATTTAAGTTATCAAGCAAAACAGATTAAAACGGGTTATTTTAGTTTCTTTGACATCATTCGCCCTTTATTCAATACCCGACCAAGTGGCTAGTGCCATATCCTAAGCCTTTATAAAAGAAAATAGACTAAGAGTATTTACCTATGCTACTTTTTACCGAGGAGGAGGTAAACGTGCACCCCATTGTCAACTTTGTTGTCAAGAGGGACATTATGCCCTGACTTGTCTTTGCATTGCTTTATTTGCAAAGTCTAACTCTTATAATGCAGCACATATCGCATAAGCTTTCCTTACATAGCAACAATACCTGGGATCTTGTTCCTCGCCATTCTTCTTTGAATATTGTTGGTTTGAAATGGGTGTCTCGTATCAAATATAATGTTGATGGTTCCATTGATAGATTCAAAGCAAGACTAGTTGCTTAAAGTTTTAGTCATCTTCCGGGTTTCGATTATTCCCATAGGTTTAGTCTTGTTTTTAAAGCGTCAACCGTTCTTGTAGTTCTTTCCATCACCGTACCCTAAATTGACGATTGTACAAACTAGATGTCAAAAACTCTTCCATAAATGGTTACTTAACCGATACCGTTTTTATGGAGCAACCACCGGGATTCATTGATCCTCGATTTCCAAATCATGTTTGCCGTCTTAAGAAAGCTCTCTACAGTCTCAAGCAAGCTCCCCTTTTAGTCAAACAAGGATTCTCATGTAGTCAAGCAGACACTTCATTGTTTGTTTTTCTCAAAGGTTCCTGTTTACTATATCTATGGACGATATAATTTAATTGGGAATGAAGAACCATCTATTCAAAGATTCATTGCCTCTCTTCATCGAGAATTTGCCATTAAAGAACTAGGAAATCTTAGTTGCTTTGTCGAATTGGAGGTTACTTATACATCCTCAGGATTGTTTTTTAGTCAAACAAAATATGCTCACGGAAATCTAAAACGAGCAGGCCTTCGTGAGTCTAAACCCGTAGGTACTCCTCTTGGCACAAATGACACATTTATATCTGCTGGTGAGCCACTTCATGATAGCACACACTATCGGTGACTTGTTGGAGCTCTACAATACCTCACCATCACCAGACCAGATTTATAGTATAACCGAAGCACTAATAACCGATAACCGACATAACCGAACCACTAATAACCGATAACCAATATAACCAATATAACCAATGGTTATGAAACTTTGTATAACCGCTCAATCGGTTATGGTTATGGTTATGAAGCTTTGGTTAACCGATATAACCGAAACCGAACCGAATTTGTAATGTTAACTTTATATAATGGATTTGTGTTTTACAAAACCATATAGAGGGTTTTTACTAAGATAAAAGTATGTTAGTAATAAAATGGTCTTGATGTAGATGCCATTTATTTTGATCAAGAACTAAGGTGTGATGTCCATAATTTTTTTTGTTTGAGAATTACCTTATTAAAAAGAACCCAAAATCGGTAGTTTAACCAAAAAGTTTAGTCTCCATTATCTCATAAAATAGGCTCAAGCTAAGTTTAAATCGTGCACAACCCTATTTATTTCAAACTTTACTTGGTTACTTAACCGAAATTAACCAAAACCGAACCATAACCGACTTCATAACCGATTAACCATAACCGAACTAGCGGTTATGGTTATGGTTAATAGTAAAAACCGAACCAAACCGGCCCATGCACACCCCTAATTTATACTATGTCATGAACCAAGCAAGCCAATTCCTTCATGCTCCCATTGTTTCGCATTTTACCATGGTGAAGGAGAATTCTTCGTTATGTTAACGTGACACTTTCGCATGGCTTGCTCTTCTCTATATTGAAAAGTTTCTCTTTATATGGCACACTTTCGCATGGCTTACTCTTCTCAAAGCCAAAAAGTTCCTTCTTATATGACTATTCCGATGTCGATTTGACACGTTGTATTGACACTCGTCATTCTACATATGGCTATTCTATATTTCTAGAAGGCAATCTCGTCTGTTGGAGTGCTAAGGAACAACCAACCGTGTCACGCTCTAGTTGTGAATCGGAATATCGCGCCATGGCAAACACCGCTTCAGAAATAATTTGGTTCACTCATTTGCTTCGAGATCTTAATGCTTTACCCACTAGTCAACCAACCTTGCTATGTGATAACCTAAGCGTTGTTTTTCTCAGTCAAAACCCGGTATATCATAAGCGTGCTAAACATATTGATATTTACTATCACTTTGTTTGTGAGCTAGTTTCATCAGGAAAACTTCACACCAAGTTTGGTCCTACCAAGCTTCAGGTGACTGACATCTTTACCAAACCTCTTCCCAAACCGTTATTTGAGGACTTTCATGACAAGCTCGGTTTTCGTCCACCACCCATTTGCTTGTGGGGATAATTAGAAGAAACTTATCTATATATTCTTGACTCATGTAAAATCAAATATACGGTGAAATATGTTTCCCTCTCAGCAGATACCTTCCTTTGGACAAAACTTCATTAACTTTTTTTGTTTTCTAGCTTTTTGCTAGATACAATTTTATTTAATAAAATTTATTTGGTAAAAACAATGGTTAATGCGTCTAACATGTTAGCTTTTCTCTGTTTTCATGTATGCTAAACTCTTATCACACAATTTCAAGTCTTAATGCAATCATAACTCCATGTTTTATGTTGGATGAATTATGATTAGACATAGTTTTCATAATGTTTCATTTTTTTCGTTGTTTTTCAATAAGATGGATGTTTAAAGAATTTATGAAACTCTATTGTAGCGATTGAACGCTTTTGTCGTTGTTTTAACCTTTTTCAGTTAGATTCCAAAAGACTAACTCACACACTCGCTAAACATACTCGTAAATCTACATGTGTTGTCCACTACGATACTAGAATCCTTACCATTTAGGGAGGGAAACATTTTTCCAACGTCTTGTTATCAGTACCAAAGGGCTTGTAGCTCAGTCATACTAAGTAGTGTAATAAGGCGTTGACTCCCAAGTGATGTAGGTTCAGGTCTCGTGGTAGACATTGGTGTAAAATTTAAAAGTAAAATCATAGGTGTGTGAGTCAGCTATTTATAAAAAAGTTTAATGATCTAATCTTTATAAAGGCCGAGGACAATGATACACCGTTAATGGATCTTTTGACACCCTAACACGTATACGAGTCATATATAATCCTTCCTTTTACATGAATTGTACGATTCGTATACATATATACGAGTTGAATACAGACACCTCTCTCAACAAAGCATACACAACTCAGTTATATGAGTCATATATTAGGGGAGGCGGGGCGCTTAGTCCTTGCCCATCGGGTACCCATACCCGAAGGCCACACACCGCCGCCAGTGGTGCGGTTAGGACCCAGCGGGTAAGGCTTGGTCTTTATACTTGCCGCTCGATGTTGTTGTTTGTTTGAATGCATTTGACTGTTCAATTGTCACGGCCCCCGACCCGGTTTGATCCGTTTCAGGAGCCGCGGGGCAGAAAATCCCGTGGTATTTAATTAATTGAGTTTTACAGCGGAAGTTTTCATTAGGATCTTTTAAAACTGAAGTATTTCCCCAATTATTTTATTTCACAACTCGGGATAAAACCCCGGTAATTTACAATCATTTGATTTCACGGAGAAATCTTTATTTTACAAAAACATGTTTCTTTATTTTATACTGAGCCACTTCCTTGAGCTTGTAGTGCTTTATGGCACTTTTCCTAGATCATAACAGATCACCTGAAACATGTTTGAAAAATGTTTTGTCAGCGGGAAATACTGAGTGAATCCTTCTATTTTGCATAATGATGCATAGTTATCAATTACAGCATAAGAGCGATTACAATGGCTTCTATCTTATTTTTATCTGGCGCTCTGTCACAATGGTGACAAGTCACAATGGTGACGATGGTCATACCACTATTAGATTAATGAACC
This sequence comes from Helianthus tuberosus, assembly GCA_030545235.1. Classification (NCBI taxonomy): domain Eukaryota; kingdom Viridiplantae; phylum Streptophyta; class Magnoliopsida; order Asterales; family Asteraceae; genus Helianthus; species Helianthus tuberosus. Next base: position 116,916,730 of record CM060403.1, on the reverse strand, counting down.
TAAATAGTGATGATTATCCCTGTAGGTCAATGAACCTAACAGTGATTATCCCGAGTAGGTCAATGAACCTAACTGGGAGAAAATTAGTAATGTGCACAATACCCCACTAACCAGTAATTTAAGATATCCACGACTTAGTCCCTATAATTATAACCTTGAAAATAATTTGAGGTATTGTAAAATAGTTGATAAAAAGAGAATGACTCACATTGCAGATTTATACGGGCAGAGTTTAGCCTACTGATTAGCCTTTTAACCTAAATTAATAATAGGCACATAATTCAGTCAGTAACTTAATACAGCATTTACGATAACTCACGAGATCAAATATTCACAACGAATGACAAAGTGCGATACTTAAACATCCATCGAATTAACGACGAATGACAAAGCATAAACCCTAATGTGGGCAGCACTTAAACATCCATTGGATACTTTGATCAATCGGACATTGAATCGTATCAGCGATCGAGTTAATACCCTGTTTGCGGCATCGATTAGTGATCGTGTGTGTGTTTTGGAAGTATTTCTACGATATCTCAGCGTAGAATTGGAATTTTAACGTCGTTTCAACTCCCAGAATCAAGTCCCACTGCCTAATATTTATAGCTGAAAAACCGTCCCCCTCGCGTGGCGCGAAGGGTGCCTACCCACCATAGGGTAGCCCCGTGTCCCAGTAGGCTTGCTGAGTTGGTTTCGTGTTATTTCGAATTTTTGACAACAAACTGTCGAGATAATACTAACTAGGATTTACCCCCCCTGAGTTTTAGGGGCCCTGATCCTGATTCCAATTGTTCTGAAAATTTTAGGGTTTGTGTAGAATCACTTGGGTGTCTCAATTAGAGTTTCCTATTGGTCAATTAAAATAATAATTAAGACTTTTTGCTACGAGTTGTTACATTCTCCCCACCTTAATAAAAATCTCGTCCTCGAGATTTACTGGAATAATTGAGGATACTTTCGCTTTATTTCTGATTCCAGTTCCCAAGTGTACTAAGGTCCTATCTTTGAATCCCACTTTACTTGAACTAACACTAATCGTTTTGTGCTTTGAGAAATTGGATCTTTCTATTTTCTATCTGAAGAGGTTTCTCTACAAATTTTAACTTTTCGTTTACCGTTATATCTTGGAGAGGTACTATCAAAATTTGTCTGATAGACATTTCTTGAGATTGGATACATGAAATACATTATGTACTTCAGCTAACTCTCCTGGTAGTTGTAAACGATAAGCAACTGGTCCTATACGTTGGATCACTGGAAAAGGTCCTAAGTACCTTGGACTTAGCTTTCCTTTCTTACCGAATCTAACAACTCCTTTCCAAGGATATACTTTCAATATTTTGTCTCCAACTCGAACTCCAACAGCTTTCATCTATTATCTGTATAAATCTTCTGGCGATCTCTAACCGTCTTCAGCCTTTTCTTCGTGATATTGAATATCACAGTCGTAGTCACTTAGGATTTTCATCTATCTCTTTTGTTTCATGTTTAATTCTTTTTGCCCAAATATATATCTTAAATTCTTATGATCCGTATAAACAGTAAACTTACTTCCATACAGATAATGTCTCCAAATCTTAAGGACAAAAATCATGACTCCCAATTCTAAGTCATGAGTCATAAAATTTTCTTCGTGCTTTTTCAATTGCCTTGATGCATACGCAATTACCTTTTTGCGTTACATTAACACACATCCAAATCCTAGCTTTGAAGCATCCCCTTATACTTTAAAATCTTCTGTTCCTTCTGGTAAGGCTAGGATTTTGTTAATTTATGCTTTAAGATCCTAAAGGCTTCTTCTTGTTTAGATCCCCATTCAAACTTAACTGTTTTACAGATTAGCTTAGTTAATGGTACAGCTATTTTGGAAAAATCCTTAATAAACCGTCTATAATATCCAGCTAAACCTATAAAACTTCTAATTTCCATTGCGGATTACGGAACCTTCCATTTGGTAATTACTGCTATCTTATCAGGATCTACGTGAATACCTTCATGATTCACCATATGACCTAGAATTTGCACTTCTGGCAGCCAAAATTCATACTTCGAGAATTTGGTGTAAAGCTTCTTTTTTCTTAACAAAGTTAAGAGTATATGAAAATGCTGACAATGTTCTTCCTGACTTTTGGAATAAATAAGTATATCGTTTATAAAAACAATTACAAATTTATCCAAATACGGTTTACAGATTTTATTCATCATGTCCAGGAATGCTGCAGGTGCATTCGTTAATCCGAAGGGCATGATTGTAAACTTGTAATGACCATACCTAGTTCTGAAAACAGTTTTAAGTATGTCTTCCTCTTGTACTTTCAATTGATGATATCCGGAACATAAATCGATCTTAGAAAATATCTATTTCCCTGGAATTGATCGAAGAAATCATCAAGTAATGGGTATTGATTCTTAATTGTAACCTTATTCAATTTCCTATAATCAATACACATTCTCATCGAACCATCCTTTTTCTTAATAAACAACACTAGTGCTCCCCAAGGGGATGAACTAGGTTGTATGAAACCTTTACTTAAAAATTCATCTAATTGCTTTTTCAGTTTTAATATTTCTGTGGGTACTAACCGATAAGATGCCTTGGCTATCGGTATAGTTCCTGGAATTAGATGAATCCTAATTTCTACCTCCCTATCTGGTGGTAACCCTAGTAATTCTTTTGGGAATACATCTGGGTATTCTGAAACTACAGAAATTTCCTTAAGTTCTTTACCCTTAGTATAAATGATTACTGAAATCATATATACTATTCCTTGCTTTCGTTCATAATTTAGCAACTTTCCTTACTGATATGAACTTTATGGGCTTACGTGGTTTATCTCCTGTAATCATAATTACTTCTCCGGTGGGTGATTGAATTTCTATGGAATTCTGATCACAAAGAATTCGAGCATGGTTGGCTACTAACCAATCCATTCCTAATACAACATCGAGTTCAACTAATTTAATTGGCAATAGTTTTGCAGAGAATTTATGTCCTAAAAGTTCTATTTCTATGTTTTGCAGAATCTTATTTATTTTAACTGAATTCTCATCTGCCGTTTCTATTGTAGAAATCTGCCTAATGCTGGTTAAAAGTAAATTAAGAGTTTGGCAGAGTGAAGTATTTCTAAAACTTTGGTTTGCACCAGAGTCAAATAATACTTTTGTGTAAACGTTGTGAACTAAAAACATACCGGCTATCACATCTGGAATCATCTCGGCTTCTTGAGTAGTCAGCTGGAAGGCTCTTACATTCCTTTTTGCTCCTTCTGCAGGTTTAGCTTTATTGTCAGATGGTTTGTTCAGTTTTGGACAATCTGGCCTAAGATGGCCAGCTTCTCCACAGTTGTAGCAGACTGAAAATTTCTTCCTCCTGCAGTCTTCTTCTTGATGCCCTGGAATCTTGCAAAAATTGCAATATCCTTTGCATCTTCCAAAATGCTTCCTTTTGCAAAAATTGCAAAATGGACTAGTGGTAGATTGCCCATTCTCTCTTTTCTTGAAATTGTTATGGTTACCCGAACGGAATTCTTGGGTAATCTTTTGGGCTACTTCCTTCCTTCTATTTTCTTCTCTTGTCCGTACTAGCTCGTCAGTCAGAGTATTGGCTAAATCCACCGCATCATCAATTATGCGAGGTTTCGCAGCCTTGACGATATTACGGATTTCAGAAATTAGTCCCCAAATATAACGAGAAATAAGTACCGGTTCTGGCGAAGCCAGGGTTGGTACCACTCGAGCATATTCGAAGAATGTCGTAGTATACCCTCGACAATCTACATCCACCATCCGATGGGTTAGAAACTTATTTGTCATTTGTTCCTTTTCATACTCGGGACAAAATTTTCTTTCTACAAGACTCTTAAATTCTTCCCAGTTCATAGCATACGCCATCCTTCTTCCTTTTGCCTGTAACACCGTGTTCCACCATTCTAGTGCTCCTTCTTTGAAAAGGTTTAACGCGTACATGACCTGATCATCCTGAGCACATTTACTTATGGCAATTACTGCCTCGGTTTTCTCTAACCAACGCAGTGCCGCAGTTGCTCCTTCATTGCCTGCAAACTCTGTGGGTTTACAAGCAAGAAATTCTTTGTAAGTGTAACCAGGTGTTGCAGCTTTCATTTTCTTAGGAGGAGGAGCTTGCCGTGGTTCATTATCATGATTAACATGATTACCGCCTCCATTTACGCTATTACTGAAGTTATCTTCAGAAATACGTTTGCTAGGAACGATTTGTTGCGGTTCGATTGGATTTTTAATAGCAGCAACAATTGCTGGAATAGCGTTGGCTATCCCTTGAGTAACTATTGCTGGAATAGCATTAGCTATCCCTTGAGCAACGATATTTTCTATATCCTGCCTAGTCATATATTGATCCCCCGGTTGTTGCTCAGATTGATTAACCTCATTAACTGGTTCATTATTAGCGTTTTCCATCTGATAACTAATTTATAGATAAATAATTAGTATAAAAGAAATAATCCAAGGTCGCAATTAATTTTCACATAATCACGTAAACGAATATACAACAAAATTGTAAATTTTCTAATATTTCATTTGTTTTATAGATTATATCATGCTTCTATATACAACCGTTTTATTATTTATTTTACACATACTGATTTTACTATTACTATTACACAACCACAGTTCCATAAATCCCCTATCCTTTGTCAGATGATTTTCTAGTAACGGCGTTCCCTCTCATCTTATTTCCAGGAGATCTGTCCCCCAATCTCTTGGATCCTATTCTCAGCATCCATTAGTTCTTCGCCAAAGTGGCGGAGTTCAGCCATATTCTTGTTACTCATTGGTGGATTTGGTAAAGGTTCTGGTTTGAACTTAGGAAAAAGCTTATAGGGATGGTTTTGTAACAGTATTTCATTATTCAACCATTCGTCTCTTTGCGAGTGGATTGAAGGGTTTGGAATAGCTGGTTCTAAATTCATTGGTAGTTGTGTTTCAAGAGAATGAATAAAATCATTTTCATTAATAGGCTCAATAGTATCATCGTTTGCTATTATAAATCTAGTTCTTCTTGAGATAGTAACCCCTCAATTTGCCTAGAGCTTTCCCCAATTTCCATTTTATTAGACTTGGGTTTCTCGAGAGGTAAAGCGTTGAATTCTATAGGTTCTTCTATGTCTGGTATATACCTATTGAAATCTCTGGAAACTTCTATTCTTACTGGATAGAGATTTAAATTCTGAAGGGCTTCCAACAGATCACTCATGCTATTTATGCAAGATACACACAATTACTAAGTTAAAATTATGACAAAATTTTATAGAAAAACTTTTAAATATTATTTCATATTGGGTAACTATCAAAACAACTGAAAATTAAAACACACTAGGTTTTATTTGTAAATTTATTTACTGAATACGGTTTATAGACTGTAGATAATAGATGTGCTAAAACTTTGAGTCAGAATATTTAAAGATTTATATTTACTACTACAGTAGCTAACATATAAAAATCTGCCCATACTGTTCAAAATTAGTCAGATAATAAAACATATAATCACAAAATAGCAATTAATAAAAATTAAGTATTTTCTAAATACTTAATTGGCTTAAATCAGTGGCTCGATCAGTGGCTCTGATACCACATTTTTATGTCACGGCCCCCGACCCGGTTTGATCCGTTTCAGGAGCCGCGGGACAGAAAATCCCGTGGTATTTAATTAATTGAGTTTTACAGCGGAAGTTTTCATTAGGATCTTTTAAAACTGAAGTATTTCCCCAATTATTTTATTTCACAACTCGGGATAAAACCCCGGTAATTTACAATCATTTGATTTCACGGAGAAATCTTTATTTTACAAAACATGTTTCTTTATTTTATACTGAGCCACTTCCTTGAGCTTGTAGTGCTTTATGGCACTTTTCCTAGATCATAACAGATCACCGGAAACATGTTTGAAAAATGTTTTGTCAGCGGGAAATACTGAGTGAATCATTCTATTTTGCATAATGATGCATAGTTATCAATTACAGCATAAGAGCGATTACAATGGCTTCTATCTTATTTTTATCTGGCGCTCTGTCACAATGGTGACAAGTCACAATGGTGACGATGGTCATACCACTATTAGATCAATGAACCTAAATAGTGATGATTATCCCTGTAGGTCAATGAACCTAACAGTGATTATCCCGAGTAGGTCAATGAACCTAACTGGGAGAAAATTAGTAATGTGCACAATACCCTACTAACCAGTAATTCAAGATATCCACGACTTAGTCCCTGTAATTATAACCTTGAAAATAATTTGAGGTATTGTAAAATAGTTGATAAAAAGAGAATGACTCACATTGCAGATTTATGCGGGCAGAGTTTAGCCTACTGATTAGCCTTTTAACCTAAATTAATAATAGGCACACAATTCAGTCAGTAACTTAATACAGCATTTACGATAACTCACGAGATCAAATATTCACAACGAATGACAAAGTGCGATACTTAAACATCCATCGAATTAACGACGAATGACAAAGCATAAACCCTAATGTGGGCAGCACTTAAACATCCATTGGATACTTTGATCAATCGGACATTGAATCGTATCAGCGATCGAGTTAATACCCTGATTGCGGTGTCGATTAGTGATCGTGTGTGTGTTTTGGAAGTATTTCTACGATATCTCAGCGTAGAATTGGAATTTTAACGTCGTTTCAACTCCCAGAATCAAGTCCCACTGCCTAATATTTATAGCTGAAAAACCGTCCCCCTCGTGTGGTGCGAAGGGTGCCTACCCACCATAGGGTAGCCCCGTGTCCCAGTAGGCTTGCTGATTTGGTTTCGTGTTATTTCGAATTTTTGACAACAAACTGTCGAGATAATACTAACTAGGATTTACCCCCCCTGAGTTTTAGGGGCCCTGATCCTGATTCCAATTGTTCTGAAAATTTTAGGGTTTGTGTAGAATCACTTGGGTGTCTCAATTAGAGTTTCCTATTGGTCAATTAAAATAATAATTTAGACTTTTTGCTACGAGTTGTTACATCAATGGTCATTTGCATTAAATATATATATATATATACACACACAAGGAGGGGCCAGTTAACGTATAAAATGACTTAAAGTACATTGCGTACGCGATTGTTTTTCAACGTGTGATTTTTAAATCCCCGGTGCGATTTCATCATCTTCAACAACATGCGACATTGTTTTTTTATCCCCTCATGCGATTTCATCATCTCCCCCAAGCGATTTGCATAATTTATGCACGCTCTTTTTTTATAACGTGTGATTTCTAATCGCGTACGTAGTGTACGTTAAGGCCAATTGTACGATACACTTTTTTCTATATATATATATATATAGTCGTTGGATCCTGTAAAAAAGACATTTTTCATGAGAAGTGTGAGAAGACATAAGAATTGACATGTAGACATCATGTTTTGGACTTAGACATGATGTTTTGGGTTGTTTTGGCAAGAAAAAACACCAAATATAACAATTTAATACACAATGCAATGAATTCTAGGCTTAAAATATAAAACATCATGCCAAGAACGTTAAATAGTGTGTTTTAAGTGTTAAGCAGTGTGTTTTAGTTGTGTTTTAAATTCCACGCCCATATTACGTTGCATTGTGTTTTAAATTGTTATGTTTGGTGTTTTTCTTGCCAAAACAATCCAAAACATCATGCCTATATCCAAAACATGATGTCTACATGTCAGTTCTTATGCCTTCTCACACTTCTCACGAAAAAAGGTCCTTTTTACAGGAACCTCACCCTGTATATATATTAATATAACGCCCACTATAAATACATACACATATCACACCAATTTTATAAAAAAAATAACTCAACTATACACTCACAAATATTAATCTCTACACACTAAAAAAATGGCAAGAAGATCGTGGAACAAATAGGAAGAGCTAGTTTTTGTCAATTCTTGGTTGCATGTGACCGATAATAGATGAGGAGGCATTCAATTTAGTGTAGTCTTATTTGAAAATTTTCGCCAATATGTAGAAGAAACCAATTGCTCTTCGCACCAATTTTGCGCAGAGTTTCATGTTATTTTTAAGTAGGTTTGCAAATTTCATCAACTCTACAATATTACGATGGCAAACGGTTTCGGCTTAACAGAGGCACAAAGGATTGCCCAGGCCTATCGTGAATACCAAATTATATACAAATGAGTATTTACTTACATCGAGCCTCAACCTGTGCATCCAGATGTCGACATCAACGGTTCTTCAGCCGTTGATGATTAATTTTTAAATTATCTAGTTTGTGTAAGTTTTATATAATCTATTGTTTTATATATTTTAAATTCATATGCTATATTTATTTATAAAAAAAAAGAAAAAAGAAAGAGGGTGGGAAGGTCTGTGTGGCACCACTAAAGACGGTAGTTTAGGGTAGTAGATGGTGTAAGTGACATGGCGTAAGGGTAGGGAGACTGAGCACCCCTTCCCCAATTAGGCATAAAAAGATTCAATTAGGGGTACTCATTAAACGAACCTTAAGGGGATACGGGGTGCTCAGACCCCTGCCTTCGGGTACCCCTTACCCGCAGGCCGTACACCGCCACCAGTCCTGCGTCTAGTACCTTAAGGTTAGGGGATGTTGGGTGGAAGCCCATGGTTTATGTGGGTGGGTATGAGAGAGATAAAGAGAGTTGTGTGTATGGAGAGAGAAAATGGTGAGGTCCATGTTTTAGGATACTCATGCCACTAAATCAGGTAATTCAGAGTAGTAGATGATTTAAGTTGGATGACACAAGAAGATTTAGTGGAATTAGGGTAGAGAGGGTGTGAGCCGTCTTCTCCCTAATAACTTAAGGTTTAGAATTGTACTTGGTAATAATCGTTTAGGAAAAAAGAAAAAGAAAAAAGCCACTTATGGTATAGCCTAGTGGTAAGAGAAATTGTATTTTGTGGGGAAATCAAGTTTAATCCTTAGGATGTGCAAGAACAGAAACGACAACATGACAGTAGACTTGAATGGGTAATTCAACGAGGAGAATAATTTCATAAACATAGAATCACATTTGACAGCCACAATGAGGGGAGCTGTGGGAGTGAATCTCCAACATCATGAGCAAATGATCAGAGAAGCGTTAAGGGAAGAAGGAATTAAAAAGTTTCCAGATGAATTTTCTATCCTTAAACATTATAGGGTTATGAGGGGGGGGGGGATAAAACGGGATGGGTTAAAGATTTAAAAAGAGAAAATGGTATTGATTTCATGGCTTTACAAAAAATCCAGTTTAATGACATTTCAGGTATTATGTTTGAGAAATTCTGGGGAGCAGGCAAGTTTGAGATGGACCACGTTCCAGCAGAAGGTAGATCTGGAGGAGTTGTCAGCTTATGGGATTCTAGCGTTCTCAAGGTACATAATTCCGTCAAGCATTCTAATTTTCTTTTATTATCGGGGGTTTTGAAGGGGAGCAATAAAGCTATAAACATCACTAAAGTGTATTCTCCTCAGAAAGTTCCCCAAAAGAAAGCGTTATGGGATATCATAGGGGGGATAATGGGTAATTTCTCGTGTTGGTGGGTTATCTTGGGGGATTTTAATGCGGTTCGGTTTTTGGAAGAAAGGAGGAACTCCAAATTTAATAAAAAATGTGCTTCCTTTTTTATACTTCATAATGGATAACGGGTTAAGAGAATTTGAGATGAAAGGAAGAAAATTCACTTACCATAAGGATAACGGCAATAAACAAAGCAGGAAAGACAGATACTTGGTATGTCAGGATTTTTTTTCCGCATGACCGGAGGCATGTTTGAGGTCTTTACCTAGAGTTCATTCGGATCATTGCCCTCTCATTCTGACGTGTGCTAATAAAAACTTTGCCCCAAGCCATTCAGATTCTTTAATTCTTGGTTAGACCGAAAGGATTTTGATGATGTGGTTCAAATGGTGAATGATAATTTTGTCAGAATTGGAGATCCGGATGTGAGGTTATTGGAAAATTTTAAAAAGATTAGGGACAATATTAAAAGATGGAAAAAAGAGGTTTTATATAAGGAAGGGGAAAAGGAAAGAATCTTAAATGAGGAGATTGAGAACCTTGACGTCATGTCGGAAGTTAGAGAATTATCAGAAGAGGAGGAATTGATCAAAGAGGAAAGTTATAATGAGTTAAAGGAGATGGAAGAGTATAAAATTAAAGATCTAAAACAAAGAGCCAGAATAAAATGGGATATGGATGGGGATGAAAACTCGGCCTTTTTTCATGGTTACATTAATAGTAGACGGGCTTCTAATAATATTCATGGCCTTTTGATTAACGGAATTTGGACTACTAAGCCATCCTTAGTCAAGAAAGAGATTATGGGTTTTTTCAAAAAGGCTTTCAAAGAGAAATTTAATAATAGATCCAGACTTATTTGTCATAATATTAAAGGCTTGTCGGAGGAGGAAGCGGCGTCCCCGACTGTTCCTTTCAGGAACGATGAGATCAAAAGCGCAGTGTTCGAGTGTGGGGCCGACAAAGCGCCTGGGCCTGACGGTTTCAACTTCAAATTCATAAAAAGGTATTGAAATTTATTTGAGAATGACTTTTATAACCTGTTGGCTACTTTTTACAGTAAAGTCTCTATTGACAAAGGATGTAGCTCACCTTTCATATCCCTTATTCCTAAAAATAAGGATCCGGTGGGTTTAAAAGATTACCGTCCGATCAACCTGATTGGGGTGATTAGTAAAAATATTTCTAAGATTCTTGCTAATCGCCTCAAAAAGGTTATTGGATTTATCATTTCGGAAAAATCAAACGGCGTTTCTTAAAGGCGGGTACATCCTTGACAGTCCATTAATGTTAAATGAACTCATTTCATGGATAAAAAAAAGAGAAGAAAAAAGCGTTCCTTTTAAAAATTGATTTTGAAAAGGCTTACGATAATGTTTATTAGAATTTTCTTTTGGATGTCATGGGACAGATGGGTTTTCCGAAAATTTGGTGTAAATGGGTTGAAGGAGTTTTAGCCTCGGCTAGATCTGCTGTTTTAGTGAACGGGTCTCCCACATTCGATTTTAGTTGTTCCAAAGGGATCGACACGGAGACCCGTTTTCCCCTTTTCTGTTTCTTTTGGTTATGGAAGCCCTATCTAGCATTTTCTGCAAAGTAGGGCTTGAAGGGTTTTTCAAAGGGATTCAAACCCCTAATAATGGCTCGAGGGTCTCTCATCTGTTTTATGTGGATGATGCCTTCATTTTGGGAGAATGGGATAGGGGTTATGTTTGGAATGTGGCTAGATGTCTTAGGATTTTTTACTTGGGTTCTGGCTTAAAAATTAACCTACACAAATCCGTCATATACGGGTTAGGGGTGCAAAATAGCGAGATCAAGGATATGGCTAAGGTGATTGGGTGTAATACCGCTAATATCCCGCTTTCCTACCTGGGTATCACGGTAGGGGCCAATATGAACAGAATATGTAACTGGGACCCGATCGTGGAGATTTTCGATAAAAGATAGTCTATTTGGAAAGCTAAAACTTTATCAATAGAGGGGAGGCTTACTCTGATTAATTCGGTATTGGAGAGCCTTCCTATTCATTATTTTTCGTTATATAAAGCTCCGGTCGGTTTAATCAAGACTTTGGAAGCAAAAATGAGAAAGTTTCTTTGGGCGGGTTCTAATGATAAGAACAATTTGAATTGGGTGGCATGGGACTGGGTCTCTTGGCCTAAGAAAAAAGGGGGTTTGGGTATTAACAGACTTAAGGAAGTAAATGAGGCTCTTTTTTTATGTGGGGTTGGAGATTCAAAGTCGAAAATCATAATCTGTGGAGAAAAGTGGTGGAAGCGTGTCAAAGCAAAAACAACCAAAGAAGCTTCCTGCCGCTTAAAGGTAATTCTACAGGGTGTTGGAATAACATTGTTCAACTGATATCTAAAAAGAAAATAAACGGAAAAAGTTTAGATCAAATGATCATGGGTAAGGTGGGGAATGGGGTGGACATTAGGTTTTGGATTGACACTTGGATGGGCGATCTTCCTTTTGTGGAAAGGTGGCCACATTTGTTTGCATTGGATTCTTGTAAATCTTGAAGGATCTCAGACAGGATTGTTACGGAGCATGGAAATGGTGGATATACATGGAGTTGGGCTAGACAACCTGAGACGGAATTAGAACTAAAGGAATGGCAGGAATGTATAGACGCTACCAACTCGGTGAGATTGTCCAACGACAAGGATGAGTGGATATGGATCGAGGACAGACAGAAAGGATTCTCGGTGAATTCAGTTAAAAAGACTCTTATAAAGGATAGGGGTAACAGTGATCTCCCTAACTTCGAGTGGTGCAAGTGGGTGCCTCTCAAATGTAACATAATGGCGTGGAGAGGCAACTTGGATAGACTTGCTACTAGAGTCAACCTAAGAAGAAGGAACGTGAATATTAATTCGGTCATGTGCCCTTTCTGTGATGAGTACGAGGAATCGGCGGACCATTTATTCACTGCATGTTCGGTGGGGATTAGGATGTGGGCGGCAGTCAGCGTGTGGTGCAACATTCCCCCGATTTTCGCTTTCGAATTCAAAGATTTAATGAATATTCATAACTCTATATAGGTCGGAAAGAAAGCGAAAAAGATTATCATGGGTTTGGTTATGATATCGTGTTGGAGTATTTGGAAAGCTAGAAACGAGTTGATTTTCAATCAGATCAGGAGAAACCCGCAAGATATTGTGATTGATATAAAGTCTAGAGATTTTAGGTGGGTTAAAAACAGATCTTCATGTAAATCTATTAGTTGGAAGGAGTGGTGTAAATACCCTATGTATATGATGTAGTTTTTGGCCCTTTGCCTGTTTGGATCGAGGTCGTGGTTGTTGTTTGCCTTTTGCCCGTTTGGATCGGATGTTGTTTTAATGAAGTTTTATTTTAAAAAAAGGGTGTACCTATTGGCACACCCATTTCACTATATACACACCTAAAAAGGTGTTTTCTGTCTTTATATGCTCACCCTGCAGTGTCGAACTGTGGCCAAAACGCGGCGTATTGGTCCGGTTAATCAGAAAAAGACTGACGGGTGTCTGACGGGTCTGTTGACCGGACCAAAACGCCGAGCTTTGGCCGCGTTTTGGTCCTGTCAACCAGACAAAAGACTGACACCCGGTCTGGTTGACAGGACCAAAACGCTGCCAAAGCTCGGCGTTTTGGTCCGGTCAACAGACCCGTCAGACACCCGTCAGTGTTTGTCTGGTTAACATGACCAAAACGTCGCATTTTGACCACAGTTCGACACTGCAGGGTGTACATATAAAGACAAAAAACACCTTTTAAAGGTAACTATCTACACACTGTGTAGATAGTTTGGCCCTAAAAAAAAATTAAGAGTAAAAATTAGTGGTTGAAAAAAAGAAAAAGAAGCACATGTTTGAGTTTGACCAAGAAAAAGGGTTTGATAAAAATGGTGGTCAACCTCAGGCATGTCAGCACCCAATGAGGGAAGGCAGAGGTATCTCACAGTCACACAGACGAATCTAGCCTTACAGTCTTGGGCCACACCTTTTTTTACTTTTCTCAAACTCCATTTTCACCCTCAACTTTCAATTAACCATAGGATTGCAGCTTTCAATTCATTACATTTCTTTTTGGAACAACAAAAAAATATAATAATCAACTCATAATTTCACGCTAATAATAACTTTAACAAAGTTAAAATATTATTTACTATAGTTTTTCATGTTACATAACTGTATTATTATATGCGTTTCGATTTCCGATGAGAAAAGGTGTTTGTTAGTCTGCCCGTAGTGGGGCGTTTTTTTTTTTTAAAAAATAAAAAAAAACGCCAGAAAACGCCCACTCCTCCACTACACCCGGCGTTTCCGGGCGTTTTTTTTGAAAAAAAATGGGTTTGGCGTGATTTAAAAAACGCCGGAGCTTCATTTCTTTGTCCAATGATACCTTGCCATGTGTATATAATATTTGTGTGTGTTTATGATTAGTTTTTTTTTTCTAAAAAACAAAAGAAGAGGAAGAAGAGAATGAAGTTGCAGGTGGGAGGTGGGAGGTGGGGAGGAAGAAGAAGAAGAAGAAGAAGAAGAAGAAGAAGAAGAAGAAGAAGAAGAAGAAGAAGAAGAAGAAGAAGGAGGGAGTGGTGGGACCTTTGGTGGGGAAAAAAACAAAAAGTAATTTTTAACTTTATTTTTTTTTAGGTTTTTTAATTTTCTGTTTTTTTTTTTTCGGTTTTTTTTTTTTTTTTTTTTTTCAAGTAGTGTAATTTTTATTTTAAATTAATGAAGTTTATTATGTTTTAAATTAAAAAAATAATTGTCAAATGATTGCATGGGCGTTATTGGAATAATGTCCCACTACACCACTTTATGCTATAATGCCCCATGCTGACTGGGATGACACGTGTCGGATAATGCCCCATGGTGGGGGCATTATAAGTTGTTACCACTACACCCGGTCTTACAAGTAATTGAACAAGTATCATCTAATATTATAGGTACATAAGTTAATAAGATGTTTGGTTTGTACCTAACTATCCATCTCATTACCGTCTTAGAGCATTCTCATCAAATCCATCAAATTATACATACATTCCACTAAAAAACAACTCCTAAATCAATATATTTCCACTAAAAACAAATATTTTTTCTCTCCCCTTTTCAATTAAATAATATTATCATCACATTTTTCTCTTTCCTTCACTCACAACCACTTTCAATATATATTAAAAAAATTATACTGGGTGAACAGTGTCCCCCCAAATATACAGATGAACAGTAACATTTTCTCTCTCCTCTACTCACAACCACTTTTTTTACCCTTTACAATATAAAAACTCACCCTCACAAGTTTTGATGGATTGGATGAGAATGCTCTGTTTTAAGTTTCGTACTTAGGCTATGGGGTGTGGGATGGAGCCCCTAGGGGCTTTATCAGGATACGTCAGCGACACATAGGATCCACGTCAGCCAGAGGGCTCTATCACGCCCTCCCTTAAATTGCAGGGTGTGGGATAACGCCCCATATTAAACAAAATAAAAAAAAAAGATTTGTTTGGATGAAATCAAGTGGGTCCCACCTGAACACATGGTTCTTCCTCGTTACCATGTTGGCGAGCTACCTATAGCGCCCCTCCTTGAATCGCATGGTGTGGGGTGGCGTCACCACCCAGGCACCATTGATGTTGAGTTGACAAGGATGGCGTCCCCACACCCTTCGGCCTTACCAATTAGATTTAAGTTTTTATATCACTCCTAAGCAAACAAGTGTCCCAGAGGATATAAAGCAATTATCACTAGAACTCTCTAACCATATACAGAGAAAATAAAAACCTGTAGGTGATATCATGGAGAATTGTATATATAACATTTGCAATGGAGAAACGAGATCTAGAGAAAACGTCTTAAAATGTGAAAATGGTGAGAACGATTCTCAGTCATAAGATCTTAGTGATTTGTGGTTGAGATTGATGCGGTAACATTTTTGTAAATACTAGGGGTCTTGAAACTTCCAAAAGTGGTAAAATAGGAAGATCCTAACAATGGTGCATATGCTAATCACACGTCATTTCCCCCACAATATTTAAACGCCCATAATTTTTTTATACGTGATTATTTTTTTTTTAAATTACACCATAAAATCCAACGTTTTCTCATCTTTCCAATAAGTGTACTACTTATATACTTTTCGGAAAAAAATGAACTAGGTTTTTGTATGGCGTTTTCAACTTTGTGTTTTGAATAAATTGCCAAATCGTCCCTAAGGTTTGGTTAAGTTTGTCAGTTTCATCCAAAACAACTTTTTTGTACCATATTACCTTTCACTTTTAGAATTTTTCGACATTTTCATCCAAACGTCTAACTTTTTTTTGCTAAAATCGTCCCTAAGGTTTGTGATTCTTTTGTCATTTACATCCAAATATATGATAGAAAAAATAACCTAAATTAGACATTTGGTTGAAAATGACAAAAAATCTCAAAAGTGAAGGACAATATAGTACAAAAAAGTTATTTCGAATGAAACTGACAAACATGCCCAAACCTCAGGGACGATTTTGGCAATTTACTATATTGCGTTTTCAACTGGTTTTTTATTATGTTTTTCTAAACTGGGTGTTTATGGCGTTTTCAACTATGTTTTTATGTCGTTTTTCTAAACTAGGTGTTTTTATGGCGTTTTGGTTTTCATGGTGTTTTTCTGAAATATGTGTTTTTTTGGCGTTTTCAACTATGCATTTTCATGGCGTTTTCAACTGTGCATTTTCATGGCGTTTTCTGATCTGTGTTTTAATGGCATTTGTATTTGGACAACCAGTTCATGTCATATTTTTTTATTTCAAAAGTATAGCAATAGTATACTCGTGGAAAAGATGATAAAACACTCGATTTTATGGTGTTTTTTTAAATAATCACGTATAAAAAAGTTACGGGAGTTTAAAAAAGACGGTGGAATATGCATGTGACTTGCATGCGCATAGTCTTTGGCATGTGAGTAGCATGTGCATGAGTTTTGACAATATTACCCTTAGTGTAAGTTAGCACCAACGCTACATGTCAACACCAAAATCGTTCTCATCGTTTTCACACTTTTAGGCGTTTTCTCCGGATCTCGCCCCTACATATATCATCATCATCATCATACTCAGTAAATCCCTCCAATAGCAAAGTTAAGGTAGGGTCTGAGGAGGTTAAGATGTAGACAGCGTTACCTCTACCCCGTAGGAATAGAGAGGCTACTTCCAGTGAGACCCCGGGCTCGATAGTAGTTTTGCATCAAGCCTTGGACATAAGGCATATAACACTCAGCAATTGAGCCAACTGTCGATTAGTGCATGTACCCACTTGTCTTTCGGCTAATGATGTGTGCAAAATGCAACATATAAATTACATCAAATGTGCCATAAAACTAACCCTTTTTTAGTACTAATATTGGAAAAAGTGTGTTTTTGTCTTCCTTTTGTATTTTCAGGATTAAATGAGCTCAAATGAACAAAAGAAGCAAAAAGACAGCTAAATCTAACATAAATACAAGAAAAGGAACAAACGTGGCATGCCCGGCCCCCCGACAACATCTTCCCAAGCAAAAACAAGATAACAGAAGCCTGAACACGCCCCGTGCTCAGTGAGCACGGGGGCGTGCCCAAGTGTCAGCAGAAAAGACAAAGCTGTAGAAGCTTCTATCACCCACCATGGGGGCGTGCCCAGCGGACACGGGGCCGTTTTCAACTCTAAGATTCGCAGAATCTGGGGAAATCTTGATAGTACAGATACGCTTCTGCACACGGGGTCGTGCCCAGCAGACACGGGGGCGTGGTCAACTAATGCAGACAAACTGCAATTAATGAAGAAAGAGAAGGAAGGTGGACACGGGGCCGTGCCCAATGGACACGGGGCCGTGCCCGAGCCTCTGTTCAGCCTATAAATAGGGGTGCTTGGCTCATTTGCAAACCATCCATTGGCACACCACCTCTCTCACACTTCACCCACCACCCACCACCATCACAACACCATCATCCACCACCATCATCCATTGTCCATTGTCCATCATAGAGTGTGTGAGTCATCTCGGGATCCAAGATTGATCGTAAGAGTTCTTGACAATCAAAGGCCATGTTTGCCTAAGTCTCTTACATCACTTGGTGAAGACAAGTGTCTAGTGTAATACTTTTTATTTTTAATCTTTTCGCACTTTTTATTTGGTTATGCATTAATAACTTAATTAATTATCTTTCAATAATCCAACCCTTTAGGATTGTATCCTTGCTGACTCAAACTACTGGGTTGAGGGTAACGTCACCTTCAAAAGAGGGGCCTACTACAATAACTAAGATAATCTCTTAAAAAGTGCATAAGTGCGGAAATAATCAAAGGTTACACTAAACACGAGTCGGAGCCAAGTGATTCATCTTGTCTATCTGTTTTTATTTTATTTTTATTTTCAGCATTTTAGTTAGTTTTTATTTTTCTAGTTTAAAACCTTTTTCTAAACTTTTTGATTTGATTAGACGATGAGGATAAACCGGTATTAAAAGCTCTTGTGTCCTTGGACCACCTCGGTATCTTACCAACACTAAACTACGCTCACGATAGGTGCACTTGCCCATATGTGTGTTTAGTGTTAGTAAATATCGTGTTTTATAAATTTAAAACTTGGCTAAAAAGTGTAAAAGGGCTTAAAATATACATTAAAAACTATACACACTTACGCACATCAGCTAACAACGCCACCACATGAAGCATGATTAACCATCCCCTTCTTTTAACGTTATTTTCACGAAATTAGTAAAATAAAGTTAAAATTAGTGCACTTTCACTTTTGCACGCCGAGAACCCACACATATATACATTATATGTGCATACCGTAAGCGGGGCATGGCACAGACACACACACACACACACACACGCACACACACACATATATATATATAGGGTAAGGATAGTGTAAAAAGGGCCTAAAGTGTGAGAAGTGTAAGAAGTGTTTTAAATCATTAGATCTTTGATCTAATGGTTGAGATCAATAGGGACGAAATTGTGAATTGTGTTTTAATTATTTGGGTTGATTTGAAAATTGCAGGGGTAATAGTGTCTTTTTATATGTTTCAAATAAGGTAACCTCTCCGAAATCCCTGTGATTCTTCTCCTAAATTCCAGCGATCCTTGTTCATCCTTATTCTACAAGTTTATATTAACGCCACAAGGTGTCGTAGTGATCGAATGTTTGAAATCAAATGAAAGTTCAACGAAGTAAGTTCGAATGTTTGTTTCAAACAAATCTAGTAGGATTTTTGATTGAAATTGAAACAATTGAAAAGATGATAAAGCAATAAATATTACGAAATGCTCGATTGTTGTTGTAAGAACCATTTAGGAGATACACTGAAATATGACATGAATTTGTGTATCATTATCTTAACACACGATTGTGTTAATATTGCTTTTATAGGATAAACCAACAAAGCGGATTCAAGATAAATAAATAAATAATTAAATCCGTATATGATGTGTGCAAACGAGATTAGCGCAAGCTTCAAATTTGGGAAAATGTCATCACAAGGTGATCGTGATCAAAGAAACAATTTAATGAAATCGAAGACCAAACAAGCCTGTTGTGGTTCAAAGCAATTGAAGTGCTTGTTGAGATTATTTCGAAGATGATGGCTTCAATTCATCATATGGGACTTTGAATTGAATACGTAATGCGAGCAAGTCCAATCAATGGAACTTGGTTTAAACACAACGAGTTCATGTATCAATAAGAAAGTTCTGACATGGTCACAATAAAAACCATGTACACCATTCAAAAGAAAATCGAGTTTTTCAAGAAATTCATTGACTCGATATCAAAGAGTCATCGTTTTGCAATAATGCGGTTCACAGTGCAGAAATCAAGTATAGCGAAATGATATTTGAGTTTGGATAAAATAACAAATTGGAATGAAGCCCCTTCGTCTTCATAAATTAAACAAACCACATGCGCAACAAACAGTGCATGTGTAACATGTGGATTTACCAAGAAATGAAATAGATCAATATTTGCTACTATGAAAGAAACCCTCATGGTATTAGGAGGAGTAGCAATGCAAAATTCTATTCATAGAGGTCAGAATTTTAACAAAAGAAATTTAAGAATTTTATCTGGAAATTTTGGGTGATAACCGTTGTTAACTGGCATTACCAGGGAATGTCGAATAAAATGAAATAGGGGAATTGCAAAGGTATGTTACTCCTTTTTCAGCGTCAAGAATTGGATTAGACTATGAACCGATTGTTGTGAAATCTTGTTCTATCGTACCTCAGCAAGATTAATGTTGTTTGTAGGATCACGTGGCCAAGTGCTGCTTTTTGATTAGTAATTCTTCCACTAACGGGATTTGCATTGGTGTCGTCATGCCCAATTATATTTTCCAAAGGTCTTGCCTTGAAAGTCGTGTGTGATATACTTCGTCGTCTGTGGACGTATAATTTAAGTTTCATGTGTTTTCTTGTGCACTAGCACAACTTTACATGCTTCTTACTTGCGTTAATAGTTTATGGTAACGCATTGGAAATTCTTTATACTTTTGATGGCGTCCCAACTTAAAGGGTTTCCATTGTTTATATTGTCACACGAGTTACGAGGCAGATGATCAAACGAAATAATGTTTGATATCGGAATTATAGATATATGCAAGAGATTCCTGATAAAGAAATCTAGATTTATTATTGACACATATGCTTGTGCTTTATTCTTAATTGACTTTTGGAATTCCTTATAGATATACATATCTATATAATCATATATTTCACATGCTGTAATATACATACCCTTCATAAGGTTAATGTATTTAGCAGATTCTTATTTCCAAAAACAAGTCAGATATCAGGTCATGATACTATTTAGGGAAATCTTGTCACTTTTTTGACATATTATATACCCCGTCTTATCCAGTTCTCGCCGGAGAGGTAACCCCATTATATCCGAACAAGCTAGAGAGTCTGCTACACCATACCCAGTCTTGCTGTAACACCTCAAAAATTCACGTCCTATAATGTGTTGACACGTGTCATATGTTTGAACGTGTGAAAGAATGTGCTGAAAGGACTAAAGTTGACAAACATGAAAAGTATATGAAAATACGAGTTCTAAATGTCAACAGTGAATAAATATAATGTACTTTAACCCTACATGATGTTTATGACATCAAACGAATATATCATGGATCATACGAAGCTAAAAGTGGGAGATTACAAGCTACAAGGCCTAAATGTGTCAACATGTTTAAATTATACCTCTGAGTGACCTTTTGACAAACCGAAGCTTTGTAACGGTTAATTATGCTCACTAGAATGCACGATATAAATTTCGTAAAGTTTCGTTATCGTATGAGAAAGTTATGATCAAATTCGTGTATAAGGGGTTAAAGCGTCAACGTTGAAAGTTAGGACTTTTCGGGTAACAATAAAGTTAACCGGGGGCCTAACAAAGTGGGTATATGTCTTGAAGCCCTTATACGTAAATTAAGAGGGCTCAAAATGCAAGAAAATAAGGTCTAAACAAAGTTTGAAGAGCCAAGGACCAAAACTGCAATTAAGGAAAATTTTGTTGGATGACACCATAGGCTCGCGTAGCGCGAGCCCTCACTATCATGCCGTCGCGCTACGCGACAACCCCATCTGGACAGATTATTGATTTTGTTTGATCTCTTGTCTGCCATTGCCTTGTATCAGCCTTTAAATCGATTTGCCTCTTCATGCTTGGCCCCTAAACAACCCCTAAACATCTAGGGACACTTGTTAGTGAGTTGTGGTGGGTTGTAGACTTGTGTGTCAATCTTTTGTGGTGACTAAACCACTATATAAAGGCCTTGAGTTGCAACCAATGCTTCACACATTCATTCTTGCAAGTCTGATCATTTGTGGAGCACAAGAGCACCTTCCAAGCCATCCTAGTCGACCACTAGACACTTGTAAGTATGCTTAACCTTCTCTAATTGAGTTTAGCTTAGTTATTTAGCTAAAAGTCAAACCGTCGTAATTAACGGTTGACTTTAAGATTAATCACTAATGGTCCAGTGATTAGTCGAACCAAAGGTAGTTATAAGTTGGTAATAATGTGGGTAATAAAACCTCAAAAGGGTTCCCCCTGATTCCCACTCTAACTAGGTCAAATATCGGGTCAAACTTGTATTTAAAAAAGTCAACATAATGTGTAAATTACAATTTATGCATAATTAGCAATGTAGAACACATACAACCTGTTTGATCATTAATATAACTTGGTAATTAGTGTAAGGACATGTCTAAACATGTTCAACCAGACAATTTACTATTTAGACCCGGTTCGGAACCGAAAGTCGCATAGTTGGACTTATACTTTGACTTTCAGTTCTGACCCGTCATGGTATGTTTTAGAAATACCTTAGAGCTTCATTTGGACCAGGTTACATGCAAGTATAACCCTCTGTGATTATACACCTCTGATCATTAGTTATCCAATTAATATGCATGATCCCGTTAAATGCTCATATGTTGACCATTATGCCCTTTTCACCTTAAAACGTGATTTTTGAAAATGTAAAAGTGTAGAAACCTTAGTTACTGATATATAAACTTATATGCAAAGTTTGAAATCATTTTGAGGTGTAGATTAAGAGTTATGCTCGTTAGCGTAAAATTAAAGCTTTATGTTAATTAAACGGCGTATATAGCATATAGCCTACTTAAACATACTTTTTGATGTCAAACTCTTTACCCAGTAATGTAATATATTATTTTGGGATTTTTAAAGATTTTTAATAATTTTTAGGCTGAGCATAACTTATAGTCGTAGGCTTAATCCGGTAATTGTCGGTTTTGCCCTTACGGGCCATAAAATGAGTTTTACCTATCTAAACGACTCCAAACCTTTTGCTACTAATTAGATATGATAAATAAATTATTTTAAGCCTTCTGGAAATATAAAAATATCAGATTGAAGTATCAAACCCGGAAATGGCCTCTAATCGCCTTTTAAGCGTTTTTAACGCATAGTATGTGCTATAATTATTTTAAACATACAAGGGTTGATACCTACTTATATTTGAGGCAAATTATAATTTTTTAATAGTAAGCAAAGGTTGATAAACTCAGACTTCAGTTTTGAGCTTTTCGGCTTATGTGAAATTACCAAAATACCCCTACGGGGCATAGTTTGGTTATACTTGATAAATTTCACATATATACTCTATCCTACTATTATAACTTAGTAAAATAAGTATTTTTGCTGATTACATCAGACCTGTAACTCAGGTAAATACTCAAACTCTTTTATAACCTTTTAAATGACCAAACTACCCCTACGGGTGTGTTTAAATAAGTTTCGGGCATAATAAAAGGCATCTTACTGATGTCACAACATATATGAAGCATATTAATGTAGGAAACCTGTAAATGGCTCATATGTATACCCGTTACGCTTATTACGCGTTCGGTTCGGTTTATGTAACTAGTTTACATAAACTAGCCTAAACGGGTCAAACCTTATCGGTTTTATCTCAAAATCCAGAGTGTGTATGAAATACCCATATTAAGCAAGTCTCCGAACTTGTCGGGTCTAAATCACATTCTATCCAGTCTTCGCTTATAGTGCGTACGAACCGTATCATTGAAACTAACCGGTCTAAGCTAAGGCTTAATTAAGGACCCGTTAGAAATCTAATAGGTTATTATAAACCTTCGTTCCAGATTAGGAGCCCAGTAAAAGTACTTGCATATACTGTATTGGATTTATACTTTGCTCAGGTAAATACTCTTAACTTATTTTCCCTACACGGGCTTGGGATACGGTACTATAAAAGTACCGCTTGGTCGGTTATGTAGTCATTTAAATCGGATTGTGATTAATGTATTTACATAACCCGCTTTATTCTGTATTATTTGATGTATGGCCCTTGGGGGTTAAATGACCGTGTCCCGGATATCCTTGGCATCATTTTACGAAATGGCCACGACCTAAGCACGAGGTGTAGGCGTACACCTGACAGATGCATTATGTAAAAACTGGTAATCCACTAAAGGAATCAACCTTGTGGGCATTATACCTGTGGCGTGTCAGTTAACTTAAACCGACTCTTCTAACCGGTGCTAATGGACGGCAAATGAGTAAAACTGTATACAAGATTATTTTAATAATTGTCCCAAGTTATAAAGATATTTTTGCCGAAGTGCATTCAAATCAATTTTCAAACTCTTTTCTAAATGAGTCAGTTGAGTTGTATTTACCAGTGTAAACTGACGTATTTTCCAAAAAGGTTAAGTGCAGGTGCTAGACGAAATAGGCTGGTTACTCCAGGCATCATTACTCAAGTCTCGCAAGCTCTAGATGTCAAAGTCTGTTGAACAGTTTGCATTTTATTTTGATCCGCCTGTGGATCCTTACTTTCCGTTGTAATACTGGATATTACTTTTTATTCGGATTGTAATATATTTATCTTTTGCTTCCGCTGTGCATTTATATAATTGTGTTGTTTGACTATTATGTTGCCAACCACGTCACGATAATCCCCCACCGGGCCCACCGGTGACACGTGGAAATCGGGGTGTGACAGGTTGGTATCAGAGCCAACACTGAGTGAATTAAACACTAGCCTTTTGTGTTTAATCTCAGTTACACAGTTGCACATTCTTGAGTCTAGACAAGAACATAGGACTAATCCAAATTCGTTTCATTGTCTTTTAATTACTTCTTTGTTATTTTTCTGATTAGCCCTTGCATGGGCAAGTCATTTTAATTAGAAGTCCCGTTTAGGGCGACCATATATTGTAAATTTTTTTAAAGGAACGATCATATTTAAAATATCATTCCTATATTATAAGATCTACCATTATAATAAAATTGGCAAAATCTAAGAAGGACGAGACCTAGCCATACGTCACATTAAGACAGGGCCAAGATGGTAGATCCACAATTAGATTCAGATCCTTGTTAACAGTTCAATTAGGATTGTTTTGCGTTAAATATTAAAAAGAATCTTAAAGGTAAAACCTAGTCTAAATGTCACTACAGACAAGGCCAAGATGGTAGAACCTATTCAAGAGATTCAAATCCTTATTAAACATCTGGAAGCATATTAACATGCTTGACAAAGTGTGATACGATAAAATCACATAGGTCATTTCTAATTGGGTTGTTCCAAATTCCCTTATTTATATAATCACCCCTTATGGATGAAGTGCCCACGAGCTATGATTAACGTCCTCTGAGACTAAAGACAGTGGTAGCTTACGACTCCCTGTGAAGAAAAGGTAATGAACTTTGATTCAAACCTAAATGCCTCGATTCTCTGAAATCATGGCTTATAAATTAAACTTGTCTACGTGACTAGGCCACTAGTGCTATTATTAACTTATAATTTAGGATTATGATAAAGATCCTGAACAATTTTTATATTTAACAAATTAACTGAAATGTGTATTAAAAGCATGGTTAATAAATCGTTTAAGAACGATAGTACAGTAAGGGCTCCTAAATAAACCTTGCCCTTATTTTCTTTTTGTAGCAACTAAGACTACATGGCTGACTCTGACGAGATAAACAGTCACCCTTTGGAAAACCGCGATGATAATGATCTGATTAATATAACCAAAGGAGAGCTTCGTTCACTGATTGACACAGCTGTATCTAAAGCTGTAGAAGAACAATTTAAGGAGTATAGTGGGACGCATAGTCGAGCCTCATCTATACCCCACACTAAGTCTGTCCCTAAGACTCATTCAGAGCCTCATAACAAGCCGCCCTCTAAGAAAGAGGAGCCAAAGAAGGATAATGATCGACATTCATCAAATGAACATAGTGTTCCATCCAAGAAGATAGCGTTCGATAATGAACCACACACCAAGTCTTGTACCTATAAGTACTTTGTTTCCTGTAAACCCCGATATTTCACTGGGGAGAAAGGAGCAGTAGATTGTATGACCTGGTTGGATGAAATGGACACGGTGGTGGACATCAGCGGTTGTGCTGAAAGGGATGTAGTAAAGTATGTATCCCAATCGTTCAAAGGAGAGGCACTGGCATGGTGGAGGTCTCTCATTCAAGCTGCTGGGAAGATCCCGCTTTACAACATGTCATGGGAGCAGTTTGTTACCCTCATTATGGAAAACTACTGCCCTCAACATGAGCTCGAAAGAATTGAATCTGATTTCTTATCATTGGTGATGACAAACTTAGATTGTCAAGCTTACCTCACCAGTTTCAATACCCTGTCCAGACTGGTTCCTTACCTTGTAACACCAGAGCCCAAGCGAATTGCTCGCTTCATTGGGGGTTTAGCCCCAGAAATCAAGGCCAGTGTTAAGGCTTCAAGACCTGCTACGTTTAGGTCAGCAGCTGATCTCTCTTTATCCCTTACTCTAGATGCGGTCAGGTTGAGATCGCTAAAGAAATCTGAAGAAAGTAAGAGGAAGCGTGAGGATGATAACTCACGAGGGTCAGAGAAGAAGCATAAGGGAAACACCGACTCTAAGAAGTCTGGGTCTGGAAGGAATAGTCAGCGAACAGAGGAAAAACCAAAGTGCACGATTTGCCAGAAACGCCACTTTGGAAAGTGCAGACTTGAATCCAATTCTAATTCAGGAGCACCTGCATGTGGGATATGCAAGTCTAAAGAGCACAAGTCGATAGAGTGTAAGAAGATAAAAGATGCCACATGCTACAACTGCAATGAGAAAGGGCATATCAAAACCAACTGCCCTAAGTATGCCAAGAAGCCTGAAGAGGTCAAGAAGACCAATGCTAGAGTCTTTCGATTGGATGCCAAAGAAGCGATTCTAGATGACAATGTGATTACAGGTACTTTCCTTGTAAATGATGTCTATGCAAGAGTACTTTTTGATTCAGGCGCTGATAAGTCTTTCGTAGATCATAAATTTTGCAAATTGCTGAATTTACCTGTCAAAACCTTGAGTATAAATTATGAGGTAGAGTTAGTAGATGGCACCATAGAAACCGTCTCCACTGTGTTAGATGGATGTGTGATATCCATTAAGAACCACTCTTTTCCTCTATCTCTACTTCCTTTTAAATTGGCCGGTTTTGACATAGTATTGGGTATGGACTGGTTATCTCATAACCAGGCCCAAATCATCTGCAACAGAAAGCAAGTGGTGATAAAGACTCCGTCTCGTGAATCGCTTACCATTCGGGGAGATACCCAGTATGGGCTGCCTGAGCAAGTGACTATGCTCAAGGCTTCAAAATGTTTAAAGAAGGGTTGTGTCATCTACATGGCACAAGTGATTATAGATGAGCCTAAACTGAAGATCGAAGACATCCCCATCATTTCTGAATACCCAGAAGTTTTTCCGGAAGAACTACCTGGTTTGCCACCAGATAGGAAAGTGGAATTCAGGATTGATATCATCCCCGGAGCAGCACCTGTTGCTAGAGCACCTTACAGGTTAGCCCCAACGGAAATGAAAGAATTGAGGACACAGCTAGACGAATTGCTAGCCAAGGGTTTCATTAAACCTAGTTCGTCTCCTTGGGGAGCGCCAGTCCTGTTTGTCAAGAAGAAGGATGGATCGATGCGTCTGTGCATCGACTATCGTGAGCTTAATAAGGTCACAATCAAGAATAGGTATCCTTTGCCCAGGATCGACGATTTGTTCGATCAGTTACAAGGGGCAAGTTATTTTTCGAAGATTGATTTTAGGTCAGGCTACCATCAACTGAAGGTTAGAGATAAAGACGTGCATAAAACAGCATTTAGGACTCGTTATGGTCATTACGAGTTCCTAGTGATGCCTTTTAGGCTCACTAATGCACCAGCCGCGTTCATGGATCTCATGAATCGCGTTTGTAAGCCTTACTTAGATAAATTCGTCTTCGTTTTCATCGACGACATTCTTATCTATTCGAAGAACCAAGCCGACCATGAGAAACACCTTCGCTGTATTCTCAAACTCCTGCATCAGGAGAAGCTCTATGCCAAATTCTCTAAATGTGAATTTTGGCTTCGAGAAGTCCAATTCCTTGGACATGTGGTGAGTGAGCATGGTATCCAAGTGGATCCCGCTAAGGTTGAAGCAGTTATGAACTGGCAAGAACCAAAGACGCCTACAGAGATTCGTAGCTTCCTGGGATTGGCAGGATATTACAGGCGTTTCATTGAAAATTTTTCAAGGATTGCTGCACCCCTAACTTCCTTGACTAAGAAGAAAGTAAAGTTCGTTTGGGGCCCTAAGCAGCAAGAGTCCTTTGATATCCTAAAGCAGAAGTTGAGCAACGCTCCAGTACTGACATTGCCAGATGGAATCGAAGAATTTGTAGTTTATTGTGATGCATCACACACTGGCATGGGGTGTGTGCTTATGCAGAAAGGCAAGGTTATTGCCTATGCTTCAAGACAGTTAAAGGTGCATGAAAAGAATTATACCACCCACGACTTGGAGTTGGGTGCCGTTGTATTCGCACTAAAACTGTGGAGGCATTATTTATATGGTATTAAGTGTGTGATCTATTCCGATCACAAGAGCCTCCAGCATCTGTTCAATCAGAAAGAATTAAACATGAGGCAACGACGTTGGATAGAGACTTTAAATGATTATGATTGTGAAATCAGATACCATCCCGGCAAGGCGAATGTAGTCGCCGATGCCTTGAGTCAAAAGGAAAGGTCGAAACCCATCCGAATCAATGCCAAGAGCATTGAAATAAAGAATAATTTGATTGAAAGGTTGTTAGCTGCACAAAAAGAAGCTGTGTTGGAAGCTAACTATCCTAATGAAAAGTTAGAAGTAATTGAGGAGCAGTTATCTCTTAGCAAGGACGGGATTCTAAGAATGAATGGACGAATATGGGTTCCAATTTTTGGAGGACTTCGTGATGTTATCCTCCAGGAAGCCCACAGTTCCAAATACTTCGTTCATCCTGGAGCTGATAGATGTACCAGGATCTAAGGGCAAATTATTGGTGGATAGGCTTGAAAAAGTCTGTAGCCGCCCATGTAGCAAAATGCTTGACATGTGCGCAAGTCAAAGCCGAGCATCAGAAACCGTCAGGTTTGCTACAACAGCCTGAACTTCCTACGTGGAAGTGGGTAATGGTAACTATGGATTTTATTACCAAGTTACCCAAGACAAGGAAAGGAAATGATACAATATGGGTTATAGTTGATAGACTGACTAAGTCAGCACATTTCTTACCCATTAAGGAGACTTATAGCTCCGATATGTTAGCCCAGTTATACGTTGATAAGATTGTAGCCTTACATGGCATACATGTGTCTATTATCTCTGACCGAGATACTAGATACACGTCACATTTTTGGAAGAGTTTCCAACAATCTTTGGGCACACGCTTGAATTTTAGTACGGCTTATCATCCTCAGACTGACAGTCAGAGTGAGCGTACTAGTCAAACGTTGGAAGACATGCTACGTGCATGTGCGATCGATTTGGGTGGTAGTTGGGATAAGAACCTACCATTAATCGAATTCTCCTACAACAATAGCTACCATACCAGCATTAAGGCTGCGCCCTTCGAGGCATTATACGGTAGAAAGTGTAGATCGCCCGTTTGTTGGGCGGAAGTTGGAGATGTCCAATTATCAGGACCAGAGATAGTCTTTGAAACGACGGACAAGATTGTCCAGATTCGAGACCGTCTCAAAGCTGCCTGAGATAGGCAGAAGAGCTACGCAGATCCGAAGCGTAAAGCTTTTCACTTCGAAGTAGGTGACAAAGTATTGCTAAAAGTATCACCCTGGAAGGGGGTGATGCGATTTGGTAAGAAAGGCAAGCTAAGCCCGAGATACATAGGACCTTTCGAGGTTATCGAACGTGTCGGGTCAGTTGCCTATAAGTTAAACTTACCTGAAGAGCTCAGTGGTATTCATAACGTATTCCACATCTGTAATCTGAAGAAGTGTTTCGCTGATGAATCACTGGTTATACCACATACAGATGTGCACATTGACGAGAGCTTAAAGTTTGATGAAAAACCTTTGTCGATTGAGGATCGACAGGTAAAGAAGCTTCGAAAGAAGCATGTACCTATTGTAAAGGTCAAATGGGATGCCCGTAGAGGTCCCGAATACACGTGGGAGGTTGAATCCATGATGAAAGAAAAGTACCCTTATTTATTTCAGTAAATCTCGGGTCGAGATTTATTTTAAGGGGGTGAGGATGTAACACCTCGAAAATTCACGTCCTATAATGTGTTGACACGTGTCATATGTTTGAACGTGTGAAAGAATGTGCTGAAAGGACTAAAGTTGACAAACATGAAAAGTATATGAAAATACGAGTTCTAAATGTCAACAGTGAATAAATATAATGTACATTAACGCTACCTGATGTTTATGACATCAAACGAATATATCATGGATCATACGAAGCTAAAAGTGGGAGATTACAAGCTACAGGGCCTAAATGTGTCAACATGTTTAAATTATACCTCTGAGTGACCTTTTGACAAACCCGAAGCTTTGTAACGGTTAATTATGCTCACTAGAATGCACGATATAAATTTCGTAAAGTTTCGTTATCGTATGAGAAAGTTATGATCAAATTCGTTTACAAGGGGTTAAAGCGTCAACGTTGAAAGTTAGGACTTTTCGGGTAACAATAAAGTTAACCGGGGGCCTAACAAAGTGGGTATATGTCTTGAAGCCCTTATACGTAAATTACGAGGGCTCAAAATGCAAGAAAATGAGGTCTAAACAAAGTTTGAAGAGCCAAGGACCAAAACTGCAATTAAGGAAAATTTTGTTGGATGACACCATAGGCTCGCGTAGCGCGAGCCCTCACTATCATGCCGTCGCGCTACGCGACGGCCCCATCTGGACAGATTATTAATTTTGTTTGATCTCTTGTCTGCCATTGCCTTGTATCAGCCTTTAAATCGATTTGCCTCTTCATGCTTGGCCCCTAAACAACCCCTAAACATCTAGGGACACTTGTTAGTGAGTTGTGGTGGGTTGTAGACTTGTGTGTCAATCTTTTGTGGTGACTAAACCACTATATAAAGGCCTTGAGTTGCAACCAATGCTTCACACATTCATTCTTGCAAGTCTGATCATTTGTGGAGCACAAGAGCACCTTCCAAGCCATCCTAGTCGACCACTAGACACTTGTAAGTATGCTTAACCTTCTCTAATTGAGTTTAGCTTAGTTATTTAGCTAAAAGTCAAACCGTCGTAATTAACGGTTGACTTTAAGATTAATCACTAATGGTCCAGTGATTAGTCGAAGCAAAAGTAGTTATAAGTTGGTAATTATGTGGGTAATAAAACCTCAAAAGGGTTCCCCCTGATTCCCACTCTAACTAGGTCAAATATCGGGTCAAACTTGTATTTAAAAAAGTCAACATAATGTGTAAATTACAATTTATGCATAATTAGCAATGTAGAACACATACAACCTGTTTGATCATTAATATAACTTGGTAATTAGTGTAAGGACATGTCTAAACATGTTCAACCAGACAATTTACTATTTAGACCCGGTTCGGAACCGAAAGTCGCATAGTTGGACTTATACTTTGACTTTCAGTTCTGACCCGTCATGGTATGTTTTAGAAATACCTTAGAGCTTCATTTGGACCAGGTTACATGCAAGTATAACCCTCTGTGATTATACACCTCTGATCATTAGTTATCCAATTAATATGCATGATCCCGTTAAATGCTCATATGTTGACCATTATGCCCTTTTCACCTTAAAACGTGATTTTTGAAAATGTAAAAGTGTAGAAACCTTAGTTACTGATATATAAACTTATATGCAAAGTTTGAAATCATTTTGAGGTGTAGATTAAGAGTTATGCTCGTTAGCGTAAAATTAAAGCTTTATGTTAATTAAACGGCGTATATAGCATATAGCCTACTTAAACATACTTTTTGATGTCAAACTCTTTACCCAGTGATGTAATATATTATTTTGGGATTTTTAAAGATTTTTAATAATTTTTAGGCTGAGCATAACTTATAGTCGTAGGCTTAATCCGGTAATTGTCGGTTTTGCCCTTACGGGCCATAAAATGAGTTTTACCTATCTAAACGACTCCAAACCTTTTGCTACTGATTAGATATGATAAATAAATTATTTTAAGCCTTCTGGAAATATAAAAATATCAGATTGAAGTATCAAACCCGGAAATGGCCTCTAATCGCCTTTTAAGCGTTTTTAACGCATAGTATGTGCTATAATTATTTTAAACATACAAGGGTTGATACCTACTGATATTTGAGGAAAATTATAATTTTTTAACAGTAAGCAAAGGTTGATAAACTCAGACTTCAGTTTTGAGCTTTTCGGCTTATGTGAAATTACCAAAATACCCCTACGGGGCATAGTTTGGTTATACTTGATAAATTTCACATATATACTCTATCCTACTGTTATAACTTAGTAAAATAAGTATTTTTGCTGATTACATCAGACCTGTAACTCAGGTAAATACTTAAACTCTTTTATAACCTTTTAAATGACCAAACTACCCCTACGGGGCATAGTTTGTGTTTAAATAAGTTTCGGGCATAATAAAAGGCATCCTACTGATGTCACAACATATATGAAGCATATTAACTTAGGAAACCTGTAAATGGCTCATATGTATACCCGTTACGCTTATTACGCGTTCGGTTTATGTAACTAGTTTACATAAACTAGCCGAAACGGGTCAAACCTTATCGGTTTTATCTCAAAATCCAGAGTGTGTATGAAATACCCATATTAAGCAAGTCTCCGAACTTGTTGGTCTAAATCACATTCTATCCGGTCTTCGCTTATAGTGCGTACGAACCGTATCATTGAAACTAACCGGTCTAAGCTAAGGCTTAATTAAGGACCCGTTAGAAATCTAATAGGTTATTATAAACCTTCATTCCAGATTAGGAGCCCAGTAAAAGTACTTGCATATACTGTATTGGATTTATACTTTGCTCAGGTAAATACTCTTAACTTATTTTCCCTATACGGGCTTGGGATACGGTACTATATAAAAGTACTGCTTGGTCAGGTATGTAGTCATTTAAATCGGATTGTGATTAATGTATTTACATAACCCGCTTTATTCTGTATTATTTGATGTATAGCCCTTGGGGGTTAAATGACCGTGTCCCGGATATCCTTGGCATCATTTTACGAAATGGCCACGACCTAAGCACGGGGTGTAGGCGTACACCTGACAGATGCATTATGTAAAAACTGGTAATCCACTAAAGGAATCAACCTTGTGGGCATTATACCTGTGGCGTGTCAGTTAACTTAAACCGGCTCTTCTAACCAGTGCTAATGGACGGCAAATGAGTAAAACTGTGTACAAGATTATTTTAATAATTGTCCCAAGTTATAAAGATATTTTTGCCCGAAGTGCATTCAAATCAATTTTCAAAGTCTTTTCTAAATGAGTCAGTTGAGTTGTATTTACCAGTGTAAACTGACATATTTTCCAAAAAGGTTAAGTGCAGGTGCTTGACGAAATAGGCTGGTTACTCCAGGCATCATTACTCAAGTCTCGCAAGCTCTAGATGTCAAAGTCTGTTGAACAGTTTGCATTTTATTTTGATCCGCCTGTGGATCCTTACTTTCTGTTGTAATACTGGATATTACTTTTTATTCGGATTGTAATATATTTATCTTTTGCTTCCGCTGTGCATTTATATAATTGTGTTGTTTGACTATTATGTTGCCAACCACGTCACGATAATCCCCCACCGGGCCCACCGGTGACACGTGGAAATCGGGGTGTGACACTTGCCGGAGAAGAAATTTATATTTCCCATAAATAGTATTTTTCTTAAATCATGATTTGGAAAGTGCATTATGACTTTCAACAAGGAAGCAGGAAATTAGTATGTACCTGACGGATCATATTCTAGAACAAAGTAGTACCAATAAATAAGAAATAGCAGTGGTCAAGTGTTATTGCTTATTTATTATACTTGCAATGTTCTAGTTATAATCCTCACGGTATACCAAAACCCCTCACACTTTATTTATACAAGTATTTAGCTTATCTTGGAGCTTATACTAAGGCATCTTTTCTTAAGTTCAAGTCTAATTGCTATCATGTGTGTTACCAGTTAATGGTAATTTCCTAACTCTTTTATTTAAGCTTAGATATTATTATCACAACACCTATTAGCTTAAATCTGTGGCTCTGATACCACCTTCTGTCACGACCCCCGACCCCACCCTGGACGGAATCGGGAGCCGCGAACCAGTTCAGTGGTACCAGTGGTTATTTTGAGAAGTAGTGCAGCGGAAGTTTCATCAGGACCGTGAGTTAGGAAAAATATCAGAGTTTAGAAAACACCGGATTTTATTTATCAAATAGATGGGATAAACCCATGTTTTTAAAGGTAGCTTTAATATGGATAAACCTGAATTCATAAAACAACTTTTCTTAATTTAATTTAATTGATAAATCAAGCCACTTCTGTAAGCCTTTATGGTGTCGTATCCAATTCTTATTCCGGTCTACTGTAATTACCTGAAAAGCGTTTTAAAAACATTTGGTCAGCAGAAAATACTGGTGAGTTCATTCCGTTTGTACAAAAATGACACATAGTTATAAATTACAGCATAAGAGCGATTACAATGGCTTCTATCTTATTTTTATCTGGCGCCGTGTCACCTCCTGGTGACGATGGTCATACCACTATTGGGTCTTTCCCCAAGTAGTGATGATTATCACTGTTTGGATTTATTAGCCTAACTGTGAGAAATTAGTAATGTGCACAATACCCCACTAGCCAGTGATTCAAGATAACCACGACTTAATCCCTGTAATTATAACTTTTGAAAATAAAATGGAGTATTGTAAAATATTATTGATAAAAAGAGAATGACTCACTTTATAAGCATGCAGTATTGATTTAACAAGCTTCTTGATTCTACTCCTTCTGATAATTAAGCATATACTTTATTGTTTTGAACCTTCTAATGATTAAGCATCCTTTTTTATTGTAAGAGTATGGTGTAGAGTTTCGAATAGTTAAACATTTAGTTTAACAGAATGGAATACGTATTAGTGTTAAACCAAATCAAACCTAACGATGGTCACGAGATTCGAACCTTAACGAAATTCACAAAGTATAGTCTTATTCAGACAGTACTTTGGCATCCGTTTAACGAACTCACAAAGTATAGCAGTTTGGCATCCGTTAGTTGGTTCCTGAATCGATCGGACATAATATCGCATCAGTGATTATTGGTTAGAACACCAACGTATAGAGACAAGAATAGAAGAAATGAGCAAAGGAAAATGAATCCTAAGCTTCCTATTTATAGCCAAGGGATAAGTCTTACCCCTATATAGAATTTCCCTAGGTGTTATCTTCCTTAGTTGAATCTTCCCTGGATAAAACCTTCCCTAGATAACACTTTCCTTAGGTAAAATCTTCCTTAGATAATATCTACCCCATATATATCTATTTTTCATGTATATCTACTTAGGTGTTTAATAAATCTTACTTAGCTTAATTAATCTTGCTTAGCTTAATTGATCTTGCTTAGCTTAATTAATCTTGTTTAACTGATTAATTAATCATACTTAACTTAAATAAATCTTACTTAACTGATTAATTAATCTTACTTAATTAATTAATTTTCCTTAACGGTTAATCTTGGATAACCATTTTATATGGGATTATTTACTTTTCCGTTAAATATTTCGTAAATTGTAAAAAAGTTTGAACCGGGTATGACATTAGACCTTAACCTTTGTCTCGGGAATGGGAAGTGTGTTTATCGTTCGACCCACGTGAAAGTGAAAGACAGATTTGCTTGAGGGCAAGCAAACGACAAGTGTGGGGATGTGATGGAGAGAGTGAAACCCGGTTGTTAAAGTGCGTATTTTGTGTGAATTATTGTCGATTAAGTGATTATGTGCTTGGAAGATGTTCACTACGTGTGTTTGTGGGTTTTACAGGTAAATCACCTAATTCGGTGAAATTAGAGTGCGTGGTGATGAAGCGGAACAGCTGGGAATAATAATTAAGTGAATCACTTCATTGGGGAATCGATTGGAAACAAAAGTCAAGGAATACGTCATCAATATCCATCATCATTAGTTCCATGCACATGGCAGACTTGTTAAAAGGGATGAGGTGTGAACATTGGGAAGAACATATGTGAAGAGGAGGGACATATCATACTCATCGAATTATGGGCAGCCATAATTAATATTTATGGGCCTCATCTTATGAAATTATTAGCAGCCGTAAATTATTATCTTGGGCCCTAATGCAAAAGGTGGACCGAACATAAAAATCATCGATTGGGCCACACATCCACGCAAACACTAGTGGCGGCACACCTAGGACTTGGGGCATGACATGTTGGCAGCTTTGGTGACTTTTAAAGGAATATTATAAGTGATCACTGAAGGATCACAATTATCATCATCACGGTAGTCGAGAAGAGACACAAAATAAATCATCCATCTCAATATGTCATATATATACGCGCATACAATTGGAAGAAAGAGAAAGCACACATGCACATGGGCTAACATCCACAAAAGTCAGCAGCATCACAATCTTGGTGGGCTCTAATAACTAAAAAGAACATCATCATATCATCATCACATGTGAGGTTGAATGGTGATGGCAGACAAGGACTTTGGAACATGGACATGCGACATCATCATTATGAGACATCCATGCACAATGCCGTCGCTGAAATTGTCCGTAGACAGTCAAATAGGCCGTCGGCCAGTTTTCCACAATTGAGAGGCCGTCGGCGACGAATTGTATTTTCGTCAGACGCGATTTTTGGGGATTAAGAAGTTAAGATCGATTTTGATTGGTTTGCGGGGGTCATTAAGTCGTAAGTTACATTGTTTTGGGAGTTTTAAAAGTGATCTTTGGGAGCCTAATGGAGGATCATATTCAATCTCTAATCGATCTATCATCATATCACCACTCACAACATCATTGGAATCATCATCAAGATCATCAATCCAACATCCCTAACCCTGAATTATTCCACCATCACCACCATCATCTCCTTCCATCTTCACCTTCAAACCCTAACCTCCACCTCTCCTCAAGGCTCAAGGTCATGGCTCCGTGTTCGTGTTTGTCGGCCGGTGATCGCGTCCACCCAACCATGAGCGGCTAGTCTCTTCGGTTTCACCCCGGTGTAGGTAGTTGTTAATTTTAGGGTTTCGAATTGTTCTTGTTTCAACTTAGTGACAATTTGTGTTTGATTTTTGAAACCTTTGATAATAGTGTTACATTTATTGTGAATTCGTAAATTGTCGAACGATGTTAAAAGTTATGACTTTGCGAAATGGTGATATGTAATTATGCATTGTCGTGGTTAGGATTTACTTGTGTTGATTACAAAGTGTATTCTTGTTCGTTCTTCGGGACGTTGATAGTTATTAGCACCTAAGTCACGGTACACTAAATCCGCTAATCATATACATTTGAGTTGAATCTAAAACTTGTAGAAATCCTAGGTTAACAATTGCCGAAACCGGGTGTGATTCCTTTTTCTTATTTTTGTTCTAGTAACCAATTTTATCGTAATCGTTAATTATTAGTTGTTAATCAATTTAATCAATTCACTTAGTCTAAACTCACATCTCTCAATTAAACAAAAAAAACATAAAGATATTCTAGCAAGCTTTATAAATCGTGACATTTGTTTTAATTCAATCGAATCCACACACAAACCACATACTCTTCGTGGTTCGACCCCTTGCTACCACTAACACATAGTTAAGGGTAAATTGGGCTTATAAATATTATCTTTGACCGGAGCGCGACATTCCGATCAAATTTTGGCGCCGTTGCCGGGGAGTGCGTGCGCTTTGTGTTTGGATTATTGTTTGAATTTCGTGATTATCTGTGTAAATTGTTTAGTTTCTTTTTGCACTTTGTCTTTTTCTTTGTTACGCGGGGTGTGTTACTTGTGCAGGTTACAGGTAGTGCATGCATACGCGGAACTCCGGGAGGACTTCACCTTTAGTCTACGAACCGGAAATTGAAAGAGTTGCAAGAAGGAATTTAGCAAGCCGGTTAGAGGCAACACTTGCTTCTAATCAAACCATCAAAACACCACCACTCACACCGACCATTGAAACCGATTCAATGGCAAACCAAAACTCCAATCACCCAAACCTCAACCAAAATGAATTCCAATCCCGAGGAACCTTTCACCCCGCTCAAAATGTTCAACGTATGCCTCAAGAGCGATCGGGTGGTAATAACAACAATGGACCACCCACACCACCTTTTCAAAACCAAAATCCCAACAACACCCAAAGAACACCCCAACAACAAAATCTTCATCGACACAATTCCTTACCCCTCAACCTTGATTTCCGGAATGTTAATTCCGACCGTCGAGGTAATCGAGATCGTGGCAATCCCGCGAACGAAGACCCATTTTTCAACATAGACGATTTGAGGAACGCCATCCCCGATGACGAACCGTATAGTGTTCCCGGTTATCAATCGCCGGAACATGTGAGCGTGCATACGGAAAATTCGGACAACGGGGGCTATTATGATGATCGGGTTAATGAAGACGAAGATTGGGGATATGTGAATAAGGGTAATATCTACAATGCACGAGGATTTGAAGATGAGGAGTTTGGCTATCAAAACGCCAACTATGTGGGGAATGATAATTACGGGTACGGGGTTAGGAGGAATGACGGTTACGAGAACAACCGTCAACCACGAAACAACAACCAAAGGAACTGAAATGACGGGTTTTACAACAAAACAATGTCAACCCTAATCGGATCCTTCGTTTTGTGGGAGGAGGTAATCAAAGAGGTAATCAAGGTAGAAATCAAGTTCGGGATAGAAGGGGTGATCGAAGGGACAACCGAAGACCGGTTGATCAAGAAGTTAACGGTCCGCATCGTCGTCAACAACCTCCACAGGGAGTTAATGACCGTTTTAGGCCGGTGGTCACCAAGAATGATTCACCAATTGTTTGTGAAAGAAGGATGTTTGATTGTAAACCCCATTACATCAATATACTTCCTCATTTCAATGGAAGGTCTAATGATGAACCGTACACGCATTTGGCGGAATTCTCATCTATATGTAACACAATCGGGGGGCATAATTTTGCATTAGAGGAAATCAAGCTTCGACTATTCCATTTTTCGCTAAAAGACAAAGCGAAACAATGGTTTCTTACACTTCCGGCAAATAGCATTCGGACATGGGGCGAGATGCAACAAGTCTTCCTTGACGAGTATTATTCGATGGCAAAGACCGACGATGCTAGATATGAAATTCGGTCTTTTCGCCAACTTTCGAGTGAACCGTTACATGAAGCATTCACTCGATTCAAGGAATTGATCCGGAAGTGCTCACATCATCAAATCGAAAGGTGGGAGTTGGTTAAATGCTTCGTGAGGGGTTTGGATGATGAGACGTGGAACCACCTTGAATCGACCAGCAATGGAACTCTATTAAGCAATCACGAGGATGACGATTGGGAGTTCCTAGAAAAAATGAGCAAGAGATCCAAGGCGAAAGAGTCGGCCGACCGAGCCAAAAAGCACCCCACCTCAAGGTCTTGGCCCGATCGTGATGTGAATTCTAAGGATCGAATTGAAACGTTAGAGCGGGAGTTGGCTCGCATGAAGAAAAGAGAAGTGAATGCGGTGCAATACGCGGTATGTGAGGAATGCGGAGACATCGGTCATCGGACTGAGAATTGTCAAGCCACTGTGGAGGTGAATCAAGTATATGGGGACCGAAGGCAATATGACATGAACTCCAACACTTATCACCCCAGGTTGAGGAACCATCCTAACTTTAGGTATGGTAATTCCTCCAACCAAATGAATCTGAATTTCCAATTGGGAAATCAAGGTGGGTATTCGCACCAAACTCGCCAAAAAGGTTACAACCAAGATGGTCACGGGTCAACGAATAATCAAGGAGGTGGTGGTGATTTGAATGCAAAGATGGATGTAACGCTTTCGATGATGCAAGAGTCCCAGAAAGAGAATGAAATTCGGGACAAATCGCATGAAGCATTAGCGAAACAAGTGGGCCAACTTGCGGAGGAAATGGCTCAAATGAGGGTGAAGCATGGGAAAGCTCCCAAGTGACACTACAGTGAACCCGAAGCATCAAGGTTCAAGCACAAGCAACGTGAGGAATGCACGCGTTAACGCGGTAAGTATTCTTTTAAATGATGAAGTTTGTAGTGTTGAAAGCATTCCACCACCACAATTAGTTGATGGTGCAGTGGAAAATATAAATGATGAGCCAGAAATTGAAAATGAACAAGAAACAACTTCACAAAGTAAAATTGAAAATGTAACTAAAAAATCTTTTTGTGAAAATTATTTAAATCAAATTAACCCGATTAATGCATCAAAATTTGAAGAACGGTGCCCACCAAAGGACGAGAGGTGGGAAAATTTTAAACAAGCAAAAATTAATTTATCGTTACTCGATGACATTAAAAAGGTTCCGGCTCATGTCGTTGTTTAAAGGAGTTAAGCATCGAAAAACGGCACAACAAATTACCTGAACCGGTTGATTTGATATCTCATGTTAGTGTCGTTCTATCGAGTGCCCTTCCTCAAAAATCTCAAGATCCAGGAGACCCTCTTATTCCAATTCAAATTGGAACCTTCAAAATTGAGAGGGCGCTCCTCGATCTAGGAGCTTGTGTGAGCATTTTACCCGGGAGTTTGTATGAACAATACGATTTTGGTCCATTAAAAAAATTTGATACTCCTGTGGTATTGGCCGATCAGACTCCCACGCATCCAAGGGGGATGGTGGAGGATGTGATTGTTAAGGTGGATGATTGCTACTACCCAGTTGACTTTTTGGTAGTAGACTATGTTGGGTGTGTTGAGGACACCCAACCGGTATTTATCTTGGGTAGACCGTTCTTGGCAACTGCTAATGCCATAATAAATTGTGCAACGGGAACGGTAAACATGAAGTTTGGGGACCGGGAATTAAATTTAAATGTTTTTCCAAATTTCACTAACCCGCTCGGTGAGGATAAGTGTCCTAAAAAGGACATGAATCTAAACAAAAAGGTGTGTGCTATGGTTGGTAGGTTTGGAGAAACAAGGAAGAAAACGGTCAAGAAAAAGAAGGCGAAAAAGTCACCTCTAGAAAAGAAGAAGGGAGAGGAGGTGAGGAAGTTTGGACCATTTGGCAACAAATGGTATGAATCACCGGTGGGTGATTTCGATGAGTTTGAGAGCGGCAAGCACTCCATTCGACCACCATGAGGTGGTAAGTTAATTATTGTTGTATACATTTTATAGTTAGTTTTAGTTAGTTTTAGTTTTTCTCCGTAGTTTTGTTGTTGTTGTATAATTTGTTATTTCGTTTTAGTAGATAAATGAACGTTGTGGGTGTGTTCTCTATATAACCCTCACGAGACCTACTCGTCCTCCCGAGCTATCGGGAGGTTTAAAGGGCTTGCGTGCATATGCTAAATGCCGCCGTGATTCCTACGAAAGTGAGTTAGGTTTGTTTTTGTTGTAAATTATTTTCCACATAAATCAAAGTGAAATAACGCATGGCTTGGTAATATTTTCATAAAAGTGGTAGAACTAGGTAACTAACAAATTTTGATGGTTGTGAGAATCATGCTTCTACACAAGGGTTAGAATTTGTAGGTACAAATTGTTCGCGGGACGACCGTTTTTATGAAGAGAAGAAGAAGATATGAGCATCAAGCGACAAAAATCAGGTGCATGCGTTTCCTTTTTACCTTGATTCTTAGTTTAGTAATAAGTGGATTGTATTTTGTATTTTATTTTTCCGGGGTGAAATTTTGGAAGGTTAGCCGTGTCACATCCCATGTGCGTTTTAAAACTCTAGTTCTTACACATTGAGGACAATGTTTACCTCAAGTGTGGGGATGGGGGAGTAGTAAAAGTTTTCGATTTTGACCCGTTCACTTAAGTACTACAAATTGAGGACAATGTTTACCTCAAGTGTGGGGATGGGGGAAAATTTCAAAAAAATTTCAAAATTTCTTGGTTAAAAAGCGATCTTAAAAGCACAAGTAACTAAGTCAACGAGGGATTGCACAACCCATTTGGTCTTTTGTCATGGTCAAGTTCAAATTAATAGCATGACGGGTATTTAGCGAGTGGTTATTTGGGAATAATCTGCTTAAGAAACTAGCACATCATGCATGTCACATACCATACCCTTTATATGTGAGGTTTTGAGCCACTTTTACATCATAGAATTACATATTTATGTTTTCTTTGTTTGAGTGGACCATTCGTCACGTATTGTAGAACTTGCGACTTTTGATACGTTTGAGACCATAGACCGAATACAAGCACGAGGATGATTAAGGCATTAGGTGAACCTTTTCCTTTAAAACTAATTATTTATCCTTACCCAAACAAATCCCCTAGTCGCCCACTTTGAGCCTAAACCTTTCGTTTGACAACCCGTTTAGCCCATAACCGTTAAACATTTTCTTTTAAACCCGTGTGATGAAAATTCGATTGTAGGATTATTTGTTTGTATAGTTGTGTTTGCAAAAAAAAAAATCAATAAAAAAATGTTGCGAAAAAAAAAGTTGTTGAGAAAAATACAAAAATATGTGTCTTAGTTTGTTGAATAAAAGGCGAAAAGTATTGCCCTCTAGCTCGATGTTTGTAGATAGTTGTGTTAGCATAGTGAGTTTGTAATAAAAATCGAATTTTTCATCACCTTAGTCACTTAAAAAAAATCATATTCCATACCCTTAACCTAGCCCCGTTACAACCCTCCAAAGACCTTATGACTTATTCTTAGTATTCGTGTTCGGTGGTGGAGAACGATTGAGTTGCAAGCCTATGCGGGTACGTGTTCTAATCGGTTTGAGTGATTATTTCAAAAGCGCTAATGCATCAACTATTAGCCAATTTTAATCCGAGTGGAGAGAACATTGTGAGGGATGTGCATGACTTGTTAGTTTTACGGGCGGGTTAATCTTGGATAACCATTTTATATGGGATTATTTACTTTTCCGTTAAATATTTCGTAAATTGTAAAAAAGTTTGAACCAGGTATGACATTAGACCTTAACCTTTGTCTCGGGAATGGGAAGTGTGTTTATCGTTCGACCCACGTGAAAGTGAAAGACAGATTTGCTTGAGGGCAAGCAAACGACAAGTGTGGGGATGTGATGGAGAGAGTGAAACCCGGTTGTTAAAGTGCGTATTTTGTGTGAATTATTGTCGATTAAGTGATTATGTGCTTGGAAGATGTTCACTACGTGTGTTTGTGGGTTTTACAGGTAAATCACCTTATTCGGTGAAATTAGAGTGCGTGGTGATGAAGCGGAACAGCTGAGAATAATAATTAAGTGAATCACTTCATTCGGGAATCGATTGGAAACAAAAGTCAAGGAATACATCATCAATATCCATCATCATTAATTCCATGCACATGGCAGACTTGTTAAAAGGGATGAGGTGTGAACATTCGGAAGAACATATGTGAAGAGGAGGGACATATCATACTCATCGAATTATGGGCAGCCATAATTAATATTTATGGGCCTCATCTTACGAAATTATTAGCAGCCATAAATTATTATCTTGGGCCCTAATGCAAAAGGTGGACCGAACATAAAAATCATCGATTGGGCCACACATCCACGCAAACACTAGTGGCGGCACACCTAGGACTTGGGGCATGACATGTTGGCAGCTTTGGTGACTTTTAAAGGAATATTATAAGTGATCACTGAAGGATCACAATTATCATCATCACGGTAGTCGAGAAGAGACACAAAATAAATCATCCATCTCAATATGTCATATATATACACGCATACAATTGGAAGAAAGAGAAAGCACACATGCACATGGGCTAACATCCACAAAAGTCAGCAGCATCACAATCTTGGTGGGCTCTCATAACTAAAAAGAACATCATCATATCATCATCACATGTGAGGTTGAATGGTGATGGCAGACAAGGACTTTGGAACATGGACATGCGACATAATCATTATGAGACATCCATGCACAATGCCGTCGCTGAAATTGTCCGTAGACAGTCAAATAGGCCGTCGGCCAGTTTTCCACAATTGAGAGGCCGTCGGCGACGAATTGTATTTTCGTCAGACGCGATTTTTGGGGATTAA
The DNA here is from genome assembly GCA_030545235.1 of Helianthus tuberosus. Lineage (NCBI taxonomy): Eukaryota > Viridiplantae > Streptophyta > Magnoliopsida > Asterales > Asteraceae > Helianthus > Helianthus tuberosus. The sequence continues at coordinate 116,873,208 of CM060403.1, read as the reverse complement.
GAAGTTAAGATCGATTTTGATTGGTTTGCGGGGGTCATTAAGTCGTAAGTTACATTGTTTTGGGAGTTTTGAAAGTGATCTTTGGGAGCCTAATGGAGGATCATATTCAATCTCTAATCGATCTATCATCATATCACCACTCACAACATCATTGGAATCATCATCAAGATCATCAATCCAACATCCCTAACCCTGAATTATTCCACCATCACCACCATCATCTCCTTCCATCTTCACCTTCAAACCCTAACCTCCACCTCTCCTCAAGGCTCAAGGTCATGGCTCCGTGTTCGTGTTTGTCGGCCGGTGATCGCGTCCACCCAACCATGAGCGGCTAGTCTCTTCGGTTTCACCTCGGTGTAGGTAGTTGGTAATTTTAGGGTTTCGAATTGTTCTTGTTTCAACTTAGTGACAATTTGTGTTTGATTTTTGAAACCTTTGATAATAGTGTTACATTTATTGTGAATTCGTAAATTGTCGAACGATGTTAAAAGTTATGACTTTGCGAAATGGTGATATGTAATTATGCATTGTCGTGGTTAGGATTTACTTGTGTTGATTACAAAGTGTATTCTTGTTCGTTCTTCGGGACGTTGATAGTTATTAGCACCTAAGTCACGGTACACTAAATCCGCTAATCATATACATTTGAGTTGAATCTAAAACTTGTAGAAATCCTAGGTTAACAATTGCCGAAACCAGGTGTGATTCCTTTTTCTTATTTTTGTTCTAGTAACCAATTTTATCGTAATCGTTAATTATTAGTTGTTAATCAATTTAATCAATTCACTTAGTCTAAACTCACATCTCTCAATTAAACAAAAAAAAACATAAAGTGTTAGGACCGGTTTTACTCCGAACGATTGCGAACCGACTCGTACGACGTGCGGAATCCGTGCACGAGCAACACCGAACACACGAACAGTAATATAACTGTGATTCTATTCAAAGATCTGAAATCGTTACAGGAACCGTGAATCACCTAGACACTTTCCCTCTCTAGTTTCTCTCTCTAGAACTAGAGTTCTCAAATGTAGCAAATGAGCAAAAGTGTCAAAAAGTCCCTAAAGCTAACCCTAACACATCTATTTATAGGCCAAGGGTTATAAGGGTTTTCCCCTTATTTACAATAATGCCACCTTGCCTTTTTCTATCTAATATTACAATGTAAGGCTAGAATTAATCAGTTTCAGCTACGACTTGAGATGACGGAGGCGATAGACATACTACACTAACAGACTCCCCCTTGGATATTGCCGCAGTCAATCTCAAACATTCAAACTCGTAGCTTCTTTTCTTTCTCTCTCTTTAGCTCGAACAGAATCCCCGTGGATCTGTCTTCAGCTCTAGCTCCCCCTTTCGGTAGACTCTTCAGGCTCCCCCTTTCGTCAAGCTTCCGTGCTTTTGGGATCGACACATGGCTTTCCGGTTACAAGCTCTTCTGGGAAAAGTATCCTTGCTCCTATGCATGCTTCCCTTTGCGTTGAGCTTGTCTTCAGACTCCCCCTTAGACTCGGCTATCGGGATCGTAGTCTGGAATCTGCAGCACTCATACATTTATAAGTAAAACATTTTTAGATTTCCAGGTATCGTAACCTGGCTCTATCAAACTTTCTAAATCAAGATCCTGGGACTAAGATATAATAATATGAAATAAATCCAGGATTACTTGATACTCTCCCCCTATCAACAATCTTCAAAGATTTGGCAGTTTAAGCGAACCGGATCGGAAACTAGCTCTTTTACAGATTTTAACAGTATAAGCATCCAAATCCCTCACAGTTAATCATCCAAGTCCAAACTAATGACCTTGGAGATATCACAAACTGTTTTTAATTTTTGATTTTAAAAATTTCAAGTTTCAACTTAATGAACTCGTTTTATTTTCAGAAACACAATCAGCATACTTAGATTTTGAAACTCAGCTCTCAAACATCGGTTGTCGAAAATAAAGCAGAATCAAAAATCTTTTTGTATTTTTCTGAAAATATAAAGCAATAAAGAAATATGTACAAACATGTTTACAGACAATATTTTTGTTTGAGTTTGCGTTAGAGGATCATATCAGTTTTTGACAAGTCACAAGTACCGTTGAGCTTAGTTACACATTAAGAATTAAACAATTCACTTAGATTGTCGATATACTGATCCACTTAAATTTTCACACAAAGTTCAACTGATTCAGGATACGAATTAGGTGATTTAAGAACTTAAACTCATTCATGTGTCCCACCTCTTGAATATACTCCCGTATCCAGAATCCCAATAATCAGTCTTACAGGTGAGTATACTATAATGATATCTGTACATAAATTAGGTATGCAAGGGCCGAGGGATCTCAGGTCGATACTTCCGTATACGCAGAGAGATATCAGCTTCGACTTTGCGGAATATCCCCTTTAGAGGATCTTTTAGCTACAACAGCAGCGACTATCAATTTTATTGTTTCATCAGCATGCTGAGGGTTTATGCTATGTTTCAAGCATTTGCAGAAAGTATTATCCAAGGACTAGGTCAGAACTACCGTTCAGCAGAAGTCCCGGAATAATACCCCAGACATCATTGAGTATAAAGACCTAGTATATCAGATTATGAGACCTTTCAAACGAGATTTCAGGGGTTACCTATATATCCAAGTAGTGTTCCCCACGAAATAAGCAAGTGTGAATTTATATTTATATCCCGAAAAAGTTTACTAAATGTATAAAAATCTACCGACACATCCACGGTGAGATCGTTTAACACATTTAAACTTTCCATTTCTTTAGCGTACCGTGACAGTCCACTGATGTACTATCATTTCCTCTTTTTACACAAAACTCTTTTTTGAATTTTATCATGTTTTTGACTTTTTCAAATTTTCTAATGTTTTTGGATTTTCTGACAATTTCTTACTCCCCCTAAAATGCAAAACCATTTAAAGAAAGTTTGACAAACTGATGTAGATAGCTTTGTCTCGCCATCCATTTTCTGCTTCAAGTGTACTGATTTGCAGAAAAATTAATATAAAGTACCCCCATGATTTACAACCCATTGAGTTTCGACAGTTTGAAAACTGTTTTTCAATCTTGTGAAATTAATCATGTTTGTTCAGCCGTGAGGGTTTCAGCGTATTCAATCAGAACTCCCCCTTACAACAAACTATTTTCCCATAATGATTTCAAAACACTTAAGTTTGTTTTAATCAGAATGGTTTTTCCGGAAAAAAATAGTTTGTTTACCCATCACTTGTGGGTTCGGGGTCATCTCATCACCTTGATCTCTTTTAACCATTTTGAAAATTTAACATTATTAGGTCAAACACCACTATCACTTGTAGAAAATCAAGTACAACTTAATGTCCTTGATTAACCACTTGTAAGACGAAATATCACAGTTACCATCTTGTGAATTTCTCAAGAATGATGCCGATACCTGCTTCACACTTACCAACCTGGAAGCTCCGGCAAGTCAGGAATTCAACCAATAGATTTTGACACCCAAGCCTGACCAGCCTTAGATGTGTTTTGAACATTTCTCTTTTCTTCATAAAATTCTTTTGCCCCTTTTACCTTTCCATCAGCCATCTTGCTAAAAATATGTTTAACATTGCTATTAAACATTTTTCCAGCATCAACACCTTTTGATTTTAGGTTTGCGGCTCGTAATGGTGGAAAATTCTCTTCATTCATTAAAGGAACTGTCTCTTCATTTTTTACCTCAACTTGTGGCTCCTCTGATTTTGTGGAATCAGTTTCATTGCCCGAACTTGGCTTGTCTGACTTGGATGAGCCAGATTCATCGCCAATAACTCTCTTCTTTTTCTTCTTTTCTGTCCTCAGATTTGTATCTGAAGAATTCGATTTGCTTGACTTTGCCATCGAGTGAATCGATTCATCAGAACTCTTATTCGAACCAACCGGTGAACCTGAAGACAAAATCTTCTCCAAATACTCTCTCGCCTTCTTCCTCTTCTTCCTCAGTCTGTCTCTCTGCCCCTGTGAAAGCTTTACTTTTTTATCTTCCACTTTCTGTTCTTTGGGCTTGACAGTGACTGGTTTCTTTACCGTTCTCTGAGATTCAACCCTCGATCTTCCCATTGATCTCCTTGGGCAATCTTTGGCAATATGTCCTCTGATTTGACAATTATAGCATCTTCTTGTCTCAAAATTCCAATTCTGGCAGTTAACAGCAATGTGTCCTCTAACACCACAGGTGTAGCACACTCTGTTATCGTACCATCCACTTCTGTCAGTCCAAACCTTCAGATCATAACATTGTTTGGCTTGGTGATAATCATTTCTCCTCTTCAATGTTGGATTTGTCTTTTGAGCACTGTGGTCAAACCTGCACCACTTATTACCAACATTTTGTGAGTTTTCATTTTTAAATTTTTGTAATTTTTCAAAATGATTGGATGACTTAACTGATGAGCTTTTATTTTCAATTTTAGGATTTTTCAAATTTTTATTTTTTTGTTTCTGTTCTACCATCTTCTTAACATGTTTTTGTTTAGAACATTCACCTGTTTCAGTAGATTGCAAAACCGTATTTTTAAATTTTTCTTGTAAATCTAAAAATATTTTTCTTTTCTTTTCTTTTTCTATTTCATCATCAGCTTTGTCATCACAATCTTCAATTTTGACTTTGTCAAAATTTGTGACTTTGTCACTTATTGGAACAACGTTGATTGGTTTTGGACACACATATGGTGCAGAAGTCACAAAACTTTTCAACTTGTTTTCTAAATCAGCAATTTTCTTTCTATTACCTTCGGCTTTATGCTCAAGTCGAATGATTTTATCAAGATGAGAATTTATTTCACATTGTTTTTCAAGATTATTTTTACCAAAAACATCTCTCTCATCTTCTAAAATCTTTAACTGACTTTTGAAATTATTTTCAAATTTTAATTTTTCATTTTCAAACTCTTTTTCTTTCAAAATCTTGTTATCCAATGTCAAACTGTCCATATCACTCAACAGTTTGATATTTTCAGATTTTAGTTTTTCACAGTTCAAGCGCAACTCCAGAATCTGTTCATCATCAGCTTTCTTCCCATCTTTCAAAGATTTGTTTTCCAATGTCAAATTCTCCGCATCACTCAAGAATTTGGCATTGTCTGCTCCAAGTTTATCACATTTTGGGCATTTTTCATTCATCTTTTCAACATCAGCTTCTTTCTTTGTTTCCATCTTGAATGTTCCTGCACAAAAAATTTTAACAAAATCAAGAGGGTTTGCATATTCATCAATAAAACAACCTCTCTTAATATCATATTTCATGACATTTTTTGCAGCAAGGCATACAGAAAATCTTTTTCTCATTTCGATGATCACTTCCAAATTTATCTTTTCTAAATCCCTCTTCATCTCATTCATCAACTCTTCTTTTCTTTTTTCTTTATCAAACTTATGTGATCTGAGCTTATCGATGAATTCTCTAAAATGAAGCTTTGAGAAACTAGCATCCCTTTTTAGTTCACTTAAAAATTCATTCCATTCTAAAGGTAATGCATCCGCAAATTTTGAAATTTTTTCAGCATTTGAAACCTTTATCTCATATTTATCTAACTTATCAATCAACTCATCAAACCGTCTGTCCAATTGTTCCAAAGATTCATTTTTCATGCACAAGAAATTTTCGAATCTTTTAATCCAAACATCCTTCTTATTCTTCTTATCAATCCAAGATTCTGAAGTCCACACATTTAAATTTTTAAGATTCTCGTTTTCCTGTTCATCAAACATTTTAGCCATTATGCTTTCTTTTTTAATCACCTTAAACCTTTATCACAAACAAACAATCAATGAACTGAAATAACACGAGACAAAATTGATTTTTTATCTAAAATGGCCGACAAAAATGATAACTCAATTCTTATAGGACCTCAATTTATAACCTCACATGAAAGCAATCAGTGAGACAAGCAATGACCAAATCACGTGACTGTCAAAATTAATTCACATGCAATCAACAATTTATTTTATTATATCGATGATAATAGTCCCGATTGTCTTAATGTGAATATTGTCAATTAATATCAATGATAATGGCCAACAAACTTGATGTTCTCTAAATTCTCATTGGGCTGCAAATCAAATGGGTCGGTGCCTTTAAATGTTTCACATGGGCTGCTTACACTTAAAACATGAAATCACGTGATGCCTTTTCAATATCAAACTTCACATGCAAAATGGTCAGACAATTAAAATGTGCACATGGCCAAGACACTTAATTCATGCACATTCACATGTTCACCGAATATGTTGACTGACAAGCTGAAAATGTTGACTAAATGTGGGACGGACGAGTGAGGTGCAATGACGCGGATTAAAAATGCTATCCGTGTGGACAAGTTATCCGCCCGGATGGTCAAATAATAGTCAACACGGATTGTTATCCGTGCGGATGGGGATCCGGATGATGTTATCCGCACGGGTGGTGATGTTATCCGCGCGGACAAGTTGTCCGTGCGTGTGGCAAGTCAACAAGTCAACACGGATGGCTGAAAGTAATCCGTGCGTATGGGAAAAGATGCTATCCGCACGGGTGGGTGCTATCCGTACGGGTGATGATCCGGATGAAATGAATGTTATCCGCACGGGTGATGATGTTATGACACGTATAGCTATGATGCGGATTACTTAACCGTCCGGATAGTCAAACAATGGTCAACCCGGATACTTTATCCGTGCGGGCGACTTATCCTTACGAGTTATCAGTCAACAATAGTCAACAAAGGAATCTTCAGTCTAATTGTTATCTGTGCGATTGAAAAGATCTGACTCTCTCTACTAGACGACAAAACTGTTGACCGTTTGACCTTCTAATCAACAATTTCAATTAAACATCACATGTGACAAACACTTATCGAGAACTATCTGCTGTAATGAAGATCACATGCAAAACAATTAATGAAGTTACATGTTCACCGCTTTGACTGACAAAATAATAGTGTTGACTAAAGTTGGATAGGATATTGAGTCGCGGATTACTATCCGTGCGTACAAGTGTCCATGCGGATAGGTCAACGAATAGTCAAAGCGGATAGTTTATCCGTGCGTGCGACTTATCCGCACGGATAGGTCAACAATAAAGTAAATACGTATATGTTATCCGCACGGAGAAGTCATGCGTGCGGATGAACATCAACAGCAGCAGCATTATTCAACATTTTTCGAACAACAAATTTCTAATTTTCTCACAAATGACTTAGAGTTATGATTTGAAAATTTGTAGGCTTTTAAATCATGCATATACGCACAACATATCCGAAAATTATCAATTTTTAACCGTAAAATCCTGGTTAATTTTGCGTTTTTCTGTTTAAAAACGTGACAGAGATGAAAGATGAAGAAATTGCTCAATTCTGATGCGAATTGAGATCTGAAAACGATGAAATCCTATGCGAAATTGTGTGAATGATCTGACCAATCGATCTCCTGCTCTGATACCACTTGTTAGGACCGGTTTTACTCCGAACGATTGCGAACCGACTCGTACGACGTGCGGAATCCGTGCACGAGCAAGACCGAGCACACGAATAGTAATATAACTGTGATTCTATTCAAAGATCTGAAATCGTTACAGGAACCGTGAATCACCTAGACACTTTCTCTCTCTAGTTTCTCTCTCTAGAACTAGAGTTCTCAAATGTAGCAAATGAGCAAAAGTGTCAAAAAGTCCCTAAAGCTAACCCTAACACATCTATTTATAGGCCATGGGTTATAAGGGTTTTCCCCTTATTTACAATAATGCCACCTTGCCTTTTTCTATCTAATATTACAATGTAAGGCTAGAATTAATCAGTTTCAGCTACGACTTGAGATGACGGAGGCGATAGACATACTGCACTAACATAAAGATATTCTAGCAAGCTTCATAAATCGTGACATTTGTTTTAATTCAATTGAATCCACACACAAACCACATACTCTTCGTGGTTCGACCCCTTGCTACCACTAACACATAGTTAAGGGTAAATTGGGCTTATAAATATTATCTTTGACCGGAGCGCGACATTCCGATCACAAAGTATAGCCCTAATGTGGGTAGCACTTAAACATCCATCGGATAGTTTCAATCGATCGGATAAAGTATCGTACCAGTGATTAAAGTTATTACCCTAATAACGGGCAGAGTTTCGGGATTTAGAAGGTATAATCCCGAGCTACTATTTTCTATAATAAAAGCTGAAGGAAAGAAAAGAATTGAACAGTTTGAAACGTAGCAGTGATCAAGCTAATACCCTGGATTTGTAGCAGCGTCTTGACACCTGTAAATTTTGTTTTCTGCAGAATAGAGGCGATTTGAGAATGAGATTTCGACACAGATGAACAGGCCCTGCTCCAAGCAATTTATAGCTGAAAATTGGGGTTTACGCGGCCCGCGTAAACCCTTTGATATATCTTACGCGGCCCGCGAGGGCCATAAAGGTGGCGGTAGGGGTTGCTGAGTCATCGGTGGTTGTGACGTGGACAACACGTGTCCCTTAAGCTTATTCGGAGATCTGCCTTGCTGTCGCGGCCCGCGTAGACTACCCTTATGTCTTACGCGGCCCGCGTGAAAGCCAAATTTCTTAATTTCTTGGTTTTTCACAAGGATTAGGGTTTTAGGGGTCCGGGTTTCCACTTGCGGAGCGTTTTAGGACATTTTCGTGTGAGTCGTTACAGGTGATATGCCGTTGAGACCCGTTGATAGACCCCATACCTTGTTAAAATTTTTCCAAGTTGATGGTTATAAAAATGGGTGCCTCTATCACTTATTAATGCTTTTGGAGTTCCAAAACGAGAGAATAAGCGTTTCAGAAATCTTACCACAACCCTTCCATCGTTTGTTGGAAGTGTCTTGGCCTCGGGCCATTTAGACAAGTAATCTTCCGCCACAAGTATATTTTTGTTTCCTTTTGACGATGGGAAAGGTCCCATAAAGTCGTGTAACGACCCTCATTAAAAGTCCTATTTATTTCATTATTTTATCCAATAGGAAACCCTAATTGTGACACCCAAGTGATTCTGCACAAACCCTACAAATTTCAGAACAATCAGAATCAGGATCAGGGCCCCTAAAACACAGGGGGGGTATGTTCTACTCAACGATTATCCTTATAAGTTATTATAAAAATCAAATTTAATCATTTCGTCGACTCAGCTGGCCTACTCCCACGCGTGGCTACCCTATAGTGATTTGGTGTCCCTTACGGACCGTAACATTAAGAGTCTTACGGACCGTAAGAACCCTTACGGACCGTAACATTGGGCGTCTTACGGTCCGTAAGCATGTCAAATTTCGTGTATAAATAGCAGGCATTGGCATTTGATTCTGAGCGATGAAACGACGAAGAAATTCAAAATACGCGCAGAGATATCATTCAATTACTTCAGAAACACACACGAAACACTAATTAGTATAGCGGGGTGCTGCTGCAAACAGGGTATTAACTCAATCGCTGCTACGATTCAATGTCCGATCGATTAAACTATCCAATGGATGTTTAAGTGCTGCTCAAACTTGGGTTATGCTTTGTCATTAGTCATGATTCCGACAGGATGTTTGAGTACCACCCGAACTCGGGGAATACTCTGTCATTCGTTGAGAATCCGATGGATGTTTAAGTATTGCACTTTGTCATTCGTTGTGAGGGTTTGTATCTCGTGAGTTATCGTAAATGTTGTATTAGTTATTTACCTAGTTTGTGTGCATTAGGTTACAAGGCTAATCAATAGGCTAAGCTCTGCCTGTATAAATCTGCAATATCAAGGCTAACCAGTAGGCTAAATTCTGCCCGTATAAATCTGCATGCTTATAATGTGAGTCATTCTCTTTTTATCAATTATTTTACAATACCTCAAATTATTTTCAAAAGTTATAATTACAGGGACTAAGTCGTGGATATCTTGAATCACTGGCTAGTGGGGTATTGTGCACATTACTAATTTGCTTCCGGTTACGTTCATTGACATAATCGGGATAATCTCAATTAGGTTCATTGACCTACTAGGGATAATCATCACTATTTAGGTTCATTGATCTAATAGTGGTATGACCATCGTCACCATTGTGACTTGTCACCATTGTGACAGAGCGCCAGATAAAAATAAGATAGAAGCCATTGTAATCGCTCTTATGCTGTAATTAATAACTATGCTTCATTATGCAAAATAGAATGATTCACTCAGTATTTCCCGCTGACAAAACCTTTTTAAAACACTTTTCAGGTAATTACAGTAGATTGGAGTAAAAGATGGATACGGCACTGAAAGGCATCAAGAAGTGGCTTATTTTATTAATTAAATAAAAATAAGAAATATTGTTTTATATAATCAAATTTATCTTTATTAAAGCTACCTTTGTAACACATGGGTTTATCCCATCTATTTAATAAATAAAATCCGGTGTTTTCTAAACTCTGATATTTTTCCTAACTCACGGTCCTGATGAAATTTCCGCTGCAACGTTTTCAAAATAATCACCGGTACCACTGGGCTGTTCACGACTTCCGATTCCGTCCAGGGTGGGTCGGGGGTCGTGACAGAAGGTGGTATCAGAGCCACTGCTTGAAGCCAATAAGTGTTGTAATAATAATACCTAAGTTTATATAAAAGAGTTAGGAGATTGCTGTTAACTGGTAGCACACAGGATAGCAATTAGACTTGAACTTAAGAAAAGATGCCTTAGTATTAGCTTCACGATAAGTTAAGTAATTGTATAAATAAATATGATGGATTTTGGTGTGCCATAAGTAATATATTTGATAAAGTAATATCACGGGACAACTAAGTCCAGAATCACTAGTTGAAAGAATGATCAACAGTAATATGACCTGAGTCACTAGTTGAAAGAATGATCAACAGTAATATGACCTGAGTCACTAGTTGAAAGAATGATCAAATTGACACTGTCACAGGAATCGTCTAGTGATCAATATAATAATAAAATATGTTATGGAAATACAAATTTCCTTAATTCTGAATAAAAGCCCTAATAAGAGAGGCACTTTTTGAAAAGATACTATTTATGGGAAATAGAAAATTTTCTCCGGCAAGACTGGGTATGATGTAGCAGACTCTCCAGTTTGTCCGGATATACTGAAGTTACCTCTCCGGCGAGAACCAGGTAAGAAGGTATATAATATGTCAGCAAGTGACAAGATTTCCCTAAATAGTATCATGACATGATATCTGACTGGTATTTGGAAATATGAATCTGTTAAATACATTGACCTGATAAATGGAATGTTTATTTCCGCATGTGAAATATATGATTATATAGATATATATATCTATAAGGAATTCCAAAAGTCAATTTGGAATAAAGCACAAGCATCTGTGTCTAGATTTCTTTATTAGGAATCTCTTTTCCGATATCAAACATTATTTCATTTGATTATCTGCCTAGTAACTTGAGCGACAATAATAACAAATAGAAACCCATTAAGTTGGGATACCATCGAAAGTGTAAAGAATTTCTAAACACGTTACCATAAACTCTTAACGCAAGTAAGAAGCATGTAAAGTTGTGATAAGGTACAAGAAAACACATGAAAATTTAATTATAATTCCACAGAAGTTGAAGTATATCACACACAATTTCCAAGGCAAGTCCTTTGAAAAATATAATTGGGCACGATGACACCAATGCTAATTCCGTCAAATAGAAGAACTACTAATTAAAAGGAAACACTCTATCACGCGATCCTACAAACAACCTGAATCTCGTTGAGGTACGTTGTAACAAGATTTCACAACTATCAGTACACAGTCTAATCAGAGTCATAATTATTTATCACTGAAAAAGGAGTCACATACCTTTGCAAATTCCCTATTTCATTTTATTCGACATTTCATGGTAAATTCACTTAACAACAGTTATCACAAGAAATTCCAGATAAAGCTCTTAAATTTCTTTCATTGAAATTCTGACTTCTGTATATAATAAGTTGACTTTCACATTTCTACTTTTCCTAATAGTCATCATACCATAAGGATTTCTTTCATAGTAAGCAAATATTGATCTATTTCATTTCTTGATAAAATTCACACATTACACATGCACTGTTTGTTGCGCATGTGATTCATTTGATTTATCAAGACCACAGGAGGATTTCATTCCGATTTATTATTTTATCCAAACTCAAATATCATTTCGCTTTTTGCACCGTAAAACAATAACTCCTTAATATCGAGTCAATAAATTTCTTGAAAAAGTTAATTTTCTTTGGCATCCATGGTTTCTGTTATGACCATGTCTGAACTTTCTTATTTAAACTCGTTTTGTTTAAACCGAGTTCAATTGTTTGAACTTGCTCGCATTACATATTCAATTCAAAGTTCCATATGATGAATTAAAACCATCATCTTCAAAATAATCCTAACAAGCATTTCAATTCTCTTGAACTACAACATGCTTGTGTGATCCTCGACTTCACTAAATCATTTCTATGATCACAATCACTTTGAGGTAACATTTTCACAAAATCTGAAGATTGCGCTAATCTCGGATTTAATCATTTAATTATTTATATTAAATCCACTTTGTTTTTATTCTATACAAGGAATCTTAAAATAATCATGTGCTCAAATAATGATACCCAAATTCATATTTCGGTATATCTCTTAATAGTTATTACAATATCAATCGAGCCTTTCGTAATATTTATTGCTCTATCATAGTTGATCGAAAAACATTATATATAAATTTAATTAATTATATATGGAATTACCTAATTTACAAATATAGTATTACTATATTTTAAACCATTGCGGTAAAGAAATTATATTTCTATATATGTATAAAAACTATGTTTGAGGTATACTCTTATTTAAAATTATTGTTTAGTTATTTATTATTGATAATTTTATTATTAATAAAAATATATTAATAGTAGTAGTATTAAGATCATTTTTAAATACTAGGGTTATTATCAAAGGCAGGTATTGGATAGCCTAGCCTTAGTTAGGCATGGACTGATCACCTATGCTTAAACAAGGCAGCACTAACCAATATCCACCATGATAATGACTAGTTAATATATATAAATTAAGTCATCATACTTATTTAGTAAATTTTTAATTATATATACATACTTTGGAGAAGACATATTTTCATAAAATAAAAGGGACAAATAAAACATTATAAATAATAGTGATTTCTTTTACAAAAATACTAAAATATTTTGTAAATATAATAACTTCATTACGGAATTTTGTAATATATATTACATAGTAAAAATAAGTTATTTTACATAGTATAGTAAAATACTAAAATAATATTTATTTAAAAGCAGTAACCATTTACATATAAGTAAAAATGTGTAACAAATAATATATATTACATAGTATTTATATTTGATATGTAAGATATGATTCAGATAGGAACACCAATAATATATATTATACTTGCTTTACAAAACGTAGTATAATAATTGGTCATGTCAAAACAACTTGTGTTTTTTTTATATATCAATCTCTAGGATATAATATGAAAAATATGGTCACTAATAGTGTACTATCACATTATTTCACGATTCAAAACAACTTGGAATTCTAAAAAAAAAAAAATGATACACTAACTTTATTATCTTTTGGTGTATCTTTGCAATTCACTCATATCAACACTTTGATTTTCTCATATCATAAATATTTGACAAATCATTTTTTATGCTTTTATTTCATTGGAACCTGTCAATTCTAAGTCTTCCTCAGTTGTCAATCAAAGTAAGCTTTCTTTTGACAAAGAATTTTTATTTGATTCTAAAAGTCCTTCACATTCATTTTAAATATCTATCTTTTGGCTTGAACCTAGTCACTTTGGAAATTATATCATTTCATTTCATTCGTTTGTCATCGATTTCTTGAACTAATTCAGTTGAACCATTGAATCCTACTTAAGATACAACTTGTATTCACAAAATTCGATATTTTAAATTTTGTGTCATCTACCCTAAATATTATTTTTATTAACTAAAATATAACATAAGTCTAAAAGAAATATCATAACCCAAATACACTTGGGAACTGGAATCTGAGATAAAGAAAAAGTATTCCTACTTACTTCAGTAAATCTCGAGGACGAGATTTTTATTAAGGTGGGGAGAATGTAACGACCCTCATTAAAAGTCCTATTTATTTCATTATTTTATCCAATAGGAAACCCTAATTGTGACACCCAAGTGATTCTGCACAAACCCTACAAATTTCAGAACAATCAGAATCAGGATCAGGGCCCCTAAAACACAGGGGGGTATGTTCTACTCAACGATTATCCTTATAAGTTATTATAAAAATCAAATTTAATCATTTCGTCGACTCAGCTGACCTACTCCCACGCGTGGCTACCCTATAGTGATTTGGTGTCCCTTACGGACCGTAACATTGGGAGTCTTACGGTCCGTAAGCATGTCAAATTTCGTGTATAAATAGCAGGCATTGGCATTTGATTCTGAGCGATGAAACGACGAAGAAATTCAAAATATGCGCAGAGATATCATTCAATTACTTCAGAAACACACACGAAACACTAATTAGTATAGCGGGGTGCTGCTGCAAACAGGGTATTAACTCAATCGCTGCTACGATTCAATGTCCGATCGATTAAACTATCCAATGGATGTTTAAGTGCTGCTCAAACTTGGGTTATGCTTTGTCATTAGTCGTGATTCCGACAAGATGTTTGAGTACCACCCGAACTCGGGGAATACTCTGTCATTCGTTGAGAATCCGATGGATGTTTAAGTATTGCACTTTGTCATTCGTTGTGAGGGTTTGTATCTCGTGAGTTATCGTAAATGTTGTATTAGTTATTTACCTAGTTTGTGTGCATTAGGTTACAAGGCTAATCAATAGGCTAAGCTCTGCCTGTATAAATCTGTAATATCAAGGCTAACCAGTAGGCTAAATTCTGCCCGTATAAATCTGCATGCTTATAATGTGAGTCATTCTCTTTTTATCAATTATTTTACAATACCTCAAATTATTTTCAAAAGTTATAATTACAGGGACTAAGTCGTGGATATCTTGAATCACTTGCTAGTGGGGTATTGTGCACATTACTAATTTGCTTCCGGTTACGTTCATTGACATAATCGGGATAATCCCAGTTAGGTTCATTGACCTACTAGGGATAATCATCACTATTTAGGTTCATTGATCTAATAGTGGTATGACCATCGTCACCATTGTGACTTGTCACCATTGTGACAGAGCGCCAGATAAAAATAAGATAGAAGCCATTGTAATCGCTCTTATGCTGTAATTAATAACTATGCATCATTATGCAAAATAGAATGATTCACTCAGTATTTCCCGCTGACAAAACCTTATTAAAACACTTTTCAGGTAATTACAGTAGATTGGAGTAAAAGATGGATACGGCACTGAAAGGCATCAAGAAGTGGCTTATTTTATTAATTAAATAAAAATAAGAAATATTGTTTTATATAATCAAATTTATCTTTATTAAAGCTACCTTTGTAACACATGGGTTTATCCCATCTATTTAATAAATAAAATCCGGTGTTTTCTAAACTCTGATATTTTTCCTAACTCACGGTCCTGATGAAATTTCCGCTGCAACGTTTTCAAAATAATCACTGGTACCACTGGGCTGTTCACGACTTCCGATTCCGTCCAGGGTGGGTCGGGGGTCGTGACAAGTCGAGTCCCCACACATCAAAAATTTCACAAACAAGAATGCCATTTTGTGGCATTTTCTTTTTTGGAAGGAATATTACCTGATCTTTGGCAAGCGTCACATGTCTTGATAAGACTTTGGGTGTCTTTGTAAATGGTTGGCTAATAAAATCCAGAATCAAATACCGTACTAGCGGCACCATGATGTCCTCCGTATGGACCTTCATGACAATGGCGGAGAATTCTTCTTGCTTCACTACCATGTACGCATCGACGGATGAGTTGGTCGGCACACATTTTGAAAAGATAAGGATCTTCCCAAAAATAATGCTTTACATCGGCAAAGAATTTTTTTCTTTGATGATGTAACCATCCTTTTGCGACTATACCGCTAGCTAAGTAGTTTGCATAGTCGGCGTACCATGGTTCTTCTCGGTATTCCACCATCTCTAGGGACTCCTATCTACTGACCATACAAGCTACTGACCGTCAAACTGCTGCTCAAGCAAAGATCTGATGAAAGACTAAAGCTCTGCTGATTCAATCTACTGCCTTGAGTCAAGCACTGCTGATCCAGACAAGTACTGCTGGGTTCACAGCAGTGGAAGGTTGTAGCAGCTGTTCTATAGTATGTTTGTAATGTAATGTAATAAGCAGTAGTTAGTATAGCAGTGTTTGTATTGATCAGAGGTTAGAGTTTGTTAGGAGGTTAGATGTCACTTTCATGGTGACGTCAGCTTTGATGCTCAGTGGTTTGCTAGTGCCTATAAATAGAACAGTGCTCTGTACTGTTCTATTAGCTCTTTGCAAACTTGTTTTCCTGCACGAACAAACGCTGAGCTCTGGCTGAGGGGGAGTTTGTATTAAGCATTACATTGTAATCGTTGTTGAAACTAAATTCAATCTTTTGGTTCTTTGTAGAAAATGTCTTGATCAAAGCAATACTCTCGTTTGATTGTATGCAAAGTTTGTTTCCATCTTAATTCTGCTGCACAACTCATCCATTTTCATTCTAATTCAAACGAAAAATACAATCAAAACCAAACTCAGATCCAACAATTGGTATCAGAGCTTGGACAGTCAAATTTGACTTAACAATCATTTTGACATAAATAGTTCAGCTCAAAATCGTTGATATCGATAGTTTGTTCGGTTTGTTGAAAAACAGAGTAAGGTTTAATCACCATTAAAGTTGATTAATCAGTGCCTGTAAAACAACCAGGATGACGTCACAATCACAAGATGATAAGAATAATGTTGGCTCGCTTTTTAAACCACCTATGCTTAAACGTAATGAATACAACATCTGGGAGAGAAGGATGGGTCACATCCTTGCTCAACAGAACACTGGATGTTGGAGGTCTGTTGTTTTTGGTCCCCATGTTCCTATGGTGCCAAGTGCTGAGGATCCAAAGAAGAACGTACCAAAACCTTATGAAAACTATACTGAAACTGATTTTCAAAAGTTCGAACTCGATGCCAAAGCATTTAGCATCATAGCATCTGCATTACCAAATGAGATCTATGCTGGACTGTTACATTGTAACAGTGCCAAAGAGCTATGGGATGCATTGAAGGAACAGTTTGGGGGTACTGAAGAAGTTATTGAAAACAATAGGGAAATTCTGAATCAGCAGTATGAAAGCTTTTGTCACATTAAGGGTGAAACATTGACCCAACAATTTAAACGTTTCAGTTGTCTCATCAGTGAGCTAAGACTTGTTAAGGTTGAATTTCCAAAATCAACACAAAATAGTAGGTTTCTTAGATCACTACCTGATAAATGGGACACAATTGCATTTGTGACTAGAAAATCTGTTGAGTTCAAAGATCTGACCCTGACCCAACTTCATGGTAGACTCCTGACTTATGAAAGGGAGTTGAACCAGAAAAAAAAGTTGCAAGAGTCTGGAAAAGCCACTGATGATTACTCATTCGGTAGCACAGCTCTTCTTGGTCAGGAAGAATCTGGTAGCAGTAGTAAGGAACAGGGTTATGATCATTTCATTGATATAACAGCTGGTGGTAACTTTACCAACCCTGATCCTCATTCTGCAAATTATGCTTTTACTGCAAACACTGAAAACCAGATGTCAGATAATTTGTGCTTTGAACTCAATGATTTGCAACATTTTGATCCCACTGACCTAGAGGAGATGGACATTTTGCATCAGTTGGCTTTGCTTAGTGTGAGAACAACCAAATTCTACAAAAGAACAGGGAGAAAGTTCCCAGGGTTACATGGGAATCTAAGGGTTGGGTTGGATAAATCGAAAATCAAGTGCTACAAATGCAATAGGCTAGGTCATTTCGCTAGGGAATGCAGGAGTCAAACTACTGGTCCTATAATCACTCATCCTAGCTCAAACCCTAGACCTCAAAATCAAAGCACTGTGCACTATACCCAATATACCCCTGCAGCTCATGTTAACACTGCTCATTATGCTGCTGCCCTTGTGCCTGTGCATTATGTCCAAACCACTGTTCCACAGATTCAATATGTTCAACCCCCTGTCCCCCAGGCACAAGTGCAACCTGTTGCACCTCAAATAGCTGCTCCAGCAGTGGTACAACCAGATCAGCAAAGCTTTTTCACTCAAGGCTTTGTTGACTGGAGCAGCATGCCTGATGAGCTTGGTGATGAAAATTTTACACTCTATGCTTCTAATGAGCCTTCTAATGATGAATTTTGTTTGATGGCATTAGAGTCAATACCAGAAGGGATTGAAACTGAAGGTGAACAGCCTAGTGATGAAACAGTGGATGAGGTGACTGAAGCAGTTGTTAATGCAGTTGCTGGTGAATTGCTGCTGGGAGAAAATTCAGAAACCCTGATTGAACCATTGACAGACCCATGGTCCAAAGAGGACAAAGAAGAAAAGGAAGAAAAGAGAGCAGGTGAGAAGGAAGTAAGAGCTGATGATGAAGAAAATCATCAATGTGATTGTGCAATGATGGCTGCTGCCAAGGTATCTCCTCAAGTTCTTGAAAAACTGTGTTCTGACAATTGCATTATTGCTTTTGCTAACATCAAAGAGGTAAATGAAAACCTTCGGAACAAAATCTTAACCGATGAAGTCAAATTTGAAAGCTCTTTAAAAGAACTTAAAAACAAATTGACTGAAAAAGAGAAAGAGATCAGCAGTCTTAAAGAAGAGCAAAGCATAACCAAAACTCAACTCCAAACTATGGTAGAAAAATACCAAGTTTGCAAAAAGGAGTTAGAATCCACCCAGATCACCTGTGAAAAATGGGTGGAATCATGCAAAAGGTATGAGGTTATGCTTGAAAAACAGATTAAAAGCAATGTAAAATTTGGTGTTGGTTATAGAAAACATGATGATGAAAACACTGCTTTTGAAAAATCTGTTCAAACCACTGATGTAACAACTGAGTTCATCCCCACAAACAAGAATGGCCAAGAAGTGAAAATCACTAATAAACTTGGAAACAAAATCACACTTGACAGACCAATGGGATCCTCTACTTTTGAGGAGCTTGAAAATTATCAGTTTAAACCAAAATGGTCTGATGAGTGTGATATTCTTGAAAATTTCAAGCCCATGGACTTTACATCAACTGATGGTGCTAAAGCTCCAAAAGCTAAAGTCATTCCTCTCAAGGACATCCCAACAGAGGTTAAAACCTCTGCTGCAAAGGAGTCCGAAAAGAGAAAGAAGAAAGAAAAGATCAATAACCTGTTTTGTGAATTCTGTGAGAAAAGGAATCATCTAACAAAAGATTGTTTCCATTTAAAAGCTTATGATTTGAACAAAACAAGTGTCATTGTTCTAGCTGAAAGCTGCATTGTTTGTGGTAAATCAAACCACAAAACTCAAGCATCTGTGTATCTCAAAAACTTTGATGTGAAAAAGAATGAGTACATTGCTAAAACATCCTTGAGTCCATCAACATCATCTGTCAAATTCACCAAAAACCAACCACTGTTTGTGCCAGTTCAAACAGCTGTCACAAAACAGTTGAACCAAACATCTGTTAAAAGAGATGTTCAGGTTACTGATGCACCCCCTGCAAATCAGTTCAGAAGAGGTAAGGGACAACCACAACCATCTTACCAAAGGATTCCACACGTTTATGAGACCTACAAAAGGCCCTCTAAACCTAAAGTGAATAGGCATCCTTCTGGTTACCAACAGGTGATTGGTCAAGACCCTCAACAGTGGTTAGCAAGAAACAGTCCTAAAACTGTCCAAACCCCAGACCTAACCACTGTCCATCAATCTGCATCCATCCCAGACACTGTTGAGACCCCATCCAAAGCCTTATTGGCTTTGGAAACCCTAATGAACTAATCTTTTTACTTCATGTGCAGGGAGCTTCTGCCTGCTTAGATAGTCTGTGGTATGTTGATAGTGGAGGCTCCAGGCACATGACTGGATGTAAAGCCCTACTCAAAGATTTCAAAATTCATGGAGGGGGTGATATATCCTTTGGGAATAACAGTAAAGGGAAAGTTCTGGGGTCTGGTACAGTACAATCTGGAAATGTAAAATTTGAAAATGTCAATCTGATAGACAGTCTGAAATTCAACCTCCTGAGTGTTTCACAAATGAGTGACAAGGGGTATGGGTCATTCTTCACAAAGGAGTGTTGTAGGATTGTTGGACCAGAAATGGTAAAAAAGATTGAAGCAATAATAAACATTGGTCAAACAAAACTTGTTGCTCAAAGAAGTGGCAATGTTTATGTTGTTGATATGTCAAAAGAGTGTCCCAGAGCTGATGCCTGTCTATTCTCAGCTGCCTCTAACAAAGAGACAGAACTTTGGCACAGAAGACTGGGGCACACAAATCTTAAGACAATCACTGAAATTTCAAAAAATGGTTTGGTAAGAGGCCTACCACAAAAACTGTTTTCATGTCCTGAACATTGAATTTCCTGTTTAAAAGGAAAACAGCATAAAAGTTCTTATAAGTCCATTGAAGAGTCCATAACAACCCAGTGTTTGCAAATGCTACACATGGATTTATTTAGCCCAGTTCAAGTCATGAGTCTCAAAAAGAAAAGATATTGTTTGGTTATTGTTGATGACTTTTCTAGGTTTACATGGACTTTCTTTTTACACTCAAAAGATGAGACTGCAGGCATTTTGCAAGACTTTGTGACACAGGTTGAAAAGCAATTTGACCTTCCAGTGAAAAGCTTCAGGAGTGACAATGGCACAGAATTCAAAAATAAGGAGTTGGATGCCTTCTGTGTGAAGAAAGGGATCGTAAGGCAGTACAGCATCCCTAGAACACCAGAGCAAAATGGGGTAGTTGAAAGAAAGAACAGAACTTTGATTGAGGCTGCCAGAACCATGCTTGCTGATTCAGGTTTGCCATTAACTTTCTGGGCAGAGGCAGTAAATATTGCTTGCTATGTCCAGAACAGAGTTTTAATAAACCCTAGGCACAAAAAGACTGCTTATGAAATTCTGTATAAAATCAAACCACTGATCTCATACTTCAAGGTTTTTGGCTGCCCATGCTTTATTCTGAACTTAAAAGATTCCATTTCAAAATTTGCAGCGAAAATTGATTGTGGTTATCATCTGGGATACTCAACCACTGCCAAGGCCTAGAAAGTGTTCAATACACGGAGCAAGGCAGTGGAGGAGACTTTGAATGTAAAGTTCAATGAACTTTCATCAATGAAAATCCCAGCAAATCCTGCAGATCTGTTTGATTTTGATAAATTCACTTTTGAAAATACTGTTGTCAAGACTAACAGTGCAGGTCCATCAGAGGATTCAACACCAGACTATGGGTATGAAATCATCATCCCTCAAAAGTCTGTCAGAATGGGAAGAGCATCAGATGTTCAAAACAGCTGTCAAAGCTCAACCACTGCTACCTCAACAGTTGTTGACCAAAGTAGCCCATCAACCACTGCTTCCACATCAACAAACACTGCTAACAAAAGTCCCCAAACAGTGGATAAAAGTCAGCAGGTGTCCACATCTTTACCTCCCATTCCACCACCTTTTGAAGCCACTGCTAGGTCATCAAAGTCACCAGCAGTGGTTAGCTCAGATGATACACATTTGAAGCCTTCACCAACAAATTCCATCATACCATACCAAGGAGATTTAATCTTCTTGAGATCTCATCCACCTGATCAAATCATTGGCAACATCAATGAAGGGGTGCTCACAAGAAGCCAAACCTAAAACATTTGTCTTTTTGATGGTTTTCTATCACTCCATCAGCCAGTCAAGTACCAAGAGGCACTGAAAGACAACAGCTGGGTAGAAGCCATGCAAGAGGAGCTCCAACAGTTTAAAAGACAACAAGTATGGGAGCTTGTACCACTGCCAGAAGAGGTTAGTCCCATTGGCACAAAGTGGGTCTTCAAGAACAAAACTGATGAAAGGGGCATTGTTGTCAAGAATAAAGCCAGGCATGTGGTTCAAGGTTACAGACAGGAAGAGGGGATTGATTATGATGAAACTTTTGCCCCTGTAGCAAGATTGGAAGCTATAAGACTGTTCCTGGCCTTTGCTGTCAACCACAACATGAAGGTGTTTCAGATGGATATCAAAAGTGCTTTCCTCTATGGTACAATTCAAGAAGAGGTATATGTCTGTCAACCTCCAGGCTTTGAGGATCCATTTTATCCAGATCATGTCTACAGGTTAAACAAAGCCTTGTATGGCCTGAAACAAGCACCTAGAGCCTGGTATGAAACTCTTTCCACCTTTCTACTCTCAAATGGTTTCAAAAGAGGTACCATTGATAAAACACTGTTTCTTAAATGGAGAGGAAAGGATTTAATGATTGTCCAAATTTATGTGGATGACATTATTTTTGGAAGCACATGTAACAAAATGTGTGAAGAGTTTAGGGAACTCATGACAGCTGAGTTTGAAATGAGTGCAATGGGTGAGCTGCAATGCTTTCTTGGTCTCCAAGTTCAGCAGATGCAAAATGGAACTTTCATTCATCAAAGCAAATATGCTAAAGAACTTTTAAACAAATTTGAGATGAATGATTGTAAACCATGCAGCACACCCATGGCAATAAATAAGCTTGTCATGTCTGATGAAAAGGATGAGCTGATTGACCAAACACTTTATAGAAGTATGATTGGATCTTTATTGTACCTAACTGCATCTAGACCAGACATCATGTTTGCAACATGTGTCTGTGCAAGAAGTCAATCAGCCCCCATAAAATCAAATCTCATTGCTGTAAAAAGGATCTTCAGATACATAAAAGGTGCTCCCACACTTGGTATCTGGTATCCAGCTAATGGGAATATCAAGCTTTCAGGTTTTTCAGACTGTGACTTTGCTGGATGTCACACCACAAGGAAGTCCACATCAGGAGGGTGCCAGTTTCTAGGTGATTGCTTAGTTTCATGGCAAAGCAAAAAGCAAGCAACTGTTTCAACATCCACTGCTGAAGCTGAATACATTGCTGCTGCAAGCTGTACAGCCCAACTCCTGTGGCTTCAAAACCAGTTCTGGATTTTGGTATCACTGCCTTAAAGACACCACTGATGTTGGATAGCCAGGCAGTAGAAAATATCATCAAAAATCCAGTTTCCCATTCAACCACCAAACACATCGACATCAGACATCACTTTATGAGGGATTGCTATGAAAAAGGTTTGATTTCTCTGCATCATGTCCCAACTAAAGACCAGTTGGCAGATGTGCTCACAAAAGCACTTAATACAGCCACCTTTGAAAGCTTGGTCTCTAGAATTGGGATGCTAAACATGGAATAACAAGAAACATCTTGTTTTTCGATGAATAAAAGCATTAAAATGTTTTCAGAAAATCAAAAATCCATCCTTAAAAATAGCTAAAAATGAAGTTTTCATTAAATTCTTAAAAGTCTTCCATAACCACTGCTTATTCAAAAGACTGCTCTACTACAAAGTCTGTCCACTGATGAAAGCCATCCTCTGTTCTCTCATTTCCTTGATAAACTCTGTTGTTCAAAAGCAGTGTCTTATCCACTGATATGCTATCCACTGATAGTGAAAATCATCCACTGCTTTCATTTTACCGTTATAACCACTGCCTTCATCAGTAACTTTCATAAAAGTACTGTCCTTCATTTCATCAGAGTTTGGCATGTGGGCAGTACATAGTGGTCAGTAATTTTGTAACCCCTGCCACGTCAGCCTTCACTTTTTCCTCTATAAAACCCCACTTCACATCCAAAACAGGGTTTTACTGTCGAATTGAATTCTCAAAAATTCTCTTCTCAAAGCAGTTTTTCCATCTCATTTCTTCACAAATTTCTTCGATCATCATCTTCAAAATGACAAAATCGAAGCAATCTGCAAAACCCACCACCAAATCATTGTCGAAAGCGGCCTCTCAAAAGACCAATCCCACTGAAATTCCACACAAACCATCCCACAATCTTCTGGGTCTTCTCACAAAACCCGGCACCACAGAAGCTTTCGACTCCATCATCGACACAATGGCTAAATCAAAGTACAAAACTTTGTTAACAGCCGATGCACCTATTTACTTGACAACCCAAAGAGAGTTTTGGAGGAATGCAACCCTTGAAAAACAAGGAGACACTGTAATAGCCATCAACTCTTCTCTAAAGGGTAAAGACGTCAAGATTACACCACAATCACTTTCAGAGGTCTTTCAACTCGATGATCAGGAAGGTAAACTTTCTTTCCCTAAAAACGAGTTAAAAATTGACTTCATTGAGAGAGGGTATGCAGACACAATGATGAAGAAAGCTACTTTACAAAAAGGTTTCTTTCCTTCTGCAACAAGATTTTTATTTCATACCCTCCTAATGTGTGTTTCAAACAAAACCTCTTTTTTAATGAAATACCATTAAAGATTCAAAATCTAGGATATGATATTCTTTAAGAAGAAAATTTTAATTATTCTCAGGAAATCTGTAATGATCTGGTTAATAATGTTGAAACAAAATCATTCTTACTGTTTTCCAGATTTTTAAGCTATTATTTTGAAAACAAATTCAGTAAGGATGATATTGCTGCAATAAACCAAGGTGACTCTTTACAAATGCACAGCTTAACTGCTGAAACTTTTACAAGAATGTCAACACCTTGCAAAACACAAGCAGAGGTGCCTGAGCAGAATTTAGCAGTTACCACTGCTCCTCAGGTATCTGCTGCTGAGCCCACTGCTCAAGGTGATCAAAGCAGCAGAACAACTGTTTTGAAACCCACACCTACAATCCACAAAAAGCCACACAAAAAGAAAACTCAAAAACCCCCCCAAACACATCAAAAAGGCAACTCTGGAGGATGAGATACCAGAGCAACTGCTTGTGATAAAACAAAAGTCACTCAAAACCACTGCTGCTACTTCCTCACAGCAGTTGGTCAAAATATCTCAACCCATAACCGAAACTCCTCCTGCTTCTTCACAAAAAAGAACAGGTTGTACAAATTGGGACACCACATCATGATGCTCTGAAATCACTTGATTTCATCATCCACCGCCCAATTCCCGGGGCACATTCTGTTTCCAAACCAAACTTCACATCCACAATTCCCCCACCAACTAAAATTTTGTTGGATGCAATTGATTTGAACCATGCATTAACCAGTCCTTCTCAATCACCTATCAATGAGAATATGCCTCAACAAATGATTGGGTCTGATGTATCAACCTTTGCTAACCCACCAACACAACCTGAGGAGGTTACATCCCTTGAGTTACAAGTAACTCTTGGTGATAATCCAAGTGAAGCAGCCACTACAACTGTTGAACCCACTGGTTTACAGTTGGACAGTGGTTACATTAACAAGACTTCCTTGGAGGCAATTCCTTCTATAGCACCTCTGACATCTACCAGTGGACTTTTCTTGTCCTCCGGCAACATCAAAAGACTGTCAAGTGTTGAAGGGAGAAGACCCCAGTACCAAGAAAAAGGGGCATCAGTGGTTAATGTTTGGAGTAAACTCCCTACCTCAACCACTGATAAAACCAATGCTAGTGGGAAATCAGATGATCCCATTAAATTGGGTGATGGTTTAAAGTACCAGAAATTGATGGATCGTGTTGAAAAACTTGACAACTCTGTTGCAGAACTCAAAAATATGCTGCAACAGTTGTTAAAAGGTACAATCCACTGCTGTTCCGCCTCAAGCACCTGCTCCACCACAAGCACCTGCTACAAATGAGCTTTGGAATCTATTTCAACCTTTTCTCCATCAACAAGCACAAATGGCAGATCAGCAACATGAAAAACATGTACTAAAGCTGAGAAATACATTGGAGTCTAGGTTCAAGAACACCCAGGATGATCTCAAAGCTCTAAAAGCTCAAATCATGCATACCACTGGCACTACTCCTCCAACTGTCCTCTTTATTGATCAACTCCCTCCAGATAATGCCAAAAAGGGGGAGAAAATTCAGGAGTGGAAGAAAAAGGGAATAGATGATGGTCTTTACATTGAACCAGAGAGAGAAAATATGACTAAAAATATTCCTTTGCCAGATGGTAGCAAGAAAATTGATGAGACTACAAATGCACTGGCAGAAGCAGTTGCAAGTGTCAAAAGGGATAGAGAGGCCAAGAAGAAAGCTAGGGTGAATTATCCAGATCAGGGTGCTTCTGGGTCAAAGGATGATGAAAATCATGTTGAGGAAAAGAAGAAGCCTACTAGAAAAGTAAGGCAACCCAAATCCATCCCAACCAGACGTTCAAAGTCTGCTCCAAAACCACCATCTAAAACAGTTGTTGTAACTCCTGTTGTATCAACTACTGCTGGTACTTCAGTGGTTTCAACATCTGTTCTCACTTCAACACACACCACTTCAACACACACCTCATCTACTGCTTCACCACCATCACCACCAAAAACAACATCACCTGCTGACAAAAAGCAGAAGACAACAGATGTTATAACATCTGTTGTAATGACAACAGTGGTTGAAGCACCAGTTATTTCAAATGATGTTAGTCAAACACAAATCACTGCCACTCAATCTACCACCACTGTTCCACCCAAAACATCATCAGTCCCTTCTCAAACAAAAAGGAGAAGGCTAATTCTTAAAGATGATGACAATTCACCACCACCAATATCTTCAAAATCCTTGTCACTTGTTACAATACCCAAACCTGTTCCTCTCTCATCAGCACAAGTTAAACAACCCTTAGCTCCTGCAGGTGTCCAATTTCCTCTTGAGCTCATTGCAGTCAGAGATGAAATCAAGTCCTTTTATTATGAGAATGACCCTGCTAAAAGGAGATTACCATCAGTTGAAGGATATCCCAGACCGAACAATATTGAAGAATATTTGAAACTCAAGGAAAAGCAAGCAGAGGATATCTCAAAAAGAAACACAAAAGGGAAATCTGATAGGGAAATACAGCAGAACTATCAGTACTTGCTCACACAAGTCAGATCCCTAGAACAATTTGCAAAAAATGTATGTCAACAAATTTCAGAAAGAGCAGATGAAACTCTGAGAAAAGACTACATTGAAAGCATCATGGCAACAAAGAAATACAAGGGAGAAAAGCACATGTACAAGGAGTGGACCATTCCTGAGCTTGAACGAGAAGAAGCCAGGATTCAAGAAATGATAAAAAAAATGAGGTCAAACACACTCCTCCAGAATGGTCAAAGTTCAAAAAGAATGTGCGTGATAAATCACTTGAGCTGAAGAGAATGAAAGAGGAATTGGTTGCTGCTG
This sequence comes from Helianthus tuberosus, assembly GCA_030545235.1. Lineage (NCBI taxonomy): Eukaryota > Viridiplantae > Streptophyta > Magnoliopsida > Asterales > Asteraceae > Helianthus > Helianthus tuberosus. Next base: position 116,845,935 of record CM060403.1, on the reverse strand, counting down.
ATTATGGGTCTAAACGACAAATAGCAAGGTGGAAAGAAGATGTAGTCAGGGCCACCTACAAAAGGTTGGAAGAACTGAGGAAGAAAGATCCCAAAGTCCCTCAAAAACCTGACTATTCTAAAGCAGAGGTCTCAAAAATACCACCAAAGCTGCAAGTCAAAAGATCTACTGCTCCAGCTGGTGCTGCCATCTACAAAAAAAGGAGCCAAAACCAGTCAGATGCCGAAACAGTTCAAGATCTAATTGCTGGAAATGCCATTGTGAAAGAGGGCATTAGATTAATGATGAAAGAAGATCCTGAATTGGAACAACCTGCAAGCACTGCTCAGACAGTGTTCAATAGGCCATCATCACCAAACTCCTCTTCAAATAAAAATCTCCCAAGAAACCCACCAGGCTCAAAAATACAAAAGTGGGAAACTGAGAAACAGACCTACGTATTGACTTTGCTCAGGTCTGGTGGAGAAGTGAAGAAAATATCAAGGGAACAAGCTCTTGGCCTGAGTCTTGAAGATTTACAGGATCTCCTTGATCTTCCACTTAGCAGGGATGATGATGATGATACAGATGCCCTAGACTTTGAATTACAATTTAAAGGTCAGATAAGGGAACTGTTGATGAGGCAATGAAATTCCACAATAATGAAGAGTTTTGGCATTATCTGTTCCAGGGGGGATTGTTGGGATTGAACCATACTAGAGGAACAGATAATAAAAGCCAAAACTGGATCAGAGCGGTGGATCCAGAATAAGCAGATGTTGCATACAAGTCTCTCCCCTTGAAAGTGGTTTTCAACATCTGCTAACCTCCTATCTACTGACCATACAAGCTACTGACCGTCAAACTGCTGCTCAAGCAAAGACCTGATGAAAGACTAAAGCTCTGCTGATTCAATCTACTGCCTTGAGTCAAGCACTGCTGATCCGGACAAGTACTGCTGGGTTCACAGCAGTGGAAGGTTGCAGCAGCTGTTCTATAGTCTGTTTGTAATGTAATGTAATAAGCAGTAGTTAGTATAGCAGTGTTTGTATTGATCAGAGGTTAGAGTTTATTAGGAGGTTAGATGTCACTTTCATGGTGACGTCAGCTTTGATGCTCAGTGGTTTGCTAGTGCCTATAAATAGAACAGTGCTCTGTACTGTTCTATTAGCTCTTTGCAAACTTGTTTTCCTGCACGAACAAACGCTGAGCTCTGGCTGAGGGGGAGTTTGTATTAAGCCCTACATTGTAATCGTTGTTGAAACTAAATTCAATCTTTCGGTTCTTTGTAGAAAATGTCTTGATCAAAGAAATACTCTAGTTTGATTGTATGCAAAGTTTGTTTCCATCTTAATTCTGCTGCACAACTCATCCATTTTCATTCTAATTCAAACGAAAAATACAATCAAAACCAAACTCAGATCCAACATGAGATTTTTGAAAAGTCCTTGATAAATCGCCTATAAAATCTGGCATGTCCAAGGAAACTTCTGATAGCTCTAACGAAGGATAGGGGTGGTAATCGAGAAATAGTGTCTATTTTTGCTCGATCAACCTCCATTCCCTCGCTTGAGATTTTATGACCGAATACTATTCCCTCCGTTACCATGAAATGGCATTTTTCCCAGTTAAGGGCGAGGTTAGTTTCCTCACATCGAGATAGCATTCGTTCAAGGTTATCGAGGCATTGCTCGTATGAATCTCCAAAGATAGAAAAGTCATCCATGAAGACTTCCATTGTGTAACACCCGTCTCATTTATTTAAGATTATAATCTAAAACACGGATTTTTAAAACCAAAATGCACAATTTTCAAATAAATAGTTATTAGAACTAAGATTACATGGTTATGACGTTCTAACATAAACAACTAACTAGTTTAAAACATTCAACATAAAGTAGTGTTTACATGACAACATTGTTTAAAACAATATTTGATTCGCGCGGAAGCTTCAAATGTTTGTGTTCGGTTCTTGCATTCTTGCTTGATCGGCATCTAGAACGACATAAACATCTTCTAAGTTCAAAACCATAACAATTATTAGTTTTGACAACAATATAATATGCATAAACAAGTTCGGGTATCATACAGATAACAAAACAAATAAAAATCTCGAAATTGGGTCTGTCGAACCACGCGACAGACTTAGTTCAATCCTTCGCGGGCCGCGAGCGCTCCCGCGTGTCGCGCCCGCACCTTAGCACCCTAGCGCGTGTCGTGGGGGAATGTGTTTTCCAGCAGTTCTGTTTCTGCACCTGCATTTTTGCCCAACACCAGTTTTTCAAAAAAAATCAAACTTTAAACGTGCATAACTTTTGTTCTACTTGCCCGATTCGCGTGATTCTTTTTCCTACGCGTTCACAATTTAATTCTCCATCACGCGGAGTTAAAATCCGACATTCAAACTAAATAAATTCTACATTTTTAAGCATTCGGCTTATTATTCAAAATCCACATTTTGACCCGTTTGTATTTAGGACCTCCAAACTTGTTTCCAGTTAATCATATACCATACATTAAAGTATTTAACTCAAAATCTTTATTTCAGAATCATAACTTTTGTGAATTACGCGGCCTATACCCAAATCATGCGTGTAATTCGTTTTGACCCGTTTAGAGGATTTAAACTTTTAAGTTTAAATTACGCCCGTTCTCTTCATTCCCATATTTGAATTATCTGCTTACATTCCACCACAACTATTCTCGTGGTGAATTTAGTGCATTTGACCAATTTTCCAAATTCTACACTTCGATTGATCGTTTTACGGAAAAGACCCATTTATAGGCATTTGACCAAAAACGCTTATGTCTAAAACCTTAATACTTATTAAAAGCTTACATAATCATAATACATGTTCCTAAATGACCCATATGGGTCATTTGCCCGGTTTACCCTTCAAGGGCTTTTTTGTCAATTTCAGTCCTTTATTTTACAATGAGGACTTTCACTAGTAATTAACCAAAATATCACTTTCAACTACAAAAATCTAATTATGCATACCTGGCTCGGGTCATAGCATTAACCCGTTTACATACCTTTTTGCTTTAAACTCTTATAGTTAAAGCTATGCTAACATATGTCATTTTCCTGCGTTCACAAAACTCGACAAGCGATCATCAGTTATTACCGCCAAATGGTTATAAGTACACCATTTGACCCGTTTAGTCAAGTGACCATTTATCTACATATGATGGAAATTTAATAACATCTCGCCTCTTAAACCTATTCCTGTTTACACCATAATTTCTTATTACTTAAAGGACATTCCTTGAATTATTTGACCCGTTAAGACTTACACCAAAAGGGTTGTCCTTTCAAATCTTTTATCTATTTGTCAACTCATGTACGGATTATTAATTAGCCACTTTTACCCCTTATGGTTCGCCCAATAACGTGATGTTGATTATTTCTATTTAGTTAATCTTCACCCGACTAGTCTACCACTCTTACCCTTTTTACCATAGTTTATGGTTTCTTACCAGTTTTCTTTATTCCGACTTACATTGTATTGTGCCGAAACATAGTATCTCAAATATTCAATCATAATTCAAACTCAATACCTACAAATACGTGTATTGTAATCTAAAGAGGGGGTGTAAGTTTAACTTACCTCGTATCCAAACTACGCTTTTTTCCTTTCCTTCGTGATTCGTTTGACACGCTTCTTTCCAAACCGCCACCTAGCTCGTTAAGCGTCAAACTATTGTCATCATTTACCAGGCGGTTAGATTAGTCTTTAACAATCATGACTATTCCACCTTACGTATTTTCTATGCCAAAACTACTATTCGACTTTATCATTTGTTAGTTCAATTTATCAAAAGTTAACTACTTTTGATCACATGATTTACACAATTAAGCCTAGATTAACTTTATGCTTTGAACCCTTATCGGTTCATACTTCGCATATTTTGTCATATTATTCAAATATGCGTTTCACCCGAATTTCCAACATTTTAGCGTTCATTTAGGCATTTTATCAAACACCTAATGGGCATACTTTTACACATTTACAAACTAGTTCATATCTAGTTATTTTTACCAAGGTTAACATCAAAATTCAAACCTCCATGTCTAGTGTTCACGAACTACACCTAGTACTAGTATCACAACATCAATATTCATCAATTTAACACCCTAATTCAAGTGTTCATCTTCTTGTCATAAAACCCACTTAGCACACATATGGGTGATCATCAAATCCCTAGTTTTTAACACTAATTTATCAAATTTTCATCTAGGGTTTGTTTCTAAACATGAATTCATCCTAGTTTCCACCCAAACATCTATCATTCAAGCTTAAATTTCAAATTTCATAAATTCATCAAGAATCCCAACTTCATAAATATCAACAATTTGACATACCTTACAATCCCCACGACTAGGTGATTGTTTCTATGTATTCATGCATCGATTTAGGGCTGGAATCAAGCTTCAATTTGTTGATTTTGCTGAAGTTAGGGTTTGAGCCCCATGGGAGCTCTCCTGGTCGATCTTCCTCACTCACACACACACTGTGTGTTGTGTTATATTATTTTTTTTTTATTATTAAAACCATTTTCAAGTTACCTAGCTTTGGTCCCTTATGAATGGTTAGTTACTAATTAGGTCACAACCTAATTATTTTTAACAATATTCCCACTTATTAACTAGGTTAAATATTCCTAGTTAACTTAGTGGGTTCGGGGAAATTATGACTAAGTTTATTTTAAGTCCCCGTTAACTCGGGCCTCTTGTAAACTTTATTTCCTTAGAAGCTTTTATTCACGTTTTATTAAATATTTGGTTTATTTATTCAAATCCTAATATTTACCGGGTTAATTTTACGTGTTAACGGTACTTTACCCGTCTTTTAGTATTAACTGGGTTTGATTACCAAACCCGTTTTCGGGGTGTTACACATTGTCTTTTCTATCATATCATGGAAGATGGCCACCATGCAACGTTGAAAGGTTGCGGGGGCATTACATAGACCAAAGGGCATGCGTCGATAAGCAAAAGTTCCATAGGGGCATGTGAATGTTGTCTTCTCTTGGTCCTCCGGTGCTATCGGTATTTGAAAGTAACCTGAAAAACCCATCTAAGAAACAATAAATTTTGTGACCGGATAATCTTTCTAACATTTGATCAATAAAAGGTAAAGGAAAGTGATCTTTCCTTGTTGCCTCATTTAATCGACGATAATCTAGACATTGTGACGGTTCTTGTTGGTATTAATTCATTTTTCTCGTTAGTTACTACCTTCATACCTCCTTTCTTTGGAACTACTTGGACGGGACTTACCTAAGGACTATCGGAGATTGGGTAAATTAGTCCGGCGTCAAGTAATTTGATGACTTCGTTTTTAACCACTTCTTGGACGTTTGGATTTACTCTACGTTGTGGTTGTATTACCGATTTGTAGTCATCATTCATTAAAATTTTGTGTGTGCACATGGAAGGACTTATTCCTTTAATATCTACAAGCTTCCAAGCGATCGCGTTTTTGTGTTTTTTCAAAAGCGTAATTAATTTTTCTTTTTCTAAACTAGTTAATTTTGACAAAATAATTACAGGTGATTTACCATCTTTGTCGAGAAAAGCATATTCCAAACCCTTTGGAAGTTCTTTGAGCTCAAGAGGTGGGTCTTTAGGAGACTCCTTATTTGGTTGCTCATTTCGGTCAAGAACCAAAAAGGTTTCTTCTATGGCGACCTCTTCTTCAACAAAGTGGTCAATTTCTTCTCTTGTATCGGGTGGTTCATCTTCATCTTCAATTAGGGGGTCATTATTGCCGAATGGATATTTCCTTGAACGCTCAATATCGACACTTTTTAATGCCCCTAATTGAATGGGTAGATTGTTATACTTCCGCTTTTTCAAAGCTTCGTAGGTCTTTACAAAAGGTCGTCCCAACACTAGTGGAGCGTCATCAAGGATGACGAAATTGGTTGGGATTATCATTTGATTGGTTTGGACCAACACATCCTCAACTATCCCAATTGTTTTTATTATTTTCCGATTAGATAGAAAAATAGGAATTTGAAGTGGAGAAAAATCACCAATACTTAATTTTTCGAAAATGTAGTTTGGCATTATATTAACATAAAGATCTTTATCAATTGTAATATCACTAATAAAGGAATTTTGAAAAAAAAACATGGAACCGGTGTAATGTTAATTTCAAATGGATCTTCTTTTATTAGCGTGGTTTGATCATTTGTTAACTTAACACTTACCGTTTCGTCAATTTTAGTGTTAGTGTTTTACTCTTTTAAAAACTTAGCATGAATGGGTATTAAACAATGATTTTCGAAAGAAGGTCACAAGAGATTAATTTCTTTAAAATTAGACTCTTCTTGAATTTTAACGTCGTCGGACTCACTTCTCTCGTTGTTTAACTCATGTGTCGGTCACTTACTTGTTCTTCCATTTTTACCTTTTCAACTATCTCTTCTTTATTACAATTTAATTCTTCCCTTGCACGGGACTTCTCTTCCCTTACGCGGGCTTCTTTTATGTAGCGCTCGATAGTTTTAATGTGTTCTATTATCTTATCGGTTGTGGGTGTGATAGAATAAGGATCTTCAAAGTGTGAATTCGGAGGTTCGATCCTTGGTTCCTCATGATACTCATATGAGGTAGATGGTTCACACCATTATTCCTCATTGTAGGTATATGATGGATAAGGGTCGTAACTTGGTTCTTTATAATACTCATATGAGGTGGGTTGTTCACGCCATGGTTCCTCATAGTAAGCATATGAAGGTGGATCCTCATATCTTGGTTCCTCAAAGTATGAGTATGAAGGCTCATACCTTGGTTCATCAAAATATGAGTATGAGGGAGGAGGTTCATACCTTGGGTCTTCATAGGATGTATATGAAGTGGACGGCTCGTACCTGGGCTCCTCATAGTGGTTGTATGAAGTGGATGGTTAAAAAAGATCACAATATTGTACCGAATGAGGGTTACCACAAATGGTGCAATAGTCTTCCCTATAATCATCCTCCTCATAGTGGTAGTTGTAAACTCCTGAGTATTGATCCATAAGAATCACTCAGCAGACCACAACAGAGTCTCGGGAGCAGAAAACAAAAATAAAAACGGAAACAGAGGCTGGACACGGCCCCGTGTTCAGGTTCTGTATCTAGGCGTTTTAATAAAAGTCACTTGTTTTGTGTAGCTGATGCGTGTCGAGTGTGATAGGTTTTTATGTATATTTTAAGTCCTTTTTAACACTTTAGCCAAGTTTTAAATTTATAAAACACGATATTTTACTAACACTAAACACACATATGGGCAAGTACACCCATCGTGAGCGTAGTATAGCGTTGGTAAGATACCGAGGTCGTCCAAGGACACAAGAGCTTTTAGTACCGGTTTATCCTCAACGTCTAATCAAATCAAAAAGTTAGAAAAAGGTTTTTAAACATGAAAATAAAACTAAAAATTGCTGAAAATAAAAACAGATAGACAAGATGAATCACTTGGATCCGACTCGCCTTTAGTGTAACCTTTGATGTTTTCCGCACTTTTGCACTTTTTAAGAGATTATCTTAGTTATAGTAGTAGACCCCTCTTTTGAAGGTAACGTTACCCTCAACCCTGTAGTTTGAGTCAGCAAGGATACAATCCTAAAGGGTTGGATTATTGGAAGATAATTAATTAAGTTATTAATGTGTAATGTGGTAGGCCCCTCTTTTGAAGGTGACGTTACCCTCGGCTAAGTGGTTTGAGTCAGCAGGGATACAATCCCAAGTAGTCGGGTTAATGTATTAATAGGAGTTTACATATGAGGGGATCAAGCCATTCGCACCCCCGCCATCCAATACCAGTGGGTATTGAAGGAGCTCCTAATAAGCTTGACCCAGGTCCTTGCAGGATCTATACACTGAACAAGGCAAGAACCTTACCAAACCATTCCCTTAACCCCCGACAAGGTAGCCAACATATAGACCGTGGAGATATGAATGGTGTAAATCTTTTATTTTATATAGAAAGTAAAATAACGCCAAGACACCACGGACAAATGATAAGGAAGTTTCACCTTCAACATAAGAAACTAGTTATTAAAGTCATTAATACAAAACCAAATAAAAAGTGCAAAAAGATTAAAAAAACAAAAGTATTACACTAAATACTTGTGTTCACCAAGTGATGTAAGAGACTTAGGCAAACATGGCCTTTGATTGTCAAGAACTCTTACTATCAATCTTGGATACCGAGACTACTACACACACTCTATGATGGATGATGGATAATGATGGTGGATGGGTGTTGTGATGGTGGCGGAGTGTGGGTGAAGTGGGAGAAAGTTGGTTTGTCAAGGGATGCCTTTGAAATGAACCAAGCACCCCAATTTATAGCCTGCACAGAATCCCAGACACGGCCCTGTGTCCATCCACTTTCTCTTTCTTCATTTAATGCAGTTTGTCTGTATAAGTTGACCACGCCCCCGTGTCCGCTGGGCACGTCCCCGTGTGCGGAAGCGTATCTGTACTATCAAGATTTGCTTGGATTCTGCGAATCTTAGCGTTGACCACGACCGTGTGGAGCTGGGCACGCCCCCGTGTTGGGAAATAGAAGCTTCTATGCTTTTGTCTTTTCTAGAGACACTTGAGCACGCCCCCGTGTCCGCTGGGCACGGGGCGTGTTCAGCCTTCTGATGTTCTGTTTTTGCTTGGGAAGATGCTGTCGACGGGTCGGGCTTGCCACGTTTATTCCTTTTCTTGTATTTGTGTTAGATTTAGCTGTATTTTTGCTTCTTTTGTTCATTTACGCTCATTTAACCCTGAAAATACAAAAGGAAGACAAAAGCACACTTTTTCCAACATTAGTACTAAAAAACGGGTTAGTTTTATGCCTCATTTGACGTAATTTATATGTTGCATTTTACACACATCAAATACCCCCACACTTGAATCTTTGCTTGTCCTCAAGAAAAACTCTTTATAATGTGGCTTACACACCCAAATGTAATGGGTAGAAGAGAAGTTTTGGGTTTGTCTAGAGTGTCGGGATTCCAAGATCTTTATTAGGTTTTATTTTTATGTTATTTACAAACCTGTTCGTCATGATTTATTTAGAACATTACATAAGAGAAATTACTTATTTGGGCATAACATGCCTCTTTAAAATTCCATTTATACACAAGTTCAGATACCTCACGGGAGATCATTCAACACTCGGCCGAAGATGTATTTTTGTAAAACACTCGAGACCAGCATGGAACTTACTTCTACCATATGCTTGCCAAGCAATCAATCCTCCTCCTTTTTAACTATAAACCTTTGTAAATATTAAGAGGTCTTTGGGGAAGGGTTAGGCTTGGGTTAAAGGTAGGTGGTTTTGAGTTAGTGGTTAGTAGAAAAGGGCGAAAAGCGTAAAAAGATTCGGTTTTCGTAAAACATTTTGTTTTTGTGACTTTTTATTCAACCTAAGTATTTTTCAAACAAAGTTTCTTTTGAGGAACTTGTTTGCTTATTGCTATACTTCATTTTTTTTATAAGTAATGTCACATGGAAACCGAGCTTTTTACTAAAAGGGTTTAAAATGAAAAAGGGTTTTGGTGGGTAAAGGGTGTTTGTTTTGGGTTTAGAAATGAAAAGGTTTAGACTCAAAGGGGTTAACTCGGGGGATTTTGGGTAGGTTGGTAAAAAAAAGAAAAATAGTAGTGTTGAAATAAAAAGGGTTAGTCCTAATGCCTCCATCATTTACTTACTTAGGTTTAAGTTGGTAAAAACCGGGAATGTATTGTCATGGCAAGTTCGAGAGTCGTAAGAAACCAAGCGGCTATTCACACAAGAAACGAAAATGAGCATTTAGTTTTAAAGATGTGTATTTGTATGCTCAATTAAAGGCTCAAAACTCACTTTTTGTGGGAATGGGTTTTTAATGTGATCAAGAATATATAATCAAATTTTAACTAGATTTGTCATGCCGTTTTATAATTTTCTTATGTTGGTTCTTTTATCATGACGCTATCGGTTGTAAATTCGTAAAAATATAACCTTTTTAGAACTTGTTATTCCCAATTTAAACCAAAACAAGTAAAAAAAATGAAAAGTTTTTGAAAAAAAATGGGGTGTTTAGCGGTTCCAATAGAGTTTTGTGTAAGGCTTGTAATTAGGACTTGCAAAATTCAAGGTTTTAGCATCCGCCCCACACTTAAATTACACATTGTCCTCAATGTGTCCCAAAAATAAGTTTTTCGGTTGATTGAATGTGTAAAAAGGTGTGTTACACAAAAAATTTTATGTTACTGGGCACCTGGACACGGGCCGTGGTGTCCGGGCACGACCCCGTGTTCAGATAGCCAGTAACCGAAAGCAACAAAAAGTAACAGAAGGCTCGGCATGGGGGCGTGTTCAATGAACACGCCCCGTGTCCAGATACCTGAATTGGGTGTTTTTCTGCAGACCCTTGAGCACGGGGCCGTGTTGGCTGGGCACGGCCCGTGCTGAACTTGTTGTAATGAAGAAAAATGTTCGGGAGGCTCTGTTTTTGTGCATGGGGTGTTGCTTCAAGTCTCCCTTAATATCCTTCACCATCCAAGTGTGTTTTACCCATTACATCATCATCCAAACACCAAAAAAGTTTGAAAACCATCATTCATTAAATAGAGGATTACAATGAGTTCCTAATAAAAACATAAACTAAAACTTAGATAAGTAGGTCAGAAAACACAAGAAATCTAAAACCGCAAAGAAGTTCTAGCCTATAGTTTATTTTAAGAGCAAAATTCCGAAGAGATAATCTTCTCGGTTAAATGCGGCTTGAAGAACTTCTCCTCCGGGTACCGTCCCTCACACGTCGGCGAGCCATTCTTCTATCTCCCTAGGGAGAAGAAAGGCGGGCTCATTGGCATCATCATTTGGAGGGGGTGTAACTTCCACCGGAACTTCTTGCAAATTGTCAAGAGGGGGTTCCACAGGGATGTCGTCCCACCCTGTGGGGTTGTTGACTCCTAGTGCTAAGTTCCAATCTTCTTGGGGAAGGATTGGTTCCATGGGGGGTGTTACAAGAATGTTCAACCTCTGGTGCAAGAGGTTGATTTCTTGGAAACTATTTTCCAGCCCCACCGTCAGATAATTTATACGGTCAATCAGGACCTCCTCTACGGATGTCATTTCGTCGAGAGCTTCTCGTAGTGCCATTACATAGCGTACAAGAGTTGCTTTGATTGAAGGCCTTCGTTCCCTACGACTGTTTCTGGAATGTGCTGAAGAGGTTCCACTGTTTTGGCTTGACATTCTACGAAAATAAACCGAAAAGAGTTCATTTTAGCGAAACAGTGCCTCAAACATGGCCCCATGCTCGCTGAGCACGGCCACGTGTTCATCTTTCTACAGATTTTTGAAACAAGGAATCTTAAAGCTTTAAATTATTTTTCTGACTTTTGAAGCTTTTTTAAGCAGAAATAACTTAAAACAGTGTTGTAAAACTTATTTTTAACAAGATTCATTGAATAAAAATCTAACAAACATCACAATAAAGCTTGAAACCATGGTGATTTCAAGCTCTAATGGAGGTTTTTGAGGTAAAAATGAAGAAGAAGGCAATGGACAAAAGTAGAAAAGACAAGATGGCTGTTGAAAACCTTCTTTAGAATATACCTAGGATGGTATGTGTGAAGATCCCACCAAATCTCTGTCTTTAGAATGGTCCAAATGTGCAGGAATCTTGCTATATTTTTAGAAAACGACAGCATGCTGGACACGGCCCCGTGTCAGCTGGACTGTAACGCCCTGCGTCCCTAAACTTTAGACTTTTGGCAAGTTTAGCCCCTGGACTTTGCATTTTGTCAATTTTAGTCCTTGACCTATGTAGTCATTAATACTTTTGGTTCTTGGTGAACTCTATGCTATATACTAGATACTTGAAATGCCTAAACCTATATACTCGAAATGCCTAAATCTACATACTTGAAATGCCTAATTATATATACTTGAAATGCCTAATTCTATATGTTTGGAATGCCTAATTCTATATACATGGAATGTCTAAATCTATATACTTGGTGCTTGACTCTTGAGGCTCGTGAAACTTGAGACTTGGTTGAACGAGGGACTAGAGTCTTATCACTGGCGGAAACTACGAAACTTTTTGAAATATTTTGTGTTATTGCTATAATCTAGTTATTCTATTACCCAACAAATACGCAACGCAACGCATGATCTAGACGCACGAAACGAATCAAGGGCGGAAACGCGGAAAGGATGGATTGGCCGAGTGGCAATCCGATCGGATGACCACCCGATCGGATGACCATCCGATCAGATGACCACCCGATCGGATGACCACTCGATCGAGTTGCCATCCGACCCGTGCACCGCCTTGACCTTCACACTTTCCCACACTATAAATAGGCCTGTCACATCAGTCCTTCACTGATGTGACAGCCTCACCCGACCCAGACACACGCACACCACATTTCTTCGACTTCTCGGCGATTTCGGTACGTTTTACACTAGATTCTTGTACTTTCTTGATCTACACCTCATTTTCTACGTGATTCTCCTTTGAAATCACACTTTTCACCGTGAAATCTCTTAGATCTGAGTTCTTAAGGATGATGTCATCATGGTGGTTTGTACAAACTACGACATGATGTCATTCCTGATAGAATCAAGCTTAGATCTAAGAAATTTCATGCATCTTACACTAAATCTATGCTAGATCTAATCTTTTCAAGCAAAAGTCTACATTTATCTTCATCTTTTCTTCAACTTTTTACTTTAAACGGTGGAATCTGGGTCTGAACGGAGTGTAGACTTGGTTATTAGTCTGGAGTGGTTTGGAAACGGATTGCTGCCAGAGAAGACGACCACAGTACGGATTCCGACATAAACCCGTTACGAACAGACGACCGAGAGGACTGGGGTGATTCCTACCCGATCAGATTGGCTGTACACTGAGGGGTTCACCATTGTCTTAGTACGTATCACGTCGTCGTTAACAGAAACTTAGAGTTTTTACAAAACTAAAAACGGGACAAGGTAACCCGATCGAGTGGCAATCCGATCGGATAGCCATCCGATCGAGCAACCACCCGATCAAGGGACACTTGCCCCTAACCCTATGCATTCTTGAAACTTTGAAGTCCTGATCGTCTAGTGGCAGCTCGATCGGATAGCCATCCGATCGAACAGCCATCCGATCAAGGCAACCTCGAAACTTGAACTTGGATCGAGTGGTGACCCGACAGCCATCCGTTCCCTTCACACATTTGTCAACGTTGAATCGAGTGGCAACCCGATCGGATAGCCATCCGATAGGACAACCATTCGTTCCTACCACACTCATGTCATTTCTATCGATTGGCAATCCGATCGGATGGCCATCCGATCGGATAGCCATCCGATCCAATGACTGATCAGACACTTGTGCAATCTCGTTGTTTTGTCCGACACTTATCTGTTGTAATCTAATCAGGCTAAACCTAAAAGCTCCCTTTGATCCAATAACAGTCTTAATTGTTAAGCAATCAGTGTGAGTATACTCGATCCCTTTTTTACTTTAAAACTTTGGGATGTAACATGTATTCTATTAAACTACGATACTTGAGACTTTTTGCAAACTAAACTCTATCCTACGTGTATGTGAAACTTGTGATTCTTGTATTCTATTTGTGCTATGTGAACGTTTAATCCAGGGTGTGTAGTTCCGCCTTAACAATAATAGCGCTATAGGAGATGCACCTCCCCATTATTCTCGGGGGTATTGTTAGGAGGATTCTAGTTTTCCTTGAGACTTGTGAAAACAACAAAGCATCGGGATACTTGGGCTATCACTTGGTGGATTGCGAACACTAGCATGGCTGAAACTATTTTGTTACACTACATATGGATATGAGTTGTTTTATTCTATTATGCTACTATTCAAACTTTTATACTCGTCGGTACATTTTGTACTGACCCTATTTTAATACATGTTGCAGGCTGATAGATGTTGGAACTATGGAAACAAGCTAGAATTGATGCTTAGAAACTCGCCTAGTTTAATTCTAGAAACTTTTGAAAACAATGATTATGTCTGATTCGGTTGATACTATGCTTTCGATGAATGATGGTTGTTTAGACAGTTATTTGAATTTAATCTAATTTATATCGAAACTATTTAGTGTTATGGATACTCATGAGCAATCTGAACGCTTAGTGCTCGCACCCCGATATTTCCGCCATCGGTTGGGGTGTGACATGGACACGGCCCCGTGTGCAGACAAGATTCTGACACATTTTGTCCGTATTCTGACAAAAATTCAGAAAAGAATCTTTTGGTGGGTACGGGGGTGTGCTGACCTGAACACGGCCATGTGCCTAGAGGCTGTTTATGAAGATTTGTCTATTTTCAAGGAACTTATCCAGATCGGGTGGTTCCTTACTGGATGGAACAACACCAAAGTTCCTGAGATACCTAAGTTGCCCTAGTTTTAGACGAGAACGCAAGAGGTTATCGGAAAGGGTGATTCCTATGCGAAATGTAGGTGGACAAGTCCTACCCTTATCCGGGATCTCGTTAAAGAAGGTGTATGTCGAATCGCTCAGGTCTATGTATGCATCGGCGGAAGTCTATGGGGAGTCCTTCACGGCACAATCGACATAGGGACGACTATCGCTCATGTCTTCGCAAGAGTTAGAGGTGATTTCGGGAGCGACGGTGTTGTTTTTATCCGAATGCGATCTCAATAATTCTTCTTGGATTTCGTCTTGAGATGAATTAGTTATGTCCATCTCAAGCTCTTTTATCCAATTAAGAATTAAATCTTCCAATTAAAAAAATTCATCAAGAATCATTTCATTTAGAATAGATTTTCGAGAGCATTCTAGGGAAAGATAGGGATTATTTTTACTCTCACCCCTCTTATGGCTACAGGAAAACAATGGGTCTATATAGTGGGGAGTATAATTTAAGAAATAACACTTTAAATCTTCATGATTTCCGCCACATATTTGACACCACGTACCATAAGAGGAGCGGTAGTAAAAAAATCAGTATCGCTCATGTTTGTGTCAGAAATTACCAACCGTCGGGATCTTACGGTTCAGTTTTCAGTATCTGATACTTGGGCACGGGGCGTGTTGATTGGGCACGGCCCCGTGTTCAGCTACTGTCTAACTTAAAACAGGATTGCAAGTACCAAAGATTGGGCACGGGGCGTGTTCAGCAGGCACGACCCGTGCTGAGCTCTGCAGAAGCTGAAAATCTAAAAAAATCCTAAAAAAACAGAAAAATAAGAAAAACGATTAGGCCGTTGATTCCTAACTTTCTTAAAATCCTTGTGTCCCCGGCAGCGGCGCCAAAAACTTGATGCGTGTCGAGTGTGATAGGTTTTTATGTATATTTTAAGCCCTTTTTAACACTTTAGCCAAGTTTTAAATTTATAAAACATGATATTTTACTAACACTAAACACACATATGGGCAAGTGCACCCATCGTGAGCGTAGTATAGCGTTGGTAAGATATCGAGGTCGTCCAAGGACACAAGAGCTTTTAGTACCGGTTTATCCTCAACGTCTAATCAAATCAAAAAGTTAGAAAAAGGTTTTTAAACATGAAAATAAAACTAAAATTGCTGAAAATAAAAATAAAAACAGATAGACAGGATGAATCACTTGGATCCGACTCGCCTTTAGTGTAACCTTTGATGTTTTCCGCACATTTGCACTTTTTAAGAGATTATCTTAGTTATAGTAGTAGGCCCCTCTTTTGAAGGTGACGTTACCCTCAACCCAGTAGTTTGAGTCAGCAAGGATACAATCCTAAAGGGTTGGATTATTGGAAGATAATTAATTAAGTTATTAATGCGTAATGTGGTAGGCCCCTCTTTTGCAGGTGACGTTACCCTCGGCTAAGTGGTTTGAGTCAGCAGGGATACAATCCCAAGTAGCCGATTTAATGTATTAATAGTAGTTTACATATGAGGGGATCAAGCCATTCGCACCCCCGCCATCCAATACCAGTGGGTATTGAAGGAGGTCCTAATAAGCTTGACCCAGGTCCTTGCAGGATCTATACACTGAAAAAGGCAAGAACCTTACCAAACCATTCCCTTAACCCCCGACCAGGTAGCCAACATATCTCCATATAGACGTGGAGATATGAATGGTGTAAATATTTTATTTTATATAGACAGTAAAATAACGCCAAGACACCACGGAAATTACATCAGGACCGTAGTTAGAAAATATTTTATCAGAGTAAATACCACACTTTATATAAATATATTGGGATAAATCCCAAGTTGCATTACAAACTGTTTTATATGGATAAACCCCATTTTATTGAAATAAAACATCTTCTTTTATTTAGGTGAGCCACTTTTTCCAAGCCTTCAGTGCTGTCCAGCTGGCTTCTAGTTGGCTTTCACATTTTGTTACCTGAAACGCGTTTAAAATATTTTGTCAGTGGGAAATACTGGTGAGTGAATCCCAGTTTAATCAAGAAGAGTTTTATCTTTTAACAGTATTGAGAGCTATTACAATGTTTATTTCTACACAATTACTCATTCAGAACTGTCAATCCTGACTGGTGGGTCATATTACACATTGGCTATCTCTTTGTCCAATGGTAACGTGTTGCACATTTTGTATACAAAACCCCAACATACCGGCAATAATTGAAGAACTACAAAGACTCAATCACTGCTTAATCGCATTGTAAAATATTTAAGGTTTTGTAAAAACAGTTTACAAAAAGGAGATTACTCACATTGATGTCTTAGGGTTTCCTTTAAGGGTTTCCTGGTGATTATCTATTACACAAATGTACACGCGTTAGTATAATAACCCAATATTTACATTAGTAATACCCTCCCCGAGACGGCATTCCAACGACTACGTCGGGCAGAACCACGACAGCCGTTACAGAACCCTGGATCAATCGGGCAGCGTATCTAATACGTAACCGGGGTTATGATACTTACAACGGGGTAGAACTTCATTAATTAGGGGGGTATTATACCCGAGAATTACTTTAACTCTATAGAAATTCAAGAGAGAAAGAAAGGAATGAGCGAGTTCGACTGAAGACTGAAGGCCTCTATTTATAGGTGACCTTTCGACTTCCCTCGCAGCCCGCGTAAGAAGTAGCCAAGGGCTACGCTGCACGCGTAGTAGGGTCCGTAGGCCCTAGCCCTGATTTGTCACCGATCTAGCTTCGCCACGTGTCGACACGTGGCAGCTTCTGGGTGTCGCCTCGTAGCCGGTCTGCCGCGCCCCGCGTAGAAGGTAGCCAAGGGCTACGCACCCCGCGACAACACTTTGATTTTTTTTATTTAACTTAAATAAAATTAAAGGTATTCGGGGTCCGTTTTCGCATACGGGGTATAATTTAGGACATATAGGGACATTTTAAAATATATTAGGGCGTAAGAATATTTTGGAGGGTTGTTATATACTCCCCACCTTGTTTTAGAGCTCGTCCTCGAGATCTACTGGAATAAGTGTGGATATTTTCTTTGCATTTCTGATTCAAGCTCCCATGTGTATTCTGGTCCTCTTTTGGAATCCCATTTCACTTTGACCAGAACTAATCTCTTGTGCTTGAGGTTCTTAACTTTCCTGTCTTCGATCTGTAGAGGTCTTTCCACAAATTTTAATTGCTCATTTACCTCTATGTCCTTAAGAGTTACTATCAGTGATTCATCAGCTAAGCATTTCTTGAGATTAGATACATGAAAGACATCATGTATTTCTGCCATTTCCTCTGGCAGTTGTAGCTGATAGGCTACAGGTCCTATTCTTCTAATAACCTCAAAAGGTCCAACGTACCTGGGACTTAGCTTTCCCCTTTTGATGAATCTTACTACTCCTTTCCAAGGAGAGACTTTCAATAACACTTTATGTCCTACCTGGAATTCCAATGGCTTTCGTCTGTAATCTGCATAACTCTTTTGTCGATCATGTGCTGCCTTCAGTCGTTCTTTGACTTGAATGATTTTGTCTGTTGTTTCTTGTACTATCTCAGGTCCAGATAGTTGCTTTTCTCCAATTTCTGCCCAACAGACTTGCGTTCGGCACTTTTGTCCATAAAGTGCTTCGAATGGTGCAGCATTGATACTTGTGTGATAACTGTTATTATAAGAAAATTCTATCAATGGTAAGTGATCGTCCCAATTACCTCCGAAATCAATTACACAAGCTCTAAGCATGTCCTCCATTGTCTGAATTGTCCT
This sequence comes from Helianthus tuberosus, assembly GCA_030545235.1. Taxonomy (NCBI): domain Eukaryota; kingdom Viridiplantae; phylum Streptophyta; class Magnoliopsida; order Asterales; family Asteraceae; genus Helianthus; species Helianthus tuberosus. The sequence goes on along the minus strand of CM060403.1, from coordinate 116,827,797 downwards.
TTCACTTTGTCCGACCGTTTGAGGATGATAAGCGGTGCTTAGATTCAACTTGGTTCCCATTTCCTTTTGGAAACTTGTCCAAAAATGAGAGGTAAAACGACTATCTCTGTCAGAAACAATTGATAGAGGAATTCCATGTAATGAAACTATTTCATTTACATATAATTTAGCTAATTGTTCCATACTGAAAGTTTCTTTCATTGGTAGAAAATGGGTTGACTTAGTTAGCCTGTCTACAATCACCCAGATTGTATCATTACCTTTTCTTGTTTTGGGTAATTTAGTAACAAAATCCATTGTTATCAATTATCATTTCCATACAGGCATTTCTAACTGTTGTAACAAACCTGAGGGTTTCTGATGTTCAGCTTTGACTTGTGAACAGGTTAAACATTTAGAGACATAAGCTACTATATCCTTTTTCATTCCTATCCATAAGAAATTCTTTCTTAAATCCTGATACATCTTATCACTTCCAGGATGCATTGTATACTTAGACTTATGGGCTTCTTCTAATATACGGTGTCGTAGGTTTCCTAATTTAGGTATCCACATTCTTTTCTTATGGAATCTCCAAATTCCATTTGTTCCTTGTTCTAATTCCTTAATCATTACTTTCAATTTTTCAGTATCATCCTTGATTACTGATTCTTGTGCCTTTTTAATATGTTCATTTAAATCTACTTACAGATTTAGGTTGAGAGAACGTACTCTTTTTGGCTTTTCATGATACTTTCGACTTAAAGCATCAGCTACTACATTTGCCTTTCCTGCATGGTACTGGATATTACAATCATAATCACTAAGTATCTCCATCCAGCGTCTTTGTCTCATATTCAATTCCTTTTGCCCGAAAACATACCTTAAACTCTTATGGTCGGTGAAAATGGTAAACTTACTACAGTCTAAGTAATGTCTCCATATTTTAAGGGCAAAAATTATAGCTCCTAATTCTAGATCATGGGTTGAATAATTCTCTTCATGATTCTTAAGTTGTCTGGAAGCGTAAGCTATAACCTTTTGACGTTGCATTAACACACATCCATAACCTAACTTAGAAGCTTCATAATATAATATAAAGTCTTCAGTTCCTTCTGGTAACGCTAGTATGGGTGCATTGGTTAGTCTTTGCTTAAGAATTCTAAAGGTTTCTTCTTGTTTTGACCCCCATTCAAACTTAACGGATTTACAGGTTAACTTAGTTAAGGGAATGGCTATTCTAGAAAAATCTCGAATAAATCTTCTATAATAACCGGCCAATCCTAAGAAACTTCTAACCTCGGTTGGTGACTCAGGGGTTTTCCACTTGGTAATCGCCTAGATCTTGGTGGGATCTACATGAATTCCTTCATGATTGACTAGATGTCCAAGAAACTGTACCTGTTCTAACCAAAATTCGCACTTTGAAAACTTTGCATAAAGCTTTTCTTTTCTTAATAAACTTAGAAGTGCGTGCAGCTGTTTTGCTTGTTCTTCTTTGCTTTTGGAATAAATAAGAATATCATCTATAAAGACAATTATGAATTTATCCAAATATGGCTTACATATTCGGTTCATCATGTCCATAAATGCAGCTAGGGCATTGGTTAAACCAAATGGCATGACAGTAAATTCATAATGGCCATACCTTGTCCTGAAAGCGGTCTTAGGAATGTCCTCTTCCTGTACCTTCAATTGATGATATCCTGGTCGTAAATCGATTTTAGAGAAAAATCGAGCTCCTTGCAATTGATCAAACATATCATCGATTCTTGGTAACGGATATCGATTCTTAATCGTGACCTTGTTCAATTCACGGTAATCAATGCACATACGCATTGATCCGTCCTTCTTTTTGACGAATAAGATCGGTGCTCCCCATGGCGATGAGCTTGGTTGTATGAATCCCTTTTTCCAATAATTCATCTAACTGTTTCTTCAGTTCCTGCATTTCTGCGGGTGCCAAACGGTAAGGTGCTTTGGCAATTGGTGTTGTCCCTGGTAGTAAGTGGATTCTAAATTTAACTTCCATGTCTGGAGGTTGCCCTGGTAGCTCTTCTGGAAATACATCTGAAAACTGGGATACTACTGGAATATCCTTTAATTATTTTCCTTTAGTGTTAGTGATTATGGAAATCAAATACACTAATGATCCTTTTCTTATATAACTTGCTGTTTTCATCATGAAGATGAATTTTGTGGATCTAGAAGATTTATTTCCTTTAATTGTGATCATTTCACCCTTTGGTGAATTTACTTGGATTGACTTTTGATCACATAAAATACTGGCTTTTGGCTATTAACCAATCCATTCCTAACACAACATCAAATCCTGCCAGATTCATTGGGTAAAGGTTTGCGATAAATTTCTGATTTAAAATTTCTATTCTTGCTCCCTGCAAGATTTCATAAATTTTAATGGTTTCCCCATTTGCTGTTTTTACTAGACATTCTTGTGGAAGTTTAGTTAACGTGCGTTTTACCTCTGAATTGTGGCAAGCAATGCACAAGTCTTTTGGCTCTCGGTTAGACATGAGCACAACATATCATCCGCAAACGGATGGGCAGTCTGAACGCACCATCCAAACCCTTGAAGACATGCTTAGGGCATGTGTGATTGATTTTGGTAACGGTTGGGAACGACATCTACCTTTAGTGGAATTTTCTTATAATAACAGCTACCACACCAGTATCCAGGCCGCTCCGTTTGAGGCATTGTACGAACGTAAATGCCGATCACCTCTTTGTTGGGCAGAAGTTGGTGACAGCCAAATCACAGGCCCAGAACTTGTGGTAGACACGACTGAGAAGGTTGGTAAGATACGACAACGAATGGCGGCAGCTCGTGACCGTCAGAAAAGCTACACTGATAAGCGCAGGAAACTACTCGAGTTCCAGGTTGGGGATCGAGTGCTACTCAAAGTCTCACCTTGGAAAGGTGTAGTTCGTTTTGGCAAACGAGGCAAACTCAATCCACGTTACGTTGGACCGTTCGAAATCGTTGAGAAAATTGGCAAAGTCGCTTACAAGTTGAACCTACCTGAAGAACTCAGCGGAGTTCACAACGTATTTCACGTGTCAAATCTGAAGAAATGTCTGTCAGATGAGACCCTCATAGTTCCTTTGAAGGAGCTCACTATCGACGATCAGTTGCGATTCGTCGAGGAACCTATGGAGATCATAGACCGAGACGTTAAGATTCTCAAGCGCACCAGAATACCTCTTGTTCGAGTTTGTTGGAACTCCCGTCGCCTAGAGTACACCTGGGAACGAGAAGACCAAATGAAACTCAAGTATCCCCAGTTGTTCGAGAACAGTGCAACCACTACTGAGGCTGAAGCTACTACAGAATTTTGGGATGAAATTCCAAACCAACGGGGGGATGATGTGACACCCCAGGAAAACCAGGAAACCACGCAAACCTAACTAGCTTCCTCAGTAACCATGTGCTAAATTTCGAGACGAAATTTCTTTCAAGTTGGGGATGATGTGACAACTCAAGTTTTCAAGGTCTTTCCTCTACACGTTAATTGTTTGGTTATTGTGTTTGCACGACTTGTTGCCTTGTAATTTGCATGTTTGTTATATACCGAGATGTTGTTGAGTTCTTGTGTTACTATTTATTATACAACTTATGTGCTTAAAGTGCCTAGTTGTATAAACTTATGAACTGACGGAGAGTTAAGAACTATCTCGACGAAACCAAGGGGCTTCGTCATATCTACCTCGACGAAACAGCCAGAGTTTCGCCACATCTCCACTCGACGAAAACCTGAGGGTTTCGCCATGACTATAACGACGAAACACAGGGTTTCGTCGGCCCATTTCACTGCGAAGCCCAGTAAGGGCCCAACTCTTATACGCGAATATATAATGACTTAGGGTTACGTAAAGCTCAGCAGTTATCAGTTTTTAAACCCTAGAGTTCTCCCTCTGAGCGACGGCAATCTTGTGTTCTCGAAGCCCCCTAGATCGATCAAGTTAGTATTTCCGTTTATCACGGTTAGTGTTTAACTCTTACATGATTAATGGATTGATATCATTGTAAACTGTTTCATTGAAATCAGTGTGGTTTGATGCTAAGTGACGTTTACGTTCATGTTTAGATGATGAATTGATTATGATGTTTTGAAACTGTTGTTGATTGTTGTGATATTTTACTATGTGTATGGAAACCGGAGAATTCTTATGTTATACGTCAATAAATCAATGGTTAGAACATTAGTTGATGCAATGATCTAGATGGTATATAGCTATCTCATGATCTAGGGTTATGCTAGATGTTGATTGTTGTGTTATTGTTGGAATCGCATTAGATAGCAATTGATGATCATTGTAATTGGAAAATAAAATAACTGTATGATCGATGATAGTGTGAAACGACTGAAAATGATGATTAGGGTTCCTGTGTTTACGTAACTGTTATGTATGCGACGAAATCTAGGCATCGACGAAACGCATGTCGACAAAACCTGAGAGTTTCGTCGATGGGGAAACATGACGAAAACCTGGGGGTTTTGCCAAGGGTAATAACGACGAAACCATAGGGTTTCGTCAAGTGGGAGTCATGACGAAACAAGGAGTTTAGTCTAGTGGGTAAACTGTGCAGTAAACTCAGTTAAGTCTGTTAAGGGTTAACTAGGGTAGTTATGTGCTGCCATGATACAAATATGTGATGTATGATTTGCATGGACTTGTATAACTGCTATGTGCTATGATTGTATCTATGCGTGAACTTTGTGGATGCAAACTGATTGTGTACGTGCATATACTAGGCTTTGACTGATTTTATTGGAAACGAGTAACCAATCAAACCGAGCAAACCGAGGTGAGTTCACACACTTTCTAAGGCGTGGGATTCCCAGTGGTTGGGAATGGTAACGATCGTGGCAAACTGTCAATGATGATAGACATTGACGTAGGGCACAACTATTGTTCGTCAGTTGTCGATATGGTAACGGTCTAGTGGTTCACATGGGGAAGCCCCCACTGATTATGGATATGGTTTGGGAAATAAAGGAACTGGTTAACTCGTGGTATACGAAACAACTTGTGGTTTTCGAAACAAACTGGTACAACTAAACAACCAACTGTGAACTCGCTCAACTTTGTTGTTGACTCGTTGTTACATGCCTTGCAGGTCGTTAGATGCTTTTGGAGCTTGCACGAGGAGGAGATCGTTGTGGGATATGGACTGTTATGTCCCATACTTAACATTTGAACTTTAAACTATGTCTTGGTTATTTAAACATTACTATGCTTCCGTTGATTGCTTAAACATGTTTGGTTTCTTTTAAACACCAATTATATTGGGTTTGGTTTTATTTACTTAATTGCATAGTTCAATATGATTGGTGGCTGGATCCGGGTCAGTCACGCCTCCAAGCTGTGATACTCCGCATGTGGATTTTGGGGGTGTGACAGATTGGTATCAGAGCCATTGGTTATAGTGAACTTAGTTTTAAAAAGGGGAAAAGCTTTTTGATAAAACCAGACTGTAACCTGTACAGTGCTCAACGATCCACAACGACGCTTCGCTCCACGTGCAAGGCTCAACATTCTAGGTGATATGGTTTATGTTTATATTACCTACCTGTTAGTTACATAGTACATTGCTCATGGCATGCTTAGATATTAGTAGCAGCTATTGTTTGAAACACATATGTGCTTACTCTCTTCTGTCGTCGCACTTTCGCGACACCTTTCTCACTCATGTTTCCTTTGATATGAAGATCATGAGTGGACGTATTAACCTAACCCAAGCCCAGCTGACGACTTTAATCAATGAACAAGTTACTGCAGCACTCGCAGCCGCTCAGGCAGGAGGTATAACCTGCCATAGCAACTTACTCTAGGATCTTTAGATCCTACACTCGTAAACCAACACGTGTGCTTAACCTTGTCTCTTCTTACTCGCACGACAGGTCAACATGCTTAGCCTCCTGTTTGTACTTTCAAAACTTTTATGGACTGCCGACCTACTACTTTCAACGGCACTGAGGGAGCTGTAGGCCTCCTTCACTTCTTTGAGAAGCTCGAGTCTGTTTTCGAGATGTGTGAATGCCCTGAGGCTCGTAGGGTGAAGTATGCCACTGGTACTCTTGAAGGTGTAGCACTCACGTGGTAGAACGCTCAGGTCCAAATGCTGGGGTTGGTTACTGCTAATGCCACCCCATGGAATGATTTCAAGGACTTAATCAAGGAAGAGTAGTGTAATCGTGATGACATCCACAAGCTGGAGGTAGAGTTCTTCAACTTAAAGATGACGGGGTCGGAAATTGAAGCGTACACTAAAAGATCGAACGAGCTGGCTATCTTGTGTCCTACTATGGTGGATCCTCCGATTAAGCATATCGAGCTGTACCTTAAAGGTTTAGTGCCAGAGATTCAGAGTCATGTGACTGCAGCAAATCTCGCCACTATCCAGCAAGTTATTCGTTTGGCTCATCGTCTCACTGATCAGGCAATCGAGCAGAACAGGCTGCCCAAGCGTATTGGTACTACTACTACTACCCCTGATGCCCCCAGCGACAACAAACGCAAGTGGGATGGAGTCTCAAGCAAGGGTTCAACACCAGCTCAGTCTCAGTCTCAGCAGCGAAAGACTGATGACTACCAGAGTCCTGGTCAGCAATCTTCTGGTAGTCAAGGGCAGGGTGGGTACAGGGGAAACCACCCCAAGTGCAACCGCTGCAACAAGCATCATAGTGGGCAGTGCAACAAGGGTCGTTGTCTGAGGTGTAATAAGTTTGGTCATGAAGCAAAGGATTGTAGGGGCGCACGACCTGCAAATCAAAATCGTCAACAACAGCCACCAGCTCCACAGAATCAACCGCAGCAACAGCAGGGTAACAGGGGATGCTATCAGTGTGGTGCTGAAGGTCACTTCAAGAGGAACTGCCCCCAGTTGAACTAGAATCAGAACAACAACAATAATCTGGGGAACGGGAACAATAACGGAGGTAACAATGATGGCAATGGTGCCAAGGGACGTGCTTTTGTGCTGGGTCAGGGTGACGCGAGGAACGATCCCAACGTTGTGATGGGTAAGTTTCTTCTGGATGATTTTTTTGTTAGTGTTTTATTTGATTCGGGTTCCGATACTAGCTACGTGTCCTTAAAAGTTAGCCAAATGCTTAAGCGCACTCCATCACTTTTGAACACCAAGCACACGGTAGAACTAGCAAACGGTAAAAGTCTCGAGGCCACACACATAGTTAAGGGTTGTACTCTCGTTCTAGCTGGTCAGACCTTCTCTACCGATCTTATTCCCATCGTTCTTGGTAGTTTCGACGTCGTTATTGGGATGTATTGGCTATCTCAACATCAAGCGGAGATTATATGCTAGGAGAAAATCGTCTGTATTCCTCGTTCGGGTGAAGAACCTCTCGTGATACAAGGCGACAAGAGTGGTGCTGTTGTGGGCATCATCTCTTTCCTTAAGGCCCAGAAGTGTTTGCGAAAGGGCCACACTGCTATTTTAGCCCTCATCACTGACAGCTCAATGAAAGAGAAGAAGATAGAAGATATTCCGATCGTACGTGACTTTCCTCAAGTGTTCCCTGAGGAATTACCTGGTCTGCCGCCTCATCGCCAGGTCGAATTTCAAATCGAGCTAGCTCCTGGGGCAGCGCCCATAGCTCGCGCACCATATCGTTTAGCTCCATCAGAACTTGAAGAACTGTCCACGCAACCACAAGAACTCTCGGAAAAGGGTTTTATACGTCCTAGCTCTTCGCCCTGGGTAGCTCCAGTGTTATTTGTGAAGAAGAAAGACGGTACCTTCAGAATGTGTATTGACTACCGCGAACTAAACAAGGTGACTGTGAAGAATCGCTATCCTCTTCCACGCATTGATGACTTATTCGACCAGTTGCATGGGTAGAGTTTCTACTCCAAGATTGACCTGAGGTCAGGCTACCATCAACTGAGAGTCCGAGATGAGGATATCTCTAAGACGGCATTCAGGAATCGTTATGGGCATTACGAGTTTCTGGTCATGCCTTTTGGATTAACAAATGCACTTGCGGTCTTCATGGATCTTATGAACAGAGTGTGCAAGCCTTACTTGGATAAGTTTGTCATAGTTTTCATCGACAACATCCTGATCTATTCGAAAAGTCTAGAGGAACACGAGCAACACCTGAGACTTATTTTGGAACTTCTTTGAACAGAGCAGTTGTATACCAAATTCTCGAAATGTGACTTCTGGCTCTGTGAAGTCCACTTCCTAGGCCACGTGGTAAACAAGGATAGGATTCGCGTTGATCCATCTAAGGTAGACTCGATCAAGAACTGGCCTGCACCCCGTACGCCAACAGAAATCCGCCAATTCTTGGGTTTGGCGGGCTACTACAGAAGATTCATCAAAGATTGCGCAACCATTCACTTCACTAACTCATAAGGGTGTCACCTATCATTGGGGTGATGCACAAGAATCAGTGTTTCAACACTTGAAGGAGAGACTCTGTAGCGCACCTATTCTCTCATTGCCTGAAGGCACAGATGATTTTATGGTTTATTACGACGCTTCCATCCAAGGACTTGGTTGTGTGTTGATGCAATGTGACAAGGTCATTGCTTATGCATCGCGGCAACTTAAGGTTCACGAGAAGAATTACACTACTCACGATCTGGAGCTGGGAGCAGTTGTTTTCGCACTTAAGATATGGAGACATTACCTGTACGGTACCAAGTGCACCATTTACACCAATCACAGGAGTCTCGAGCATATCTTCCAGCAAAAGGAGTTAAACATGCGGCAACGTCGATAGGTCGAACTCTTGAATGATTACGAATGCGCGATCAAGTACCATCCAGGCAAAGCCAATGTTGTGGCCGATTCCCTCAGTCGAAAGGATACTACACCCAAGCGCATGCGAGCGTTACAACTTACCATCCAATCTAGTCTTCCTACTCAGATACGAGATGCTCAAGTTGAAGCATTGAAAGCAGAGAACATCGGGGCGGAGTCCCTACGAGGATCAAGGAAACGATTAGAACAAAAGGAAGACGGCGCCTATTACGTAACAAGGCGTATTTGGGTCCCACTTTACGAAAACTTACGCGAGCTTGTGATGGATGAAGCGCATAAGTCTCGTTACTCAGTACATCATGGTTCGGATAAGATGTACCACGACTTAAAGACTACATACTGGTGGCCTAGCATGAAAGCCAACATAGCAACCTACGTCAGAAAATGTTTAACTTGTGCGAGAGTCAAGATTGAATATCAGAAACCATCAGGCCTACTCCAACAACCAGAGATCCCGACATGGAAATGGGAGCAAATTTCCATGGATTTCGCTACTGGCCTGCCTAGATCTCAGCGCGGAAATGACATTATTTGGGTGATCGTGGATCAACTCACAAAGTCTGTGGATCAACTCACAAAGTCTGCACACTTCTTGGCTATCAAGGAAACGGATAAGTTCTCCACTCTAGCAGACGTTTATCTTAAGGAAGTTGTTTCAAGGCACGGAGTACCAACCTCTATTATTTCCGATCGTGACGCGTGTTTTTGTAACACCCCGAAAAATGTAAAACCTTAAACTGGAATTAGTAAGGTTTAAATAAACAAGAATTTACTAACTAGGAATTTTAACCTAATTAGTTAAAAGTCTAGAAATAACCATAAAGTAGAGTTAAAGTTCACTAAAATCTATATTGATCAAAGTGAAGGGGTTTAAGTTGTTAAAATTGAAAACTTAATTCTAATAACCAAACAAAACACAAACTTAACCCCACTTGAAAATCCCTGGTCGACCAGAAATCCTCAGGGGCGACACCCACTTCATTCAAACCTAGAATTCTACTAAAACTCACAAATTGAAGGAGCAAATCTGGTCCAAACGAAAATCCGAGCATAGAATCGTGATCCTCATCACAAGAGGATTACAAGGTATGTAAAATTTAAGGATTTCTCTCAACTTGAAATTTTGATGATTTGGGAAAAATCTGGAATTAGGGTTGCATGTGTATGTTATGATGATTGTGGAACTATTATAGTGTCTAAGGACAAACCCTAGATCAATAGAAGTTGATATCATAAGAAATTTTGGGTGAATCCATAATCACCAAGGTAGGTGGTTAGTGGGTCATGTGTATTTGGATGAACACTAGGAAGCAAATTGTTAATCTAGTATATTTTAGCAATCTGGGAATGATTTCAGTAATTTGAAGCTAACATTCATGTAAATTGATTGATTTATATGAAAATAGGGTTAAATGATAAACTAAAGATGTGATGTTTAATCATTTAAAAATCTGCCTATATAGTGTTTGTTGAAATGCCTCTATGAAGGCTTAAAAGCTGAAATTTTGAGTTAAACGCATAATCATGATGTCGGTGTATTATGAGAATTATGATGTGAAGAGAGTTCTAAACATGTCTTGAATTGAACTCTATAGGACAAGATACCGGAACGTCGAGTGGACAAGCCGGTGGTGATTCACGGTTGAAGGGCGTGCGCTAAGGTATGTAACTTGTTCCGTTACATTTATTTTGTCGGATGAATTAAATATGTAATTGAATTTTTCATAAGAGTTGTTTTGAAATAAGCCTTGAAGTCGTTATATGATTGATTATTTAAGTTCGGTTGGTACGCGTTGGTAGTCGTCATATAGGAGGATTTCCTTAGACGAGCCAAACGGGTCAATTAATCAAGTGAAACATGATATATATATATATATATATATATATATATACTCCGGAATATGGTGGATAGTCTTATGTTATAGGTTAATATTTATCACATTATTAGAAATATCAGAATTTTGATGTTATGGGTTGATAGAAAAGCAAATTACAAGATTTGTTTGAATGAGCTGAACCAAACAAAAACTAAACTTTGATTTCCAGGTCCCACCGTAAATTACGGTAATACCGTAATTTACGGTAAGGGTCAAATATGTTACGGTGAATGTCTACTGATTTACGGTGACCAGAAACCTTCAGGGTTCACCGTAAATTACGGTGATACCGTAATTTACGGTGAAATCAGAATAGTTGTTTTGTTTTTTTTTTATCATTTCAAATGTGATGTTTAACCTCGGAATTATATTATACAATATCATTAAAACTAATGTTTTTAATGGTTTTAAATTTTAGGTAAACTGACAAATCTTACGGATGGCGATCAAGTGTCAAATGAAGAACCGAACACTACATATCTAAGCTTCCGCTATGTTTGAATCTTTAAAACGTTTATGTATGGGATGTAAACATGTTTTGAACATCTTTTTAAATGTTTCAACTTAGTAATTAGTTGACTAATTTTGAATTAAGTTATGAACTTTGATAATGAAAGTCAGGTTTTTGTAAATAATATTTTTCCTAGAAATGATACAAACTATTATAAAAATCAAGGGTATAATTTAGGGTGTTACAAGTTGGTAATCAGAGCTCAAGGTTGTCAATAAGTGTTCGGTTCAAGCTTGATCGATCGTCCGGTAAGAACTAACTTGTTTTGTTAATAATTATGTACTATGTATAAAGTGAGAAATGAACAAATAAGCATGAAAAGAGTGTGTAAGCTCACTCAAAAACAAGAAATGCATGAAACAAGAATGATTAAATCAAGTTACGGACTTGATTGAATAGAAACAAGAATTATTAAATCAAGTTACGGACTTGATTGAATAGAAACAAGAATTATTAAATCAAGTTACGAACTTGATTGAATTGAAACAAGAATGATTAAATCAAGTTATGAACTTGATTAAATCAAAACAAGTAAAGCACGTGTTATAAATGGAATGTTTAACAATCTATGTAAACATTTCAGAAATCGAGATGGCTGATGGAGGCAATGATAATGCGGTGCCAAGAGTCACCGAACAAGTGAGGGAAGTGATTGCCGAAGAGGTTGGAAAGGCGATCGAAAACAGTTTGTCGGGCTTTATTGATAAAATCCAAAACACGGTTTTATCAATAGTAGAAGATAGAATCAAGAAACTGGAGGATGATTCAAATGTAGTAAAGGAAAAGCGTGGAGGACGAAAGCCTTGTTCATACAAGGAATTCATGGCTTGTAAACCACCAATATATAATGGAGAGGTTGACCCAATAGTGTGCCAACGATGGCTAAGTGACATCGAAGGGGTATTCGAGAGAACCCATTGTGACGAAGAAGACTACGTAGCCTATGGTACGGGTCAACTAAGGAGTCAAGCGAAAGATTGGTGGGATAACAAAAAGAAGGAGATTGGAAGTGAAGCGGCTAAGGCCATGACTTGGGAGGAGTTTAAGACGCCGTTTCTTAAACACCATAGTCCCAAGGCGGTCATAAATAAAATCAAGGAAGAATTCATGCAACTCAGACATAAAGGTGAATCCATAGACAAGATCACGGGGATGTTTATGGACAAGATGAAGTTCTGTGATGATTTGATAACGAATGAAGAGCAAAAGGTCTACTATTATCATAACATGCTAAGCGCGGAGTATAGGGAGTTCATAACTCCTTCAAAGTACGAGACCCTTACCGAGATTGTCAATGCTGCTCGGGAAAGGGAGATTGAATTGAAGAAGAGTATAGAACGGGGTGAACGAAGGGCACAAGATGTAAATCCAAGCCCTGCCAAGAAAGCAAGAACGAATGAATCAGCAAAGAAATCAGATGCTAAAGGTAGTACATCAGGTTGCAAAATTTGTGGGAAGAATCATAAAGGCGAATGTCGTTACAAGGATAAGCCTTGTCCCATATGCAAGAAAACGGGACATATGGCTATGTCGTGCCCGGAGAAGGTGACGGTTTGTTACAATTGTTATCGAACGGGTCACAAAAAGTCGGAATGCCCGGAACTGGTTGGAAAGAAAGATGGGCAGGAACCGAAAGGTGAAGCCCCAAAAGCAAAGGCAAGATCTTTTCAATTAACCACCGCAGAAGCGAAGATTGAACCTGACGTGGTCTCAGGTATATTTGCTGTAAATTCAATTCCCGCACACGTGTTATTTGATACGGGTGCGAATAAATCCTTTGTTTCATATGGGTTTATTCGACATCCTTCATTTATTCTAACAAAATTACCTGTGCCTTTAGAAGTAGAGATAGGTAATAACAAGAGTTTTATTGTTTGTGATGTATGTGAAAACTGTAAATTGAGCATTGACGATGAAGAATATTTGATAAATCTAATTCCGATGTCGATGGGAGAATTCCAAGTAGTCGTTGGGATGGATTGGCTATCTCAATACCATGCAAAGGTCGTGTGTTTTCGCAAAGAGATAAAACTAACATCTCCGAGCGGAAAACACGTCACCATTTATGGCGAAAAACGAGGCAACCCCGTAGTATGTTCGATGTTGAAAGCTCACAAGCTCATGAAGCGAGGATGCAAGGCATTCATAATTTATGCAAATGAGACCGAGAAAGAATCACGAAAGATTGGAGATGTACCGGTAGTACGAGATTATGAAGATGTTTTTCCGGAAGATTTACCGGGGATACCGCCTGAACGGGAAGTAGAGTTCGGGATTGAATTGATTCCGGGCGCGAAACCTGTAGCAAAAGCCCCGTACCGACTTGCACCGTCGGAACTACAAGAGTTGATGTCCCAAATCCAAGATCTGCTTGACAAGGGATTCATAAGGCCGAGTGTGTCTCCTTGGGGCGCACCGGTGTTGTTTGTGAGAAAGAAGGACGGGAGCATGCGCATGTGTATCGATTATCGGGAGTTAAACAAACTCACGGTAAAGAACCGATACCCGCTCCCGAGGATAGATGATTTATTCGATCAACTACAAGGTGCGAATTGGTTTTCCAAAATTGACCTTAGATCGGGGTATCATCAACTAAAGGTCAAAGAAGAAGATGTGCCGAAGACGGCTTTCCGCACAAGGTACGGACATTACGAATTCCTCGTGATGTCGTTCGGGCTAACAAACGCACCCGCTGCTTTCATGGACCTCATGAACCGGGTTTGCAAGCCAATGTTGGATAAGTCGGTCATCGTGTTTATCGATGATATCTTGGTGTACTCGAAAAATGAAGCTGAACACGCTCATCATTTACAAGAAGTGTTAGAGACACTTAGGCGAGAGAAGTTATATGCAAAATTCTCTAAATGTGCCTTTTGGTTACGAGAGGTTCAATTTTTAGGTCATGTCATAAATGCCGACGGAATATTGGTGGATCCGTCAAAGATAGAGGCAGTGTCAAAATGGAATTCCCCGAAGAACCCTTCTGAAATTAGAAGCTTTTTGGGGCTTGCTGGATATTATAGGAGATTCATTCAAGATTTCTCCAAGATTGCATCGCCGCTAACAAAGCTAACCCAGAAGAAAGCAAAGTTTGTTTGGGGAGTCGTTCAAGAAAAAGCGTTTCGGACGCTAAAAGAAAGGCTAACTCAAGCTCCAGTACTGACATTGCCGGACGGAGTCGAAGACATGGTGGTCTATTTGGACGCTTCGTTATCGGGGCTCGGTTGCGTGTTGATGCAACGGGGCAAGGTAATAGCCTATGCCTCGAGACAATTGAAGATACACGAGAAGAAATACCCCACGCACGATCTTGAGCTGGCAGCGGTGGTATTTGCATTAAAAATATGGAGGCATTATTTGTATGGGGTAAAATGCACCATATTCACCGACCACAAGAGCTTGAAATACTTCTTCGATCAGAAGGAGTTAAATATGCGACAAAGGCGATGGTTGGAAACGGTGAAGGACTATAATTGTGAGATACATTACCACCCCGGAAAGGAAAATGTGGTAGCGGACGCTCTGAGCAGAAAAGCAGATTATGTCCCGATACGAGTACGATCGATGCAACTCGTGGTAACCTCGGGTATACTTGAACGTATTCGAGAGGCGCAGTTAGAAGCAGTAAAAGAAGAGAATTGGAAGAAAGAAAGGATAATTGGTCAATTGAAAGATTTGTCGGAAGGGAATCATGGGTTGAAGACTCGATCCGGAAGGATATGGGTCCCACATACCTGTGGAGTAAAGGCGCTTCTACTTGATGAAGCTCATAAATCCCGTTATTCAATTCATCCGGGTGCGACCAAGATGTACAATGATTTGAAACAAAATTATTGGTGGCCCGGAATGAAGAGGGACGTGGCGAAATATGTGGAAAAATGCTTGACATGTTTACAAGTCAAGGCGGAGCACCAGAAACCATACGGTAAACTCCAACCGTTAGAAATTCCGGTTTGGAAATAGGAACATATTACAGTGGACCTGTTAACCAAGCTGCCTAAGACAAATCGTGGTTTTGATGCCATATGGGTAGTGGTGGATAGATTGACGAAAAGTGCTCACTTCATTCCGATTCGTGAGACTTATACGTCAGAAAAGATGTCAGAAGTCTATACCAATGAAATCATAGCACGTCATGGAGTGCCGGTGTCCATCGTGTCGGATAGGGATACCCGGTTTACTTCGAATTTCTGGCGTGATTTCCAAGAACAAATGGGGACCAAATTGTTCATTAGCACTGCGTACCATCCTCAAACGGATGGACAAAGTGAAAGAAAGATACAAATATTGGGAGACATGCTACGGGCGTGTATAATCGACTTTGGAGGCAGTTGGGATGTTCACCTACCGTTAGTCGAGTTTTCGTATAACAACAGTTACCAGTCTAGTATTAAAATGGCACCATACGAACTGCTTTACGGTAGGAAGTGTCGAACCCCAGTTTGTTGGGGTGAAGTGGGTCCACGTGAACTCGCCCACCAAGACATAGTACGAGTCACGAACGAAAAGATCGATAAAGTTCGGGCACACTTGAAAGCGGCTCAAGACAGGCAAAAGGCGTATGTTGATAAAAAGAAAAGGCCAATTGAATTTCAAGTCGGTGACATGGTCATGCTAAAAGTGTCCCCATGGAAAGGTGTTATTAGATTTAGAAAGAAGGGGAAGTTAAGCCCAAGGTTTATCGGGCCATTTAAAATTATCGGAAGAGCTGGCAAGGTAGCTTACCGTCTTGAACTACCGGAGGAGCCGAGTGGGATCCATGGCACGTTTCACGTATCTCAATTAAGAAAGTGCCTAGCAGACGAAACGACCTATATCCATTACGATGATATCGAAGTGGATAATAGTCTAAATTATGCGGTGAGACCGGTTGAAATTTTAGACAGAAAGGTCAAACGTTTACGAAATAAGCAAATTGAACAAGTCAAAGTCAAATGGGAGCATAGGAAGGGTTCGGACACTACGTGGGAGTCCGAAGAGGAAATGCGACGTCTTCACCCTACTTTATTTGGTACGTATTGCGGTTTCGAGGACGAAACCCTTTTTAAGGGGGGTGGACTTGTACCACCCCGAAAAATGTAAAACCTTAAACTGGAATTAGTTAGGTTTAAATAAACAAGAATTTACTAACTAGGAATTTTAACCTAATTAGTTAAAAGTCTAGAAATAACCATAAAGTAGAGTTAAAGTTCACTAAAATCTATATTGATCAAAGTGAAGGGGTTTAAGTTGTTAAAATTGAAAACTTAATTCTAATAACCAAACAAAACACAAACTTAACCCCACTTGAAAATCCCTGGTCGACCAGAAATCCTCAGGGGCGACACCCACTTCATTCAAACCTAGAATTCTACTAAAACTCACAAATTGAAGGAGCAAATCTGGTCCAAACGAAAATCCGAGCATAGAATCGTGATCCTCATCACAAGAGGATTACAAGGTATGTAAAATTTAAGGATTTCTCTCAACTTGAAATTTTGATGATTTGGGAAAAATCTGGAATTAGGGTTGCATGTGTATGTTATGATGATTGTGGAACTATTATAGTGTCTAAGGACAAACCCTAGATCAATAGAAGTTGATATCATAAGAAATTTTGGGTGAATCCATAATCACCAAGGTAGGTGGTTAGTGGGTCATGTGTATTTGGATGAACACTAGTAAGCAAATTGTTAATCTAGTATATTTTAGCAATCTGGGAATGATTTCAGTAATTTGAAGCTAACATTCATGTAAATTGATTGATTTATATGAAAATAGGGTTAAATGATAAACTAAAGATGTGATGTTTGATCATTTAAAAATCTGCCTATATAGTGTTTGTTGAAATGCCTCTATGAAGGCTTAAAAGCTGAAATTTTGAGTTAAACGCATAATCATGATGTCGGTGTATTATGCGAATTATGATGTGAAGAGAGTTCTAAACATGTCTTGAATTGAACTCTATAGGACAAGATACCGGAACGTCGAGTGGACAAGCCGGTGGTGATTCACGGTTGAAGGGCGTGCGCTAAGGTATGTAACTTGTTCCGTTACATTTATTTTGTCGGATGAATTAAATATGTAATTGAATTTTTCATAAGAGTTGTTTTGAAATAAGCCTTGAAGTCGTTATATGATTGATTATTTAAGTTCGGTTGGTACGCGTTGGTAGTCGTCATATAGGAGGATTTCCTTAGACGAGCCAAACGGGTCAATTAATCAAGTGAAACATGATATATATATATATATATATATATATATATATATATATATATATATATATATATATATACTCCGGAATATGGTGGATAGTCTTATGTTATAGGTTAATATTTATCACATTATTAGAAATATCAGAATTTTGATGTTATGGGTTGATAGAAAAGCAAATTACAAGATTTGTTTGAATGAGCTGAACCAAACAAAAACTAAACTTTGATTTCCAGGTCCCACCGTAAATTACGGTAATACCGTAATTCACGGTAAGGGTCAAATATGTTACGGTGAATGTCTACTGATTTACGGTGACCAGAAACCTTCAGGGTTCACCGTAAATTACGGTGATACCGTAATTTACGGTGAAATCAGAATAGTTGTTTTGTTTTTTTTTTTATCATTTCAAATGTGATGTTTAACCTCGGAATTATATTATACAATATCATTAAAACTAATGTTTTTAATGGTTTTAAATTTTAGGTAAACTGACAAATCTTACGGATGGCGATCAAGTGTCAAATGAAGAACCGAACACTACATATCTAAGCTTCCGCTATGTTTGAATCTTTAAAACGTTTATGTATGGGATGTAAACATGTTTTGAACATCTTTTTAAATGTTTCAACTTAGTAATTAGTTGACTAATTTTGAATTAAGTTATGAACTTTGATAATGAAAGTCAGGTTTTTGTAAATAATATTTTTCCTAGAAATGATACAAACTATTATAAAAATCAAGGGTATAATTTAGGGTGTTACAGTTTTACCTCTGAATTGTGGCAAGCAATGCATAAGTCTTTTGGCTCTCGGTTATACATGAGCACAGCATATCATCCGCAAAAGGATGGGCAGTCTGAACGCACCATCCAACCCCTTGAAGACATGCTTAGGGCATGTGTGATTGATTTTGGTAATGGCTGGGAACGACATCTACCTTTAGTGGAATTTTCTTATAATAACAGCTACCACACCAGTATCCAGGCCACTCCGTTTGAGGCATTGTACGGACGTAAATGCCGATCACCTCTTTGTTGGGCAGAAGTTGGTGACAGCCAAATCACAGGCCCAGAACTTGTGGTAGACACGACTGAGAAGGTTGGTAAGATACGACAACGAATGGCGGCAGCTCGTGACCATCAGAAAAGCTACGCTGATAAGCGCAGGAAACTACTCGAGTTCCAGGTTGGGGATCGAGTGCTACTCAAAGTCTCACCTTGGAAAATTGTAGTTCGTTTTAGCAAACGAGGCAAACTCAATCCACGTTACGTTGGACCGTTCGAAATCGTTGAGAAAATTGGCAAAGTCGCTTACAAGTTGAACCTACCTGAAGAACTCAGTGGAGTTCACAACGTATTTCACGTGTCAAATCTGAAGAAATGTCTGTCAGATGAGACCCTCATAGTTCTTTTGAAGGAGCTCACTATCGACGATCAGTTGCGATTCGTTGAGGAACCTGTGGAGATCACAGACCGTGACGTTAAGATTCTCAAGCGCACCAGAATACCTCTTGTTCGAGTTCGTTGGAACTCCCGTCGTGGCCAAGAGTACACCTGGGAACGAGAAGACCAAATGAAACTCAAGTATCCCCAGTTGTTCGAGAACTGTGCAACCACTACTGAGGCTGAAGCTACTACAGAATTTTGGGACGAAATTCCAAACCAACGGGGGGATAATGTGACACCCCAGGAAAACCTGGAAACCACGCAAACCTAACTAGCTTCCTTAGTAACCACGTGCTAAATTTAGAGACGAAATTTCTTTCAAGTTGGGGATGATGTGACAACTCGAGTTTTCAAGGTCTTTCCTCTACACGTTAATTGTTTGGTTATTGTGTTTGCACGACTTGTTGCCTTGTAATTTGCATGTTTGTTATATACCGAGATGTTGTTGAGATATTGTGTTACTATTTATTATACAACTTATGTGCTTAAAGTGCCTAGTTATATAAACTTATGAACTGACGGAGAGTTAAGAACTATCTCGATGAAACCAAGGGGCTTCATCATATCTACCTCGACGAAACAGCCAGAGTTTCGCCACATCTCCACTCGACGAAAACCTGAGGGTTTCGCCATGACTATAACGACGAAACACAGGGTTTCGTCGGCCCATTTCAGTGTGAAGCCCAGTAAGGGCCCAACTCTTATACGCAAATATATAATGACTTAGGGTTACGTAAAAGCTCAGCAGTTATCAGTTTTTAAACCCTAGAGTTCTCCCTCTGAGCGACGGCAATCTTGTGTTCTCGAAGCCCCCTAGATCGATCAAGTTAGTATTTCTGTTTATCACGGTTAGTGCTTAACTCTCACATGATTAATGGATTGATATCATTGTAAACTGTTTCATTGAAATCAGTGTGGTTTGATGCTAAGTGACGTTTACGTTCATGTTTAGATGATGAATTGATTATGATGTTTTGAACCTGTTGTTGATTGTTGTGATATTTTACTATGTGTATGGAAACCGGAGAATTCTTATGTTATATGTCAATAAATCAATGGTTAGAACATTAGTTGATGCAATGATCTAGATGGTATATAGCTATCTCATGATCTAGGGTTTTGCTAGATGTTGATTGTTGTGTTATTGTTGGAATCGCGTTAGATAGCAATTGATGATCATTGTAATTGGAAAATAAAATAACTGTATGATCGATGATAGTGTGAAACGACTGAAAATGATGATTAGGGTTCCTGTGTTTACGTAACTGTTATGTATGCGACGAAATCTAGGCATCCACAAAACGCATGTTGACGAAACCTGAGAGTTTCGTCGATGGGGAAACATGACGAAAACCTGGGGGGTTTCGCCAAGGGTAATAACGACGAAACCATAGGGTTTCGTCATGTGGGAGTCATGACGAAACAAGGAGTTTCGTCTAGTGGGTAAACTGTGCAGTAAACTCAGTTAAGTCTGTTAAGGGTTAACTAGGGTAGTTATGTGCTGCCATGAAACAAATATGTGATGTATGATTTGCATGGACTTGTACAACTACTATGTGCTATGATTGTATCTATGCGTGAACTTTGTGGATGCAAACTGATTGTGTACGTGCATATACTAGGCTTTGACTGATTTTATTGGAAACGAGTAACTAATCAAACCTAGCAAACCGAGGTGAGTTCACACACTTTCTAAGGCATGGGATTCCCGGTGGTTGGGAATGGGTTAAAGAATTTAAAACGGAACCTACATATCCTCCTTGGGTAGGATATGTGATGCGTGTGAAGTGTGTATATAAGTTTAAGTATATTTTAAGCCCTTTTACACTTTCTTTAGCCAAGTTTTAAATTTATAAAACACGATATTTACTAACACTAAACACACATATGGGCAAGTGCACCCATCATGAGCGTAGTATAGTGTTGGTAAGATACCGAGGTCGTCCAAGGACACAAGAGCTTTTTGTACCGGTTTATCCTCAACGTCTAATCAAATCAAAAGTTTAGAAAAATGTTTTAAACTAAGAAAATAAAAACTAACTAAAATGCTGAAAAATAAAAATAAAAGTAAAAGGAAAAAACAGATAGACAAGATGAATCACTTGGCTCCGACTTGTGTTTAGTGTAACCTTTGATTATTTCAACACTTTTGCACTATTTAAGAGATTATCTTAGTTATTGTAGTAGGCCCCTCTTTTGGAGGTGACGTTACCCTCAACCCAGTAGTTTGAGTCAGCAAGGATACAATCCTAAAGGGTCGGATTATTGAAAGATAATTAATTAAGTTATTAAAGCATAATGTGGTAGGCCCCTCTTTTGAAGGCGACGTTACCCTCAGCTAAGTAGTCTGAGTCAGCAGGGATACAGTCCTAAGTAGTCTGAGTCAGCAGGGATACAGTCCTAAGTAGCCGGGTTAAAGTTTTAATAGTAGTTTAACTTATGAGGGGATCAAAGAGTTTGGACACCCGCCATCCAATACCGTTAAGTATTGAAGGAGGTCCTACTAAATTTGACCCAGGTCCTTTGCAGGATCTATACACTGAACAATGGCAAGACTCTTACCAAACCGTTCCCTTAACCCCCGACAAGGTAGCTAACATACCTCCATATAGACCGTGGAGATATGAATGGTGAAAATCTTTTATTTTATTTAGACAGTAAAATAATGCCAAGACACCACGGACAAACGATAAGGAAGAATCTCCTTCAACATAAGAAACTAGTTCTTAAAGTCATTAATACATAACCAATTAAAAAGTGCGAAAAGATTAAAAATAAAAAGTATTACACTAGACACTTTGTCTTCACCAAGTGATGTAAGAGACTTAGGCAAACATGGCCTTGATTGTCAAGAACTCTTACGATCAATCTTGGATCCCGAGACGACTCACACACTCTATGATGGACAATGGATGATGGTGGTGGATGATGGTGTTATGGTGGTGGTGGGAGGTGGGTGAAGTGTAAGAGAGGTGGTGTGCCAAGGGATGGTTTGAGCTTGAACCAAGCACTCCTATTTATAGGCTGAACAGAAGCTCGGGCACGACCCCGTGTCTGTTGGGCACGGCCCCGTGTCCATCCTCTTCTCTGTCTTCATTAATTGCTTTTGTCTGCATTAGTTGACCACGGCCCCATGTCCGCTGGGCATGACCCCGTGTACAGAAGCATATCTGTACTATCAAGATTTGCCTGGATTCTGCGAATCTTATAGTTGACCACGGCCTCGTGTCCGCTGAGCACGGCCCCGTGGTGGGCGATGGAATCTTCTACAACTTTGTCTTTTATGCTGACACTTGGGCACGCCCCCGTGCTCATTGAGCACGGGGCGTATTCAGCCTTCTGTTCTCTTGTTTTGCTTGGGAAGATGCTTTCGGGGAGGTCGGGCATGCCACGTTTGTTCCTTTTCTTATATTTATGTTAGATTTAGCTGCCCGTTTGCTTCTTTTGTTAATTTGAGCTCATTTAATCCTGAAAATACAAAAGGAAGACAAAAACACACTTTTTCCAACATTAGTAATTTATATGTTGCATTTTGCACACATCAAATACCCCCACACTTGAATCTTTGCTTGTCCTCAAGCAAAACTTTTTATAATATGCTTTACACTCCCAAATGGAATGGGTAGAAGAGAAGGTTTTTGGGCTTGTCATAGAGTGTCGGGATTTCCAAGATTCTTTATTACGTTTTATTTTTATTTATTTACAATCCTATTCGTCATGATTTATTTAGAACGTTTCATAAGAGAAATTACTTATTTGGGCATAACATGCCTCTTTAAAATTTTATTTATATACAAGTTCACATACCTCACGGGGAATCACTCAACACTCGGCCGAAGATGTATTTTTGTGAGACACTCGAGACCGGCATGGAACTTACTTCTACCATATGCTTGCCAAGCAATCAATCATCATCCTTTTTAACTATATACCTTTGTAAATATCAAGAGGACTTTTTGGGTAAAGGGTTTAGGCTTGGGTTAAAGGTAGGTGGTTGGGTTAGTGGTTAGTAAAAGGGCGAAAGGCGTAAAAGCGTCGGTTTTCGTAAGACTTTTTTATTTTTGCAATTTTTATTTTGATTAAGCCATTATTCAAACAAAGTTATTTTTGATGAACTTGTTTGTTTATTTCTTTTTTTTTCATCATCAACATTTTTTTTTTTGAAAAGTCATATGAAAAACCGAGCTTGTTACTAAAACAAAGGGTTAAAAAATAAAAAAGGTTTTGGTGGGTGAAAGGGTGTTTGGTTTGGGTTAAGAAATGAAAAGGTTTAGGCTCAAAGGGGTTAACTAGGGGGATTTTGGGTAGGTGGTAAAAAAATAATGGTGTAGAAATAAAAAAAGGTTAGTCCTAATGCCTCTGTCATTTACTTACTCGGGTTTAAGTTGGTAAGGACCGGGAATGTATCGTCGTGACAAGTTCTAGAGTCGTAAGAAACCAAGCGGCTATTCACACAAGAAACGAAAGATGAGCATTTAATCTAAAGATATGTATTAGTATGCTCAATAAAGGCTCAAAACTCACTTTTTTGTGGGAATGGGTTTTTAATGTGATCAAGTATATATAATCAAATTTTAACTAGATTTGTCATGCCGTTTCATAATTTTCTTATGTTGGTTCTTTTTATCACGAAGCGATCGGTTGTAAATTTGTAAAAATATAACCTTTTTAGAATTTGAAATTCCCAAGTTAAACCTAGACAAGTAAGAAAAATGAAAAATTTTTGAAAAAATTTGGGGTGATTAGCGGTTCCAATAGAGTTTTATGTAAGGCTTGTAATTAGGACTTGCAAGATTCAAGATTTTAGCATCCCCCCCCCCCCACACTTAAATTACACATTGTCCTCAATGTGTCCCAAAAATAAGTTTTTCGGTTGATTAAAATGTGTAAAAGTGGGTTAAAAACAAGATTTTATGGTACTGGGTAGCTGAACACGGGGTGGTGTTGGCTGAGCACGGCCCCGTGGTCAGACTGCCAGTATCAAATTTAAACAGAAGGCTGGGCAGGGGGCGTGTTCAGTGAGCACGGTCCCGTGTCCAGTTACCTGAACTGGGCATTTTCTGCAGAACCTCGGGCACGGGGGCGTGTTGGGTTGAGCACAGCCCCGTGCTGAACTTGCTGTAATGAAGAAAAATCATTGGGAGGCTCTGTTTTTGTGCATGGGGTATGGGTTCAAGTTTCCCTTAGTAACCTCCATCATCCCGAGTGTGTTTTATTCCTGAAAATTAAAACTAAACTAGAAAACGTAAAAGTTAATCTAAACTAAAACTACGGATAGTTTCGCGGAATGCCTCTGTGGTGCGCCACGTTTATAAGGGTCTTTGGCTAGACCCACCTTATCTGGTGGTTCTGGCTCATCTTCAATTAGGGGGTCGTCATTGCCGAATGGATATTTCATTGATCGCTCAAGGTCGACACTTTTTTTAAATGCCCCTAATTGAATAGGTAGATTGTTGCACTTCCGGTTTTTCAAAGCTTCGTGGGTTTTTACAAAGGGTCGTCCCAACACTAGAGGAGCGTCATCGAGGATCACAAAGTCGGTTGGGACTACCATTTGATTTGTTTGAACCAAGACATCCTCAACTACACCGATTGATTTTATTATTTTCCGATTAGATAGAAAAATGGGTATTTGAAGTGGAGAAAAATCATTAATACTTAATTTTTCGAAAATGTAGTTGGGTATTATGTTAACACAAAGATCTTTATCAATCGTGACATTACTAATAAACGAATTTTGAAAAAAAACATGAAACCGGTGTAATGTTGATTTCAAATGGGTCTTCTTTTATTAGTGAGGTTTGATCATTAGTTAACTTAACACTTACCGTTTCGTCAATTTTAGTGTTAGTGTTTAACTCTTTTAAAAACTTAGCATGAGTGGGTACTAAACAATGATTTCAAAAGAAGGTGACAAGAGATTAATTTCTTCAAAATTAGATTCTTCTTGAATTTTAACGTTGTCGGACTCACCTTTTTCGTTGTTTAACTCATGTGTCAGTTTTTCACTTATTTGTTCTTCCATTTTTACACTTTCAGTTATCTCTTTTTTATTTAATTCTTCTCTTGCGCGGGACTCCTCTTCCCTTGCGCGAGATTCTTTTATATAGCGATCGATAACTCTAAGGTGTTCTAATATCCTATCGGTCACTTCGGTTATAGAAAAAGGATCGGGATTTTCAAAGCTTGAATCCGGTTGTTCGATCCTTTGTTCCTCATAATACCCATATGAAGTAGATGGTTCACACCATTGTTCTTCATTGTAAGCATATGATGGATAAGGGTCGTAATTTTGTTCTTCATAGTACTCATATGAGGTGGGTTGCTCACGCCATGGTTCCTCATAATAAGCATATGAAGGTGGTGGCTCATATCTTGGTTCCTCAAAGTATGAGTAAGAAGGCTCATACCTTGGTTCATCAAAATATGAGTATGAAGGAGGAGGTTCATGCCTTTGGTCTTCATAGGATGTGTATGAAGTTGATGGCTCGTACCTGGGCTCCCCATAGTAGGTATATGAAGTGGATGGTTGATATAAGTTACAATATTGAACCGAGTGCGGGTCACCAAAATTAGTGCTATAGTTATTCCTATAATCATCCTCCTCATAGGTGTAGTTGTAACCTCCTGAGTATTGATCCATAAGAATCACTCAGCAGACTACAACCAAGTCTCGGGATCAGAAAACAAAAATAAAAGCGGAAACAGAGGCTGGACACGGCCCCGTGTTCAGTGGACACGGCCCCGTGTACAGAATCTGGATCTGGGCGTTTTAATTAAAGTTACTGATTTCGTTGAGCATGGGGCGTGTTCAGTGAGCACGGCCCCGTGTTCAAGTTCTGTATCTGGGTGTTTTATGAAAAATATGCAGCACGGCCCCATGTTCAGTGAGCACAGCCCGTGTTCAGGTTAATGTAAATGCAAAACTAAACTAAAATGCAGAAAAATATGCGCGCGTTTTAAAATGGTTTTGAAAAACTGATTAGGCCGTCGATTTTAAGCTTTCTTAAAATCCTTGTGTCCCCGGTAACGGCGCCAAAAACTTGATGCATGTGAAGTGTGTATATGAGTTTAAGTATATTTTAAGCCCTTTTACACTTTCTTTAGCCAAGTTTTAAATTTATAAAACATGATATTTACTAACACTAAACACACATATGGGCAAGTGCACCCATCGTGAGCGTAGTATAGTGTTGGTAAGATACCGAGGTCGTCCAAGGACACAAGAGCTTTTAGTACCGGTTTATCCTCAACGTCTAATCAAATCAAAAGTTTAGAAAAATGTTTTAAACTAAGAAAATAAAAACTAACTAAAATGCTGAAAAATAAAAATAACAGTAAAAGTAAAAACAGATAGACAAGATGAATCACTTGGCTCCGACTCGTGTTTAGTGTAACCTTTGATTATTTCAGCACTTTTGCACTATTTAAGAGATTATCTTAGTTATTGTAGTAGGCCCCTCTTTTGGAGGTGACGTTACCCTCAACCCAGTAGTTTGAGTCAGCAAGGATACAATCCTAAAGGGTCGGATTATTGAAAGATAATTAATTAAGTTATTAATGTATAATGTGGTAGGCCCCTCTTTTGAAGGCGACGTTACACTCGGCTAAGTAGTCTGAGTCAGCAGGGATACAGTCCTAAGTAGTCGGGTTAAAGTTTTAATAGTAGTTTAACTTATGAGGGGATTAAAGAGTTTGGACCCCCGCCATCCAATACCGTTAAGTATTAAAGGAGGTCCTACTAAATTTGACCCAGGTCCTTTGCAGGATCTATACACTGAAAAATGGCAAGACTCTTACCAATCCGTTCCCTTAACCCCCAACCAGGTAGCCAACATACCTCCATATAGACCGTGGAGATATGAATGGTGAAAATCTTTTATTTTATATAGACAGTAAAATAATGCCAAGACACCACGGACACAAACGATAAGGAAGAATCACCCTCAACATAAGAAACTAGTTATTAAAGTCATTAATACATAACCAATTAAAAAGTGCGAAAAGATTAAAAATAAAAAGTATTACACTAAACACTTTGTCTTCACCAAGTGATGTAAGAGACTTAGGCAAACATGGCCTTGATTGTCAAGAACTCTTACGATCAATCTTGGATCCCGAGACGACTCACACACTCTATGATGGACAATGGATGATGGTGGTGGATGATGGTGTTATGGTGGTGGTGGGTGAAGTGTGAGAGAGGTGGTGTGCCAAGGGATGGTTTGAGCTTGAACCAAGCACTCCTATTTACAGGCTGAACAGAAGCTCGGGCACGGCCCCATGTCCGTTGGGCACGGCCCCGTGTCCATCCTCTTCTCTGTCTTCATTAATTGCTTTTGTCTGCATTAGTTGACCACGGCCCCGTGCCCGCTGGGCACGACCCCGTGTGCAGAAGCATATCTGTACTATCAAGATTTGCCTGGATTCTGTGAATCTTATAGTTGAGCACGGCCCCGTGTCCACTGAGCACAGCCCCGTGGTGGGCGATGGAAGCTTCTACAACTTTGTCTTTTATGCTGACACTTGGGCACGCCCCCGTGCTCATTGAGCACGGGGCGTGTTCAGCCTTCTGTTCTCTTGTTTTTCTTGGGAAGATGCTTTCGGGGAGGTCGGGCATGCCACGTTTGTTCCTTTTCTTGTATTTATGTTAGATTTAGCTGCCTTTTTGCTTATTTTGTTAATTTGAGCTCATTTAATCCTGAAAATACAAAATGAAGACAAAAACACATTTTTTTCCAACATTAGTACTAAACAGGGTTTGTTTTATGCCACAATTGATGTAATTTTTATGTTGCATTTTGCACACATCAATATGTACGGCCATCCTCCTTGGGTAGGATGCCAATATTAATCCTGCGTATTCTCCTTGGGTAGAATACGTACGTTCGTCCTCCATGGGTAGGACAACAACCTTAAACTTACTAGATAAAACTCTATCATTAAGTCCCTCATTTTATATCGACTTAATCGCCGAGGCCGATGGCGAGCGGGTCATTAGTTAATAGCGCTATTAGGTTTGACAAACCTCACACCGTGCCGTTCGGACGGGCGTGTACTAATGGATCATGGCAAACTGTCAATGATGATAGACATTAACGTAGGGCACAACTATTGTTCGTCAATTGTCGATATGGTAACGGTCTAGTGGTTCACATGGTGAAGCCCTCACTGATTATGGATATGGTTTGGGAAATAAAGGAACTGGTTAACTCGTGGTATACGAAACAACTTGTGGTTTTCGAAACAAACTGGTACAACTAAACAACCAACTGTGAACTCGGTCAACTTTGTTGTTGACTCGTTGTTACATGCCTTGCAGGTCGTTAGATGCTTTTGGAGCTTGCACGAGGAGGAGGTCGTTGTGGGATATGGACTGTTATGTCCCGTACTTAACATTTGAACTTTAAACTATGTCTTGGTTATTTAAATATTACTATGCTTCCGCTGATTGCTTAAACATGTTTGGTTTCTTTTAAACACCAATTATATTGGGTTTAGTTTTATTTACTTAATTGCATAGTTCAATATGATTGGTGGCTGGATCCTGGTCAGTCACGCCTCCAAGCGGTGATACTCCGCATGTGGATTTTGGGGGTGTGACAGTTGGAGCTAGTTTCGGACATTCTGGCTTGATGTGGCCCTGTTCTCCACAGTTGTAGCATATCCCGTTGTTTGGTTTCTTCCTGCAGTCTTCTTCTTTGTGTCCAGATATTTTGCAGAAATTGCAAATGTATGGAGCATCTTCCAGAATGCTTCCTTTTGCAATACTTGCAATAAGGTGCAGAAGTAGAACCTACATTTTCCCACGGTTAGAATTTCCAGAACGGAATTCTTGGGTAAGCTTCTGGGTTAGATTCCTCCTCTGATCCTCTTCTCGTGTATGGACTAATACATCGGTCAAGGTGTTTGCTAGTTCTACAGCTTCTTCTATGGTTTGAGGTCTAGCTGCCTTGACTATATGTCTTATCTCACTGATTAATCCCCAGATATAGCGGGAGATTAATACTGGTTCTGGTGATCAAGGGTTGGCACTATTCTAGCATATTCAAAGAATAACGTAGTGTATCCCTTACTATCAACTCCAGTCATCCTAAGGTTTAAGAACTTATTTGCTATCTGTTCCTTTTCATTGGGAGGGCAGAATTTCCTTTCTACCATGTTTTTACATTCCTCCCATTCCATATTGTAAACCCTATCATTATCTTATCCTCTTCCGCGCACTTGCTTATTCTTAAGACTGCCTCAGTCTTTTCTATCCAGCGTAGAGATGCAACGGCCCCTTCATTGCCCGAGAATTCCATTGGTTTACAAGACCATAATTCTTTATAAAAACACCCATAATACATGGTTCTTCTTCTTTTGGGAATGGACACTTGAAGTATGGGTCCATTGTTTACGCTGTGTTCAGGTTCAGTGGGTCGTTTACTATCACGTTTACTTTTATTTTCTGCTTCCTTAACCGTTTTGATAATATATGGCATCGCATCTATTATCCCTTGTGCCACTATGTGTTGCATGGCACTGTTATCCACTTGATATCCATTATTGTTGTTGTTCGGGTTTTCGTTATCCGGGTTATTGTTACTCTGGTTATCGTTATTCTGGTTTTCCTGGTTCACTTTGTTGTCCATCTGAATTTTAAACATTTTCCAATTATTAATATCACAAGATAATATTTAATACAACCAATCACATAACACGCATATTGATAAAAAAACGTAGAACATTGCGACTTACTCTTTTCTTATAGTATGCATCTAATACAAACTGGAACTGGAATAAAAATTACAATACTGATATGCATCACTAACCACAAAGTGGTCTATACTATGATAGATTTATTATTATTATTATTATTATTATTATTATTATTATTATTATTATTATTATATTTGTTTCATACACACATATTATATATATATATATATATTATCACCGTCATTGATATGGGTTCATCCAGAACTCCATATTATGCTCGTCGTACTTCCGGACGAGTCGTTCTCCAACCTGTCTCATCCTCTCGCTACTCTCTAAAATCTCTTCTCCGAAAGTTCGGAGTTCTTGCACATTTTCTGCACTCATTGGGGGTGCAGGTGTTGGTACTGGATCTGGGTATTGTGGCATGGGTTCTTCCTGAGGGTACGGATTCTCTAGGATTTCCCTAATGTATTCATCATTATCGTAGTAGGGATCTAGAGGGTCCAGACCTGGGTAGGCTGCTAGGTTTGGCATGGGTTCGTCGGTTAGGTGGTAGCGTTGCACATAATCCCTATGATCATCAAACCACGGATCGTAGTCTGGATCTAAGGGATTGGGTGCTGGTACCCTAGGTATCTCCTCTGGGTTGAAATCATGCATTTGGACTTGGTTTTCTGGGTTGTTTTCAATCTCCATTGGCTAGGTGGGAAACAAGGGTAATGGTTGAGGGGCTACTAGTTGTTTCAGGTTTTGATCGGCAGCTATGGATGCTAAAATATAGAAGTTTGGTAAACTCCTATTAAGCATGTCTTGGGTGTGGGCATCTGTTTCTCTTTTAGCGGCTGCTAGAACGCGCTGCTGTTGTAACTTTTTCATTCTTTTCCTACGCTCGTGTGCTCCCCTACTGAACCATCCTCTCTTTTTCTGAGGGAATGGCTCTTCAGACTAAGCTTTAAACACGAATATCCCATTTTCATTATCAGTTGAATACCCTGAGAGGGCAGGCTGTGAAGAGGTGCCTTCGCTTCTAGGTGAGCCGGACAACTGACGATAAGCGTTGGAAGGTCCTTGATCACTTATACTGTAAACTAACAAATAGTCAAATAACACACAACAATAAAATACAGATATGCACATATTCCATAATTAATTTCCTAACGATTTGAACAATATCTTGGTGTCAGCAGAACACTTATGTGGCTGAATCAATGGCTTAGCTCTGATACCACCTTCTGTCGCAACCCCCGTCCCCTATCTGTCCCGGGAACGGACGGCCGCGAGACCAGTTTTGGTGGTATCGGTATTTATCATTTTGGCAGCGGAAATTACATCAGGACCGTAGTTAGGAAATATTTTATCAGAGTAAATACCACACTTTATATAAATATATTGGGATAAAACACAAGTTTCATTACAAACTGTTTTGTAGGGATAAACCTCATTTTATTGAAATAAAACATCTTCTTTTATTTAGGTAACTTTTATAGCCACTTTTTCCAAGCCTTCAGTGTTGTCCAGCTGGCTTCTAGTTGGCTTTCACATTTTGTTACCTGAAACGCGTTTAAAATATTTTGTCAGTGGGAAATACTAGTGAGTGAATCCCAGTTTAATCAAGAAGAGTTTTATCTTTTAACAGGATTGAGAGCTATTACAATGTTTATTTCTACACAATTAATCATTCAGTACTGTCAATCCTAACTGGTGAGTCATATTACACATTGGCTAACTCTTTGTCCAATGGTAACGTGTTCCACATTTTGTATACAAAACCCCAACATACCGGCAGTAATTGAAGAACTACAAAGACTCAATCACTGCTTAATCGCATTGTAAAATATTTAAGGTTTTGCAAAAACAGCTTACAAAAAGGAGATTACTCACATTGATGTCTTAGGGTTTCCGTTAAGGGTTTCCTGGTGATTATCTATTACACAAATGTACACGCGTTAGTATAATAACCCAATATTTACATTAGTAATACCCTCCCCGAGACGGCATTCCAACGACTACGTTTGGCAGAACCACGACAGCCGTTACAGAACCCTGGATCAATCGGGCAGCATATCTAATACGTAACCGGGGTTATGATACTTACAACGGGGCAGAACTTCGTTAATTAGGGGGGTATTATACCCGAGAATTACTTTAACTCTATAGAAATTCGAGAGAGAAAGAAAGGAATGAGCGAGTTCGACTGAAGACTGAAGGCCTCTATTTATAGGTGACCTTTCGACTTCCCTCACGGCCAGCGTAAGACGTAGCCAAGGGCTACGCGGCCCGCGTAGTAGGGTCCGTAGGCCCTAGCCCTGATTTGTCACCGGTCTAGCTTCGCCACGTGTCGACACATGGAAGCTTCCGGGTATCGCCTCGTAGCCGGTATATCCCGCCCCGCGTAGAAGGTAGCCAAGGGCTACGCGCCCCGTGACAGCACTTTGAAATTTTTTTTATTTAATTTAACTAAAACTAAAGGTATTCGGGGTCTGTTTTCACATACGGGGTATAATTTATGACATATAGGGACATTTTAAAATATATTAGGGCGTCGGAATATTTTGGAGGGTTGTTATAGATACAATCCTAAAGGGTTGGAATATTGGAAGATAATTTATTAAGTTATTAATGCGTAATGTGGTAGGCCCCTCTTTTGAAGGTGACGTTACCCTCCGCTAAGTGGTTTGAGTCAGCAGGGATACAATCCCAAGTAGCCGGTTTAATGTATTAATAGTAATTTACATATGAGGGGATCAAGCCATTCGCACCCCTGCCATCCAATACCAGTGGGTATTGAAGGAGGTCCTAGTAAGCTTGACCCAGGTCCTTGCAGGATCTATACACTGAACAAGGCAAGAACCTTACCAAACCATTCCCTTAACCCCCGACCAGGTAGCCAACATATCTCTATATAGACCGTAGAGATATGAATGGCGTAAATCTTTTATTTTATATAGACAGTAAAATAATGACAAGACACCACGGACAAATGATAAGGAAGTTTCACCTTCAACATAAGAAACTAGTTATTAAAGTCATTAATACAAAACCAAATAAAAAGTGCGAAAAGATTAAAAATCAAAAGTATTACACTAAATGCTTATCTTCACCAAGTGATGTAAGAGTCTTAGGAAAACATGGCCTTTTGTTTGTCAAGAACTCTTACTATCAATCTTGGATCCCGAGACTACTACACACACTCTATGATGGATGATGGATGATTGTGGTGGATGTGGGTTATGATGGTGGTGAAGTGTGGGTGAAGTATTAGAGAGGTGGTTTGCCAAGGGATGCCTTTGAAGTGAACCAAACACCTCTATTTATAGCCTGCACAGAAGCCCGAACATGGCACCGTGTCCGCTGGACACGGCCCCGTGTCCATCCACTTTCTCTTTCTTCATTAATTGCATTTTGTCTGCATTAGCTCCACATGCCCCCGTGTCCGCTGGGCACGGCCCCGTGTGCAGACGCGTATATGTACTATCAAGATTTGCTTAGATTCTGCGAATCTTCGCGTTGACCACGGCCGTGTTGGTTGGGCACACCCCCGTGTCGGGAAATAGAAGCTTCTACAACTTTGTCTTTTCTGCAGACACCTGAGCACGCCCCCCCTGTCTGCTGGGCACGGGGCGTGTTCAGCCTTCTATTTGCTTGTTTTTTGCTTGGGAAGATGCTGTCGAGGGGTCGGGCATGCCACGTTTATTCCTTTTCTTGTAATTATGTTAGATTTTGCTGCATATTTGCTTCTTTTGTTCATTTGTGCTCATTTCGTCCTGAAAATACAAAAGGAAGACAAAAGCACACTTTTCCTAACATTAGTACTAAAAAAGGGTTTTTTTTATTTTTTTTAATAAAAATAAAAAAAAATTATGCCTCATTTGATGTAATTTATATGTTGCATTTTACACACATTAGACACATGTCATCTACACAATATTTCTCACACTTCTCACACTTTGGGCCCTTTGTACATGTTCTTTAATATATATATATATATATAGGAATAGGATCAGGAGAGAACGCCTCAAAGTGTGAGAACGGTGAGAATGATTCTCAGCCACAAGATCTTGATGGTTTATGGCTGAGATTGATGCGGTGGCATTTTTGTAAGTAACAGGGGCCTTGGAACTACCAGGAGGGGTAAAATAGGAAGATCCAAATAAATGTGCACATGCTAATCACATGTCATTTCCCTCCATCATATTTAAACGACAATAACTTTTTATACGTGATTATTTTTCGAAAAAAATTACACTATAAAACTCAGCGTTTTTTTATCTTTCCAACGAGTATACAATTGATATTCTTTTCAAAAAAAATTAACTGGGTTTTATGGCGTTTTAGACTAGGTATTTTCATGGCATTTTTCTGAACTAGGTGTTTTTATGGCATTTTAACTAGGTATTTTCATGGTCTTT
Organism: Helianthus tuberosus; assembly: GCA_030545235.1. Taxonomy (NCBI): domain Eukaryota; kingdom Viridiplantae; phylum Streptophyta; class Magnoliopsida; order Asterales; family Asteraceae; genus Helianthus; species Helianthus tuberosus. Next base: position 116,793,866 of record CM060403.1, on the reverse strand, counting down.
TTCTGAACTGAGTGTTTTATGGCGTTTTCAACTGAGTTTTTTCATGGCGTTTTTCTGAACTGGGTGTTTTATGTTTTTTTTAACTGGGTATTTTCTTGGCGTTTTTTCTGAATTGGGTGTTTTTATTGCGTTTTATTTGAACACCCGGTTCATGTGAGTGGGTTTTTTGACAATACTACCCCTTAATGTAATTTAGCATCAATGCCACATGTCACCACCAAAATCGTTCTCACACTTTTCATCGTTTTCTCTAAATCTTGACCATATATATATATATATATATATAGAGAGAGAGAGAGAGAGAGGAAGTGTAGGATACAAATCCCCTAATCGTACATTACGTACGCGATCCCCACAGCCATACACGTGTCCTGATTCAATTTAATTAGATAAGGGTATATCAGACATTCTGTTCAATCATCTGAGGGCAAATTAGGGAATTCCATCAACAAGGAAGCAGATTACGAGTTCGTTTCAAAACCGTCTATGTAATTATTGTTCGTATCAATTCGATTTGTAGGTTTTTTTATTGATTCCTGTACCGCACACACATTGGCGATACCGAAAATGCTGGATTCGTCATTTAGGATGTTTATTTTGGGTTTTTCATCATAGGGTTACGGTTGAGGTATGGGTTTTATTTGATTTGAAGGTGTTTTAATGTTATTAGAATGTAACGAGGTTGAAGATAAGATGTTTCTGGGTTTATTTGGTGAGTTTAACATATCGCATGTGTTGTTTTTAAATATCGCATGTGTTGTTTTTAACATATAGCAGGTATTAAAGATTGGATCATATGAATAATTTCGCATGTTTAAGTTGGACATTTCGCACACAATAAAGTTTTAATATGTAATTTCGCATGGTTAAGTTGGTCATTTCGCTGACTAAAAAGTATTTAACATATTGAGCTCAATATTTCGCACGCTTTAAAGGTAATTATATGTAATTTTGCACAGTGTGTTTTATAATTCAGTTCAATAATTCAAATCAAATAATTCAGTTCAACAATTGATATCAATAATTCATATCAATAATTTTACAGTGTGTTTTTCTTTTACTATAAAGTTTATCTTTTTATCACCATTTCTAACCACTTATACCTTATCTTATTAAAAGATGGCAGACCTCCCAACATCCTCTTCTGAATCAAGTATCAAACAGTCTTTGAGAAAAAGGATTCAGGAACAAATTCAAGAGGATCAATCATGTCAAGAGATGCTGGAAACCAACATTTCTCGTGTAACAGAAAACATGAAGAGAAGACAAGAAATTCTGAACTTGCTTTCTCAGATGCAAGTGAGTAGTCTTCAAGAAATTGTTGCAATGTTCATGGTTGATCTGGGTGAGAGGGATGAGAAGCAGTTGAAAGAGTTGGCGGATGCAATAACTATCTTAAGATGCTCGATGGAGATGAAAATGAAGTCCCTTTCATCTTTTGAATGAACTTGTTTATTTTAGTGCTTTTATTTAATAAAACATGCAAGTGTTTTATGTTCCATATAATTCGCATGTTGTGTTATGGCATGGGATTTGATTTCGCATGTTTATATTACCCATTTTGCATATTCTAAGCAATTAAATGTCAAACATGCGATTTTATACATAAAATATGCGAAATTAAAAACATTAATGTAATCAAACAAGTCTAAATATGCAACAGAAATTCAATATCAAACAAGTCTACTAGTCCTTTCCAATAAATACTCTCAACCTATCTGGGATTATTTTGTCCAAATCTTTGAAATACTTTTCTCTGTCTGGCCTTTTATCGAAAGCATTTGTCAGTTTAATTATTTTTTGACGCTCCACATTGTGTTCGGATAGAATGATTTTACTTAGATATCTGTGCCTCAGGAGATGAAGTTGTGAATTTTGTCTGTTGTTTACTTCATTTTCTTTCACAAACCCAGTCACCCATGGTGTTTTCTCTCCTTTGTATGTTTCCATGTGACGCATCGTAAACACTCCACAGTCTACACTGTTATTCTCCGTCCCTCCATTCCATCACTTTTCTTTCTATCACTGATGTTTCAAGTGCTTCTATAGCCGGTGTTGGTTTTAAGGCCTTTTATAGGTATAAAACCAATATCCTTCTCTGTAACATAGCAACATTGTGTCAGTAGTTTTTACATAAAATATAACATGTATATGAATAAATTTTGTATTACCAGTGTGTCTGGAAGCCCCTTGTATCTTTCCTCAAACTCTTGTTTAGCTGCTGAATTGTCAATTAGCTCAATTTTGCCGGTTTTCAAGTGGAAGCATAAGACATAGAAGTGGTCACCTTGAAGTACCGAAATAAACACCAAGTCAACCGAATCAAGTTTTTTTACCTCATATTTTAGTATTATGTCTTCTAAATTTGAGGCAAATACATTTAGACGTTGGTTGTCTGTGTATTTCTCCTCCTTGTACATGATATCCGGCTGTATGTTATGTAATTAGAACCAAGGTTAAGTAATGTATTACAAGGTATTTGTACATGCGAATTTTGTACATGCAAAATAATGTGTGAAAATTTTTCACATGCGAACTGTATATATAGTGTATGCGAAATTACAATTGTATGCGAAATGTTGTTTTTGTTTTCACAAGAAAACTAACTAATATTCTACATGCGATTTCACTATAATTAGTATGCGAAATCTTTGAATATGCATTTTCTGTTTTAATTTCAAATGCCAATATGCTTAGAAAAACATACCATCATTGTGCTAAATAAGAAGAGTCTGTATGATGATGATTTTCTATCCCTCTTCTTCTCTTCAAGGTTGAGAACATCCACAAATGCATCTATTCTGTTTGATGCTACGTACTGACCCCTGTAGAAGCTTTCAAATATACCTTTGACTGTGTAAACCCTAGTTTTTTATCGGTAAAATACATCCCTGCCAGGCAAAAATTAAATAATTAAATATTTTGAGTGTATATATTTAGAAGTTTGGTAGTTGATATAATTGTTTGACTTACTCTATGTTTGCAAATGTAGTAAATGTGTATCGGATCACACTCAATTCTTGATTCAAGAGTGCTTCGTGCATGTTTACCACTCTGTTGCAGAAAGGGGAACAAAATGCTTCTCCAAGCTCTGCATATCTTTTCTCATTTCGAATTTTGGCGGCTTCTATCGTCTTCTAAAGGAGTTCATTTAACCCCTTTGGTATAACTTGTTTTGGTTTTGAGTTTTTTCTCCCCCTAGCTGGTTTTTTTCCCTTATTTTCTACCAGGTTGGGTCCCAGGCTCAAAAGCAACTCAACTGATTGCAATTCCTCAACCGTCACCTGAGGGCATTCAACTTCTGGTTCCTTCTCAACTTCGATACCTGAATCGGTTTGTTGAGGGTCCTTTTGTGTAGTATCTCCTAAAGAAACTGCTTCCACTTCTGGCTGCTTTTCTTGAACTTTTTCTTGAATGTTTTGTGTAGATTCGGCTAAGTTCATTGTTTCTTCATACCAGTTTCGTTTTCACCACTTTCTGTAGGCCATAGTAGGTTAAAAAATATAATATTTTGTTCTTTTTATTTTTTTTCTAATATAAAGTGTTTTTACCTTTGACAGGTGGTTTATAAGCGTATACACCCGTTTCGACAGTTTGAATGTTTGCAATAAGGGTGTCTGTCACTCCTCCATATCTTTATTTGTCAATCCTTCATCATCTGGCTGTAGTACCCCTACAGATAGAAATTATTGAATTTTAATACATCAGAATCAATATCGCATGTTATACATGACATTGCATGCGAAATCAAATGTCAAGTGTATGCATGAAATCGCATGTGTTTTTTTAAGGTATCGCATGTGTATAGGAAATGGTGATTTTTACATAAAATTGCATTTGTTAATTTGAAATCGCATGTTTACCTTCTGATGCCATTTGTTCCAAAACATTGGATATTACTTGTTGAGCTTCTTCATTCTGTCTACTTTCTTTGTTTGTAGTATCTTCATGATGAATTTCAGAAGCTGCATTTTCATGCTGTTGATGAACATCAGAGGGTGCAGTTTCAGGCTCTTGAACCGAATCAGGTGGCACACAAATGGGATTATTCCTAAGTGTCTCATCCCACTGCTTACAGGCCTCCATAATCTCCGGATCCCAAAAACACTTGGTTTTTGCTTCTGACACTAAGTTGTTCATCCCTTGAACATCTTAAACCATTTTAATGTATTTTTTGACATTGGCTTTCATTTTTTCCAACAGGTTCTGTAATATTTTTCGAGTTAAAATACTATCAATTCAGATGTTAAAAATAAATGGATTAAGTGACATTAATATTTTTTGGGCTTACCTTTTTGTTGATGTTCAAAGCCTCTCGATCTCGTTGATGGGCTGAATCGTAGACTACCGATGGTGAAAGTGGAACAGGAGTGTTGCAATAGTCCATCATTTTCTGTGTCTGTGTCCCAACTCCCATCACAAGGTTCAACTGAGACATTTCATGGAGTTTAAAACTGAAATCCATCATATCATCAATGTTCTCGTTATCGTTAGGGTCTTCCTCGGTTTCTACGTTTTCTACTGCCCGTGCAGTCCTTCTTCTGTAGCTTATTGTGGTGTCAATGGGTAGTAGTCTATACTCCTCCGTTGAACGACCCTCCTCTTTTTCATTTTCACTCTCATTTGCTGCCCACACAGGTCCGTTATCCGAAATATGCTCCTCGACTTTATCAATCTCCGTCGATGTGATATAACGAATAACCGGTATCTCCACGACTTTCTCAAATAGTTTAAGCCTCTTGTTGTAGTCATGCGTGTATAGAAGTTGTATAAATATAAAAAGGAGTTGATATTTACTTAAAGTGTGTATTTATTTTATATTCAAAGTCAGCATCATACTCTATTTCTACAAAATCACATGCTATGAGACAAAACCCGTATGAAATCGCATGTATTCTTTAACCATTTACCAAAACCACTAATCTAATAAAATCGCATGAATTAGTTATGATTTCGCATGTATCAGTTAACCATCACTAAAACTATCTAATCTTATAAATCGCAAGCTCAAACAAAATTATTTTTAAAATCGCATGTATCATTTAATTATATAACAAAACAAACTAGTCTTGTAAATATGTTATTAAATGTAGTAAGGCATACCGTAAGAAAGGAAACAGGTCCTACGAACCGTATTTTATAGTTCTTCCAGCCCGCTCGTGTACGACGCAAAGTGTCAAGTAGATATGAGCACCAATCTAGATGCGGTATGTCCTCAACAGCCTCTACACCAAGCAAACATCTATCATTTGCAGTTGTGGCCTTTGTAATCTCCGCAAAAAACGTCATCCAGTACACCAGGAAATTTAATCTAAACAACCTCCCCCCATCTCTTTGATTATCTATTGCAGTTGCAATCAAGCCATGGGTAATTCTCGTGTTCCCCCCCCCCCCCCCATTGACTGATGAATGTATCCATGACAGTATTGCTTGGTTGTTTACTCTTTTCAATTTTCTCCACCTTTTTAACTTTTCTTTTATAGACTATTATTTCAACTGGCTTTGGCCCCTTTGGTATTCCAAATTACCTCATAAACTGTGTCCGATGTAATTTTTATTTGGTGTCTACCTACGTTTAGCGCATCGAACATCTCGTCAAAGTTTCTGGCTAGACAATATGCCAAACGTGTCGAAATATGGTTGATATTCATATCTAGAATAGCTCCAAATCCCATATTCTTCACCTCATCAACCTGTTTTTTTGAAAAAAATTTCACAGTATCCATATACGAGTTAGGTTGACATCTCAACAGTATTGCTTCATTGCTGTATTCGAAGAAAACCCTAGGTTCTATTCTAGGTGGTTTTACCTTTTTGAAGGTTTTTTTATTTGTATCTTAGATTTCTTGTCATCTTTCTTCTTTTTCGGTTGTGGCTTAACAAAGTCATCCTCCTCAGAACTTTCTTCCACAATCCTTCTTTTTCTATTTTTGTTAACTTTTTTCAATGTTGATATGGGGTCTTCAAAGTCATCATCAGAATCTATTTCTACAAAATCACATGCTATCAGTCAAAAACCTTATAAAATCGCATGTATCAGTTAATCATGTACCAAAACTCATTAAGTTGATAAAATCGCATGAATAAGTTATCAATTCGCATGTATCAATTAAGAATTACCAAAATTAGCTAATCTTATAAATCGCATGCTTTAGACAAAAAAACATTTATAAATCACATGTATCATTTAATCATATACCAAAACTAACTAATCATATAAAATCGCATGGAGTTTTATAAATCCGCATGCCCAAGACAAAAAAACTTCTACAAACAAAACTTAACATATAAAATCGCATTTGTCATACAAAACTCTCACAAAACCCTCTATAATATCGCACATGTATCAGCTAACCATTAACAAACCTACATAATCATACAAAACCTAATAAAAAACGATACCAGACATAAACCCTAACAAAATCGTAGTTATGAACAATACGTAATCTTATAAAACTATAGGTTTCAGACAAAAACCTTACTAAACAAATAAAATCACATGTCATTCAAAGTCCCTGTAAATCCCATTATAAAATCGCATATTTCAATCGATACCTGGATTCATCTTCTTTGCATGTGGTCTGTCGTTGTTGGCCTTGCTCCATTTCTCAAAACTCATCAGACTTTGTTGAATCGCAACGGTAAGTAGTAGGGAACTTGGGGGAAGAAGAATGCAATGTTGAATTTGCGTTTACAGTATGATTGTGAGTTTTTGTTTGCTGATTATCAGGGGTTTTGATTTCGCAATGGACGATTTTAACCTTGGTGGTTTCATTTATTTATTTTAATTTGATTAATTTAATAGTTATGCACGGGGTTTAAATGAGATGATCTGACGGTTGTGGTTATAGCGTACATAATGTACGATTAGGCATATTGTATGATAACCGGGCTCTCTCTCTCTCTCTCTCTCTCTCTCTATATATATATATAGGAGAAAGATCTGTTAGAAACCACACTTTATTGCGAGAACCAATGTGAACACAACCAAAAATACCTAAAAAAATCTAAAAAACACACAATTTTTTTAATATATATTTTTTTAGAGAGCCTCGCTGCCCCACTCCAACCAGACTATATTGTCTTAACCGGGCCCACACTGGCTTTAGAGTTTGGCCTGGGCGTTCCCTCGGGAAACCATACCCCCGACTACCACTTGACAATCGTTGTGCTTCTATAAAGAGTAAATTGCTAAAATAGTCCCTAACGTTTGTTCACATTTGCTAGATCCATCCAAAAAAAGATTTTTTTCTCATATGAACCACTGAGGTTTCAAAAAAGTTGCTAAATCCATCCAAACTTCAGGGACGATTTTAGCAATTTAATAAAACAAACTTTTTTGGATGAATTTAGCAAATGTGAACAAACGTCAGGGACGATTTTAGCAATTTACTCTATTTTTTTTATTTTCATCTTTTTATTATATCTCTTAATTAATATAAAATCTATTTATTTTTTTATTTTCATCTTTTTTATTAAATTTCTTATTTAACATAAAATCTACTAGTTTTTTTTTTTTTTTTTGAACGGCGAATTTCTACAACAGACGATAGATTCGCACCTGCTTTTGCAGGCCTCCACCCCACTCTGGCCAAGACTATGTTGTCTTAACCGGGCTCAAGCTTGGCATCAGAGTTTGGCTTGGCGCTCCCCGACAAAATTTCCAGCCTACTGCCATATGCGAGTAGTTGCACCCTCCACAAGAGCCGAAAACTCTCTGGAGTAAATGCACTGTAATAGAAAACTCAGGTGTGCTCTGCGGGTTTCGAACATGTGACCAGGCCTTCACCCACTTCATAATAAAGATTAATCATTTATATTTTACAATTATGAATACGGTTTTATATTTATAATCATCTAACCATCTAACAAAGTCTTTTAAAATGTAAACATTTTACTCATTACTAATCCTTTAATAAAGTTAATTATACGACAAAATCTTTTCAACGGTTTAATTTGTTACCTGTTTAGCAAGAACGTGTATTTTATTTTATAAATGAACAAAAAAATACTAGGTGAAAGCCTGGTCACAGGTTCGAAACCCGCGGAGTACACCCGAGTTTTCTATTACAGTGCATTTACTCCAGAGAATTTTCGGCTCTTGTGGAGAGTGCAACTACTCGCATATGGCAGTAGGCTGAAAATTTTGTCGGGGAGCGCCAAACCAAACTCTGATGCCAAGCGTGAGCCCGATTAAGACAACATAGTCTTGGCCCGAGTGGGGTGGAGGGCCTGCAAAAGCAGGTGCGAATCTATCGCTTGTAGAAATTTGACGTTCAAAAAAAAACTAGTAGATTTTATGTTAAATAAGAAATTTAATAAAAAGATGAAAATAAAAAAAATAAATAGATTTTATGTTAATTAAGAGATATAATAAAAAGATGAAAAAAAATAGAGTAAATTGCTAGCTAATATCGTCTCTGACGTTTGTTCACATTTGCTAAATCCAACAAAAAAAAGTTTGTTTTATTAAATTGCTAAAATCGTCCCTGAAGTTTGGATGGATTTAGCAACTTTTTTGAAAACTCAGTGGTTCATATGAGAAAAAATCTTTTTTGGATGGATCTAGCAAATGTGAACAAACGTTAGGGACTATTTTAGCAATTTACTCTACTATAAAAGTTGAACACTCTCTGACATTACACACGGTTAAACGAAAACCCGGATAAACTCAAAACAAAACTTACACCTCTGTAAAAAGGCTAGAGTCTATCTGTTATTCACTAATCACCAATGTTTCATGTTATATTGTTTCACCTACAATTAAATTTGGATTTTTGTGAAATTTAATTAATATTTTATTTTTCGGTTTTCAGAAGATAAAAGCGAATAGGACATTTCCTCACCCATTATTGTGTATGTACACAATTTTGTATAATATCATGTATTTCAACTTTTTTTTGTATGTACATTTCCTCACCCTGATTTTTCGGTTTTCAGAAGAAGCGTATGATCACATACATGATACATATCAAAATTCAAAGAGAATATTTATAATTAGGAAAGTACTTGTACAAAATTGATTAAGAGGGTAATAATTCATTTTCAAAAACAAATATTTATTATTTATTATTCAATTCAATATGCTCAAATACCACTTGATCCTTAAAACTCAAAATAATGTGCTATTAGGCCGTGGGGTATGGCGGGGCTTGGGTTGGGGCATCGGTTGACACGTGTAATTACAAAACTCAAGTCTCAAACCCACTTTGAAGGGGGTATGGTGTGCGTGGCTTGGCTGGCGTGGCCAAGCCACATCAATTTTTTTTAATATATATATATTAAAAAATGGGCCAGTCACAGGCCGCCATGGCAGCTTGCTCCCCCGCCCCACGCCCGGCTTGAAACCCAAGCACCAAGGGCCACGCCCCAAGCCCCATACCCCGATGGCCTTAATCAATCTTGCTAATAATAATTACATAATACTTTGTATAATAAGATATCGAAGACACTCAAATCTAGGACAATTAGTCTTTTATATATCAAATCGACAAATAATGACAATTAACATAGTACAACAAAAAAGATAAAGAGCAATAAGGTGGTTTTCATTTGCTACTTAACACACTATTTTACCCCAAAACCGTCATAGTAAACATAAATACCAACTTAAATAGTAATGACTTGTAGTGCAGTGGTATCAGACTATCAGGGTGTTGGTGTTGGTGTTGTATTGATGTCACTCTCCTAAGTGGTGAGAGTTCAAGTCTCATTGGAGACAAATGATGCAGCTTTTAGGAGTATTTATAGTTTGTCGTTAAAAAAACTTAAGCAGTACAATGATGATGTAGACGTTTATGCGTGGATGATTGAATGATGGCCATGTGTGGCTCATCAAGCAATAAAACTGTAACAACCTCAGGACATGATATATTTGTACTGGAATATCCTCATAGTTGTCGGCTAAACCGGTCATAGATCTTTTGAAACAGCCAAGTGTTAACATTTCACCACTTCAAAAGCTTTTGAATGTTTCTTCACAAGTGCTAACTTATCTCTCTTCGTCTTCAAACTGATCTTGTACATATCAAGAGTGGCACTAACGTGGGCTTCTAAATCATCTTTAGACTGTCATCTTAGTGATTTCTCACAAAGTTTTATGGTCTTTTTTTTTATTATCTTTAGGTAGTGTTCGTTTTATAGAGATGAATGAAATCTGGATGAAATTGGAATGTAGATTCTATTCCTTATGTTGTTTGCTTCAACAAAAGAAGGTTTTGAAGTTGAATCTAAATCCCTTGAAATTCTTCAAGTAGTGAGATTTAAAATACTTCAAATTCCATTTCTAGTTCTAATTCCAATTCCACTATAATCTACGAAATAAACACTACCTTAATACTTCTAGTGTGTAATCGTTCTAGTTGCGAGAACTAACATAAATGAACAAAAGGCCCTAGAACAAAGACCTCTATGTGGTTCGTGTTTAAATATGTTATGTGTAAAAAGTGAGCAGTCAAAGTTATATACCTGAATACTTGATACATTTCTTGTGCTCTTTACATCATACATGGATTCTATATATCGATAGATGAACTACAAGTAAACTAAACCGTTAGGCCCATTAGGCAGGAGACCATCTTAGCCCAACATAAACCAATATGTATCATATAATCCAACATTTTGAAAGTGGTTTTTTATTTGTCTTAACTTCATATTTTAACTAGTAACTAGTAGTAGCCCAACATAAACCAATATGTATCATATAATCTAACATTTTGAAATTGGTTTTTTTATTTGTCTTAACTTCATATTTTAACTAGTAACTAGTAGAAATCCTTCGCGCTACGTGGCGGGAACTCGGTCAGTATTGCTTTCGTTTGTTATGGCTTCGACACTCGTTATAGCAATTGAAAAAACAAAGTAAATAAAGGCGTGATATGCCCAAAATGATGTTGAAATATATTACATTAATAGAAAACGATGAAAATGAATACCGGTACCAGTGTTATTAAATCCGAATCGGTTCAATCCTTTAGGGTACCAACATGGTACCGGCACTCGTGTCGCCCATGATACCAAAGAAACACTCTATATTTAGTATTCTGAATGAAACTTTGCTGACAAAAACATAGGAGCGTCGAGAAAAATTAAAGGGTAAATTACACTTTTCGTCCTTTATGTTTGTACCGGATTGCAATAGATGACCTTTAACTTCAATAATTACAGACACAGTACTTTATTTAGAAAACTTATTACACCCTAGGTCCTTTAGCACTAACTAGGTTAAAATTTTGAGTTAAATAGGGCATGTGCATTACACATGAGGGTAATTTAGTCATTTTACGTATTAAAAAAATATATACTATAATAAATAAAATAGAAATACTTTAACACAATTAATTAATTATTTAATATACATAAAATATAATATGTATATGTATGTACTGAGTTCAACATAACCTGCACATTCATCTCCATCTCCATCTCAACTAGCACCACCGACCCACCACCATTCCAACCCTCCGACATCCACGAGCACCGCCACCCAACCTATAGATCTGAAACAATTGTAGATATCAACCTCAGATCTGCGTAACCTCCATTTCATCAAGAAACCCCCACCTTATCTCACCGGAAGTAACGCCGGTATCAACCGAACCACCTTCAACAACCTCTCCGACACTCCCACCACCTCATTGTCACCGATCAACCGAACCACTCTCAACAGCACCTCCGACACTTCCCGGTAACGTATTCGAGCCCTAAATTTTATGTTGAAATTGAACTTGTTTGGTTGAGTATTCGAGCCCTAAATTTTAAGAATCAAAGCGATGGTTGTCAAGAAACCCCCACCTTAACTCACTGGAAATGAACCATCTGAAAAAGATGCAAAGCTGGAACTACTAGAAGTTATTATTAGATTTGCAGGGGTGATACCTGGGGCTCAATCTTTTCAACAGTCCCTACAGAAAAAAACTTATCTCAAAACGAAAAAACTACAGCTGAAGAGATTAAGGTGTCTTCAGTTTCCGAACTTCACAAAGTTGCGGGCGTGGAGTTCCGTTTGTCACCTAAAAATGAAGGCATCAGAAACATAAACTTTGTTCAGGAGTGTTGCTTGGTTAAATGGAGGCTGTGGTGTGATGGATCTGGTGTTGGTGGCGGGGAATTTGGTGGTGGTGATGGTGGTGGTGGTGGTGATGGTGAAGGTGAAAGAAGGGGAAGTGAATAATGTAAAAAAAAATAAGAGATAAAGTGGTTTTTTAATCTTTTCTTTAATTTAGTTGATAAAATGACTAAACTACCCTTGATTGATCAGACTTAATTTAAAATTTTAACCTAGTTAGTGTTAAAAGGCCTAAAGTGTAATGAGTTTTCCAAATAAAGGACTGTGTCTGTAATTATTGAAGTTAAAGGTCATCCATTGCAATACGGTACAAACATAAAGGACGAAAACTGTAATTTACCCAAAATTAAATTAAAACATCTGCGTATTCAACTTTATAACTAATTAAAATTAATATTATAAAAATATAGTTTAGTTACACATGACAATACTGACAAATAAATAAATTTAAGTTCCTGAAAATAAATTAACCGCAATTTGTTAAGAATAGTTAATGTAAAATGGTAAAAGTAAAAGGCTAAATAACTCATATAAAACAACCAACGAGGTAGTGGTGGAGTGGTTAGGGAAAAATTTGGTGTTCCTTGTGACCCAGGTTCGACTCTCACTCTCCCCATTATTTTCTGCGGCATCCAGTGTAACACCCCGTGTTTTCACAAGTCAAAGTCAAGGTTAAAGTCAACGACCGATTTCGCGCGACTTGACTGGTAGAAATGTCTTTATTTTATTTGAATTACGTGGAGTAAGTGTCGTTCGTTACAATAATCGATGAGTATTAATCGTATTTCAATCGACCTACGACTGTGAACTATAGGAAGGAACAATGCGATAAAGTTAATCAAGCTATGCTAATTAAATCGACATCGAATCGTAACTCGAACTACGTAAATTTACTTATTGTTTATACGTGTGTGTGCCTTACGTGTTACCTGTGCATGTTTATTTGTGTTATGTTAATCAAGCGAACTCAATCGAACTCGAAATCTAACTCGAATGCTATCGAACTCGAACTCAAATCACAATCGAAGTAGTGGAGACTGAAAGTAATTTGGCTAGGAAACCCTATCATATCGAACCGCTCGCAATCGAAATCGAAATATCAGAAAACGTCGCGCAAAACACTCGAAAGAGGCAACCGATCGACCAGGCTTCCCAGCCGATCGAACAGTCGGCCGAACGGACTGCTATCCGATCGAGCTGCCAACCGATCGGCTAGCCCTTTCCTCTTTTGTCATCCTATAAATACCCCTGTCATTGTCATTCTTTCCACTTTTGGAAACCCTTGTTCGACCAGCACGCTCAACTCGCCTTTTCTCAGATTTCTCTCGATTCCGGTAAGTTTTCGTCCTAAATCTTGTACTTTCTTGATCTATGCACACCCCTACACCTTTCTATCTTTCAAATCTAAACTTTTAACCATGAAATCACCAAGAATCAAGTGTTCTAGGATGATGTCATCATGAGTTCTTGAAGAACTTCATGCTTTGGCCTCAATCCACCAAGAATGACTTGGATCTAGCCGATTTCCACATAAACGAACAAGGATCTTCTATAGATCTGAACATATACTTGGTGAAAAGGATTAAAGGGAGGATTTTCCCAACTTCCTTCAACTCTTTTCGCTCGACCAGTGGAAAACGGAACCTAAGCCGGTTACAAAGCACTCAGTGATTATACGGCTCAAGATCTGGATTCTATCCACGAGGTTAACCGACTTCGGGTTAAATGTTAAACTTCGTTCCGAACAGACCACCGACTGGATTCGGTTGATTCCTGTCCGACCCAGGGGACCAAGTAAGAACGAGGCATCTATGGTTTTACTCGCTGTCAAAGTACCTCGATAAAACGACAAACAAACAGAACAACCAAGGTGTTAGACGCAAGGCTGATCAGGTCAGGATGCTGACCGATCGGACTGCTGTCCGAACGGACAGCCAGCCGATCGGATAAACCAGCCGATCGACTGGCCAGCCGATCGGCTAGCACATGGTCCCACACGAACAACTTGTTTTGAAGAATGGTATTGAACGAACTGCTGTTCGATCGAACTACTGTCCGATCGGATTACTCTTCGGATCATGAGATACTATGCTTCAACACTTAATCAATTTTCAACATGTTTAATGCACTAGAAGTGTCACCCGATCGAACAGCTGTCCGATCAGGTGACACCCCGTTGTCCGATCGAACAGCTGTTGTGCTATTCGATCGACCAACCATCCGATCCATCTTGCAATTCATTAAAGTCTTTGACTTGTTGACTTGCCAACCGATCGAACACCTGTCCGATCGAACACCTGTCCGATCCAAAGACTTCACCTTGAATTTCTGTTGAAGGCCTAACTGATCGGGCTGCCTGTCGATCGAACAGCCGTCCGATCGACCGACCTGAAAGGCAAAGGTACTTCAATGTTTTCAAAATGCTACAACGAAAACTTCAAAGGACAAGCCATCATACACAAACACATCCTTCTCAAAGGAAGGAACAATCCACTCGTACAGCCATCCGATCGGCCTACCGACCGATCGAACAGCAGACCGTACGGACTGTCAGCCGAACGGTTAGCCGTCCGATCGAACTGCCGCCCGATCGACCAGCTGTCCGACTCCTCAATACTTGTTTCCTGTTTTACGTTTCACTTATCGTTATGCTACCGAATCTATTCAGGCTAACCGTATTCGCTAAGCGCTCCCTTCAATCCATAAATCACTGTGAGTATACTCGATCCCTTTTTGCTTTAAGCACTTTTGGGTGTTACATACGTTACGAATATTCAAACTACAATTATCACACTACTCAAACTAATTGAACGCTAACCGTTAATGCATGTTATACGTGGCTCATGAATGCTTGTTTGTTATGTTTACACATAGAATGTTGTCTACCTGCCTTAGCAACGATAGTACTATAGTTTGGACTCAGCACCCGTTCTCACGGGGGTTGTTAAGGATCTTTTACTTGCATGGATTACGGTGGTAATCATGTATTGCGAACTACCTCAGGCAGTCAACCCGCAGTCATTGGTATCGATGGGTCTATGTCGATAACTAACGTGCTTCATTTCACTATGTGTACGTGCTGGTTATGCGTAAACGAATTCGAACTCTATATGCTATTATCAAACTTGTATGCTCACCTTTACATTTTATGTATTAACTTTACTTTAACGTATGTGGCAGGTGCTTAGGAAGTTTACATGCTTAGCATGCTGTGAACTTGAGGCTAGGAAAGGTCTAGGATGCTCTCTGCGCCGTGATGAAATCGAAGCTAGGAAATGGGGTCCTAGAAACCAATAAATAAACTATCTTTACTTTTATTTGAATCTGAGTTGTCGGAACAGGATATTTGTCTTGATGTTTATCTGTAATAATTTGTTTACCATTTGTGACGTGGTATGGGACATGTTAACTTAAATTAAATGGTAATGATAGTCGTTATGGAAACTTCTGGACAATCTGTTTCGCTCAGTGCCATGCCCCGATGATTTCCGCCATCGGTTGGGGTGTGACATCCAGGTGAAGGGGAGAATACGGGTGACGCCGGTTCGTCTTGGATGAGAGGCGAGGTTTTACTGATTATTCCACTGTCGTGCCTTCGGGTGGGTGGAGGTCGGGCTTCCGCACATTTGGGGGTTGGCGGCGGTCGAGTAGTCGACCTTGGCCACAGCTCCCGGTGTCACGACGATTGGCACGTCGTTCCTTACCGTTAAAACAAAGTTATGTAAAACAAAAAGAATAAACGGCACCTAATGGTATGTAACAATTGAAATTCCCAAGGGCAAAATTGTAATTTCCGTTTGCACTACCAGGAACAAAACACGTGGTGATGTATGTTAGCACCGCCACGCTATTGTTAAGAGCCTACGTTATTTGTTATTATATATAGGTAGAGGTTCTGTAAAAAAAGTTGTTTTTTGTGAGAAAGGTAAGAAAGAATTTACACAATTAGATATTTGATCTAATGGTTGAGATCATAATGACAAAATTGTAAATAATGTTTACTATTAAACATATTAGTTTTCTAGATTAAGGGTATATAGGTAAATTTAACATTTTTAAATTAATAAACTAACATTAATGCACATGTAACTCCCACCCGTCTTTTTTAAACGTCAATAACTTTTTATACGTAACTTTAAAAAAAATACACCATAATAACGAACGTTTTTTTATCTTTAATATGAGTACCATATTCCTATAATTATATAGAGAAAAAAATATGTTTCTATCAGATGTTTAGTCCATGAATGGTGTTATATACTTGCTGAATGGTGTTATATACTTGCTGAATGATGTTATATATTTACTGAATGATTTTATATATACTTGCTGAATGGTGTTTATAGAGATCTTTTAAAAAAATCCAGTTTCTATAATTAAGGTGGCGGTTATGAGAAGTTTTTAATTAATTGAATTAATGATAAAATTACTTGTTTACCCTTTTGAATTAATTTAGATTTAGGACACATGTCATCTCCACAATATTTCTCACTTTTCTCACACTTTTAACATTTTTTACAATAACCTTACCCATTATATATAATCAAATACACGAAAATCACAGAAAATACACAAAGAAAATTTTAACACACTAGTCAAAACTGGTACACGATATTATTCATTTCCAATCCAACTATATAAAACTAGTTTTTTCCCCGCCCGCGTTGCAGGGCAATAAACCGAATATTTCTCTCTCATAACATGTATGTCTGTATAGAGGGCAAAATCGTAATTATATTTTGAGCTGGAGGCGAAATCATAATTTTAAACTGAGAGCAAAATCATAATTTTGAGTTTGGGGGGGGGGGGATCATAATTTTATTTTGAACTGTGGGCAAAAACGTAATTTTGAGCTGAGGGCAGAATTGTAATTTTAAGGTAGAGGGAAAACCAACATTTTATTTTCAACTGCGGGCAAAACTGTAATTTTAAACGAAGGGCGAAACCGTAATTTTAAACTGAGAACAAAATTAAAAATGAGTTTTAGAACCGAAGCAAAAGCGTAATTTTGAGCTAGGGGCAAAATAATAATTTTATTTTGAGCTGGGGCAAAAAAGTAATTTTAAACGAAGGACGAAAGCGTAATTTTAAACTGGGAATAAAATTAAATTATAAAAAGGTTGGTCCAATAGGGAAGTGCCAGGCAGCTGCCTGACACTATTCCCCCCGCGTTGCGGGGCGATGGCCAAATAATGAGCGAGTGTTAGTTAGCTCATTGACACAAAAAATAATTAAATCGAGTCAACCAATTAAAACAAAACACTTTTATAGTTTCGATAAAAAAAACTAAAACAATGGCAATATTGTAATTTTTAACGGAGGGAAAGTTGTATTTTTTTACTGGGGTAAAATCGTAATTTGCCAAAAGCTAAAGTAATGGCAGTACTGTAAATTTGACCCAGGGGCAAAATTGTAAATTTTCACAGGGGCAAATTCGTA
Organism: Helianthus tuberosus; assembly: GCA_030545235.1. Lineage (NCBI taxonomy): Eukaryota > Viridiplantae > Streptophyta > Magnoliopsida > Asterales > Asteraceae > Helianthus > Helianthus tuberosus. Next base: position 116,776,360 of record CM060403.1, on the reverse strand, counting down.
ATTTTAAACTTGGGGTAACAACATAATATAAATTTGAACTAAGGGCACATGCGTAATTTTAAGCTAGAGGCAAAAGCACAATTTTATTTTGAATCGATGGCAAAATCGTAATTTTGAATTGGGGGAAAAAACATAATTTTATTTTGAACTGGGAAAAAAACGTAATTTTGAATTGAGGACGAAATCACAATTTTTTAAACGGGGAAAAATCACATTTTTGAACAGAGTGCAAAATCGTAATTTTTGCTATGGGCAAAAACAAAAATTTATTTTGAATTGGGGGCGAAAAGGTAATTCTGAGATGAGGGCAAAACCACAATTTTATTTTGAATGGAGGGAAAAAATCGTAATTTTGAGCTGGGGACAAAAGCGTAATTTTATTTTGAGCTGGGGACAAAACCGTAATTTTAAAGAGGGAGAAAAACGTGATTTTATAATGGATATAAAATAATAAACTGGTTAGTCCAATGGATGAGTGCCAGACAAAGTTGTAATTTTGAATTGAGAGCAAGATCGTAATTTTGAGATGGGGACAAAAACCGTAATTTTATTTTGAGCAGTGGGCTAAAACGTAATTTTAAAATGGATATAAAACAATAAACGTGTTGGTCCAATGGGGGAGTGCCAGGCAGCTGCCTGGCACTATTCCCCCGTCTTGTAAATGTATATGTAGGATAACTAGTTGAGGCCCCGCCCGCGTTGCGGGGCGATGGCCGAATAGTGAGCGAGTGTTAGGTAGCTCATTGACACGAAAAACAATTAAATCGAATCAACCAATTAGAACAAAACACTTTGGCAATATTGTAATTTTTAAATGAGGAAAAGTTGTATTTTTTGACTGGGGTAAAATCGTAATTTGCCAAAAGCTAAAGTGATGGCAGTACTGTAATTTGAACCAGGGGCAAAATTGTAAACTTTCACATGTGCAAATTCGTAATTTTGACCTTGGGTAACAGCGTAATATAAATTTGAACTAAGGGCACAATCGTAATTTTAAGCTGGAGGTAAAACCACAATTTTATTTTGAACCGATGGCAAAATCGTAATTTTGAGTTGGGGGAAAAAGCATAATTTTATTTTGAAATGGGAAAAACGTAATTTTGAACTGAGGGCAAAATCATAATTTTTTAAACGGGGAAAAATCACATTTTTTACCAGAGGGCAAAATCGTAATTTTTAGCTGGGGGCAAAAACATAATTTTATTTTGAACTGGGGCGAAAATGTAATTCTGAACTGAGGGCAAAACCACAATTTTATTTTGAGCTGGGAGCAAAACCGTAATTTTAAAGAGAGGCAAAAACATAATTTTAAAATTAATATAAAATAATAAACTGGTTGTCCCAATGGGGGAGTGCCAGGCAAAATTGTAATTTTGAGTTGAGGTCAAAAGCGTAATTTTGAGATAAGAACAAAAGCGTAATTTTATTTTGAAATGGGGGCAAAGCGGTAATTTTAAACAGGAGTAAAAACGTAATTTTAAAATGGATATAAAATAATAAACTGTTTGGTCCAATGGGGGAGTGCCAGGCAAAATCGTAATTTTGAGTTGAGGGCAAAATCGTAATTTTGAGATGAGGACGAAAGCGTAATTTTATTTTGAGTTGGTGGCAAAGCGGCAATTTTAATCAGGAGTAAAAACGTAATTTTAAAATAGATATAAAATAATAAACAGTTTGTTTCAACGGGGGAGTGCTAGACAGCTGCCTGACACTATTCCCACATTTGGTGATTGTATGTATAGTAAACAATGGGGGGGAGTGTCAGGCAAAATCGTAATTTTGAGTTGAGGGCAAAATCGTAATTTTGAGATGAGGACGAAAGCGTAATTTTATTTTGAGCTGGTGGCAAAGCGGTAATTTTAATCAGGAGTCAAAAGGTAATTTTAAAATAGATATAAAATAATAAACAACTTGTTTCAATGGGGGGGGGGGGGTGCCAGACAGCTCCCTGACACTATTCCCACATTTGGTGATTGTGTGTATAGTAAATGTATATGTAGGATAATATCACATCCTAAGAAAAAAAAAAAAACAAATTTCGTATTTTTTTAAAAGTATATACCATTTTTCCTACAAGAATATAAAAAAAAGTGAAAATAATGGTTAGTGAAAAAGATGGTCAATGTTTGTCATTGCGAACTTACAAAAATGTCCACCTTCAACTCCCTCTTCTTCTTCGATCCATTTTTCTGCTTCTCTTCTTCTTCCTCCCTCAAATAGTACAAAACCACCGATCAATTACATGTCTCTCGTTCTTTCTTTCATCTTCTACCCTTTGTTTTGAATCCACTATTTGCTTTAATTTCTGTATTTCATCATGAAATCGTCACTGGGGAAGCTAGGGCGCAAATTGAGCATGACCAGAAGCGATGTGAAGGAGAAGAGAGATCATCAACCCTCCGCACACTTAGAAGTACTTGCTCAGGCTTCAAAGGTAGGGTTTTTCCCCTTTTTATTTCATTCAATTTTGTTCATGTTTATTTCAGTCTTTAATTTAGTTAATTATGGTGTAGAGTCGATTAGGGTTTAAATTTTGTTGTGTTTGGATGTTAATTATGCTTGTATAGTAAGTACCATAGGGCTTATGTTTTATTTTCACAACAGTTTCAGTTTGAAAAGATTTGTTTATTGATTAACAAACAAACAAACAAACCCTATTGTTTGCTTTAAAGGGTTTTTATTTTTTATTTTTTTTATTTTCATTTTTATATGTTGGTAAGTTGACTGTAACAGTGATAAAAGGAGTAGTGAAGTATTGAAAAATGTTAGTTTTGTTTATTATAGAAGGACTGTTGGTGTTAGATGGTTAAAAGTTGAGTTGCTATAACGAGTCGAAGCAATGCTGATGGAAAGAATTAGAGGGAGGATGTGATATTGGCTAGATTTTGTCTCTATAATCCCCTTACTAATAGACGATCGTTTAACTAATTTTGCAGGATATGCAAGATATGAGAAACTGCTATGATTCATTATTAGCTGCAGCTGCTGCTACGGCAAATAGCATATACGGTAAGTGTCTGGATTGGCTTACTGATGTTGTATTATTTTAAGTAGAAGCAGTTTGGGGATTATTTAACTATGACCATACACAAGATTTGTTCAACGGGTGATATGGAGGGAAATGATTCGAACCAATGTGGTTGTTGCACGACGATAAATATGGTTAATGTATGCTTGTTACTTTCAGCTTGTTCGGAGTGTTTTACATTGCTGATTTCTTGTGAATTTTGTCCACCACATATGGAAATTTATGTTTAATTCTTTAACTGTTTAGTTTTTGCATATGAATGTCTAACTACTGGTAATCTGTATTCTTCTTTTCTTTCCATTAACATACAAATCAATAACTTTGAAATCATATTTGTCTCTCAGAATTTGCGGAATCACTGAATGAGATGGGGATATGTTTGCTGGATAAAACTACAGTGGACCCTGACGATGAAAGTGGTAAATAAGAATTGCATTTTGCTCCATTATATGTCACGTGACCACCTGTTATAAATAGCTACTTAAAAATATGAAAACATATGAAATGGCAAAAAAATAATTTAAATATGTCGTCATAATCACAAATGCAGAGCAATTTATTTGTTTTTAGTGATTAAACTCAGTAAAGGCACGCCGTTATGCATTCCTTTTGCAGGAAAAGTTTTACAGGCCTTGGGAAATATGCAATCAGAACTCCAGAAAATTGCTGATACATATGTAAGTCTTTTTTTTTTTTTGTGTGTGTGTGTTGTTCTTGCATTACTTTTTGTTTTAATGAGCACTGACTCCATTCTCTTGATATGACAGCGTTCTTATGTAGTTGTCACGGTTACACACCCAACAGAGTCTCTTCTAAGTGAGTTGCGAAAAGTGGAGGTTAGTAAACTATTATAATCCATTAATTCTCATCATTTCGTTTATCGCTTTAAATGGATGCTTCTGAAGCAGACTTAGAATTACAGGAAATTTCACAGATTTTTATGGTCTTACATAATATGAGTAGATTAGTGTTCTATATATGCACAATAAAGATGTCGGTAATGATCGCGTATAAAAATAGAATCCCTCCAGAGTTGTTTATATAAAAAAAAGATGATGACAATTGTGATAAGCGTGTCATAGAAGGCGTGAAAGGCAATCTAACATATGATGACGTTGTATAGTTGCCAAGATTTATTACTTAAGTGATTAATCTTTTGGCATTATTACTTTTCCATGACTAAATTTGTGTGCATCTCTTTTAAATACAGAACTAATCATACAATTATAAATGTTATTATGATAAGTATTTCTTAATGTCTTTAGCTTTTTCTTCAAATGTAAATGATATTTTATGACATGAATTATTTTTTATTGTATCTGAAAATGGAAATTATTGTATGCATATGGAAACAATTATTGTTAGTGTTTATCATTAACTTATTGCTCAATTACTGGTGCAGGAAATGAAACTTCAATGTGATGAGAAAAGGTAGAATTTCCTTTCGTCCTGTTCCAAACTTTGACTTTGAAGTGAAGATGTGTTGACTTTTTATATAATTTCCAGGGAAGCATACGAATACATGATGGCACAACACAAAGATAAAGGAAAACTGAAAAGTGGAAAAGTTGAAAGTTCGGTTATGCAGAAGCTACACGAAGCTCAAGATGAATATAATGAAGTGGCTAGATTATGTGCGTTTCGTGTGAAATCACTCAAGGAGGGACAATGCCGTAGTCTTTTAGCACAGGCTGCTCGTCATCATGCTGCACAGGTGTCCATTTCTTTTTTCGTTTTAATTTTTTTTAATAATTAGTTTATATTTCAGTATTTGTGACCCTACAATATCCTGGAAGCAGTTGAATTTCTTTCGCAAGGGAGTCAAAGTTCTAGAAGAAGTTGACCCGCATGTAAGAAATGTTGCGGAGAAGCATCGGATTGATTGCCAACTCAGCGATGGGGCGGCTGGGGAGGAGGGTGAAGGCATAAGTAGCTACGAAAGCACTGATGACGGAGAATTGAGTTTTGACTACCGACAGAAGAAACAAGGGATTGCCACTTCATCAAATCCAATGGAGGTAATCTTGTATTAATGTTTTTATTACATGCTTTTCGTTTGTTATATGTTAGTAAATTGTCAGAGCAATGCCATTTATGCTGTTTTGGAAGTAATATGTATGACAACATTTTTTGGGGAAAGATGTTACTGTTACATAGCCACATTATTCTTCAAACATTATATGATTATCGGAATTGTTGTATTATATTTTAGAGTGTCGAATCCACAGAGATTGATCTGAATCTACTTATTGGCTTCTCTAGTGAAAATGAATTGTCATTTTTTTTAAATCTTATCTGGGGGAGGGGGCTATAGATAATTACTATTGAATAAATTGATTAAAATAGCAGTAAACATTAATAAAAAGGAATCAACCAGTTGCAGGATATGCTCCGGTCAAAGTTCAATCTACATAGCGACGCCATTCATGAAATATCTTATATTTATCAGAATTGTTCTATTATATTTAAGGGTGTTGAATCGTACTTTAGGTACTTGTAGATAGATACGAGTAGGATTGAATCCACAGAGATTGATTTAAGTATCCTTTTGTCTTCTTTAGTGTAAATAAATGCCATTTTTTTTTATTTTCTTAAACTCTTATTTGGGGGAGGGGTTACTTAATGAATACTATTGAATAAAATGATGAAAATAGCAGTAAACATTATAAAAAGGAATAAACCAATTGCAGGATACTAGGATATGATCTGGTCAAAGTTCAATCTACTTTAAATTCTGGATTAGATTATTTCCACTTGTAAATATATCCAAAACTCAAGATTAGATAAATATATCCACAACTCAAGAATAATCTAGTTACAGCTGTTATCTGTCTCTGAAACATGTACGTCTTTAATCGCACAAGTATTGGAACAATTAAGCGAATATGGGTTCTAATTGACAGTTTGATATTTTGTCAACCATATAACATCATTATGCAAGTAACAATAATAACAATATTCAAAATAAATCATTATTCTGTAAATCTTGCAATCCTCTGAGAATCAAAACCTAGATTACCCCCTCTGAGAATCAAAAGCTAGAAAGTAAAAAAGATTTACTGCATACTTACTGAACTTGCTTTTTATGCCTTCTGTTTCACAGCTGGACCGAGTGGATGCGACGCATCCTCAATCTCCAAATATAGCAGATTCCGATGTAAGCAACAGCGATTTTCTCCGTTTGATGATTATAATAATAGTTTGAAATTCTTTAAAACTTAATCTCTTTCTTGGCGGCTAATTATGCAGACAAACGTGAATAAATATCAAGGGGAACAGATTTTTGGCAGGCAACGTCGAGTGAGCAGCTATTCTGCCCCGTTATACCCGGAGAAGACCGATCCATCCGGAAAGGCGGTCAAAGAAACGCAACCCGCTCGGAAATTTTACTCTTATGTCTTACCTCCTCCCGTTGACTCCAAGACTTCAAGTTCAAGACCACCACCGATATCCACCTTTCAACACCCATTGCCCGATGAGAAACATGAAAAAGATACTGGTAACGATAACCCATCAACATCTGCATCTGCTTCAAAACCCGCCCGGTCAACCAAAAATGCTACCAGTTCTTCTACACAGTTACCTGCTCCTTCGACTGAACGGTTTTCATTCACGCAACATCATAGTACTGTGTATGATGGAAAAATGGCAGCAAAAAGACAAGCGTACTCCGGTCCGTTAACACCGAGCAAGTCGTTTTCAGGTAAGATGATGTCATCTTCCGGGGGTCAAAATGTATCTTCGCGTAGTGTTTCGCCGCCTACGTTATCTTCACCTAAAATAAGTGAACTGCATGAGCTTCCGCGGCCGCCACCGCCTTCTACTGGCGGTACTTCATTAACCTTTTCCAAACCTAGCGGTTTGATCGGACATACGCCGGCACCTTTGTTTTTCAAAAATCAAGAAACGTCTTCACAACAACCAAATAAACGGCCTATTTTGACATCGACCGTTGCATCCCCTCTTCCAGTTCCTCCGTTGGTTGTTTCTAGAAGCTTCTCCATACCTTCTGCCAACCATAGAGCCGTAAGTTCTTTACATGTTCCCGAGCTTAAGGTTTCACCCCATACCGCGCAAGCACCCTCTCCGCCTCTCACCCCTGTTTCACTAGCAAACGTTTCAACTGTTTCTGATGTAGCCACTCACATGGCCCATATCTAAGGTACATTTTACGTATAATTTTTTCTCTTTTGAACTTGGGTGAAGATGCATGTTTAATTAGAGGTTGTGTGGATGCAGGTGGAATTGGAGATGATATCGGCAGTCTTATTGAGCATATTAAATTCTTATTGGTCGAATGATCATTCATCTTGGTTAGTTTTCGTAGCAGGTGGTCTGTAATATGACGATTATGATCCATATGCTGTCTTTCAGTTTGCATTTAACTCTACAACTATAAAATATATATAGAGAGATTTTGTTGTCTTATGAAATCATATGGCGATATGTGCTTTTGTGTGGCTATGATGAAATCATAGAGAGATCTTGAGGAGAAGTATTTTTTTTTTCCAATAAAAACCGGATGTAACCGGGCAATTAGGATTTAGTACGTGGCAAAAGGTCACGGCCGCACTTAGACAGTTAGCGTACGACAATAGTTCGGACATTATGGATGACTTTAAAAATGTCTGCACGTGTAACTAGAGAAAGTCTTCACAACTTTTGTTCGTGTATTTTAGAACTTTATAAGAAAAGAGATTTGAGAAAGCCGTCGTTCGGTGACATGCAACAAATATTGGAACATCATGCCGATTATCATGGGCTACCCAGGATGCTAGGTAGTTTAGATTGTATGAAATGGCCTTGGGAACTTTGTCCAACCGCATGGCAAGGCGCTCACACGAGTGGATATCACAGGATGCCAGCCATCATGCTTAAAGCGGTTGCGTCCCAAGATCTTTGGATATGGCATGCGTTCTTCGGTATGTCAGGTTCACATAACGATATTACCATCATGAACCACTCGCCCCTTTTCAATGATCGGGTAAATGGTATAGGACCCAAAGGAAGTTTCTTTGTAAACGGGGTTGAGTATGTGTATGGGTACTACCTAGTTGATGGGATTTACCCGGAGTGGAGGGGGGGGGGGGGTTTCGTAAAATCGTTCACAAAACACGGTACCCTAGATCCAAAGAGATTAAAGTTTAACAGAGTCCAAATGGCTGCACGTAAAGACAGCGAGCGAGCGTTCGGTGTTTTGAAGAAAAGGTGGCGAATATTGGCAATGCCTTGTCGACTATGGGACAAGGATCAGATTGGAAACGTGATGTACGCATGTATCATTCTTCACAACATGATTTTGGAGGATGAAGGTAGAGCGGTCGTTACCTACTATGATGACGATGACCCCCAACCAGATAACGTAACTAGGGCTGCAAACGAACCAAACGTTCGGCGAACAGTTTGTGAACCGTTCGGCGGGAAGTTTGTTTGTGTTCGTCCGTTTATTAAACAAACGAACATGAACAAGAAATTTCATTTGTTTAGTTAAATGAACAAACATGAACAGAGGTCGTGTTCGTTCGTTTATGTTCGTGAACGTTCGGTAACGTGTTTGATAGTTCATTAGTGTTTTTAGCTTTTATATTTATTTAAATACTTCAAAATTCTGACAAATTAAATATCCAATAAGTGTCAGTGTATTATATATTATTTCATGAACGATTGTTTGTGTTCGTTTGTTTCCATCTGTGTTCATGAACATTAGTTTGTGCTCTTTTGTGTTCGTCAACGTTCGTTTTTGTCCGTTGTCTAAAATTAACAAACAAACACAAACGAACACGAACAAATTCATTTCCTTAACAAACGAACACGAACATAAAATCTCGTTCGATAAGTGTTCGTGAACAGTTCGCGAACACGTATATTTCTGAACAAACGAACACGAACAAGGTCTTGTCCGTGTTTGTTCGGTTCGTTTGCAGCCCTAAACGTAACAGTTACAGACGAAGATAAATCAACAAATGAATTTCTGATCAAGTCAAGGGATATACATCACAACCTTCGATTTGATTTGGTGAATCATGTTTCAATTATTCCTGGTTCGAAACCAACGAAGACGACAATTCAAACGAAGAATGATTGTTTTTATTTTGATACTATGTTTTTTATAATTATTATTTATGTTTATGTAGTTTTTAATGGTTTATATATATATATATATATGATGTGGCTTGGCCACGCCACCCCAGCCACGCCCACCATACCCTTATGAAATTGGGTTTCGGTATTGGGTGCCCCATAATCCACGTGGACGCACCAAACCCCACCATACCCCATAATCCACGCCCACCATACCCCACGGTCTAACAAGAATTGATGAAAAATGCAAAATTATGTACCCGTACTAGGGTTTGATTTGGCTTTTTTTTTTTTGCTCCAAAACGCCCTCCCTCCGCCCCCTGGGGCGTTTTTTCGTCAAAATGGGTCTGGGCTTGGGTGTGGGCATTAAAACGCCCAATGAAGAGAGAATGGCCAATGGAATGTTTTGATGGTTTTATTTTTATTTAATTCAATTTCAATATCTAATTATTGCAAGGAGCATTATACCACTATACCCTTTTTTAACTTCAAACTCCTTTGCTGACTAGGAGCCACATGTCGGATAATGCCAAGGGAAGGGCTTGAAGTTCAAGCCCCACTACACGTGATCTGAGATGTTTTTATAGAGAAAATTATGAAAATACTATGTCCCTTGGTGTTTATATCTTTATGGTTGAGTTACTAAGTGAACCTAATGGTTTTTGTGAACAAAAGAAATCAATCTAGACCACTCTTTTTTGTTTTTAGAAATCAAAAAAATAAATAGAAAGAGTATAATAGTAAGTTTAAATCTTTTCTCCCTCCAAATTTTAATTACATTATCTCTACTATTTTTTCTCTCAATTTAAATAATTTGTTAATTTATTATTTTAACATTCGTTTCTCCAATACGCATTTAGACCACTCATTATTTTAACATTAGATTTTAATTACATCATCTTTCCTATTTTAATACACATGCGTATAAAAAATAAACGGTCACTTCTCTGCCATTATTTTTAGAGTTCTTCTTGACAAAACTTTCACAATTATATACATGTGTATGAAAAATATGTACAATAACAATGTGTTTTGATTGTTGTTGTGTGCAGTGGCGAACCTTGAGATTTCCGACCGGGGGGGTCGAAAACGTATATACCTAATAAAACCAGGGGGTCGAAAACGTATATACCTAAAAAATTCTATACGAAAACTATATATACAGGATGTAACCCGGGTGTCAAATATGTTTAAACAGATTGTTGTACTTTTGTTTTGGGCTAGTTACCAGCTAGTCGTTTGCAATCTTTTTTAATAAAGTTTCTTCGTTGGAGTTAAAAAAAAAACAAAACAAAATTCAATTGTTTCTTGACTTTTGTTTCTATGTAAGTATGGCATCTCTCTTTTTTTTCGATCATCTGAAAAAAGAAACAAGAACAAATAAGACATAGAAATTCCACCTTTGAAGAAGAAGTCACGTCTGAATTAACTTCACATCCATGCTCTTCCTCTTTTTTGATAAGGTCATATTTTGTGTTCAGCCAATTTGAATTTCGAAGAAAATTATGATCGACAAAAAAACCCAGATGATAAATATGATGCAATGATGATTTTTTATTAGGAATCATTTGGATGATTGAAGTCCATGAGATTAATGGTATCTTTGGGGTGAGATAAGATTTAAGAATCATTAAGTCTTGAGTTTGATTCCCACAATGTAGTTTTTATCAGATTTATTGGGTTTCCTCCTGAATTTGTGTATAGACATTATTGACTAGTGGAGATGAATATGATCGGGCAGTTTCGCTGGTGGCATGATGATATTTTAATGGTAAATCAGTGATCCAAATTTACCTTTTTTTGAACGGCAAGGAACGTCATGCCAACCACCGTGACATTGGGCGCTGTGCCCAAGGTCGACTACTCGACCGCCACCAACCCCTTGGCTCTCCCAGATGCGCGGAAACCCGACCTCCACCCGCCCGAAGGCACGACAATGGAATAATCGGTAAAACCTTGTCTCCCATTCAAGACGAACCGGCGCCACCCGTATTCGCCCTTTACCTGGATGCGGTAGAAAATAAGGAGAGTGGGAGTCGAGCCTGAGTCACAAAGAACTCTAAGTCTTTCCCCAACCACTCCACCACTACCTCATTGGCCCAAATTTACGGTTCAAAAAAAGTGTTTGAATTAGTTTAGGAAAAAATCTTGAATTGCAAAATTGTAGGGATCAGTTACCATAATCTTATTTTTTGGATTTAAATTATTTAATTAAATGAAAATTAAGATTAATTTGCTAATGACATCCCTTCCTTTTTAATAAAAAAACGTAGGATTAAAGAGCTAGGATTGGTTCATTTTGTTCATAATTAGAGGGAGGTTCACATTTGAACCTAACCCTATATCTTTATTTTTATTTTAACTAGAACTCAGTTTTTTTAATTAATTAAATAATGATGTTACCTAAAAAATATAATTAGTTTAATAAACATAGAAGTCATGAAAATTAAAACAATATTAATTTAGATTTGAGTAAATTACAAAAATCGTCATTTATGTTGACATCAGATTGCAAAGTGTGTCATTTGTCTTCAAAAATTACAAAAAAAACGTACTTAGTGTTTGCAAACCCTTGCACATTACGTCCTTTGACCCTAACTCAGTTAATTTTAATGGTTAAATTTTACCAAATGAACCCCACATGAGGGTATTTTAGTCATTTTACCCTAATATATTTACAAACACACATATAAACCTTATCTCTCTCTATTACACCAAACACACACACTCTTTCTTTTTCTCTCTCTCTCTCTCTCTCCCTCTCTAACTACTAGACCACCACCAACACCACCCGACCACAACCACCACCTACATGCAACCGCCGCTAAAACAAACACCAATCCAGATTCAAACAAACTCATATTCAAACCCTAATCAAGATTCAATCTACTAACCCCCCCAAAAAAAACCCCCAGTCTGGATTAAAGCAACCAATCGTCAATTCAATCGCAACAAAAACACCTACCCCCCATATTTACTCACCACAAACACATAAACAACCCGTGTCCAGATCTTAGAAAATCGGGCGACCCTATATTCACTCTGGAAAGACAATCCGGTCGGCGACCCCATCCATACCAACCTGTGTGTTCAGATTCTAGCAAATTGGGGTGACGATGGCGGTGGTTCGAACAAACCTGCGTGTCCAGATCTGAGCAAATCGGGCGAAGGTGGCGGTGATTCGAACAGAAACGACGGGGGTTGCTGATGGAAATGCTCCAAAGATGACCGTTGAAAGTGGCTGAGTTGTTGAGAAAGTTTCAGCGCAAGTCATGGACTTGTTGACCGGGTTTTTCTGATGCACGTTTAAATTTCTGTTTTTGAATAAGTTTTTTGTACGTTAGCTAGTTCCTGTTTTCTTACTCTGTTTGTTAAGTTGTTTTTGTATTTATACCCGGTTCCATGTACTTGTTATCATCACTTGAAATAAAAGAAAAAAGCTTTCTCATTGAGCCTGCAATTACTTTACTATTTGAAGCAAATATTCTGATTCACTGATCTTCAGTGGTATCAGAGCCTGATCCTTTTCTTGTTTCTTCTACCTCAAAACTTCCAAACTCACTATCATGGCCGAACCTACCTCTGCTATCCAAACTCAGCCCACTCTGATTCCCATTTTCAAAGGGGACGGATATGAATACTGGTGCATAAGGATGAAAACCATCCTCCGATCAAGAGATTTATGGGACCTGGTTGAAACGGGCGTCGACCAAACTGACAAGGACCAAACTCGTTTGAAAGCTGCTGTGAAGAAAGATGCTCATGCAATGGCAATCATTCAACAAGCCGTACATGATCAGTTATTCTCGAGAATTGCTGGTGCAACAAGTGCTAAAGAAACTTGGGATATCTTGAAGATGGAATTCCAAGGAGACGAGAAGGTAAAAGCTGTTAAACTACAAGGGCTGAGGCGTGAGTTTGAAAACCTATTCATGAAGGAGGGCGAGCTTGTAGGTGACTATTTTTCCCGGGTTATGGCTATTGTTTGCCAGAAACGCTCATATGGTGAAACTGTCTCTGACCAAATCATTGTTGAAAAGGTTTTGAGAAGTCTCTCACCCCATTTTGACTTCATTGTTCCCACGATTGAAGTCTCCACGGATATGTCCACTCTGACCAAGAGTCCACAAAACACAGAAAAGACGTAATTGATTTACTTGAGTACATTAGAATTCATATCATGACCCAGAGTACATGGGAACATGAAGACAAATTTTAAACCTAAGTGACCATAATTGATTCACAACTCCCCTGCGACCGATGGCATCGCTTGAATTTCGGGACGAAATTCTTTTAACGGGGGGAGTCTGTGACAACTGTCACTTTTCCGTACATTCCGTACACTAACTTAACAGTAATCTGTGCTTAAATAACTGTGCATGATCTAGTTTACAAGACAAGTGAATTTCTGATTACTGTTATATACATACAATGGCATTTCATGTTGCAAGACTTTTTTTCGTTGCTACATGCAACACGATATAGTTCTAATAATGCACAGAACAGAATTGGCACCATTAACAGACAAACTAAAATGCTGACGAAGTTCAGTATATAGACAGACAGTGTTTTGAGGCTCAGTATGAGTCAGAGACCAAGTGATACACTAGTATAGTGTGTAGGAAAGTAAGGAATACAAAACTGCTTTTCTAGGTGATAGATAAAGTGCCGGAAAGTCCCTAAAACACACCCAAAGTGCAGAATTCTGCATAAATCAGCAAAATTCAGCATTTTAACATGTTTATTACATGCAAAAATATGACTGAATGGTCCTGAATGCTTTCCCAAGTGTCGGGAATTAAAAGCGTCACAAAAGGGTACTTAAAGGACACTAAACGGTGCATTACCCGAAACACCAAAATTACACTAGAAGCACTGTTTTATTATATCTGAGCTAGTTATGATCCCCGAACACCCTAACACACTATATAACACATGTTACACATAAACACTAAACATTATACTTAACATTTAACTAGATGGTTGGAATTTACACTTAGACCCCCCCCCCCCCCATATATAAGTGGACGGTCACTTATGTGACCCCACCTCCCAAATTTTGCAAGATCTCACTAGATCTCATTTGATCTTCTCAATCTTAGTAAGATCTTATGTAATCTCTAAATGATCTTGCTTGGATTTTCTAAGATTTTCTAAGATCTTAATGGATATAAGAACACATGAAGGATCATATTTCTCACACAACACCACTCATCTCTCTCCTTCTCCCCCTCTTCTCGGCCGTAAGAAGCCACCACCACCACCATCACTTCCACGTTGCTTCCATATATTCAAAGCTTATCATAAGGTGTAAGGTGCAAGATTAGAAGGCTTGGTGCTTGAAGAACTTGAAGGACCTCCATCATTAGCTTTTATCCACCACTTTTGTCTTCATCATCAACAAGTGTTCTTCCCTAGCTTAGAGCTAGTAGTAAGACTCTCTTGACCTTTGTTTACTTCTATTTTGATTGGTTAAAAGATGTATTATGTTGGAAATCACAAGAACACTAAAAGACATGAACATGAATTCTCTAACATAAGCTTATAAACATATGGAATCTTGTTGATTTATGATTGTTTGCTTCTTGTTGATTAATTATTAGTGATTGTGATGCTAGACATCATAAGTAACCTACTAGATTGTAATTAAACACATGATCTAGTAAGTTAAAGTGGTGATCTTGTGAAAGATCACGATCATCATGCTTTATGTCTTTCATGAACTTGAATAATAAAAGTTATTTTCATATGATGGTGATTTAAATAAAATACAAGTCTTGTAAGTGGATGGTTTCTAAAATAGTTTTCCAAAGAAATCAAGTTAAATCACAAGATTTACATGAACATAGTTTTAAAGAAAATAACCATGTTTCTAGTAGTGAAACAAGGGTAAGAATATATTGTTTACAAGAAAACTCAAAAGAATGATTTTTGGAAAAATCATCTAACAAGTTGTAAACACTCAAATCTTTTAAGAATGAGATTTTTAAAGAAATAAACACACTTTAAAGGGTAACTAAGTCTACTAAACATACTACCAAGTTACTACAAGTTTTTATGAAAACTCAAGTTCATGACTATTATGTAAAATGCAATGCTTTGGCACTTGGTAAGTAAAAGTTGTTTAAGGATGATCGTTGATTGCTTATGATGATTTTTGAAAAGAAAATGATATGCTTAAAAAGCATGGACACCTCCATTTTTAGGGGAAACTATGGCGAAATTTTCTAGAAATACAAACACTTAGAAAAATATTTTCTAAACAAGTATTTACAAGTGAGTTTTAACTATGGTTTTCAATATAAACTTTGCCATAGATTTTGTTACAAAAATACAAGTATTGGAGGTTGGTTTTTATAAACAAAATGGGTGAATATATATTTAGAACATATATATGTATAAAAGACACTTGTGTGAATATTTGTATACGTTGTGAAATAGTTATATTATTTTAGGGTAAAATAATATAACTTAACAAAATATCAAGAATTTACAATCCAAAATAATACCAAAAATCACAAGGAATAGATATATAAGTTACACACTTAAATATTGTGAAACCGAACTCGAGAACGTAACTTATGAAGTATTCCGGAGAAAACCGTTACAAATATATTTTTGGTTAATATTATCTTGGATACAAGAAATGAAAATATGATTTTCGTTATTATTACAAAGTATATCATATTTTCGATAAAAGGAAAATATATTATTTTGGGAAACTACAAATACGAGAATACAAATACACATGTATGAAATACTCCCATCCTTGGGAAGGAAATACGAAAATAAATACTTGAGAAGTATTGTCACTTTGGATAATGTTAAAGACATAAAAGAAACGTAACTCAAAACATGAATACTAAGGCAAGGCACGGCCCGCTCGTCTAATAGACCCTAGCACATTGTAGGTAGTCGTGTTTGCTGACAAGATTTGAGTTACGAGTACTGAAGACGCAAAACAGTGAGTTCATGCTCCCCCTTTTCTTTAACTGTTTTTGGTTTTATAACTCTCGGGGGTGAAATACATGTTACGAATGCTTGAACGGTATGAAATGCCTATGAAATACTAGATCATGTGAGCATAGACTATATATTGAAATGCCATTAATACTTAATTAGGGACGAGGGTTAGATGTAACGGGTACGGCCGAACCCCACTCATGGTCACAACTAGTACCAAGCAGTGCTTCGGAGTCCCAGTCGAGGGTAATCGACATAGTCGAGGGTAATAGACATAGTCGAGGTAAATCGACATAGTCGAGGTAAATCGACATAGTCTAGGGAAATCGACATAGTCAAGGTAAATCGACATAGTCGAGGTAAATCGACATAGTCGAGGGAAATCGACAAGGGTATAAGTCCACTCATTACGAGTGCTCCCTATGTCCTCACAGGCCTTAAAGTCCTTGTAAAACATTCATGTTCATACACGCTTTTCATACCTGTTTACAAAGGAGTCTCTCAAAGATTTACAAGATTACAATACTCACACAAAACGCATGAACTCGCTCAACTTTTGTTGATGTTTTCCAAAACTACATGTATTTCAGGTGACAGGATGGATCTTGGGCGCGGGTGTCGTAACTAGAAGTAGACTTCAAGTTTAGATGTCATCCACTTTTGTTGGTTTGTAACCTAGTCACAGGTTGTGTTTTTTTTTAAACTTAAATAACCGGTGTTTGTAATACTCAAAATTTATGAATGAATGAACATCGTTTTGATCATGTAGTTGTTTATTACGATTGAATGCAATGATATTAAACCAGTCACACATCATACGCTTCCGCAAAATTCAGGGTGTGACAGTGTATACTTGGCAAAACGAATCAAAAACCTTATTCTTCTCACTCATGGAGAGCGACCAAACCACTTGAGTTAATACATGCAGATTTATGTGGGGCAATGCAAGTGGAAAGCTTGGGTGGCAGCCTTTATTACTTTCTCCTCATTGATGATTTTTCAAGAATGAGTTGGGTATATTTTTTGAAAAACAAGTCACAAGCATTTGAAAATTTTAAAACTTTTAAAACCTTAGTAGAAAAAGAAAGTGAGCATCGCATCAAAGTCTTACGAACTGACCGAGGTGGTGAGTTTTTCTCACATGAATTCAATCTTTTTTGTGAAAACAATGGGATTAAAAGAGAGCTTACCGTTTCCTACACACCTCAACACAATGGTGTAGTAGAACGGAAAAATCGGACGATTATGGGGATGACACGAAGCATGTTAAAAGAAAGAGGGTTGCCTAATTGTTTCTGGGCTAAGGGGGTTGCTACTGCTGTTTCCTTGCTTAATAGAGCCACAACAAAAGCTGTCCCAGAAAAAACTCCATGTGAGGCATGGAGTGGACGAAAACCCTCTGTGCATCATCTTAAAGTCTTTGGTTGTATTGCATTTGGTCATGTCCCTATTCATCAGAGGAGGAAGTTGGATAATAAGGCAGAGAAATGCATTTTCGTAGGATATGCACAAGAGTGTAAAGGTTATAGGCTTTATAATCCTGTTACTAAAAAAGTACAAGTTAAAAGAAATGTTGTATTTTTTGAACAAAATAGGTGGGAATGGGTGGATGACAAGACTTATGCTGGCTTAGGCAACACTGCATTGCAAGACCCTTTTCCACTTATGACTGAAAGTGACATCTCCTCTAATGGGGACCACCTACCTTCAGTCCATACTTCAACACCCAACACCTACGAAAATATTGATATATCACAAAACTTATCCTCACCTTCCTCCCATCAATCAGACTCACCTTTTCCCCAGTCAACACCTCTTATGACACCACACACTCACCTGACAACTCAACTAGTCCCTCATTAAATACTCACTCAAACCCTATGTCTATGTTGGTGCATCCGTCTGTCGACTTCGTCTTGTATCGAGTCTTGTTTGTATATAGATAGATCATGGCACGTAGTACGAGAAAAATGTCAAATATAGGGTGAGAGGCAATTTCAAACGGAATTAGAAGTTGTAATTTCGTTTGAAATAACCATGTCACATTCAAATGAAATTACTAATTCCGTTTGAAATGTGATTTCGCTTGAGACTAGTTCAAGCGGAATTACCACACCTATATATATGTGTTGCCTGATTTCGTTTGAAGCGGTCTTGAGATTTCCGGTTTGAGAGCCGAAGTGCTGCCGAAGTGTCTACTCGTTGTAATACTTTGTCAAATCAATAGAAAGACAGTTTAAAGTGTATATCTAGCTGAATTGAACTTGATACGTCTGTTTCCGCCTTTCGTATTGAGAAAAACTCTTCTGATTGACTCGTTTGGGTCTGAAAACGATCCTACAAGTGGTATCAGAGCTCAGGAGGAAGAGTTCTTACCAATTTAGCTGCAATTTCTGATTTCTACACCTTCTTTTCAAAATTAAACAACTTTTCACGGTTAAAATCAGATAATTTTCTCACATAACGTGCGTAACAATGTTTTAACAAACCCTTGAAAGTTTCAGACATTAATTCGGCTTAAATCAGTTCAAAAGTCTAATTCCGCTTGAAAACAGCTTGAGAATGATGACATCAACAGTATTTCGTTTGAAAGAGCATCTTGATTTCACTTGAAATGGCCTTATTCCGCATCAGAGAGTAATTCCGTTTGAAAATTTTCACACGAAATTAGTAATTCCGCTCCAAATTGTGATTTCGTTTGAAAGGGTGCTAGATCACACGGAATTAGGTATTTCGTTTGAACTGGTAATTCCGTGTGAAAGGTGATTCCGTGTGAAACTGGTGATTTCACTTCAACTGTGATTTCGTTTGAAAGAAGTAATTTCGTTTGAAAGGTTATTTCGTTTGAAAGTGTCAGAGTTTTGTAAAACTTGTTACCGAATCATGGAAGAGGAATTTTATAACGCATTTGCTACTACCCTGACTACTCCGGCTAGTGTTACTCAGAACTTGACCATGGAAAATGAAACGGACACTATGCAAAAACCTCCTAAGCTCATGAATATCGAGGAGTATAAAGGATGGGAGGAACGTTTCGAAAACTGGGTTCAAGCAAATTATTTAGATGCTTGGGAATGTGTTGAGACGAAATATGTTAGACCTTTGAATGATGAGGAAGAGGAGATTGCTATTAAGGATTTAAGTGTTGATGATCGAAAGAAATACAAAAATGAAAAAATGATGATCAGTCTTTTGCATCAAGCTGTGAAGGAAGATATCTTGGTTTTATTGCAACACACTGGAAGTGCATATTCAATTTGGAGAGCTTTAAAATCAAAGTTTGTTGGAAGTAAAGAAATGATTAAGAACAAAAAATCACTTTTGAAGAAAGAGTTCGATTTATTTCGTGGTTTGAGAACTGAAAGCACAAAACAGATTATCGAAAGATATTGCAATCTGTTAGTCCAAATGAAGAGAGTGAGCATCAATAAAGATAATGAAGAGTTGGTAGAAAAGTTGGCTGATGCATTGCCACATGAAACTTGGGGCACGTATTTGATGATGTTGAGAAATAAGAAAGATTTTAGCAATCTGACACTTCATTGAAAAACTTGAAGCTCAAGAGATGGAACAAAGGAAGATACCGAGAATGAAAGATTTTGATGGTGAACAAGATATTGGGCTGTATTACAAAGGAGGTATCAGTGATAAGACCAACATGTCACCAAAGGTTGAAACTGCATTTAGTGTTAAAAGTTCGTCAGGAGGGTCATCTAAAGGATCAAACAGCAAAGCTGAATTTTCTTCATATCCATCATATGATCCAAACTTTTCAACATCTAAGAAGGGGAAGAAGTTATAGTGCAACATGGTTTTAGATCTTGAAAATGGTCAAAATTACACTGAAGAGGTTGCAAAAAGCCACATGTCTTTGTTAGTGACTGTGTTAGAGTCTTATGAGAGCTTAGTGGCAGGTCGGATCGGGAATCCAATGTTGACAAAAGAGGATTACGATCAGATCGATGCAGAGGAAATGGAATTGATGGACATAAAGTGGTGTTTGGCAAGTGTGTTACGAAGAGCTGAGAAATTCAAACAGATCACAAGAAGAGATGATTTCCGTGATGCAAATGTTTCTACTTTAGGATTTGATAAATCTAAAGTTACTTGTTTTCGTTTCAGGGAAAAAGGACACTTCAAGAGAGAGTGCACGAATCGCGAAGCAAGTGGAGCTCAAAATCCGTTCAACAATAATGATTATTATCGGAAAGCAATTTATCATCAAGTTGCTCAACAACAGCAAGAACCACAAACTGCACATGCAAGGAAGACAATTGAAGAGTCATCAAAGAGAGCATGTATGGTGAATCAAGAAGATAAGAAATCATCGAAAGATTTCAGTTGGGACAAATATGTTTCAGCTGATAGTAAAGCATGTCTAATAAATCAAGATGATGAAAAATTACCAGAAGGGTTTAGCTGGGCAAATTTTATTTGGGATGATTATGATCCAAACAAAACTTCAAATCACAAAGCTTTTGTTGCTCGTGTTGCTGAAGATAGTGATAATGATGATGATTATTATGCAAGAAGATTGGAAAAGGACTTAAGAATGATAGAAGAGATTGACAGTGATGATGAAAAAGTTAAAAAGAAAAAGAAAAAAGTTAAAAACCCGTCAGTAGTGATGATGAAGAAGTTCCTGTGATAAGAAAGAAATTAAAAGACATTCCAGTTTCTAAAGTTGATGCAGAAGCTGATGCACAAAAGATTCCGGTGAAATGTGAAAACTGTGAAGCAGTGAAGAAGTTAAACAGTACTTTGATTCATAATATGAACAGATTGAAAGAGTCCTATGATGTTTTAAACAAAGCAATGAATCAGTACAATCAAACCAGTAGTGAACAAGCAACAGCAATGAAGACACTTCAAGGAGCTTTCATGACAAAGCAGAAAAGTGTTAATAGTTACATTGAAAAATGTGATGTGCTTGAACAGAAACTGGAAACACAAAGGATTGAAACAGAAAGAGTTAATAGGTTGTTAAAAAGTTACTCATGTACTTCTTATGTTATTGACAGGGTTTATCCAACTGTTGAAGGCATGAAGGCATTTGATGAAGATGAAGTATCTGAAGACAAGAGTTCTGAGAAGAAAAAGGATACTGAAGTGAAGATTTCTAGTAAGAAACAAAGTGCCAGTTATACAAAGTGTCCACCCCCGCTTGAAAATGGATATTCTCCACGAAATCCAAATTCAGAAAGAGTCAAAAAAGCAACCAATTTACAATGGGAGTCTGCGTCTTCAGAAAATTTGTCAGACAACATTGATGTTACTTTCACATCGTCTGACACTGATCATGAGTCTGAATTAATAAAGAAAGTGGCCGATCAGGTGTTGGATAACGATGAAACCGAGGAGTCAAAGTTGAAGTCAAACTCGGAGTTAAAGTCTGACAAATCAAGTCCAACAGTCAAAAAGGACAAACGGGTTTACAATAAAGTTTTTTTGTTATCAAAATCTAATTTGAATGACGAACCATTTAAAGTAGCTTATACTTTGAATGATTCTGACAAATTATATTCTGATGAAGAATTCCCAATAAGAGGTGTTAAAACTGAAATGATAAAAAAAAGGTTTTCAAACTAACAGAAATTAATATTTCTGAAAAACCTAAGCCCTACACCTCAAGAGTTCAACAAAGGTTAAATAAGAAAAAGGGTTACAGTTTTGGTTCTGGTTTTCAAAAGAAACCAAACCATAACGGTAATTTCAAAAGAAAAGGATTAGGATTTATTCCACCGAAAAACCATAAAAATGAGAAAATTTATAAACAAAAAACTGTGTTTGTTTCAGGAATATCATCTGAAGAGGAAAAAGAGAAGCTGTTCAGGAATCAATGTAACAAAGAATTCCTTGCTAAGAAGCAAGAAGAGATGAAGGAGGATATTGTTCAAAAGAAGGAGACAAGAAGCTGTTTTAAATGTGGTAGAATTGGACATCTTACTGTGAAATGTTCACAGGCAAATCAAACCAAACAGGGAGTTTCTAAACTGAAAGATAAAGAGGTTGAGTTTGAACCATCAATTGAAAGATCTAAAATTTTCAAAAATTCAAAATTTGAAATTGGTGAATGTTCAAACAGGTTTTACAAGAGAAAAGCAAATTGTGAAAACCAAAAGTGGGTTGTTAAAAAATCTGGTGATAGTTCTAGCAATGATTCTGATTCGTCAAAATCAGAGGAGCTATTTTCAGGTGATGAATCTGATTCCACAATTCAGAGGAGCCACGTGTTGAGTTAAAGTTGGAAACATCAGTACCTCTAATGGATGATGCAAATTTTCCACCATTGAGGGCTGAGAATTTTAAACAAAAAGTAGGTAAATTTGATATTTCAAATCAATTTTTCTCTGAAAAGAAAGAATTTGATATTGAGAAAACTTTCAACCCCAAAGTGAAACATATTTTTGGAAAAATGGTTGATGGGAATGTCAAAGGGGTGAAGGATTTTTATGAGAAAAAAATTGAAGAAATCAGGTAACAATGGATCGTCCCAGGTTTGTGACTGGGATGGAACCTATTTTGATCAGTAAAATCTGGACTTGCCGGAGCTCCCAGGTTGGTAAGTGTGGAGCAGGTATCGGCATCTTCCTTGTGAAATATCACCGAAATGGTTGTTTGGGTAATGGTTTATTGATATTTTGACTTATAAGTGGTAAATCAGGGACATTAAGTTGTACTTGATTTTCTACAAGTGGTCTTTGTTGATTAATCTAAAAATTGTTAAATATTTAAAGTTGTTAAAAGAACAAGGTGATGAATTGATCCCATAACCTACAAGTGGTTTTATGAAAACAAAACTTATTTTCCGGAAAAACCATTTGGTTAAAACAAACTTAAGTGTTTTGAAATCAATGGGAAAATAGTTTGTTGCCAGGGGAGTTCTGATTGTTTATGCCAAGTGGATGGCGAATTGAAGTGATTCGATATCAGTTGTCACTTTACTTTGTACAGTTTGTTTTCAAATTTCCTTTAAATGATTTTGAATTTTAGGGGGAGTAAGAATTTTCAGAAAATCCAAAAACATTTGAAAATTTGAAAAAGCAAAAAACATGATGAAATCAAAAATGAATTTTGTTGTGAAAAAGAGGAAATGATAGTACATCAGTAGACGATCACAGCATGCTAAAGAATTGGAATGTAAAATGTGATAAACGGTCTCACTGATGATGTGCCAGTAGGTTTTTACACATTTAGTAGATTATGACGAGATATAAACCTAAATTTCAAACTTGCTTATGTCGTGGGGAAACATCTCTCGGATATATGGGTAACCCCCGAAATCTTGTTTGAAAGGTCCCTCTATCTGAGATACTAGGTCTTTATGCTCAGTGATATCTGGGGTATTATCCCGGGACTTCTGATTTTGCGGAAGCAATGGCCTAGTCCCCGGAGAATACTTTACGCTTGCTTGAAATATAGCCCACCCTCAGCATAAAAAATGATGAAACATTGAAAAATGCTAATCATGTGCTGTTGAAGAAAAGATTCTCAAAAGGGAACCCACCAAAAGTTGAAGCCGTCATCTCTCTGCTGAACGGAAGTTCTGACCTAAGCTCTCACGGCCCTCGCATTTAACCCCTTACAGATATCATCTAGGTATATTCACCTGTAAGACTGAATATTGGGATCTGGATACGGGAGTATATTCTGAGGTGGGACATGCGAATAAGTTTAAGTGCTTAAAACATTAATCTGTATCTCGAAACAGTTGAAATTTGTGTGAGAATTTAAGTGGATCAGTATATTGACAATCTAAGTGAATTGTTTAGAACTTAAAATGTTTAAAGCTTAACGGTGTTGGTGATTTGTCTCAAATACTGATATGATCCTCTTACACAAACTCACAAAAATATTGTCTGTAAATATTTCTTTAGTGCATTTCTTATTTTCAAAAATTCAAAAAGATTTTAGTGTGTTTTAGCATAAATTTTTTGAAAATACAAAGAGATTTTCAACAACTGATGTTGATGAGCTGATTTTCAAAATTTCGAGTGCTAAACATGATGAACAGGGTTGGGAGATTGTGTATAAAGAAGTTTTATAAGTAGTTCTTCAGAGATTAACATTGTAAAATCATGTATTTTTGAATGTTTTATCTACAAGTGATCATCGGAAGCTTTTAAATGTTAAATCATTCAGTTCATACAAGTGGTAAGCAGAGAATAAATTTGTCAAATTTTCAATTTGTGAAATTTATTTCTGGGTTAAGAATGTGCAGGTAAGACAGGATTCGATACCTGAGTTGGATGAAAGCCAGGTCACGATCTTGAATTGGTGAAAGCCAGACTGCAATCCCAGCTTATCGAAAGGGGGAGTCTGAAGACATCCAAGAGAAGTATATGTGTTGGTGCTGAAATAAAGAGAAAAGGAAAGATTGAAGATGCTTTACAATGTTAGATATTTCGGAGAAGTTCGAGAGGACTGATAAAGACGGAAGGATCAAAGACTCAACACACTGAAGACTTCGTCAACATCCGAGGGGGAGTCTGTTGGTGCATCCGTCTGTCGACTTCGTCTTGTATCGAGTCTTGTTTGTATATAGATAGATCAGGGCACGTAGTACGAGAAAAATGTCAAATATAGGGTGAGAGGCAATTTCAAACGGAATTAGAAGTTGTAATTTCGTTTGAAATAACCATGTCACATTCAAACGAAATTACTAATTCCGTTTGAAATGTGATTTCGCTTGAGACTAGTTCAAGCGGAATTACCACACCTACATATATGTGTTGCCTGATTTCATTTGAAGCGGTCTTGAGATTTCCGGTTTGAGAGCCGAAGTGCTGCCGAAGTGTCTACTCGCTGTAATACTTTGTCAAATCAATAGAAAGACAGTTTAAAGTGTATATCTAGCTGAATTGAACTTGATACGTCTGTTTCCGCCTTTCGTATTGAGAAAAACTCTTCTGATCGACTCGTTTGGGTCTGAAAACGATCCTACAGTCTACCACTAATGTCACCTCACCTAATGTCTCTTAAGAACTTGAAAATGCTGCCTCACCTCTACAAAACTCAGTCGCTGGGCCTTCAAGAAGACAAAGAAAGCATCCTTCTTGGCTTTGTGATTTCGAAAGTGGAGAAGGGTTATCTGATGAGGAAGCCCAGTTTCTTACTCTCACATCTACTGATCCTTCTACATTTCAAGAAGCTGCTGATAAACAAGAATGGCAGAAAGCTATGATGAGTGAACTAGAGGCAATTAAGAAGCATGACACGTGGGAATTGGTTACTTTACCCAAGGGGGAAAATGTGGTTGGTTTAAAGTGGATATTCAAGACCAAGCTTGGTGTTGATGGGAAATTGTGAAACATAAAGCCAGGTTAGTTGTTAAAGGTTACTCTCAACTGCATGGAATTGACTATCAGGAGACTTTTGCTCTTGTGGCTCGGTTCGAAACAATACGAGTAGTTATCTCAGTTGCAGCTCAACGTGGATGGGAGTTGCATCAGTTAGATGTAAAAACGGCTTTCTTAAACGGGGAGTTATCCGAGGAAATCTATGTCAATCAGCCTGAAGGGTTCGTAAAGAAGGGTGATGAGGATAAAGTATATCGGTTGAAGAAATCCTTATACGGTCTCAAACAAGCCCCTAGGGCTTGGTATTCAAGGATTGATGGGTATTTCTCACAAAATGGGTATGTCAGGAGCATCAACGAACCAAATCTATATGTTAAAAAGGTGAACAATGATTTCATATACGTATGCTTATATGTCGATGATATTGTGTATACTAGTTCCTCCGCTAAGTTGATCAAGGAGTTCAAGGCTTGTATGGAACAAGAATTTGAAATGTCGGATATGGGGCTGCTGAAACTGTTCTTGGGATTGGAGGTGATGCAGACACCTAAAGGTGTTTTCTTGTCACAGAAGAAGTATGCTAAGTCTCTGGTATCTAAGTTTGGAATGGATGGATGCAAAGCCGAAGTCACTCCCATGAATGCTAATGAAAAGCTGTTTTTGGATGACAAAGCTGATAAAGTTGACGAGGTTATGTTCAGAAGTCTCATGGGGGGTCTGATTTACCTAACCCACACAAGGCCGGACTTGGCATATTCTGTTAGTCTTATTTCACGTTTTATTCAGAGCCCATCGAAGCTCCATCTTGGGGCTGCAAAGAGAATCGTGAGGTATGTAGCAAGTACCATTGGCTTTGGCATTTGGTATGAAAGAGGTGTTCCAGTTCAGTTACTTGGCTACACAGATAGTGATTGGGCCAGCTCGATAGACGACAGAAAAAATGTGTCGGCCAGTGTCTTTAACCTGGGAAGTGGAGCAGTTACGTGGAGTTCTAAGAAGCAAAACACAGTTGCTCTCTCAAGCACATAGGCTGAATATGTTGCCTCTTCAGCTGCTACCAGTCAAGTCGTGTGGCTAAGAAGGATTTTATGTGATTTGGGTTTAGTTCAGGAGTCACCCACTGTTATTTTCTGTGACAATCACTCTACAATTAATCTATCAAGGAACCCTGTGTTGCATGGTCGTACAAAACACATAGAGATAAAACATCACTATGTTCGAGATATGGTGGCCCGACAAGAAATTTCATTGGAGTACTGTGGAACCGAGATGCAGTTGGCTGATGTCTTAACTAAAGCTTTGGGACGTGAAAAATTTATCTGGTTCAGAAGACTGTTGGGTGTCGAGAACTTTGAAGCAAGGGGGATGATGGAAATGCTCCAAAGATGCCCGTTGAAAGTGGCTGAGTTGTTGAGAAAGTTTCAGCGCAAGTCATGGACTTGTTGACCGGGTTTTTCTGATGCACGTTTAAATTTCTGTTTTTGAATAAGTTTTTTTTTTACGTTAGCCAGTTCCTGTTTTCTTGCTCTGTTTGTTAAGTTGTTTTTGTATTTATACCCGGTTCCATGTACTTGTTATCATCACTTGAAATAAAAGAAAAAAAGCTTTCTCATTGAGCCTGCAATTACTTTACTATTTGAAGCAAATATTCTGATTCACTGATCTTCAGTTGCATGGTGGTGGAGGTTGTGTGGTGGTGGTTGGCTGGTCTGATGGTGGTTGCGTGGTGGTGGGTGGTGATGTGTTGGCAGTGGTGCTATAGCGGTGGTGGTGTGATGGCGGAGGAGCTATGGACGGTGGTGATGTGATAGCGACAGTGGTGCTAAGCACGGGCGGACCCACATGATGCGGGTCGGAGTCCACGGACCCCAATGTTTTTTTAAAAAATAGTAGAACCGATATGTTAAATTTTTCAAGGACCTCATAAAATAAATTAGTTGGACCCCATAGTATTAAAAACAAAGATGGTATGGTGGTAAATCTCCTTGTGTTCTAACAAGTAGGTCTCAAGTTCAAGTCTTACGTCTCTTCTTTTTTAGTTTATTTTTTCCATCAAAATTAAACTAGTGTTTTAAAACACCACAACCACCCATTGATCCTCTAAATTGCTTTTTTAAAATGATAAATTTAATGTCTCCGAATGATTTTATTTCACATTTGATTACCAAATAAGACTTTCAACATATAGTGACGTTCAAAGAAAAGCTTAAACAAAATTTTGAAGTTACGTGAAGTAGTTGTGTTGTTTAGGTAGTTATTGGTTTCAAGTAACTTATTAATCACCACAATTTGATAACTTGATTCTTAAAAATGGTTCTTAATAATGTAGTGGTTTCATGTCCACGAAATGCTTCTACATTATTTCCTAGCCCCGTCCCGACCCGACTACAATGACCGACTCGAAAATTTTAATATTTGGTTGTGAAAAAATCTAACACAAAAAAATGGACCCCAACGAAAAAAAATCATGGGTCCGCCACTGGTGCTAAGGGTGTTGGTTGCCCAGATTGTATACAGAGAGTGAGAGTTTGTAGAGAGAGTGATGAGGTGGGGGGTTGAGGGATGGAGAGTGAGTTTTGAGAGATGGGGTTTTTTATTAATTATCTAAGTGTTTAGGGTAAAATGATCAAAATACTCTGATGTGGGGTCAACTTGGTCAGATTTAACAATCAAAACTAACCAAGTTAGACTTAAAAGACATAACGTCCAAGAGTTTGTAAACGTTGAATATAT
The DNA here is from genome assembly GCA_030545235.1 of Helianthus tuberosus. Taxonomy (NCBI): domain Eukaryota; kingdom Viridiplantae; phylum Streptophyta; class Magnoliopsida; order Asterales; family Asteraceae; genus Helianthus; species Helianthus tuberosus. The sequence continues at coordinate 116,748,256 of CM060403.1, read as the reverse complement.
TTTTTGTACTTTTTGAAGACAAATGACACACTTTGCAATCTGGTGTCAACATAAAGGACGATTTTTGTAATTCATTCTTTAGATCTTTCATGTAAAATATATATGTATTAATGAAATGAAATGAAATGACATCACATTCCACATGGTTGGATATAATTATGTTTGTCATGTCAATATAATTTTTACTGTAGCTAACAACTTTTCCAATTATATATAATAAAATGTTAACAAATTCTACATCTATATATTCGTAAGATATATGACCTTTTAGTTGTATGTTTCTATTCATTTGTCATTTTTTTCAGTCTGATAACAATACATAAATCGTGAGTTATGCTAGCATACCTTATATTCGTGTATCATTAATAAAGATGTCCCGTTTACGGTATGCACATATAATGTATATATGTGTAGGTTATTGGGGGCAAAAGTGAAAGTACACTAATTTTAACGTTATTTTACCAATTTCGTGAAAATAACGTTAAAAGCTGAGGACGGTTAATCATGCATCATGTGGTGGCGTTGATAGCTGAATGACAAAAGGGTACATGCGCTAATCGTTCTTTGTCCCGATTGTTGAGTGTTATGTGCCTTATGTCCAAGGCTTGATGCAAAACTAATATTGAGCCGGGGGTCTCACTAGAAGCAGTCTCTCTATTCCTAAAGGGTAGATGTAAGGTTGTCTATATCTTACCCTCCTCAGACCCTACCTTTGCTTTGCTATTTGTAGGATTTAATGATATGCTAATCTAAAAGACATACTTGAACCTAATTCACTTATTATTTTGATTAGGTAGATGAAAATTATTTTCTAGGGTAAGTGAATTTAAAGTCATTCACCTGAATATGATTTGCGTAATTTTTTTTTAACATGGTGGACCAAAAGACTTTTTTTAAAAGAATTGCGAGTTTAAAAGATATATATGAGAATCCGATTAGTGTTCACCTTTATTTTATTATTTTCAATGGATGTTATATGTATTTTACAAAAAGAAAAATACAAGAAATGGTAAACTCTCATATCTGGTGTATAAGGCCGTTATCTTAACTTCATCTAACTTTCATATCAACTTTTCTACCCTATTTCACTCTGTCTCACTTCAAAGAAATGATTTAATCCCGTTAACTTCATCTAACCCTGTTTTTAGTGGTTTTTGGTTTAAAGAAAAGAACAATTAATTCAGTCTCTTAACATCCGGTTAACATGTTAACATATAACCCCTTTAATGTCCCTTAACATAAAGGAGGGAGTTGTGTGCAATATTAGTTAACATATGATCATGTGACTATTAACACCACAAATGTTAGAGTACACCGAGCAGCCCATGACCTAAGAAAAAGAAAGAAAAGCCAAATGTGATTGAGTTGAGTTGAGTTTACAAGAAATGGTAAACTGCCATATTTGGTGTATAATATAAAGAAAGAAATGCCAATGTGATTGAGTTGAGTTGAGGTATTTTTTTTTTCACCTGATCTAAACTAGCAACTAGCGTCTAGAGTACCCACTTCCTCAACCTTCATTTACTGATGTTAAGTCGCTACATATCACATTTCTTATCACTTATCAACATTCCCTTCCTATACAAAATCAAGATTTGCAGGTTCAGATTTTTTATTATTTATTTTAAACTGAACACATATTTGATAATAGTTAATGAGGGTTGAAGGTTGGGTACTTTTTTTCTGGTGTAAAGATATTTACCAAATGTATTTTAGAAGGATTATTGTTAATTAGATTAATGTTTTAAAAACCGGTTTAAATCAGGTTTATTACCAGTTAAATCGGTCATGAGTGCCACCAAGAGTGTAATGTAAAAGATTCTAATTGTGATAGTTTTAAGTGTCCTTTTTAAAATTTCTTACCTAGTTTACAACAATTATGTTACACCCTAATTTCTTACCACTTCTTTTTTGTTTGAATCTACTTCAAATAAAACTGTTTTTAAATAAGTAATCTTCTACAAACATTGTTTTAAATTAGTAAAAATTTATGTAATCAGAACGTTTTGTGTATCCTCGTTGCAACAGAAACAAGTTAGTCTTCAAATCTTCTAAAGAATTCAATGACATTCAAAACTTTGATCACGTTGACATTTATTTATGTGAAGTCCTTCACTTGATCCGAATGTCTTCATACCTCATCCACACACGTTAGCAACAAAGGTAAGTGAATACCCAATTTTTGTTTGAAAAAAAGACTACCAATTGCTTTCTTTCTACACAATTAAGCTAGACAGGGGCGGAACTAGCCCAAAAAGTTAGGGGTATCCTAACTTTTTTTTTTTGGCTCAGGGGTATCCTTTATATAACGGAAACGGAATTGAGAGATAATTTTACATTACGGAAATGGAGTTAAGGAGTATTTTTACACTACGGAGACGGGGTTGAGGGGTAGCCCGTGCTACCCCTACTTTCACTCTAAGTCCGCCTCTGGCTAGACTCTTCGAAGTTGAAAAACGTACAACTTGTAGCACACCTCAAACCGATTTATAAGTGAATTTATTTGATTTCTATAAAAACGATAAATGGGCGTTTTATTTGTTCTTCAGATAAGAGAGTATTCTTTTTCTTTATTACGTAATCACAACATATTGTTGTGACACAAAATGATTCAGACTTAAAGTTAATGTTTTAACATTTGTAACAACATACAAATACTATAATAATTAATAATATATTAATTCTTGTATTGCACCATAATCAATGCAATTTGTGATATTACTACTACTACTACATGTTGATGGCATCGATCATGTTAAAGAAGATGGAACATCCATAAAAAAAGGGTGCATGTGCATGGTGTAGGTTAGTTTGATATGGTCTGTCTGACAGAATAAAGTGTCATCATTCATTCCTACATTAATATTTGTTTGGAGGGTGCTACAATTGAGGCTTTATCTATGTACCATATTTTTATGTAGCCACTTTTGGTGTCCCCTTTCTGTCTCCATACATACATCTGTTTTTAACGTGTATATATATATACACACTCACACCAATTCACCAACATATATACATGATACATGCATGTCATACATATATGTGTCCTACGTGTCATGTAACGACGGAGGAAACAAAGAAAATGGGAGGTACGGTGTCAGGAGAATGTGGCGGTGCCACCATCGCACTCTCTGATTAAACATTTGTGTACTGGAGTGAAGCATAATAATAAATAAGGAGTTACTTAACAAACCTTTGCTTTTCTTTGATTGTTTCCCTTTCTTGATACGTCAAAATCAATTATCAAATAATTTACGAGGTTTTTTTTTTTTTTTTTTTTGAGAAATGGTGTTAATTGGTTAAGTGTTTTGGAGAATGGTGTAGTATTGAATTTAATTTGGAGAATGGTGGTTACGCTTGTACTATAAGCGTATTGTCATAAAAGTATTGTATTTCGCTTGTAGGACAAGCGTATTACGTTTAAAACCATTGTTCCAGCCGGAGAAGATGTAGCAGATTACTCCACGAACGGAAAAAAAATTGAATTAATAATAAAAGTTTACTTCCATGTATTTTAGTTATAGTTGTGTTGTAAAATAAATCTTTATTAGGGGGGGAGGGGTGGTTCACTAGTGATAGAAACTATCACTCACATTGTCCAATAAGATCGTGCCATGTCATCAACGAAATTTCTATCACTAGTGATAGAAATGTAGGGGGGGTGGTATCACTAGTGATGAAATTCTATCACTCCCAAGGTTTTTTTTTTCATTTTAAAATTAAATTTCAGTAAATTGTTTAATTTTTATAATTTTAAATTTCATTTAAACACTAAAATTAAAAATTTCATTAAATTTAAAACATACTACTTCAAGTTAACATACTAGAAACATACAATTAAAAAAAAAAAAAAAAAAAACCTACTCCTCATCCGAATCGGGCAACTCCAAACCTAGAGAACCTACTAGTTCGATTAAATCGTATCTCAACCGAAAGTGAGTTTCTTCGTTACGCAATTGTAGATGGATATCTTGTGGAACTTGAACTTGTGTAGGAGGATCCGGCACCCAATCCGGGGATATTGCACGTCCGTCTTCTTTGATCATCATATTGTGCAATATGATACATGCATACACTATGCTATGTATTGATTTCTTGGTCGTCGAACGAACCGGTCGGTGTAGTATACCCCATCTACCCTTTAAAGCACCAAATGCCCTCTCAACATCTTTTCTTGCCGATTCTTGCAATTTTTTGAACACCTTTTCTTTATGCTCGACAGGAAATGAGGGAGCTTTCACAAAAACAGACCAAGACGGGTAGATACCATCCACAAGAAAAAAACCTCGTCTGTAATGTCGACCGTTAACATAGAAAGGAGAGGAAGGTGCGGTACCATCCGTTACGCTTTGGAACAACGGCGACGTGTGCAATACATTGATGTCGTTGTTTGAACCTGGAACACCGAAATACGAATGCCAAATCCATAAATCATTCGACGCCACCGCTTCTAGTATGATGGTTGGTCTTTTGATGTCTCCCCTAACATACGCCCCTCGCAACTCTCTTGGACAATTTCTCCACTCGATATGTGTACAATCGATGCTACCGAGCATCCCGGGAAAATGCCATCTAGCCTCGTGTGCGGCGTAAATACGTGAGATGTCGTGGCTCGTTGGTTTACGTAAAAACTCGTTAGCATACAACTTAATTACCGCATTGCAAAAAAATTGCAAACATTCACGTGAAGTTCTTTCAGACATAGCTAGATATTCATCATATTGATCGGGTGGGTTACCTGTCGCTAGTTGGCGAATGGCGGACGTGCATTTTTGTATCGTCGTGAAACTTGGTTTGCCCCTCGCATCGTAACCTTCTTGAAACCATTCCTCGCTTGCTTCGATGTCTCCAACAATCTTTAAAAATAATTCTTTGGGTAAACGAAACCGATCTCTAAACGTTTCGGCATTGTATAGCGGGTTTTCCACAAAATAATCGTTCATCAAAACTTCGTTGGCACGTATACGATCACGGTCGACCATCTTCTTCTTTGGGCGGGACGACTCGGCATCAAGCTCGTTATACACCGAAACAAAATACTTTAGCGTCTCGTTGTCGGAAGACGACTCGGTATCGCTATCGCTAGACATCGGAAACGTCGAATCAGTAGGGAATTCCATTTGAGAAAGATTTTAAAATTGTGTGAAATGGGTTTAAAAGATTGGTGTGTGTAAAAAAATTATGTAAAATTGAGATATAAATAGATGGCTGAAAGGTTTTTTTTTTTTTTTTATTAAAAGATTGTTACCGTTTTTAAACGGTCGAAAAAAGCAACGGTCGAAAATTTCAAGAGTTCAACGCGTGACCCACTCAACGCGTTACAAGTTTGACGCGTTAATAATTGGCCGGCGGCGGTGTTGCGTGGTACTTTCACGCGTTATCGGGCTCGATAACGCACCACCCCGTCCCACCTTAGTAACAAGTTATATATACTCTTTTGAAAATGTAATTAACGAGTTGACGCAACCTCACGCGTTGCATTAAGATGATGAAAAGACTAAGATACTATTTAACAACTAATTATATGTATACAAAACCCATAAATTTGAATTATTAACAAAGAAAAAGACGGACAAAGCTTATCTTTATATACGATTAGGGTTTTAAACCTTATGGGTGATAATGATTAAAAATAGGATTTAAACACAAATTAGGTTATTTGGTGAGTAAACACAAAAAAAAATAGGAATGACCAAAAAGAGCTAGGATGTTTTGAATGCATGGGAGAAAATGAAAATATATTAAATTAAACAAAGAGTATGAAAAAAGAGTGAGGGAGGGTAGTGTGGTAATTTAGTAATAATAACAGAACCAATCATCATCCAGATCCCCCCTTACAAATAAAGACAAATTACTCGATCGTCTATATAAACAAACAAACAAACCAGCTCATCCACAACATTCTCATTCATTCATTAATGGCGGATCAAAGGTTGTATGATTTCTTACACTTGCACATGCTGCAACCTCACTCATCTGATTCCGGCCATCATCAACCAATAGCAAGAGTCTTCTCTTGCCTATACTGTCCTCGCGTCTTCTACACTTCTCAGGCACTTGGTGGCCACCAGAACGCCCACAAACGTGAAAGAGCCGCCGCTCGCCGCTCCTCCTACAACACCGCCACAACTGCACCGATCGCCGCTGCTAGTCCTCCTCCTCCGCCAGTGGAACATCATAATGACGTTGATCTTACGCTTCGGTTGTAATGATTTCGCTATATATATATATATATATGTGTATGATGTTGGTAGGTAGCTAACGTTTAAGTCTAATCAGTAAGTAGCTAGGGTTGGGACGTGAATGAATGTGATCGATGACGACTTCTTTGTTTGATTTGATTTCGTTTAATGTTCATGTCATTTCATGCGAGTAATACTTACTTTTTGGGTATAAAATGCAAGCAAGTGAAGTGATAATCATCCATATCTGGGACTGGGTGCGATGAAGATTTTTATGGTATAGTCATTGGAGATGGTTTTAAATTATTTAGTCTACTTGTTATCTAAATAGGTTATTCCATCTGGTTTTGTTGATTAAGGAGATGTTTATTTGGTTTGGAATATAGATTTAACATAAAATACGAAATTGAAAAATAGCTTCCTTTCATATCAAGAAATATTATTTTATACATTTTCTTAAACCTATAACTAACAAACTATTTCGCAAACACAATTTCTTTTTTTTTTTTTTTTTTTTGAACTGCTGAATATTATTTGCACACCCAAAATTTTACATCAACACCTCTATCAAGCTCATCAAACAGAAAACAAAAAGAAACAGACTACCAGTACAATTTCTTTATTATTCTCTCAAATTCAAACTCTCACACTGAACACATCCTGAATCTTTTTCAAAACTCAAAAAAGAGAGAAATAAAAAAAGAAACTGACCTTTTGTACTTTTTCAATATTTACGATTATTATTATTATTTCATAATAACTAGTAAAACTCCCTCATGCGTTGCGGGGAGTTCGGTTAGTATCGGTTTGGTTTACAATGACACTGTTACTCGTTATCAACAAAATAAAAACTAAAAAATAAAGTTATGATATGTCAAAAAAGATATCAACCAGTGTTTATATTGATCAAAACTATAAAAGTGAATATCTTGTTTGGCCGGAATCAGTTTGATTCATCACCAGTACCGACGCTCGCTATAGCTTACGATATAAAAAAGATACTCTATTGTGCTAATGAAGTTATTAAGAAAAGATCAATGATATTTGTCATGTTCGATTTTGAAATTAGCTTTATCAAAACATAGATTAAAAGAATCATGTCGCAATGCAAGACGACTGACAACTAAACTACACTCTTTTCAAGGTTGGCTGAGACAGCTTGCAAAGCTAAGACTACTTTCGAAACGATTGAAAAGTGATGTTTATATTAAAAAGTTTTTGGTTAATAATGCTTTCTTTTGAATTTTCTCTAATTATTACATCCATTGATTTTGATTTTTTTTTTAAATACAAGTAACGTAGGATTTTTAATAAAATACTAATGGTAATAGAAGGAAAAAATAATATAAAAAACCATTTTCAATACCTAATGGGAAAATACTTAAATCCAAGAGTCAACTTTTACATTTTACTATTTGGTATTCAAATTCTCAAAGCTTCTATTAATAAGTAAAAACTCAATGTGCATTCTAATGAATGGTTTGGTTGTTATTTGTGTTTTCAAAATCGGACCACTGATCAGTCGGGAACTGTACACTTAATCAATTGGTTCAGTTGAATCTATCTAAACCCTTTTATATATGAATCATTTTCATATAAATCACTCAGAATGGTTAATCGAACCGGGTGAACACACTAGATTTTATATATTTTTACTTTTTTTGGTGATTATTTTCCTTGCAAAGTCTTATTGACTACCCAGACTTTAAATTTATTTGTTTAAGACTTTATAATTTCATAAAGTATTGGAAATCAAAAGAAGGTAAAAGAATTAACTATTTATATATTTATATTTTAATATTTTATTTTATTTATGTTGACATCCGTTTGAACTAGTAAGGTGACCATTTCGACGCCGGTCTAATTATGAAAACATAGGTTGAAGACGAATGTCAAACAATTACATAAGAGTTTCTTGAAAACCAAAAATCTTGAGAGATAAGAGATGTAATGGCCTCTTTAGAATGAGGAAAAATTCTATGTGAATATGTGTCTTAATGACAAGAAAGAGTTAACTAAGTTGAGAATATTTGAACGGTGTATTTTGTATTCATCAAACTTTAACCGTTTTATGATGTGGAGAATAGAAGGATATGTTCTTTCAACATCATGGTTGTTAACGTATTATTATCTTCAAGTTGATTCAATGAAGCTAACATGTTATTTTTTTTAAGAAAAATAACATATATGTATCGATTTTTTTAAATAATCCCGTGCCCCTCGAAATCACGGGCCTTGTGCGGAAGTTCTCCCCGCACACCATAAGAGCCGCCCCTGGACGAAACCACTATAAGGTATGAAACTTATTCTACATTGGTTGTATGGTTAACAAATGTGAGGTTTATAGACCAAATAGGATCTTCCACTAAAAGACCCTGACATATAGAATATAAAAATTTCAAAGATTTACATCAAAATATAGGTATTCCATTAACCGAGTAATTTAAAACTACGGTTATCAAAAAGACATTTTGAATTTGTTTAACCATCGGATCATAGTTGTTCTGAAGTTTAACAAAACACAAGTGTTCGCAAATGTTATCAAGTTTAACAAAACGGAAGCATTATATTCTTGAGAGGTGTGCGGTTCTTCTCGTTGTTTGATCATTATTCGTCACCTGCATTGAGGATTACCTTTAACACGTTAATCACTCCGAACGTTAGTATATGTCACAAATAAATGTATTAAACGAACCTGCATAATCAAAATAATTAAAACATAAATTTGTTTGGTAGATTTTTCACTTTGTCGCGCTGCGCGACAAGGAAGTAACAAGCTTGCCTCGTGACACGGCAAGCCATAGTTGACCTTGAGCTTTGACTTGTTTCCCTCGCGTCACGCGACAAAGGAAGAGCATTCCTTTCGCGCGACGCAACACCCCTATTTTTCCAAAAAAGTTACCCAGGTGCAGGGCATTTCAAGCCTTAGTCAATTTTTCCCATTATTCGCTCAAAACTCGTCCAAAACAGTCCAAACCCATTATATTTGTTCGGGATTCATCCCTTAACATAATTAAACCATAACCTTTTTCCCGAAGTCATTATTCTTATGTTTTACGCTTCTATTACCCGGTTTGCGTTTATGTTCATTTGACCTGTTATGAAGTTTAAGCACTTAAGCTTAAATCTTCCGCATTCTTTTCATATGACCAATTCCTTTACGTTTTACAACCATGATTATAATCATGGATAGTAGCATGAACAACACCTTGGCTTCTACAACCCCATGGGACGTTTATACCTCGGTTTTATTTGTCTTTATACTAGTTTATAATCAAAATGGATCATGAATGACCCGTTTGGTTTGCTCTTGCGAATTCCATCACTTACGAGCAACCAATTTCACTTATAATCATTTTCTCAACTGTTCCTTTCAACAAAAATATTAACTAACTAAAAATAATTAATGTAACATCCAGCTACGTACCTTAAAGTTTTCCTTTCAAACGTGTGTCTGTCCCAGCTTGACTTCCAGAAGCTTCACTCAAGTTGCCTAAAGAGTTCAACCCAATCAACTTTAAGAACTCATAGCTCAAATCTATGGCATGTAAACTTGCCAACAATCAATCATAAAGTTCCCATCAAGGTTTTTCCATACATTATCTACATTCAATCTTTCACTTAAGCATTTTGTCAAACACTTTGTGGGCACAAATTTTATGCTACTTTTATTAACTCAAGTAAACAATATCAAACCATCTATTCTCAACTCATCAAGTCAATATTTTCAATATGATCAATTTAACATCTAGACTTTCAGTTTATTATGTAATGATGCATAAATTAACCATCATAATGCATGCATTCTATTCTTAAAACCCATTTGCATACACATGAATAATAATACAAACACTTAATTCATAACAATTGCTTCATAATTTCATCATTTAAATCATTCTATCAACATACTAATTAAGAACTTAACAACTCAAGTTCATCCACTTGTTTCTTATCACCAAAACCTAAATTACAACACACCTTATGCTTATCACGTATAGATGATTAATAATTTCGGTTCATGCATAAAATTTAAGCTTGATTCTTCTTTAAATTTATAGGATTTGATGGCTTAGGTTATGAGAGGTTTTCCCTCTCTCTCTTCGACACCCACACACATATGTGTGTGAGTTCTTTTTAATTTACTAATGTTAAAATATTAAGTTTCCCACTTTGGTCCATCAAGTATAGTTTTGTTATAAAAGGGCTAATATCCATTCTTTTATTACGTGTCATATAAATATACAAACACATATATTTATATTTAAGTCTATTGTTTTTGGGATGTTACACTTACCCTGTAGACTCGACATCTATCTCTATAACGCATATACATAAAAATCTTAGGGGACACATAACACAATTATAGGCAACCTTAATTTTTGTTTTTTCGCCTAAACCGTATGCCCATTTAATTTACACGCAAATCCTTACTCGTTTCAAATTTACCCGACTTTCTTTTCAATATTACATTTAATACATTCCTTATTTATTTTAATCAACCTCGCACGTTTTCATTATTTGAACTTTGCCAATTTTTTAAATAAAGTTTTAATTGACCGCTATTTTGTTTCTATTTTTCTAAATTTAAAAGTTGTGATTCCTATATTTCTCTTTTGTATTTCTTGATCATACATATTTAAAATAAAAAAAATCAAATTTTATTAATTTAAGCAATGGAATACAAATGTTTTAACTTTTTTTGAACGGTAAGGAACGACGTGCCAATTATCGTGATATCGGACGCTGTGGCCAAGGTCGACTACTCGACCCTCGCTAGCCCCTTGGCTCTCCCAGATACGCGGAAACCGACCTCCACCTGCCCGAAGGCACGACAATGGATTAATTGGTAAAACCTCGCCTCACATCCAAGATGAACCGGCACCACCCATATTCCCCCTACACATGTTTTAACTAAGTAGTAGGAGTAATAATAATAATTATATATATATATATATATATAAGGAGCCGCTAGAATAAGAACCACCACGAGTTATGAGAACCACGAGAACCGCGCCCCGCGGGTGGCCGTTGACCACGAAATTTTTTTTACACCTAGATCCGTATATTTTAAGACCGGGTGTAAATTTTGGGTTCAAACGGCGCGCCCGAGGGGGTAGTTTTTTACGCCCAAAGTTTGGTAAAAAAAAAATTAAAAAAACCCAAACTTTGGGCGTAAAAAACTACCCCCTCGGGCGCGCCGTTTGAACCCAAAATTTACACCCGGTCTTAAAATATACGGATCTAGGTGTAAAAAAAATTTCGTGGTCAACGGCCACCCGCGGGGCGCGGTTCTCGTGGTTCTCATAACTCGTGGTGGTTCTCATTCTAGCGATCCCCTATATATATATATATAGGGAGCCGCTAAAATGAAAACCATCCCCAGTTGTAAGAACCATAAGAACCACTCTCCACCAATCACATTAAAGGGCATTTTAGTCATTTGACTAAAATGTCTAATCCTCTTTTTCATTTGTCAGATCATTAAATGTCAATATCATTTGTCTCTCTCCTCTTTAATAACTCTTTCAGATCTTCACTCTTCACCATCTTTACCCTTTTTTCTTTCTATCTCTTCAAAATATAACCCCCCCCCCCCAACAACCATCATCTCTCCTTATTTTGAATCTGCAACAACCATCACCTCTCTCTCCTTATGATATGAACATGCAGCCGACAACCCTCCCACCCTCTCATTGATCGGCGACCGGTGGAGCCGGTTTCTATTCCGGCGGCTCTCCGGTCCGTCAACAACCACCAGTAACACCCATACCCCTGTTAATTGAGAATACGTGGCCAGCCACCATGACGGTGGCGGCGCACGACTGTAGCGACAAAGACAGAGAAGACATGAAGAAAGAGAGGTGAGAGAGAGAAGCACAGAGACGAGATAGAGAGAGAGACTAGAGAGAAGGAGAGAGATAGACGGAGGTTGGGAGCAGCGTCGCCGCTCACGGCGGCGGCAGTGAGGGGCGACAGCGGTGTTTCTAATGCCCGACGAATTTCCGGTAAGAATTTGGCTTCCCGTCTTCTTTCTTTCCTCGTTTCTTTTCTGATGCTTGAAGATGATAATGCTAAGCTACTGTTGATGTGGAAGATGATGATGTTTTGGTTTGGGTTTTCATCGGTTTCATCGGTCAAATCCAGCAGGTTCGGTTCTTAGAAGTTTCGGTTTGGGTCAAGCTGTTTTGGGTCAGATTATGGTCTCGGCTCAGGGCAGGTTTGGTTCGGTCAACCACGGGTCTCGGGTCTGGTTCGGGTTTGCTTCGTTTCCTTTTATTTCCTGAAGAATGAAAGTGATGTTGATCTTGTTGTGGCTGATGTTGTTTAGCTCAAATCTGAGTTATGTTCGGTTCGAGAATTAGTTTCGGCTCGAGTTCGAGGTTTAAACCGATCAGCTCATTTTCGTTCGGGTCTCGGTTCGGAAAGGCAGCGGTCAGCTCCGACGAGTGCCGCACACTAGCCCGTTCAAAACCCTTTGGTCAGTCTTTTATGCCACTGTTCGTTAATTTGATTCAATCGGTTTTAGGTCTTTGATATGATGAATTGGTGAAAACGTAGGGTGCACAGTTACCGATGGTGATTTATTTTGATTGGTGATAGGTGTTATGTGTTTTGTTAGGTTACATTTGTTCAGTTCATTGATTTTGATGCATTGTTGATGAATTATATCTGTTTTCAATTTTTATTAAGTTTAGCAATTGTGTAATTTTAAGCATTGATTGATTTATATACTTTCTGTCGTATTTTCAAGAATAAGAACTTCTTATAAGACCGTGCGTAGTGGCTCCATTTTGGGGCGTTCTTGTGCTTGAAAACGCCCAAACACGCCCAGGATAGCCCCCCGGGGCGGGTTTTTTTTTTTTTTTTTTTTTTTAATTTTTGGTGTTTGGCGTTGTATTTTCCACGCCCATGTTCAAAAGTTTTTGGCAAATTATGAATCGGTCAAATCGTTGTTTAAGCAATTTTTTTTACTGATTCTTGTCAGTGTCACGTTGGTTTGAATTGTTGTTAGTTGGAAGAAAAGGTTTCGAATAACTTGAAGAGATCGATTTGGTTGTGATTCTGTCTTCCGTTGTTTTCTGTGAATTGTCGTTAGTTGGAAGAAAAGGTTCCGTAAACTTTTTAATGTAAAACGTAAAATTTTTAACGTAAAACGTAAAAAGTTTAATGTAAAGCGTAAAAACGTAAAACGTAAAAAGTTTAACGTAAAAACGTAAAACGTAAAGTTTTTAACGTAAAACGTAAAAAGTTTAACGTAAAGCGTAAAAACATAAAACGTAAAAAGTTTAACGTAAAACGAAAAGTTTTTAACGTAAAACGTAAAAAGTTTAACGTAAAGCATAAAAACGTAAAACGTAAAAAGTTTAACATAAAAAGTAAAACGTAAAACCTAAACTTTTTAACGTAAAACTTAAAAAGTTTAACGTAAAACGTAAACTTTTTCACGTAAAATGTAAAATTGTAAACTTTTTCACGTAAAACGTAAACTTTTTAACGTAAAACGTAAAAAAATCGTGTGATAAAACGACGCCTAAACACGGGGCGTGAATACGCGGCATAGAAACGCCGTGAAAAAAACGAGACGTAAAAACGACGCGTAAAAAAACGACGCCTGAAAAAGCAGGGCGTAAAAACGGCGCGTTACAAAACGACGCGTGAAAAAGCCGGGCGTAAAAACGTCGTGTAAAAAACGGCGAACAAAAAAACGACGTGTAAAACGGGACGTAAAAAACGGGGGCGTAAAACGGGTCGTAAAAAAACGCACGTAAAAAAAGGGGGCGTAAAAAAACGGCGTGTAAAACGGGTCGTAAAAACGGGACGTAAAAAACGGGGCAAAAAACGGTGCGTAAAAACGGGACGTAAAACACGGCGCGCTAAAAAACGGTGCGTAAAACCGGGAATAAAAAACCGCACGTAAAAACCCGGTCGCAAAAACGGTGTGAGAAAAACGTGGCGTAAAAAAATGGCGCGTAAAACGGGCCGTATTAACGGCGCGTAAAAACGGGACGCTAAAACGGCGCGTAAAAACGAGATGTAAAAAATGAGGCGTAAAAACGGCTTGTAAAAACGTGACGTAAAAAACGGCGAGACAAAAAACGGTGCGTAAAACCGGGCATAAAAAGTTTTAAAGTAAAACGCATAAAAACGCCGCAAAAAAAAAAACGGGACGTAAAAAACGTCGAGTTAAAACGGGACGTAAAAAATGCCGCGTTAAAAAAACGACGCTTGAAAAAGTCGAGCGTAAATAACGGCGTGAAAAGCGACCCATTAAAAAACGATGCGTTAAAAAGCCGGGCGTAAAAACAGCGTGCAAAAACCGGCGCGCAAAAAAATTGTCTTTGTTAAAAAAAATTGAATTTAAAAATGTTTTTAATAAAAAAATGTTTTAAAAAAATAAAAAGTAATATAATAAAACTAAAAAGTAATATAATAAAACAAAAAAGTAATAAAAAAATAATAAATGCAAAAAGACAAAAAAAAACTATTTTACTAAACTACCCTTTTGTATTAAAATATTAAAGACATAATAAGACAAAATGTATTTAATATTAATTTTTGTTACTTTTAATCTCATCCATTTATCTTGTTGATCTAAAGGCTAGAAAGTGATTCCCATGATTATTACAACTAGATGTGGTTTTCATTTTAGCGATCTCATATATATATATATAGGATAAGGATCATGTGAGAAGTAGTAGGCTATTTGAGAAACTTGAGAAGCATTCTGGACCACACATTTTCCCTATGCAAAAAAAAATGTAAAAAAATGCAAAATTTTTTTTTCTTTTTTGGAAAAATCGCAGCTTTTTCTTTAAGGATTTAATTTTTTTTTTAAATTTTTTTTTTTTGGATTTATACATATGTGTATATTGTTAATCTTCTAACTATACATATATGTATATTGTCAATTATATATATATGTATATACATGTTTAAAATTGAAAAATAAGTGTTATTTAGGGTTTAGCATTAGTATTTAGGGTTTAGCATTAGGGTTTAGGGTTTAGCTTTATGGTTTAGGGTTTAGCATTAGGGTTTAGCATTAGCGTTTACTAATAGTATTTAGGGTTTAGCATTAGGGTTTAGCTTTTGAGTTTAGCATTAGGGTTTAGCTTTAACTTTTGGTTTTAGCTTTATCTTTAGGGTTTGCATTAGGGTTTAGCATTAAGGGTTTAGCTTTAGGGTTTAGTTTTAGCTTTAGGGTTTAGCTTTAGGGTTTAGCTTTATGGTTTAGCATTAGGGTTTAGAATTAGGGTTTAGCTTTAGGGTTTAGCATTAAGGTTTAGCTTTAGTGTTTATGGTATAAGGTTCAGGATTTATAACACATATTTTTTCAATTTTAAACATGTATATACATATATGTATAATTGACAATATACATATATGTATAGTTAAAAGATTAACAATATACACATGTGTATAAATCCCAAAAAAAAAAAATTGCATTTTTTTCACTTTTTTTTGCATTTTTTTGCTTAGGGAAAATGTGTGGTCCAGATTGCTTCTCAAGTTTCTCAAATAGGGTGGACTTCTCTTAGGATCCCTATATATATATATAGGATAAGGATCATGTGAGAAGTAGTAGGCTAAATGAGAAACTTGAGAAGCATTCTGGACCACACATTTTCCCTAAGCAAAAAAATGCAAAAAAAAGGTGAAAAAATGCAAAATTTTTTTTTTTTTTTTTTTTTTTTGGGAAAAATCGCAGCTTTTTCTTTAAGAATTAATTTTTTTAAAATTTTTTTTTTGGATTTATACACATGTGTATATTGTTAATCTTTTAACTATACATATATGTATATTGTCAATTATACATATATGTATATACATGTTTAAAATTGAAAAATAAGTGTTATTTAGAGTTTAGCATTAGTATTTAGGGTTTAGCATTAGGGTTTAGGGTTTAGCTTTATGGTTTAGGGTTTAGCTTTAGGGTTTAACATTAGGGTTTAGTATTAGGGTTTAGCAATAGTATTTAGGGTTTAGCATTAGGGTTTAGCTTTTGGGTTTAGCATTAGGGTTTAGCTTTTGGGTTTAGCTTTATCTTTAGGGTTTGTATTAGGGTTTAGCATTAAGGGTTTAGCTTTAGTGTTTAGTTTTAGCTTTTGGGTTTAGCATTAGGGTTTAGCTTTAGGGTTTAGAATTAGGGTTTAGCTTTAGGGTTTAGCTTTAGGGTTTAGAGTTTAGGGTTTAGCATTAAGGTTTAGCTTTAGTGTTTATGGTTTAAGATTAACAATATACATATTTTTTCAATTTTAAACATGTATATACATATATGTATAATTGACAATATACATATATGTATAGTTAAAATATTAACAATATACACATGTGTATAAATCAAAAAAAAAAAAAATTTTAAATATTTAATCCTTAAAGAAAAAGCTGCGATTTTTCAAAAAAAAAATTACATTTTTTTTTGCATTTTTTGCTTAGGGAAAATGTGTGGTCCAGATTACTTCTCAAGTTTCTCAAATATGGTGGACTTCTCTTAGGATCCCTACCCTATATATATATATATATATATATATATATATATATATTAGTGGTGGTGAGTGAGCATGAATAGTTTATTATTTTTGTACTTAGTGGTCTTTTTTTATTTGATATATACATTTAAAAATACATATTGAATCAATAAAATTGGGTGTTAGAATGGTTAAAGTTGTTCACTACTACATAATAGTAATAGACTCAAGTACAATCCTTAAATCCTCCACTTTTGAATGCTTATTTTTATATATTAATTTTTAGTGTTAATTAATAATTCCTTTTTATTTTTTAAATCATGTTTCCTTATCATTAATTTAAATTTTATAATAATTTATGTTTGATAACTTTTTCTAAAAACTTATGTAATTTTGCTTAATTTTTTTTCTTGACATTCTGGTATAAATTTTGTTAAAACGAAGTTGTGTTCAAAATAAAGTTTATATTTGATATTGTGAAACAATATAATGACAAACTGAATCGAACCGATTCTGACGGTTTGGTTTTTTTAAACAACACCCTTCATTTTCAAATAATGTTTGTTTTATATTATTACTAGGTTAGAACCCCGTGTATTACACGGGTTAAATAAATATAATTTTATATACTAAGTAATAAAATAGTTACATCTTTTAAAAACTCGTGTATTGCACGATTTGAATAAACACATGTCTTACACGAATAACGTAATCCGTTAACACATTTAGTCATCAAGATGTGTTTTCTAACAAAATGAACTTTGAGGTACTATTTACTTATTGTAACATGTCAATTTATTTTTTATTAGGTAAGAGAGTTATGTATTACATGGTTTATAACATTTTACTTTGTTTTTTTCTTTATTATTAGGTTAGAAACTTACGTATTACCTGATGTTGGGTAATCAGCAGAAAAAAAAAGAAAAGAAATATTTTAGTAAAAAATATTAAATATACAAGAGATAAGCTGGATATTATGATTTAATATTATTATTTCATTGGAGTGTAAAACGGGATAATGGGATCCTTTATTAGAAGTAGGATTTTAAATATACCATGTATAAAAAATATATATGTTCTACATGTATTGAATAAATCCTTTTAACGAAACAGTTGATTAAAATAAATATTTTTATTTTAATATGTGATTATCAGTTATACTTGTCCTTATCATCAATATATAAAAACAACTAAAACTACCAATTAAATAAAATATTTATCTTTATAAATATTTAAAACGCTAATATATTTTTTTTAGATTTTAATAATTAATATATGATTATAATAATTAATATATTATTATCAGTTATCTTTGTCTTTATCATTAAAATCTCTTCTACAAATTTTAAATTTAATATTATCAATAATTAACTTTCCATAATAAATATTTAGAAAAATATTTAAGACTGTCTTATAGAACGCCATGTGTCCCTAACATGGTTTCTTTTATTATATACTAGGTTATAACCCCGTGTATTACACGGGTTGAATAAAGAAAAAAAATTAAATAGTTAGTACCAAAGATTTTGTAATTATAAACCATATTTTTAGACGATTTATAATAAAGGGTGATATACATTAGGAGCATGTGACGTTTATTAAATTTATTCATTAAAAGTTAGATAAAGATTACCTATAAATAATATTTTAGTTCATGAGTAATTAAAAGATATCAAGTTATCAACTAATTTACAGAAAAAAATGAGCGGGAAAATAATTCTGAGGATGTATAGAAATACGACACGTATCCTCTAACAGAATCAATGCAACAGATTCATCAATTTTTGGTTCAAGTTTTCTTTTTTTATTAGCTGGATTAGTGATCAAAATGATGGGGGTTTTAGTTAAATTTGTTTTTTGGTTTTGTCACACTTCCAATGTGGCTAACTTATTATTCTTACAAGTTCATGATTGATCCATTTAGGAGTATAAATCTTGTAAAACTTTAAAGCTCGAGTCTGAACGACCGTTTTTGAAATGGATTTTGTGGTCTTGTAAATGGACCATAGACATATGGGTTGCGGTAATGATTTTTGTGGTCAAGTTATTGTTCACCGTATTTTACATCAGGATCAAAAGTGGAGCATTCTTTTCGAACAGAGCAGCTAAAATCCTTGTAATCGTCCAGAGAAGATGATCGTAGAACAGAGGGTTTGGGAGGGTTTGGAGAAGATTTTTGGGGAAGATGATAATATCTGAGCTTTATGAGGTCAAGGATCAAAAGGATATTTACTTTAATTAATTTAATTAATAATGTGTTATAATAAAATCATATTAACCATTGTGCCCCTGAGGAAAATGACAATATAACAGGATTTTATTAGACAAATATCAACTGATTTCATTTTTGGACCAAAATAACAATAAAAGTCAAACCATATGGACCCAGATTTAAAATGTTTGAGTTTTGGACTAAAATGACAAAAGTGGTCAAACCTCAAGGACCAAAATGACAATTTACTCTATTATATATAAAATACATGACACATGTTACATGTTTGAGTGGTCTAAATGGTAGTTATTATAATACATAAGTGAAGTTTAATACATAATAAGTTTTAAATAAATAACCGTAAGAATCGTATAAATACTTTTACTATAACAAACGTTAGTGCTGGTAGCAAAAGTAATTTTATAACAAACGTTATAAATAAATAATAATATATTTTATAGAACTTTATCCGTAATTTATTAAATGTTTGAAACATATTAAATTTAATAATTTAAATTAAATAATAATTATATACAATTAATGATTGTCTAGAATAATGACAAGTGTCATTTTATTGGTTTCTTTTATTATATGTACTAGGTTATAACCCCGTGTATTACACGGATTGAATAAATGAATTTTATATACCAAATAATAAAACATTATCTTTTTAAAAGCCTCCTTTATTGCACGGGTTGAAGAAATGTAATTTTATATATTAAATAATAAAATAAGTTATATCTATAAGAACCATATGTATTGTACGGGTTGAATAAATGTAATATTATATACCAAATAATAAAAAAATTATATCTTTAAAACCATTGTATTACACGGGTTGAATAAATGTAATATTGTTTACCAAATAATAAAAAAAAGTTATATTTTTTAAAACCCCCGTGTATTACATGGGTTGAATAAATATGATTTTATATACCAAATAATAAAAAATATATATTTAAAAAAACAAACGGAATTTTTTATATTTAAAGTAGGATAAGATTGAATATTAATCTGAATTACCGGATTTTTTTATATTTAAAGTAGGATAAGATTAAATATTAATCTTTATTTATTTAGTTAATATAAGATTGAAAAATCATATGATTGAATAGGTGGGAGGTTGTATGATGATAAATCGGTAATAGTGATTGTTGAACAAATTAACTAATCGAATTTAACATAAACATTTGTGATGTTAGGTGGATTTTTTTTAATTATTTGAAAGTTAATATCAACTTTGGAATTTGTATGAATTTTTATTAGATTTGATTAAATATTATTGATAATAAAAATTTGTATTAGATTAGATTTTAGATTTGATTAAAAAACACATATAAACTTATTCTCATTATCTTCGATTTATGTAGATCCAAAATGAGTAAAATTAGGAATTAACTCAATAAACATACTATTGAAATGGATAAAAACCCGTATACATAAAAACATGTGATAATATCGATATGTAAATTTAATTTAATACCCTTTATCAATAAAATTAAGAATTTATCTATAACATTTTAAAAAGCTTGCAATAATAAGAATTTGAATTAATTTAGATTAAATATTATTATTATTATTATTAATTTTAATCAATTAAATGAGAGAATAACAAGTGTCCTAAAACAGGTTTCTTTTATTATATAGTATAGATAGATGTATAGATTTGCCTTGGTTCGCTGCAACGCGCGACATCAAATTATTTGTTTTGTTTCGTTGTAACTTTCGACATCGAGAAATCTAGTATCATCTTTATTTTACTTGTTTTTGAATTATTATTATTATAATATATCACTTTGAAATTATTTAATTTATCCCTTTTTTCCCAACAAACTTCCTCATACCAGGAGATGCCAGATGTATGATGTCGACCATAACATAAATGATAAAAACACCCTTCCTTCCTTCCTTCCAGTTCCAGATCCCCTAAACTAAACTAAACTCATCCCAAATCTATTTCATCATCGATCGCCAGCCACTGATCCTTTCAAAATGAGCCATCAGCAGGACTACCCACCACCAGGTATTCCAATTTCTCACTTTACAATTTGTAACAGCAAACATCAGGTTAATTTATTACCCGTTTCGTTTCGTTTCTTACAGGATACGGGTCAGTATACCCGCCACCACAACACCCATCTGCACCACCTGCCCCTCCACCGCAGTACATGGGTTACCCGTACCCGGATCCATCAGGCCCAGGGTATACATATCCACCACCACCACCTTATCAAGCTTATTTTAATAATCAAAACTATCCTCCACCTCAGCCTCCTTATCAAGTTTACCATTGTGAACATCATCATGATTATCAACAACAAGATGATGGCTGCTCTTCTTTCTTCAGAGGCTGGTATGTAGTAGTAGTAGTAGTATATTCATAACTTATATGTTTCATCCTTTACATAACTCTTTTTGGGATGTAGGATTTATTTTACTGGGGGTTTAACCGAATTTTTAACAAGGGCGATCGGGATTTTTGCCTACAAGTTACACAAATTAATTTTTAAGAGCTGCTCTGCTACTAGTGGCGTTGGCGGAGCTTGAGATTTCCGACCATTGGAGTCTTAAAACATACTTTTATTTTTAAAATATTGAGAAAAAATATAGAGATGCTACAACGAGTCTTTAAATATATAAGTTTACTATTCATTTTCTATATAGTTAAGAGGAAAAGAATAAAGGAGTATTATTTAAGCGAATGAAGGTGAATCGGATGTTTAAAAGATGAGATAAGTTTTAGTTGAATTATAGAGAAACCAATATGAATGGTTTCGAAATTAGGTGATGGTTGGTTGATATGGAATTGGACATTTTTGTTTTGCAGTATGGCTGCTCTTTGCTTCTGTTGTGTCTTGGAAGAATGCTTTGGTTAGGGATGCATGCTACTATTGTTTCATATTGAGAATGCATGGGAATGTGTAATTTTGGTTTATATTATTACTGGTTTTATGGTGAACTTGGACGAGTTATGCGAAATTATTTATACGTTGTACATGTTTGGTTTTAAACCTTGAACTGAAATGGATAACAAGAATAAGTAATGTTTTGCTTTCATGCTACTATCATGCAATCCTATGTCTTTGTTTTTTTTTTTTTGCGTGGTGGCGTTAGTGTTAATCTAATAATCCTCGCATGAATACATCCGTCTCCGAAATGGTGGAACTAATCTTGACTCCAGTAGTGTGACGGTCCATGCAAGTTTGCAGGTTGTTCATTATAACAATTGGTGATCCTTCTGGTGTACTATATTGAGTGCGAATGTGCAAGCGATTGCTAACCTCTCACTATGATATTTAAGAGATCCTACTTTAACTTCCTGTTTACATTTTGAAGAATCACACTTGTGCCTTCTTCCATAAAACGTCAGCGGTTGGTTGATTTGTAATGTGAACGGTTTCTTCAAGGAAAGAGATGTATGGAATCGTGTTTTGAGTACAAGTCAAGAAAGGTATTGACACAAATATGCTGTAAACTAAGTTGGATTTCATAACAAGTGAATTAAGTTGGGCGTGTAAATGAATCCAACTTGTACGTGTTCATTTGTTCAACTTTAACTAAATGAACATGAACACTTAGGTTCTGTTTGTTTTTTCAGACGTAAAAGGTCTGTTGTCTGTGGACCACATCTGCAGGCATCTGCAGGAGAAGATGTGGACCAAATGTCTGCAGTCTGCAAGGAGAAGAGGGTTTGTTTTTTTTCCTATAAAAAGCTCTTCACACACAAGATCTATCTCTCTCTCTGCCTTCTCTCTCTCTACTCTCTCTCTACAATCCGTCACCACCACCGCCCATAGCACCACCACCACCGCACCACCTCCGCCATCACACCTCACCGGACCTCTCTCTCTGACGCTCTCTCTCTCTCTCTATCCGTGAACAGGGAGGTCGCCGTGAACAGGGCCGTCGTTTCCTCTCTCTCTGACGCTCTCTCTCTCTCTCTATCCCGCCTTCCTCTCTCTCTCATCGTTCTCTCTCTCTACGGTTCTGATGGATGTGGGTGTAAGGGGGTGCTAGGAGAAAGGGGGTTGGGTGTGTGAGTGGGAGGGGAGGAGTGGTGGCAGTGGGTGATGTGGGATGGGAGGAGTGGTGGCGGTGGCAGGTGAGAAGGGAAGAAGAAGACATGTGCAGATGTTTGAAGCTTTGTTTCAAAGCTTCTTTTTTAAGATGTTTGAAGCTAATTTAAGATCTGTTTGAAAAAAAAAAAAAAAAAACGGTCTTTAAGGCCTTATGTCTGCAGGCGGGCAGACATAAGCTTTTTGCAGATGTAATAAGCAAAAACAAACACCCCCTTAGACGAACAAATTTTCTTTTCTTGTATGGAGTTAAGCACAGGATTTAAATCTAAATGAGTGAATGGGATGTAAAACAAATTTGGTTCTAACATCTGTAGAGTGCTTTGGCTGATAAACTGATGGGTCTAACAAAGAGTTTTAAAATCTGAAATCAAATTTGTTTGAAATATGTAAATTAAAGAACTAAGGGTATGTACTTATGTTCATTCATTCAATTAAACAACCAATTGGGTAATAATGTTCACTTATATTGCATTGAGTCTCGAAAGAAAATCCGATTTGCTAGTTGTTTTTGGCTCTACTATTTTTAACACACACATCCACCCCTTTTTGTTTTTCCTTTGCTGCGATATATACACACAAAACAGCCGAGGCAAATGTGAGTAGCATAAAAAGCTTAACAAGCATTATTTCCAACACACATTTGGCCTTAAAAGAAAGCGAATCGGTTTCCCTTTCCATTGTTGCAAAGTGAACTTGTTTTATTAATTCCTTGATGACACCAAACTCGGACTCATTTTCCAGCACAAGACGACTATCAACCAAAAGGATGAACCATAAAAAGAACGTGGTCAAATACACCTCACATGACCACGTTGTGGTCATCATTCAGAAGCAAACAACTTTAGATAATCAAAGTCGACAAAAAACGTCCGGATTTCCATCGGCCCAAGTTCCACTACTAGCTTTTCAGGATCAACACCACCTCCCCTCACAATCTTCGCTTCTGATGAATCTTGCGTTTTCCAGTTTAACCTCTTCTTCTCCATCTCATCTCTTTCTTGATTACCAGATAGATTCATTTCCGTCACTTTGCTTATCTGGAAAAGAAATCACACAAATCAAAACGACAATCCTCGTTGGTATCAGCCGTCATCTATATAATGCAATAATACGTAGTTAAATACCTTTCTATTTGGGAATAACTTCTTCAGCTCCACACTTGCCATTACAGAATAATCTTTGTCCTCCCCCACCTATACAAACCATAGAACAAACACCCTTTAAGTATCATACAAAAAG
The DNA here is from genome assembly GCA_030545235.1 of Helianthus tuberosus. Classification (NCBI taxonomy): domain Eukaryota; kingdom Viridiplantae; phylum Streptophyta; class Magnoliopsida; order Asterales; family Asteraceae; genus Helianthus; species Helianthus tuberosus. Next base: position 116,724,075 of record CM060403.1, on the reverse strand, counting down.
TCACATGACAAATTACAAGGTTCTTCAAATAAAACATGTTGAAATTAAAAGAAGACCTCGTAAAGATGAGCAAGACGAAGGAGTACCGTTCCACTTTCAAGCTCCTGCAATGATCAAATACAATAGAGTTAACTTCGTTTTCGCTCCCTGAGGTTTGACATTTTAACACTTTTTCCCCAATAGTTTAAAAACTTCCAAAACACTCCCTGGAGTTACCATTTTGTCGCCATTTTGCTCCCTGATACTAACTTCATTAAATATTTCAGTTAAAAGTAAGGGCGTTTTGGTAACTTCACATCTAATCGGAAGGGTAATGTTAAAAAGGTGAAATTTTAGCTGCCAAACAATCTAAGACCGAAACAACGAACAATCAGGGCAATGTGTACCTGTAGAGTTATAATTGCTGTGTTGTTAGGCAAGCTATAGGATGCATCAATCATCGAGAAGGATGATGCATGAGAACTTGTCCAATCATTTCCTTCCTGCAAGAAATATATATATATATATAAGACACATGAATACACACGTATAGAGACCCAAAGGATACACACACAAACAGAGGGAGCAAGGCTACTCAAGAAAATCATATTACCTGTTCTGCAAATGCTAGAAGGAGTGGAGAATAAATTTCTTGACCAAGTGTGCGACGCCACTTGGCTCCATCTCCCTTGGGATCGATTCTAACATAATACTTGCCTGTGAGCTACAAAACATCATACATGAATACACGTCTCGCAAAGGAAAGAAAATGACTCGATATTTAACTTTTTTTTTCCTTTTTTATATGAACAAATATTACTATTATACAACATGCTTACAATCAAGCCCCTGCAATCATCGACGACACATATTGTCTCGTTTAGCACCTCACCAACACCTTTGGCATCATCGAATAATAGCCTCCTGCAAAAACAAATTAAAGAGACCAATAAATTAACTTGTTAGATATTCTTCTACAAGATTAGCCTATCACTTGATGATGGAAAATCATACCTATGGAGCATTAGTTCTATTTGACCATCTACTAAACTCGAGCCACCTACTGCACGATCTACTAACACCGAAAGTTCGGTACTTCCGTCCTCAACATAAGCTCCAAGGTTTATCTAAGCAACAAGTCAAAACAATAATGAAAAAGCCAAAAAAGTTACTGAATATTATGAATTATTATATGAGCACGTACTGGGTAGTAATTTCCAGCAACTGGCTCATTAACTTCCAGATCCCAGTCAGTTCTGTAATCGAGAACCTGCAAACCAGTGATTTATATCAGGCTAATAGTTTAGTTGACTCAACTATTAATCAAGAGAGGAATATTAATATACAAATATAGCCATATATAAATACCCTTTTGATGAAGTCTCTCCCGTTAGAATCGGTATAGAATGTCTTGTTTGTCTTTAAGCTAGTTGTGATCTGAGTAGTTAATTCTTTCCCAACACCATCATCTATAGGTATAGGTCCAAGCTAGCACCAAATTGTAGAAATATGTAATTAGATGATATGCACTTGTTACTTACATCATAGACTCAAGCTAACACAAAACTTACCATAAACCCCATTTCAGCATGCTCCTTATCTTTGTATACACGAGTGACCTGTGTGCAAGAGCTTTATATAAAACATGAAATTGGCGATAATATGCTACACCTTCAACAAGCAAATACCTGATGTATCCACGGCTTGGTCTCTTGATGCAGCTCATGCAATAGTGGACCCTTTATAACTCTAAAAACTTTCTGTAACAAAACTTGCAAAATGTAATGGAGTTGTTATGTTAATCACCCAAAATAGGGCAACAAAAGGAGAATGCTTACCTGTCCTGCAGGTTTTATTGGAAACTTGCCATTAGGACGGAAGATGTATGCTCCAGAGGCCTTCAAAAAACAAGAACGATTTCAGAAGATGAACAAACTTTATTTATAGACAAATTTCAATCTACCTGATTTGTGCTATTGTGCCCGGCATAGTAGCTGTATGAGTATTCATAGGGTTCTTCAACCTTGAATCGTGTGCCAAAAAAAAAGGTGTTAATATTACGTTTAATAAATATAATTTGGTTTAGTAAATTATAAATACCATGGTTCTGTTATTGATATAATGTGTAAGCTTTTCCTCCTCTGTATCAAAATGCAGCTTTAAATTCCCACTACCAATAACTGCAATTCTATCACCAGTATCTGAAGTAAAATTCCACACGGTTGCAATTGTTGCACTTGTATCTGCTAATCATTATCACAGGTATCATATATTCATATTATCTCAACTTCTGGACAACTTAAATTACAAATTGTAACAACAGATTCAATGAGTTGACCTGTGTCTTTGGCAGTTGAGACAATGTAGGTACTGAAACCGAGAGGTGGTACAGATGCCGTAAACGCAAGCCAATAATGCGGTGTAGTACTTGGAGTTTTACCGGTATATGCTTGAACATGGTAATACCTATTGTCCAATGGGGTGTTGTGTATGGGAGTAAGCTGTGATTCAATTTCTTTTCCGTCTGAATCCCGGACCATTACTTCATGTGAAGTAACCTGCAGCAACTTCGCATTATATCAAACAGCCAAGACATTAAAAGTCAAAGTAAAAAGTCAAAGTAAAAAAGTCAAAGCCTAGATCAGCACGCACTGGAAATTGGACAACTTCTTCTCTCTTCCATCCTATAGGGTTGTAGACAACCACCACCTTTAAAGATAAGAAAGATTAATATGATAGTTATATAGCATCAAACAAATATAAAGTATTAAATAAAACAGAGGAAGATTATGCTTACCAAACTCTTTCCATCACCGAGAACAGCTTCTGATGGAGGACAATAAGTTATGTTAAGGAGAGGACACTGAAATTATCAAATTACGAATTAGTCATTGGACATATTTGTACTCAAAATTACTAATAAATACCTGCTGAAACGTGCCAACTGATTTTAATGCTGTTAAAGACGCCAACGAAGAAGCAACGACTTCCTCAGCTTCTGCATAGCCCTTTGAGATACGCAATGCATAATCAGAAGCCACGTGTTGCCTTTGTGTACCGCTAACCGCATCGTGATGTTGAGCGATTGCAAGAGCATCGGCTAGCGCATCTGTATTTGGTCCGGAACTGTTCCTGCCTTTGTAGAATTCTAACTGCCTTGCTGCCTGAATTTGTATCAACGTGAGTGAACTTAATAGAACATATGTATTATTAGAAAAAAGAAAAGAGTTTTGATATAACTTACCGTATAGTAACCACTGTTTGTCCTGACATAACCTTTAAAATTTGGCCTGCTAGTAAAGTATCCAGTCCAATAGGTGTTTGCTTTATCGGCATATCTAAAAGTTTTCACTTTGTTATTTTAGAAATAAGATGATGAAGAGGGTACAAGGTATCAAAGTGTTTGACATTGAAGGATAACATTGTACTCACGGGAAGAAGTCATCGGTTTTAAGAGGCCATGTTTCATTAGCTACATATTTTGCATCTGTGTAAATGGATGGGGTAGAATATAGTGCATTCACACGCCCATCCTTAACAATAACAACGGACTTATTAGTTTCTTCACAAGTAAGTTTCACAAAAGCAAAGATAAAGAGTATGTAAAGAAGTAAACCGCATTCAAATATAAGGGGCAATACCAGGTTAACGTAATGTATAAATTTGTCTATCTGCCTGAACCATGAAACTGCATATTGATAGCGAAAGTCGGTTCCCATTGCCCACATTATATGGTTTGTCCTTGTTACATTAGCCTTTAACAAAAATAGAAACATAATTAATTATATCACTATTTATAAGTCCCAGTGCATCTAACAGAGATACAGGTTACATACTTGAGCAATGGCAGCGGCTACAAAATCATTGACCCGTTCTTGAACATTGTAGTCAAAAAGGAGATGATCGTCCTACAAAACAGCATAAGCAAGCAACCAAGCAAAAGAATCAAACATAGAAACCAAAGATCAGACAAGTTAAGTGTGTTTAATGTCTTCACCTGAATAGGTGGAGATACATCATTTATCTCAAATGTGAAACCATCCGGGGGATCATAATGTTTGGGAAATATACCGGTAAACAACTGCAAGTCACCACAGAGAAACATCGTTTACCAAACACTTAAACCTTAGCACCTAACTAACAAACAATATATCATCAATAGCAAGCAATCAAAGTATGCAACATGCCTGTGAAGACGAACCAAGAGACTTGGAACCCCGCCATACAACCTCAAGAGTCTTTTCATTTTTCCTCTTTTCCCTATCTTGATAATCCATTCGAGCAAAGAACAGTGAGTCAAACCCCACCTTCAACAAAAGGGAAGTACAGCATATCAAGTAAACATTCACATCCCTAATCTTGAATCAGTTGATCAAAGTGTATTATTATGTATACCTCAGCTCCTAGCAAGTAAGCTTGAACTGCAGAGTGACCGAACGGATCGATCTGCCAACCAACTCTCGGCTTTTGACCAAACTCCTTTTCTATAAACATGTGTCCCAAAGTAGTCTGATCAATCAAGTCTACGTAATGCGGTGTGGCCTCATCGTGCATACACATTCCCCCATTTCTTAAAACCACAATCAAAATTAGGGCTAACTACAATACTAATACAAGAAAATCAAAAGCTCAAAAGTAAATCAACACACATAAATTCAAGTTGACCGTTATTAACAAGCTCCTTGACCTTATCCTTAAGTATCTCACTCTGCTGATTCCACCATCGCTGAAAAAACGCCTGCAGAAAACAATATTAGATCATATCTAATACATTGAAATGTAAATATGGCTATTATATAAAGCCTTGTCTTGTAACCCTAATCAATACAATATATACATTTAATTAACAAAATTCAGTAACCTAATCACAAATAAGATAAGGAGAGCTTAGCTTACGATTTCAACGTAGATGAACTTGCGATTTTTGTCATCGAGCAAAGCGGAAATGACGGAATCCAAGACGTTTTGAACACAGGCACCCTGTGTAAATGTAATGAATGAAATCAGACAGTTAGTTAGTTAGTAGTGATCATCATATGCATAGATAAAAAGGAGTTGAGTTTACTCGAATGGAGTTATTAGCACCGGTGTAGTACTGATCGACGGTTTTGAGCCAGCCTACGTCATCATGAGAGTGAGGTACGAGATGAACATTGAGTTTGTTAGGTTGTATTGTGTGAGAAGTGTCATACACCATATACTTGCAGTCAATGGTGCAGATGAGTAAGAGGAAGAAGAGTGAGATATTGAGTAACGGCTTCATCGTCTCCGGTGGCCGGATTTGCAGCATTTGGTCAGTCAGTATAGACACTGGTCGTTTCGGTGTTGTACAAGTCAAATAGGTACTACTATGTAATAATTATAATAAATAATAATAATCATAGTTGAGTAAAGGTAACGTTAACCATGGTATAATTATGTTATTTTATTGATAAAATATTTGTGCACCTACTTGTCTACTTTGAATAATTGTGGATAAGATTAAGGTATTTGTTGTTTAAACTATGAGTCAACACATTAAAAGATATGTATTTTACAAGTTCTTCGTCTATTATGATGACTAGGTTTTTACCCGGGATTGCTTCCCAGGCTCAGGAAAGTTATTTAGATTAATTACTATTTGTTATTAATAAGACCACATTACATCAACCATCTCATTCGATTCAACAACATTGTCTTCAAATCACCGAATTAGATCATGAACCCATATTAGAGGTTGTTAAGATCTGAATTTCTTTTTGATTGTGTTTTTGTTTAAGAATTAAGAAGATGAACAAGTAATGCAGCAGAATTAAAATGGAAATAAACTTTGCACACAATCAAACAGGAGAAATGCTTTCAACACATATTTTAACATCTAGGAAAACATTGGAATAGGTACAAGTGGCAGTGATTGTGTGGTTGTTTGTGGTGGTAAAGTGTCATCATCTAGGACAACATTGGTTACCCTTCTACTTTTGGGTTTAGGAGAGGTTGGGGTTGTTTTGATGGATTGAGTGGTAGTGATTTGAGTGGAAAGTTGCTGACTAACAGTTGTTGGAACAACTGGTGTTTCAACCACTGAAGCGGTAAGACCCGGGTGCAAACACAGCTCGATTATTAGAAAATCATGCATAACATATATTGACAGAATATATAGATATGTGTATAGATATTGTACCAAAACGTGTTATTTCTTATAGCTAAAAGACAACTATAAGTAAATATAAAAGATATTTAACATACATAACATATATTGACAGAATATATAGATATGTGTATCGCTTGATCATTTAAACATACCTTTGCCAATATTACAATGCTGAAAATGAAAACAATAGTTGACTATAACTATCAGTGAATAGCCTATCAGTGGATTAAAACACTAAGCTTTAACAACAGTCATTATATAAACAATGATTCAAGAATCTTCCTTCTCCAAAAAAAAAACAATATTTTAACCCATCAGTCATTTCAATCCCCTTCAACCTCCACAAAACACTATTTTAACCCAACAGTGGTTTTAAACCACCATTTTAACCAAACAGCGGTTTTAACCACAGTTTTCTGAACAGTAGTTCCAAACATCTGTGGACATCAATCTGTTGACCAAAGTCAACAGATGTATCAACCACTGTTTTATTTTCAAACATATGTTCCCAATAACAGAGCTTTGATCATTTAAACATACCTTTGCTAATATTACAAGTTTTTACACTCTCAAACCTAAATATTTATTTACTTAATTTAAATAACAAACATGGTTAATAATTTTAACACAACTAATTATATAAAAACTACAAGTGTAAAACAGAGGTAACTATATAATAAACAAAATTGTTGCAACGATCAAAATTGTTCAACAAAACTATGGATGGTTTTATCCGGCATGTCGAGACTGTAACAAGAAGGTGTTGACCAAAATTGAGTACTTACAATATGCTAAAACCATTTCTGATGAGGTCATGAATCTGTCACCTGCTTCATTGGTTTGTCCGAAATGCGATAAAGAATGCACATCGATAACCATAAAGTAAGTTAACGTCTGATCTTTTTATGTCCAGAACTGCTATGGTTTTTGTTGTAATTTACTTGGCATTTATTACAGGTTCAAAGTACATCTGAGAGTGCAAGATGAAACTGGCAGCGTTTCGTTTGTGATGTTTGATAAAGATGTAATGAAGCTTATTGGTTCAACTGCAAATGATATAAGGGAACGCCAAGTGAAGCTCGATGATACTGAAACTTTTCCCCATGAAATATCACGGTTGGTCGAAAAGAAGTTGCCGTTTAAAATTGAAGTTTCTGATTACAACCTTAACCATGACTACCACGTCTACACTATCCAAAAAGTATGTGATGATCCGGACATAATCGCTGAATTGGTTGCTGGTAATGGAAATGCTCTTGAGGTTGCTGATGAGGTAAGAGTTTTTGTATATCTTATATTGATTTATTTTTTTCTTTCCAATTTTTGTAGTTTAAATATCTTAATTAAATTCCCTTTTGGTAATATTTTGATATTAGGTGTTTAGTCAAGAAGGTTCAGAAATTAAAGCTGTTCAATTATCTGAATCCTCACAGATGGCCGGTGCTGATATTTCAAAGGTGAATAAGAATTCTATAGTTTTGTTTTTTGGTTGAGTATAGATTATATTTACATTATTTGATACCTTAGTAGTTGTTTTGTGATTTAATTGAAGGATGTTGTATCTGTTATGGCCGACTCTTCCGTTGTCGAAGCCGAGAAGGATTCGGCCACCAGTCCTAATGGTAAACGTTCGTTGCAGGATGTGGAAGGTCAAAATGTTGGGGAACTCTCTTCTAACAACAAAAGGGGCCGGAGGAAGCCATCTAGGCTTAACACTTAGCTTCTTTCACGTCATTATATTTTGATGTTTAAGCAAACCTATGTTTTTAGTATGTACTTAAGTATGTGGTTGTTTGAAGTTTGGTTGTCGTTGGTAAGTGTTAAACTACTCAAACAGTTGTTTTCTATGTTTTAGATGTTGGTAACTTATGAACTTGGAACATGTGGTAAACCATTATGTGGTTTACTTTTTTGTATTATGCTGGGAAATATAATCTTTGCTTATAATGTGTGTTTTGATTTGTGAATATAGTATATGAGATGTCTAAATTAGTTTGACACAGTCTAAATTCTCCTTTTTTAATATAGAGTTTGAATGTATCTTCAGTAGTTGTTGTACACAAGCAGTACTTAAGGGACAGCAGTTGTAGTATACAAACAGTGGATGAGGGCCATCAGATATTATATCCACTTTAAAGGGGAAAGTCTAATGCAAACAGCTGATTATGATGAATCCACTGATGTGAACCAGTTTTCGCTCTTATTATCTGTTCCTCTTTAAGCACTGTTACATATAACTACTGCTAGCTAAACACTGATACTATTACAATAGACACAGTAAACAACTGTATTTTCAGTCCACTGCTTCAGTCTAAGCAGGGCTTTGGTCTTTAGCAGCACTTGAGTTAGGGCAGTAGATTAAATAGCAGGACTTTGTCTTCAGCAGTTGTTGTACACAAGCAGTACTTAAGGTTCAGCAGTTGTAGTATACAAACAGTGGATGAGGGCCATCAGATGTTATAACCACTTTAAAGGGGGAAGTCTAATGCAAACAGCTGCTTATGATGAATCCACTGATGTCAACCACTTTTGTCTCTTATTAGCTGTTCCTGTTTAACTACTGCTAGCTAAACACTGATACTATTACAATAGACAAAGTAAACAACTGTTTCTTCATTCCACTGCTTCAGTCCAAGCAGGGCTTTGGTCTTTAGCAGCACTTGAGTTAGGGCAGTAGATTAAATAGCAGCACTTTGTCTTGAACAGTTGTTGTACACAAACAGTGCTTAATAGACAGCAGTTGTAGTATACAAACAGTGGATGAGGCCCATCAGATGTTATAACCACTTTAAAGGTGAAAGTCTAATGTAAACAACTGCTTATGATGAATCCACTTATGTGAACCATATTGTTTGGCTCTTATGAATTAACACTGAATAAGCTTTTGACAAATGTTTTGAGCATCTGCGGTTCTGATGAAAGGAATGATTTAAAGTCTAATGCAAACAGCTGCTTATGATGAATCCACTGATTTGAACCAGTTTTGGCTCTTATTATTGTTCCTCTTTAACCACTGTTACATATAACTACGGCTAGCTAAACACTGATACTATTACAATAGACAAAGTAAACCAATGTTTCTTCATTCCACTGCTTCAGTCAAATCCGGGCTTTGGTCTTTAGCAGCACTTGACTTAGGGCAGTAGTTTCTAAGGGGTCCAACGAATTCCTAATAAAACCAAGACAAGAATGTTTAGAAACATGTAGTAGTTAAATCCATATAAATTTCTTGGTTCACATAAATTATCGGACAAGGTGACTCGGTAAAAATCTATCGTTAAACTTCAACTTCAAAATATAAATCTTGTGGATCGCGTTGTAATAACTTTATTGAAGGAATCAATATATTGGTAAAACCAAGACAAGGATGATAAAAAAATATGTAGTATTTAAATCCATATAAATTATGGATTTTTCAGTTTCACTTGGTTATATTTTTTATACAAAACCAAAATTTCTGGCCCATAAGTTGTGAACCATAAAATCCTGTCAAAGGCCCACAAAATGAATCAGGTTTGTTAAATCACCATTTCATATCGTCCGCTATGTTTATAGCTTATTTTTCGACTGAATCAAAGTGAAGATTAAAAATTAGCGCGAAAAACTCAACTTATAATTCAAGACACTCTTAGTTTGGAAGCAATCGATGAACACTAAATGGTAGGTTTTTCTATCTCATTTGTTTAAATCTATTATCAACATTTGATGTGATCATCCACTTATTTAGTTAGCCCTAAATAATCACCTATAGCTAGCCCTAAATCACACATATGTGCTCAATTCTTATGTACAGTTATGGAGAGTAAAAAGAATTTTATACCAAGATATAGAGAGTATTTTCCACAGTGCAGTCCCCAACAGTCCAAAGAATCAAGGAAGATAAGAAAGTCTATCTTGAATAAGCGTAGAAACAGAGGTGTGGTTCAATTTGTACAGACACCTCCTATTATTGATACACTTCTGGGCAATGTTACTATCACAAAAAACGATAATGGAGGTATGTTTTTTATGGTCATTTTTTTAAATAAATATATATATATGTAATGTTATATTACCTGAAATCATTTTCTTGATATATATCAACAAGTATTATCAAAAGGTGTCTGCGAAGCTTCAACTCTACATTACACACCATGCAGTGTAAATCAGAAACAAACGATAATGTCGTTGGAATGCTCTTCTAAAAAATGGGTAAACAACTCTTGTGCTACTTTTCTAATTATCCTACAACATGATTGTTGTTGTTTATTGAATATGTCTATGTAAAATATGTGAAAATTGTAAGTGTTTGTAGCATAAATTAACCAAATCTCTTCATGTACAGCATGTCACACGCCCGACAAGTTAGATCGAACATGTGTTAGTACAATTCCTCTGACTTCATCCAGTCTTGGTAAGGTTATAAATCTTATTTTTTTAAGGTATGCTATCCGATTTGACCTTGTCCCTTTGTTTGGATTTTAGGACAATCTGGAAAGGCTAATTATGGTGTTTATCACCCTAGAAAGAGGAAACAAAGTTTGAAAACCATGGATATAAATAAATTTGATTTATCCATTGTAGCTGATTTAAGCAGGGCATCTTCAATGGTCACTCCTCTTCAATCATCAAATCATAAAATTGATAGCACTCCATTAACGGATATTACAAACTGTATGCTATATACACTTTTGTTATTACAACGCGATCATTTATTGAATGTTAATGTAAGTTTGATAACATTTGTAAATTTTGTCTTGCAAGTGGATCGTCTTACAGTAAGGTCCCGTCGAAGTGATATTCCAACTCCTCAGAATATTGACATTAGAACTTCTCGACAGTTGCCAAAATGTTCCGTTGTAGTGTTTAATGGTATGTGTTTTACTTTTAATGCAAAAGTAAATATAGGTTTCTGAGTCACTATATTTGTCGAATCTATTGCTTATCTTCCTATCTGTTGTAACCGATGTTAATTGGCATTTCCAAAATGAAACGGCAGGAAAAGAAAATTCCTACCCTGGTGAAAGGTCTAACTTTGATGATCCCGATTCAGAGGATTGTTTACCATCTTCTATCGTAAAAAAAGATTTACGGAATTGCAAGAGGTAAATACCCTCCTTAAACTTATCAAAGTATCTTTCCAAATAACAGTTTAATCTCCTAATATTTCACTTATATAATCGTTTTTTTATCTGCCTATATAATTTTGTAGAATACGTTGATCATGGAGATGCTATTTTTGTATGTTCTTACTGTCATGCAATGATTAGGAAAGATGAAATGCTTAGGGGTAATTTGCATTCTAAGAAATCTTCTTTTTCTCTTTGTTGTTCGAACGGAGACGTTGAATTGCCTTCGTCACCTGCTCCTCCTCCACTGCTCGAAAGATTTTACAAAAGAGTTACTCCTGAAAGCCGCAATTTCATGAATAACATTCGAGCATATAACATGGTGTTTTCCTTCACATCCCTTGGTGGCAAGGTTTCTAAAACTTTTCAAAAAACCAAAGGTCCTTATGTTTTTGGACTGCAAGGAAAAAATTACCATCGCATTGGTAGCCTGCTACCGAATGATGGTGAAGAGCCCAAATTTTCACAGCTTTATATTTATGATTCCCAAAACGAGGATTTTAATCGTCAAAAGGCTGTAAGGTAAATTAAGCATTCAGTAAATTCTGATTTATGTCAAGTGTTTTATATATATCTGATCTATACAATAATGTTGTTTTTTACACAGTGTCGAGCAAGCTTCGAAGACAGACACTAAACAACAACTTGATCTTGCCATCATATCGAGTCTTAAAAAAATGTTGGATTCATGCAATCCACTTATGAAGTCATTTAGAATGGTACGAGATTGTTTTAAACAAAATTATTGGCAGAATGTAAGACTCAAGCTCATTGGAGTAAGGGATAAGGATGGTAGAATTTTTAACTTGCCTACTGCTGAAGAAATTGCTGCCTTAATAATTGGTGATTTTGATGGAGCATTTGATAAAAGGGATATCATAGTTCAAACAAAATCAGGTGATCTTCAGAGAATCAGTGAGCTTCATCCCTCTTATCTTGCATTGCAATATCCACTTATCTTCCCATATGCAGAAGATGGATTTAGACTTTGTATTAAACATCGAGGTGTTTCAGTTGATTGTGATATACTTAGAACCAGCACCACAATGAGAGAGTACTTTAGTTACAGAATACAAGACAGATCCAACCAATTTTCGTTGTTACTCAATACCCAAAAGCTATTCCAACAGTTTTTAGTTGATGCGTATACAATGATAGAATCTGCACGGTTAGCTTACATAAAGACACAACAACCCAAACTTAGAAGTCAAACGTTTAAGAATTTAAATCAAAGTGTTCAAAGTGGCCAAAGCGAGGCGTCAAACTGTGGAAAACGAATTTTGTTGCCATCTTCATTTACCGGTGGAGCGAGATATATGATGCAAAAGTATCTAGATGCTATGGCAATCTGCAAAGATGTAGGATATCCGGATCTCTTCATAACAATCACTTATAATCCCAATTGGCCTGAGATTTATAGATGTTTAAAAGACAAACGGTTGAACCCTCAAGATAGACCGGATATTATCGCACGGTTATTCAAAATTAAAATCAATCATCTAATTCAAGATTTCAAGAAACATAAATTCTTTGGTGAGATACAAGCAAGTAAGTCATTGTAAATTGTTTTAATTAATTTCTCAAATAATACTTTTACTAACACTTTTTTGGATGTAATATTTCAGTTATTTATACAATCGAATTTCAGAAACGTGGTCTACCTCATGCTCATGTATGTTTGTTCTTAAGTGCCAAGAGCAAATTTCCAACGGCTAAAGAAATCGATTTGGTTATTAGTGCTGAAATACCTGACAAAGAGATGGATGCTTCACTGTATGAACTTGTCAAACAATTTATGATCCATGGTCCTTGTGGTACAGATAATCCTTATTCTCCATGCATGGTTAATTTAAAATGTTCGAAGAAGTTTCCGAAAAAATATGTAGATGAGACTTGTGTTGATTCTAAAGGATATCCTGTCTACCGACGTCGTCAGTCATGCAACACAGTAGAAAAAAATGGCGTCTTACTTGACAATAGGTTTGTCATTCCGTACAATGCTACGCTACTCAAAAAGTATCAGTGCCACATAAATGTTGAGTGGTGTAACCAAACAGGATCCATCAAATATCTCTTCAAATACATTAATAAGGGTCCGGATAGAGTGACAGCTTCTGTTTACGAAAGTACTACCACTGCTAATGTGAACCCTCAAAACAAGGAAATGACAGATAATGAAAATCTCTCAAACGAAACAGAAGTAGATGAAGTTAAAGCATATCTTGATTGTAGATATATTTCAGCGTGTGAAGCTGCTTGGAGAATCTTTAAGTTTGACATACACTATCGGTTTCCGTCTGTTGAAATATTACCTTTTCACTGTGAAGATGGTCAGGCTATTGTTTATGACGATAATTCAAACTTGTGTGACGTGGTCAATAACCCAACTGTGAAAATGTCTATGTTCACAGAATGGATGAAATGTAATCAAACGGATGCATTTGCTAGAACTTTGAAGTATATAGAGTTCCCCAGATACTTTGTATGGATACGCAAAACATGAAAGTGGGTACGTAGAAAAAAACCTTTTGGTGCAGTTGGTAGGATACATTATGTACCTCCATCACTTGGTGATTGTTATTTCTTGAGAATTTTATTGAATCATGTTATAGGATCAATGAGTTTCAATGATATAAAAACAGTTGATGGAAAAATATATCATACTTTTAAAGATGCATGTTTCGCTCGCGGTCTGTTGGACGATGATAAGGAGTATTTAATGGCCATTAATGAAGCAAGTACATGGGCTACTTCTGATTTCTTGCGTACATTTTTTGTAATGCTCTTGATGTCAAACTCCATTTCTAGGCCGGGTATTTTCTGGATGGAAACAAAATCTCTATTATGTGAAGATATATTATATCAGCAACGGAGGATTACTGGTATTCCTGGTAATTTTAAAAACTTAAATAAAATTTCAGATTCCATTTTAGTTTAATCAAGTATTTAAAAAATCTAATTACTAAACATCTGTTATATTTTTTAGATTTGGTTCTTAAAGAGGAAGAGATTGAAAACATTTGCTTAGCACATATCCAAAAACTGTTACTTGGTTATGGAAGTACGTTAAGCAACTTTACTGACATGCCAAATGTTCCTGACAACTACACTTTAGCATTGAACAATCAATTGATAATGAAGGAACTTTCGTATGATCGGGCTATCTTAAAAAAGGAACTTGCAGCTTCCCTAAAATCTTTAACTGATGAACAGCGAAAAGTATATGAAACCGTCATGAATGCAGTTGTTAAAGGAAGTGGAGGAGTTTTCTTTCTGTATGGTTACGGTGGAACTGGTAAAACATTTCTGTGGAAAACATTTGCAGCTGCGTTACGTTCCAATGGTGAAGTTGTGTTGAATGTTGCATCCAGTGGTATTGCATCACTTCTATTAGATGGTGGTAGAACGGCTCATTCCAGGTTTGTAATTCTTATAAATGTTAACGAGGATTCTATATGCTCTATTGAACCAAACAGTGAGCTAGGAGGCATATTTAAAGAAACCAAGATGATAATCTGGGATGAAGCGCCAATGACACATAAGCATTGTTTTGAAGCTCTGGATAGAACAATGAGAGATATAGCCCGTTCCAGTAATCCTTCCTTGCAGAACAAACCTTTTGGTGGAAAGATTGTGCTTTTTGGCGGTGATTTTAGACAAATCCTTCCAGTCATTCCAAAAGGTACCAGAAGCATGATTGTAAATTCTTCATTGAATTCTTCTTATATATGGCAGGATTGTCAGTTACTCAAGTTAACTGAAAACATGAGGTTAAAAATGGGTACCAAACCAAGTAATTTTAACGAGACCAAGGAATTTGCTGAATGGATTTTAAAGCTTGGTGATGGTCTACTTGGTGGTCCAAATGATAGAGAAGTGGAAATTGAAATTCCAGATGATTTACTTATACTCGATGCAGTCAATCCTATATCTTCATTGATCGCTTTCACATATCCGGATATGCAAAAGTTTTTATGCAATTCAAATTACTTCCAACAAAGAGCCATTCTTGCACCCACAAATGAAGTTGTGGATTCAATTAATACAAAACTGTTAAATAGTATGCCTGGTGAAGAAAAGATATATCTCAGTTCAGATACTTTATGTGAGTCTGAGGATCAAACTGACCTTAACATGGCATTGTTTCCTTCGGATGTATTAAACAAATTGCATCTGTCAGGATTACCTAACCATAAATTGGTTCTCAAAGTTGGAGCTCCGGTAATGTTACTTAGAAACATTGATCAAACAAATGGTCTGTGTAACGGTACACGACTTCAAGTAACAAAACTTGGAAAACTTGTAATCGAAGCAAAGATTATTACTGGAAATAATATAGGTCATCATACTTTGATTTCAAGATTGAAAATGACACCGTCCGATAAAAGATTACCGGTGAAAATTGCACGAAGACAGTTCCCATTATCTCTATGCTTTGCAATGACCATCAACAAAAGCCAGGGACAATCACTTGAACGTGTAGGCTTATATCTTCCAAGGCCGGTTTTTAGTCACGGACAACTATCACGAGTAAAGAGCAGGAAGGGTTTGAAGATCTTGATATGTGACTGGGGAAACAAGTGTGTAAAACCACAACTAACGTGGTCTACAAAGAAGTTCTACAAAATCTATAGTCGTTGTAGAAATAGCATTTTGAAGAAAAGTCTTTTAATGTTTGAAGTTATTTGGTATTATGTTTTGCACATCCTATCAACATGTTCCTTTTATCTAATAATAATGGATGTTATTTTACAGAATTGTTTTAAAATATAGTATACATTTTTAAAAAATGATACCTTTAACAATTATAAAATAATGAAAGGTAAATAACAATAACATATATCTAAAAGACAAGAAATAACTAATACAAGTAATACTTTCAACCGTTAGTCATTAGGAACACTTCATGTTCTTAATATATAGCCTGCAGTGGTTCAGTAACATAAGAATTAAAAACTTTTGAGTAGCTAACCCTTCGTACCACCAAGATCAAAACTAAACTACCAACCTTTACAAAAGTGTTTTGTGCAAACCAGCAACCATAAACAAAAAACATTGTTTCCATACAAAAAAACATTATCTGAAAGAGCCCCACAACCATTCAGTCAAACAAGAAAATACCTTTACCCATGACGAACTTAAGGGTAAATTCTTCACGAGGAACCAAGTTTTTATCCTTCACAAACTGTTTCATGTTTTTTATGTAAAACCGATCATCAGGAGACTCGATACCAACTCGAACATCCCAAACATTTCCAGCAGCATCTACAATCTTTAAAGTTCTTTTCCTATCCAAGCTAAGTTTTTTTAGCGAGAACTTTTTTAATACGCTGTAACAAACAAAAAATAATGTTAAGAAAGATAATATTATAATATGGTTAACACAATGTAAGGTCCTGTTAGTACTTTTTGGTTACAGAAACTTACAAAATGATTGTCCACACGGAAAACTACTGGAATAGTTTCGTTGTTCGTAGTTACAGCGAGCATTTCAGTTTCATTGTCCTTAGTTATGTCATCCACATCTTCACCATCAGAGATACTGATAACCTCTTCTACCACTTCTTCCTTAATAGCAGCATATAATTCCAGTGGCAACACTAAATCAGCATCCTTGGAACAATTGAAAACAGACATATCAAAAGTGTGAAGATCAATCATTTCAAACACAAGAAGATGTTCATCACTTAGTGAAAAGTTCTTCTTAATCCGTCCCCATCCAGTTGTTATGTAAAGCTGATTGTCACTAACATCCATTCGAACAAAAAATTTATGCTTCCCAGGACCTCTAATAACAACCGGATAATTTGGAATGGTATTGTCCATCTTGTGATGTACAAATAAACGATTGATATGCTACAACGAGAAAAAAAATATTAGTAGTTTCATATACGAAGCCATAATAAATAAGAAACAATAAAAATATACCGAACCCAGATTACGAACTACATACCATAGCATCAGGTTTATCAAAATCGCCATTGGGTCTGTAGTAAAAATAATCAGACGGAGCAAATGCAATATTGTCATAGAAATAAAAGATCCGGAAACTTTGTAATGCTTCTTCATACTGAAATACGAGCCATGATCCAGATTGTAGTTTCAAAGTTTGAACTACGGAATACCACCCATTGTAGAGATAATAGAAGTTTCCTATATCATATATCTTGACTTCAAAGACTTGCCCATTAGTTGTCCGTACTTTGACAACCCCAACAGGATAGTTAAACTCTTTTATCCGTTGTTTATATTTTTTTGGCAGAACCTATGTATAAGTATATTAAAATCAGAACTGTCTAACATGATGTTATAAAGAAAATAAATTCGCCATAACTGAGATTAAAATACTAACCAAAGATTTCCTTTGGTTGTCGGTCATGTAAGAAGCAAAACCATACATCTTTCTATAAAAAGAGAAAAACGTTAAAACATGGTAAGTAACTGAGAGAACATGATGAAAGGAAATAGCATTAGTATGCAACCACTGTTTGACCAAAGTCAAACCACTATTTTTTAAAAAAATCTGTTTGACCAAAGCATGTTTGACCAAAGTCAAACCACTGTTTGCAAAACTATGACTCTTAGTGGTTCAAAGGTCTGCTTGACCATGGTCAAACCACTGTTTGACCAATGACAAACCACTGTTTTCTCCTCAAAACACTGTTTAACCCAACACTGATTTTAATCATATATTTTCATCCATCTGTTAACCAAAGTCAACAGATGTATCAACAACAATGGTTTTAACTTGATGAGCATTATTTATGAAAAATATTAAAAGATTATTCTAATTATTGCAATTAAAAAGAGTATAACTAATAGACTAAAATATTATATAACGTTAAAAGGTGATACAAAACAGATACAAAACCCCAAACGTTAAAATATTATTCACTTGCATACTCGACCAAATGTTATTTTCGATGCAGAGAGTTTCTAATGCTTATTAATATGTTTCTATTCTTGACAGTGTGATACAAAACCCCAAACATGTGAAATATAATCTGATAAAATCTGTTAAGAACACCAACTGAAAGTTTACTAAACATCATAATCTTAAAAAATCTTTATACAACAACTGATAAACAATCATTTTTAACATAGCCCTAAATATATAAACCTCAATCGAACATCCATACAAAACTATAAACTTCAATCGAACATCAATATGAACATTCATATGATGGAATCTGAAGTATAACAAACCAAATAAACAAACATGATCACAAATTACAGTTCATATAAAAGAACAAACCTAAGATCAAAAATCATACATGCAAGCGTGGTATAAAAAATTACATGAAGCAAAGATTTCAGAAAAACAAAATCGAATCAATACGTTTTCGATTACCTTTTGCTGATAAGGAAAAATCTTTAACAATCACTGTCGTTGGTTTGTCGCCTTTCGAAGAACGCAGATGGAAATGGAACGGTAGATGAGTGATTAGAATTTGGGGCCGGATTTAATATAAGGGTTTTAACGGGCCTACAAAATCTTACACAACAGTTAAGCTTAATTGGATTAAATATAAGGGGCTTTATTGAACTGTTCAATAACATTTGATTATTTGAATTAAATACAAAAAAATTTAAATGATGTATTATAATCTATTTCGATGGTTATTAAAGCTACCCATGTGGTCACACATACTGTCTTTAACATTACTTTATAAAGATATAGAACTAAAGACCAAAATTTAAATGATATATTATAATCTGTTTTTTAGTATTTGATTTCGATCATTACTAAACCTACCCGTGTGGTTACACGGGTCCTACACCTAGTTTACTTAATTTAAATAACAAACATGGTTAATAATTTTAACACAACTAATTATATAAAAACTACAAGTGTAAAACAGAGGTAACTATATAATAAACAAAGTTCAAAAAAGCAAACAACAATCAATAGAATACAGCATACTAATTCCAAATCAATGCGCGAAACAGCATACAAAGATCTGACGGCTAAGTACTGTCCACGTCACAACCTCTGCTGAATAATGGATGACAGTTGTTAGGAAAGCACTGATGAATCAATATCAGTAGTTTACAGTGATCAAAATGAAAACAGTAGCTGACTATAACTATCAATGGATAACCTATCAGTGGATTAAAACACTGAGCTTTAACAACAGTCATTATATAAACAGTAGTTCAAGCACGTTCCTTCTCCAAAAAAAAAACTATATTTTAACCCAACAGTCGTTTCAATCCCCTTCAACCTCTACAAAACACTATTTTAACCCAACAGTGGTTTTAAACCAACATTTTAAGCATGTTCCTTCTCCAAAAAAACTATATTTTAACCCAACAGTTGTTTCAATCCCCTTCAACCTCCACAAAAAACAATTTTAACCCAACAGTGGTTTTAAATCACCATTTTAACGAAACAGTAGTTTCAACCACAGTTTTGTTAACAGTAGCTCCAAACATCTGTTTTATTTTCAAACTTCTGTTCCTAATAACAGAGTTTTTATCATTTAAACATAACTTTGCCAATACTACAAGCTTTTACACTCTGAAACCTAAATATTTATTTACTTAATTTAAATAACAAACATGGTTAATAATTTTAACACAACTAATTATATAAAAACTACAAGTGTCAAACAGCATACAAAGTTCATCCATCTGTTGACCCAAGTCAACAGCTGTATCAGCCACTGTTTAATTTTGAAACATCTGTTCCCAATAACAGAGCTTTGATCATTTAAACAGACCTTTGCCAATATTACAAGCTTTTACACTCTCAAACAGCAATATTCATTTACTTAATTTTAATAACAAACATGATTAATAATTTTAACACAACTAATTATATAAAAAATACAATTGTCAAAACAGCAAATAGCATTCAATAAAATACAGGATCCTAATTCCTAATCTATTGGTGAAACAGTAGTTTCGATAAGTAAAGCTCCTTTCGGACCATTGTAGTTGTCAACATGTTGGAGGTATTTCAGAAGTTCGTTGGTCAGATCAACTTCAATCCTATCCCCCCAGATGCTTGTTATCAGCCACTTGTTGTCTTCAATTATATTAGTACTTCGGCGTGCATCTACATAGTCAACTACACGAGGATTATTGAAAACAAACATCTTCATCCAGCCTTCTTCTTCATATCTGAGCAAATCAACAGTTAGCTAAGCAGACTTTCCAATAACAATCAAATGCAACCTCTTTGCGATGGTCAAAAAATGCCCTTGGCAAGGATTGACTACAATAATCTCGGAAAAATGAAGCATTCTGAAAGTCTAACTAAGAACATCAAAAGCAACGATGTTCCTCTCACCTAGTGGATACCAATAATTTGAAACCATAAAATATATGGTTTTATCAGCATAAACTCCTGTAGACCATGAATAACGACTTGAACCATAATTGTTTACGATACTGAAATTTATTGTTCTCCATGACTCACGACGTCGTGAGTAAACACGAGCAGCAGTTACATTACGGTAACATCTGATGTTCAGCACTTTCAGATCATTGAACTGATCAAAATAAATTCCACCAGTATCAGAGTTTCGATGATGATTGTAATTAAAGTAGTCATCACACAAAACCTTATACCGCCTGATAGTTGGATTCCAAAGAATCAACTGACATCAAATCCCTTCATTGGAAACTAACAACAACCCATTAAATGAAGATAGAATACGTAAGAAGCTAGGGTGGACATTGTTAGGAAAACTTAAGGTTTTGCTTCTAACAACATCCAAATTACCACCAACTACGTCGTCAATGACAATTGTCGTGTCTTTAAAGGATAGTAGTTTCTTTTGTACTGAATCTCCACTTCGGAGAGCATGCATAATCTGAAATGCACGACTTGACAATTCCCTATAAAAATTCTTGGAAAGACATTAGAAACGGCAAATATCTTCTGCAGAGAGCCTTGTGAAAATCTCGTCAACAATCACTTGAAACCCAAATTTTTCCATTCTGCAGAGAGCCTTGTGAAAATCTCGTCAACAAAATTTTTGAAGATGATTGAGTAGATGGATGAAAACGGTAATGATCAAAACCTCTGCCCAATGTATTTTATATACCCAATGAAGAAGGTTATGACTAAATGCATCGTCCGACGAAAGAATATGATGCGACACTCATTAGGCTTTTAATGCATTTACATGGGAAAAATATAAAATTAAACACATTATTATAATTACAATTAACCTATTCATTTACCTATAAGACGCCTTTACCATAAGACAGAAGTGATTGCTTAACGTGCATTAATTGCAAAGTACATATCCCAAGGCATTTTGAATTTGAAATTACAGGCAATTTCAAAACCACTGCTATGGTATATGTTTGCCAAAGGAAACAGATGCTAAGTTATACTTTCTTGGCTATGGGCAGTAGTTTGCTGATCTGATTTGAAAGCAATTATCATGATGAGTTTTTTAATAGCATTAATTACTGATTTAATTTGCAACAAATAGTCATCAAGAAATTTTTTTATTTTTTAATTTAACTTTAAATTTTATCATGAAAACAAAGTTTGAAATTAAATACTGTTAAACATCTGTTTGGACATAAACAAATGTTTGAAATTAAATACTGTTAACATAAACAAAGATATAATATCTACAGTTTGGACATATAAATACTGTTAACATAAACAAAGATAGAATATCTATTGTTGATGTTGAACCACTTTTGTTGTTGGGCAGTGGTTCGTCTTTGAGTTTGTATAGGTTTGTTTCGAGAGATAAAGTATACAGAACCACTGCTACACTAAACACTGTTACATAAGAAACACTGATACATAAATACTAAAGTTGAATCCGCTGTAGAAGCTGTTATAACCACACCATAAGTGCTTGTCTCTAACAGGGCTTTGCCTTCAACAGTGCATAGGCCTCATGAGTCAATAAGCCCATCAGTCTTTATAGGGAGCCGTGGTTAATTATAACAGTCCCTAGCATGGTGAGCTGTTATAACCACACCATAACCCTTTGAGAGGTTGACCATCAAACAAATACTTGACACTATTAAACATCTGTTGACTTACCAAACAGATCTTCAGACACAATTTAACATCAACATAATCTAAATATTACTGAAACACTAAATAATAAGTAAAAATAAAACACAACATAGATTCATAAAATTAAATTTATTCATTTATTCATGACCTTAAAACTAAAAGTCCAATAATTACATGACATACTGAACAATATTAAAGTTCAAATCTAAGAATAACAGCAAGAATTAATAAACTTTAGTTTCAACTACATCGATTGTTGAACCTCTCGATGTATGTCCTTCAGCATCGCCATGAACTGCACGTCTCTATCACCACACTCTATATTACTGACAACACAAATAAGAATAAGAAACTAACCTAAAATGCAAACGTCTCTTCTCAACTGTTGTAGCACATCTGAGTTTTCACGATATTGGACGAATCTATACTTTCTGTAAAAGAAGAAAATCTTCCTGGCGCAAGAAAACCTGACTTTCGATTTAACGAAAATAAAAAAGAAGATAGCACATGTAACTTTTCAAGATAGAAGATACATATCGTCCATTGAAGCTACATCTCTGCCATCAAAGAAGGTAGCACATGCAACTTTTCACGATGTTGCAACAATGATACTGCAGCATCGATATTGAAATGTTGATGTGGGATGCGAATTTACATTGAAATGACGATGTTGGAACAATGATACTGGAACGATAACATGTAAAAATTATCAATAAACATTCGAACAAAGATGCATTTGAGAAAGAAAGATGCATTTGAGAGAGAAAGATACGCTCACATATATGAGCGAGCGAGATTTGAATGTGAAACTAGATAATTATATCTTATTTAAGGGATAAAAATATATATGGTTTGAATTTTGAATTTCAAAATTACTGATATTATCAGTAATTACTGATTTGATTTGAAAGCAATTGTGATGATGTTTATTGGGAACTGATGTTTATTGGGAACTGAAAGGTAAGTAATGTATATCTTGATATCCTGCTTTGTTTAAGTAATTAAATATTAGAAATGATATGCAAAGTAGGAAAAAAAAAGAGAACGTCAATTTTAAATTACCATCTTGCATATTTTGAATTTCAAAATTTCAAAATTACTGATATTATCAGTGATCTGATTTGAAAGCAATTGTCATGATGACTTTTCTAATTTTTATTTTAACTTTAATTAAGAGACAATAACCGTCAGTTTGAAATTCACATTTTGCATATTTTAAAAGTCCAAAGCTCAAGAAATTAGCATTAATTATTGATTTGATTTGCAACAAATAGTCATCAAGTATATTTTTTATTTTTTAATTTAACATTAAATTTCATCACGAAAACAATGTTGGAGGAACTCTTATCTCATTGCAATTTAACGATTAGGTAAAATAATAATTTCATTTTAATTCTAGTTTTTATTTGATAATTTCAATATATCACTAATTAACACCATCAATTATAAAAATGTGAGCAGTGGCTGTTTTTTAGGAAAACCGTTGATGGTCAATATCAATGGATGTCAACAATAAAAAAGTGACCAGTGGCTATTTTTTCCTATAAGTGGATACCGAACAGTTTTTTAAACACTGATGTTTGGTAAGTCAGTGGTCAACACGAAGATTGAAGAAACAGAGGTTGTATTTCAGCAGTGGATAAGTTTTAACAATCAACTGTTTCAACCAACACAGCGGTTGTAACAGGCTTTTAAACAGATGTTGGGGCTTAAACAGATGTTTCGCCTTATATATCAGTTGTCTGGACTTAAACAAAAGTTTGAACTTAAACAGATGATTGCCAATAAACAGAAATTTGGCCATAAACAGATTTTTGGCCTTAAACAAATCTTCGAGCTAAAACAAGTGTTTGCCCATAAATATCTGTTTGCAAAAAAAGACCAATTTCAAGAATACTATACCCAAACAATCAAAATGAGGAGCTTAATAATCATCCAAGTATACTTTGTTTTTATTTATTAGTATAAAAATGAAACAACTGTTCAGTTTATAGTACAGATCAAATCAATGAAGGGATTTGATAAATACTGTTACATATAAACACTGTTGGGATATACACTGTTATATATAAACACTGATGTCATAAAAATTGTTACATATAAAACACTGAGGTGATAACATTTATCAACCTAATAGACTATAAAACACTAATGTGAAAAACACTGTTACATATAAACACTATTAACATAAACAAAGGTCTGAGCTTAAACAGATGTTTGCCCATAAACAGAAGTTTGGCCATAAACAGATATTTGCCTATAAACATCTGTTTGCAAAAAAAGACCAATTTCAAGAACACTATACCCAATTAATCAAAATGAGGAGCTTAAACATCATCCAAATATACTTGATTTTTATTTATTAGTATAAACATGAAACAACAATGTCTTCAAATCACCGGATTAGATCATGAACCCATATTAGAGGTCAAACAAAACAACAACAGGACCACATGAAAAATATCATTTCCACTTTTACTTGAATGCACTTAAATGATAGGGTGATTTGGGATTTTGTACTTGTTTAAAAAATAAGATGTTGAACAAAATTCAAACAGATGTTGACCAAAAGTCAATCAAATGTTGGCCAATAGTGAAATAGATGTTGACCTTAAACAGATGTTTGGTTTAAGGCCAAACATCTGTTTATGGCAAAACATCTGTTTAAGTCCAAATATCTGATACAGATGGCGAAACATCTGTTTAAGATAAAACATATGTTTAAGGTCAAACATATGTTTATGGCCTAACATTTGTTTAAGGTCAAACAACTGTTTAAGTCCAAACCTCTGATATAAAAGGCCAAACATCTGTTAAAGGCCAAACATCTGTTTAACACTGAACAGATGTTTAATTAATATGATCTACTGTATTCTCACACTGTTTTTCTCTTAAAAACATTGTTCAAACTAACATGGGTTTCCATTATCTATTGATCAAAATGCAAACAGATGTTCAAACCACTGTTTGTTATTGTACTTTACAAAATTACATACAATTTAAAATCTAAGAACAACACCAAGAAATTTACGAACCTAACAGCCAAAATTTAGTGCTTTTAGCTTAAAATTTAGTGCTTTCAGCTTTAATCTCCATCAAAGTATATCTTCGACAATCGCCATGAACTCCGTGGAAGTACTCAATGCATCAACAACAGGATTTATAGAAACCTGATCTCTCGTATGCAGTACATGAAAACACTTCTTCAGCTGTGGAAGAGTAGCCCTGTCCTCATATACTTAATACTTAACTTTGTTCATAAAGAGCTGCTTTAAAACAAACTTTATGCTTCTTTAAATACAAAAAAAGGCAGGAAAGACCATTACTCTAGTAAGATAAAACCTTATCTTACAGCAATAGCAGATGCTTTCTTGCGTTTAGTAGGAACTACTGCGGCTTCTACATCATCATCATCTGCCCAGAGTCACATATAATCATCATTTAGTCACCAGCAAAAATCATTATAAATGTAGATTTAAAAATATTTCTTTATGTTTACTTTAACTTTATGCTTCTTTAATACAAACCTATAAAAACACGCAGCAGAGTGTATCAATTTCAAACCACTGTGATTAGACTGAAATATAAAGCGAGAATTAGAGTATATCACTTAAAAATAAAAAACTAAAAAATTCAAAATTGGAGTAGCAAAACACACATACTTTAAACGATGTTGGAACAATGATACTGGAAACAACCGTAGAACAATCATCATCATCATCATCTGCAGCAGATCATTCACAATCATCATTTAGTCACAACTCATATAACAAAACTTCAGTAAAAATAAAAAACACATACCATTATCAAGGGAAACCACATATTAACAAAAAAATTTCTGAAAATGGGTTAGAGGGAGCTTCAGTTTGCTCTTATCCTTTACGAATAAATGCCGAGTATTGAGAAGAAGAGATACATATCGTCCGTTCAACTTACAACTCTCCCATCAAAGAAGGTAGCAAATGCAACTTTTCACGATGTTGCAACAATTATACTGCAACATCGATATTGAAAGGTTGATGTGTGATGGGAAGCTTCATTGAAACAACGATGTTGGAACAATGATACTGGAACGATGATTATATAAGGAGCAGTGGTTAGTTATAACAGTACTTAGCACATGGAACTTTAACAGGGATTTGTCTGCAATAGTGGATAGGCCTCATCAGTATTTAAGTCCATCAGTCTTTATAAGGAGCAGTGGTTAGTTATAACAGTCCTTAGCATGATCAGCTGTTATACCCATTCCATAACACTTTGAGAGGAACCAAGGGTCGGTCTATTTGACTGAGAGGAATAATTGTATTACATCCCTGTTGAAAAATAGAATTGATAAATTTAGGGAAAGTGAGGTTGAAAGATGATAACCCAACAGTGGAGGATCTCATTCTACAGGTTCGATAAATTAAGGGTATTCTCATATAATGGTTCCTGGCTGCTTCCAAAGAAGCGGCACTTTGGACATTCATTTCAACTGCATCATCTGATAAATCAACATTCATTTCACTCAAATTATCCCTTCAACTGCATCCAAAAATACCCAAAATAAAACTAATAAAACCATCCAATATTCTGGAGTACTCACCATTAATGTGATGATCAATATAAAATCAAACCGTAATAGCATACAAATCATAAGGAAATATGAAAGAAACAAACCAAAAAACTTGTTGGGCGATTAAAATTAAAAGGATATCATATGCAATATTCAGGTAATTAGAATGGCCATTTTTTACCTTACTTGACAACAATAGTAAACAACATCAAACAATAATAGCAAACAACATCAAACAACAATAGCAAACAACATCAAACAACAATAGCAAACAACATCAAACAATAATAGCAAACACTTGATGTTGAATCCACTGTAGATGCTGAACCACTGCTGTTACAAACAGATAATACCTCGGGAACCGGAAATGAAACCCTAATTTCAAAAAGAATAATCGCTGAACATACTCAAAGATCAATAATCAACAGATGTTGTACTCATATCATCACCGTTAAGAAAAAAACCCTTAGTTTCTGAACATATTCAAACATACCAGTTCATGGCAGAAATCTATCCGCAGGTAAGCGGATTTCAACTTTGATGACCATCGATGACAACAACCCTTGAACCATATGATGAGATTACGAGTAGAAATTAGGGTTTAATTAAAACTTTGTATGAAAATAAGAAGAAATCAACACAGATCTATAAACATAGAAATCAAACCTCAACTGGAAGAACCTTGCAGACGAAGAAGATGAAAGAAACTTCCCAACTATAGCTCGGGATGATAATTACAAAAGCCAGATATTAGCACTTCATGGTATAATCAGACATGAAAATTACAAAGGCTGAATGATTCATGATGAGATGATTTGGTTTGATCTTTGATTAAGAAAGGAGAAGAGTACAGGAGAAGGAGAGGAGAAGAAGATTCAGATTCAGGGTTTTGAAAAGTAAAAAAGGAGACGGAGGGAGTATAAAAGGAATGGAAGTGTGGTACTGTTGGGCGGGAAAACAGAACTGAGGATGCCCTAATTAAGTGACACGTGGCCCAAATAACTTTCATTTATTATATATAATAGATGTAACCGAAACTATAAAGCAACACTAAGACATCAAGATGGGACTATAACGTATGAAATAGCCGAACGAAGACAAAAATATTATCTAATATATGATAATTATAGGAATTTTCTTTATACTATTGTGTATCTTTTCGGTTTTTATTGCAAGTTTATACTTTTGTTGGTGTGTGCGGCATTTTAGTTAGTGTTTGGGGGACGGGGCATTTATGCGGATACCTTCCCTGGGTTTGTTATGGCGTCGTAACACCATCGTTTCCCTTACGGGTATGTCTATTGGCTGGCAGGCTTGGTTGGCCGGTAGAACAATCCGTGATGTTGTTGATGTTTTCGAGGTCAATGTGACCCTTTGGACTTGTTGATTGTTGTTTTTATTAAATCAATTTTAAAATTCAAATATCTCCCACTATTTAACTCATTATATTTTAATCCAACCCATTCCACTATTTTACCACATAAAACTCTCTCAAATTTCACCATATATCTTTCTACAAAAATTCATCTCAAATGGCAAGGATAACATGGACCGAAGAAGAGGTTGCATTGGCTTACATCTTGTCTCGCAAACCTTCATGGCAAAGCACTTCCTAATGCAAGGGCTTCATTTTGGAACCAGGGTTTTCAACATTTTTGTATTCATGTTGGTGAGACCAAACGAACCGAGGATGAACTTAATTCTCGTTTCACGAATATCCATTTGAAAAGTGCTAGATTTCATGTGGTGTTCAACAACGTGGAAAATCTTGACAATGAGCTCACGGAATAGGATGTGATTCAAGTGACCCTCGTCGACTACAAACATACATACAGTCGTGACTTTGAACACGTTTCGGCGTGGCAAATTATAATGCTGTTTGTTTAATTTTTATGTTGAATTATGTAATGTTTAAGCTTTATGTTTAACTAGGGTCATTCCCCGTCGCGCGTTGCGCGATATACAACGTGGTTAGCACATATGATTATAAACTATTAAAACGTTGTTTTTAATGTTTGTTTGTGAGTTTAATGTTTACATAGTTTGATACTAAACATCAAAAGTTCCCAACATGTTAATCTTTGCACAAAAGTTGTTGGTGTCGTCACGCCTTCTTTCCTTGGAAACCTAAGATGGAAACGAACGTTGATTGTCGATGTCTCTATCATCTCCCCCTTTAGTACTTTGAATAGCCTGCAATAACACCAAAATATATATATATCAGCAATTATTTTTATTCACATATCAATTGGAATATGTAGAGTACAACAGGCCTAAAATCATCAAACAATATTTTATCTACTTACACTAACTGTTCCTAATAAGCTGGATGCTTGAATCAACTTTAAAGGAAAAATGGGTTGTTTGACTTTGAAAGTCAAAGTATGCTAACTGGTATCAATGCTCTCTTCCTGTTATGTTAACTGGTTCATACCTAATAGGGCCTTGGTTTAGTTTTTTTCCTAGAATTCTACTGAAATATAAAAGGGTGGATTGGTTACCTGTGTGGATTTGTTATTATAGAATCTTTTCAAATGTTGAGGATGAGGTAACAAATAAAAAAAATAGCGATTGGGACATTATTGTAGAACACAATCGGGAACGGTTCGATTTAGTGATCCGCTACTCGTACCAGAGGCAATTGGGACTTTTCTGTATCGCAATTCGGTACGAATGATCTGGTACGCGGTTCGCGGGTCTTTTAGCGTTTCCTGTGACTATGATTATGACTACATTATAATGCTCTCTTCCTGTTATGCAACTTCTGGAGCCAATATCTACCACATTCAAGAAAAGTAAACTATATATCGTTAATCATGCATATTAATAAAATCACATAATCAAAAATTTGACAAGATTTTTAAATACATAAACACTAACCAGAATAAACTTGGTACATAAACATTATAACCTATGAATGAATGAAGATTAGGATTATAAATCAACATTGGATGATGATATCAATAATTTGATAAGATTTTTGAAGACATAAACACCAACCAAAATACCTAAATTGTTCGGTTCCATTACTCAATAAAACAACTAACAACAAATTAATAAGATTTTATAGAAAATATCTGACACTGCAACCGAATCATATATAGTTAATTTCTGATTTACGACAACTAAAACATCGAAACAGTTTAAATTATATCTTATAGGCATTCTGGACAAGTGTATCTGAGTTTTTGTTCTTTTTTTTCGGCAGTGGGTGGAGTGATGTGGTGGTGATTCAACCAGGCACAACCACAACCATTCACCAGAACTCCATTGTCATTTCCCCCCATCACTACTGTTCTACTGTTGTTAACAACCATCATCAACAACCAGCCACCATTAACTACACCGAACGTTATCACGACAAGCCCTCACCATTATAACCGGAATTCACCATCAACAGCCTCTAATAACCTCTAAAACATCAATAGTCAGATTACATTCTTATGTTTCGGTTTCTGTAATTGGAATATATTTCAACTGTGGGATGATTCTTACCGATGGAAGTTGAAAACTCGCCGAAGGCGATCAAAGCCTTTACTGTCACTACCACTCGTCTCAAACATGTTACCATCATCTCTATTAGCAGGCACTACCATCGCTCCACTGATACAACCACTATCATCATCCTCATCGTCGGAATTCATCCAATATATTGATATATGATTCTTGTGTCTTCATGAAAGATGTATATGGCTCTCTATTTCTAGCATCCCAACTGAACGTATATGGTGCAAAAAGTGGAAAAAAATGTAGAAACAAAATCCCATTTGCGACTTTAATGTCAAGAGACCTCCACTTACGTCCCCATAAGAGGTTCCTTTTCCTTGTCACCTCCACATCAGAGAAAAATATTCTCTGATGCCTTAATTAATTGGCATCATTTGACAACATTTTGTTATCAAATTAGATTTGGATCTTTTAAAGAATCACAATCCTTTTTTCCCCACCAGATATGTACAAGTTTGCATTAAACTTACTTCCGTAACATAGTAACTCTTCCATTTCAGTTTAGCAAGACAAACTCTATAGCTTAAATAAACTATATACCCCAAATCATATAGAAATTAGGGCAACCCCTAAAACTCAATATATCACATAAACATACTCCCAAATACAATTACACCCATCTTCAATCAACTATCATAATCAAGCAAAAACACATAAATAATCATACCAATTAACAAAGTAAATCAAAAGCAACTCCTCAAATCATACCATAGATCAATGTGCACAGGAAGTTGAAGCTGAAGCAGACTCAGTTGAGATAGAAAAAGGTGTCTACCGTGGCGCAGAGTTGCCGGATCTCCCATTCCAACCCGCCGCTGTCACAAAACCCCTGTGTGAAAATCCGGAGTAGAGGACGCTGTTCACCGACGTAGGCCAGGAGCACCGTGCATCTCCATCTCTCTCTTTCTTTGGGTGTGAAACAAACCTGAGCAGCAATAGTTCAACTGATACAGAATCAAACACCAGCAAACACATACCAAAATATATATTTAGGCCTAAATTTAACGATGAGGCGAATAAAAGTAGCTTTACCTGTGGTGTCTCTGAAGAAGAACGCAGTCAGCTGATGAAGGCAGGAAACCCTAACGCCGTCTCCGTCGGTGTTTCATGATGAAACCAACATCGCCGTAGACCACCTGATCGACCAAACCCAGCAGAGGTGGGTGTTCCACCACATCGAATCAAAGATGCAATCGATCGTTTTTGAGAGAAAAACACGGTGATCTTCAAACAAATACCGGTGATCTTCAGCAGGTGGAAAATCAGAAGAAAGATCGAAAAAGAAAAGATACTGTGGGTTTTTATTTTTTAATGGGTGTTTAACCCGCGCTTCGCGGCGGTGTCCCATGGGCTTTGTAAAACCAAGGCATAAATTTAAATTTCCATCATCGATCCCATGAATTTAAACTTGCACAAAAGATCCACACTACCTGTTGTAATTCCTAGCTTAAAAAGACCATAAACTTGTATGAAAAAAATACATTCAAGCTGCTATTTATATTCATATTCAACATGCTATCCGTACTCTAGCCTGGTTTAATTAATAAGCCATTAACTTAGTACTCTAGCCTGGTTTAATTAATAAGCCATTAACTTGTAACATGCTATTTATATCCGCATTTAACATGCTATCATTTCACTAAAAAAAATACATTTAACCTGCACATGCTATCCTTCCTCCACCTTCTCATAAGCTTGCAAAAAAAACACTGAACATGCTATTTATATCTACCATATTTGTTGTAAGACAGGATCAGTTAAAAAGAAACTTCAAGCCCGTGTTATTATTAGTCTCTGTATGTGAAGGTTGAATATAAAAGCTTGTTATGCCCTTTTTCCAAAATTTGCTGCAGGTTTTATGACGGTTTCTTGAGAAGTGAAAAAAAATTCACCAGTTGAGGTAGGCAGAATAATTATCCGGTGAACATTTGGTAACTTGGTACTATGTTGTAAGTGACCTACGTCAATAGAGATATTTCGTAAGTAAATTAAGACTGTAAATGACAAAATAAGGGTTGTTAAAAGTTACTTCTCCAGCACATATAAATTGGTAGCGGTACATTAGAGTTGTCAAATGAGCAAGGTACCCTTCGTCGCTTTGGTACAAAAGCCTGGATTGAGTCTCCCTGATTTGGGAGTGTATGAGAGTTATACAACATATAATATAGCAAGATGTAAATAATGTTTAGGGAGGAGACATACTGTCACACCCCAACCGATGGCGGAAACATCAGGGCATGGCACTGAGCGAAACAGATTGTCCAGAACTTTCCATAACGATTATCATTACTATTCAATTTAAAATAACATGTCCCATACCATGCCTCAAACAGTAAACAAATTATTACAGATAAGATCTAGGCAAATAAATTCTGTTCTGACAACTCAGATTTAAATAGAGCAATTGTTTATCTGCTTCTAGAGACCCTTGATTCAATTACTATAGACAACTATTTGTTGGACTCTAGAGCTTTATTCTAGCTTCGATTTCCTACCAGATGTGCATCCTAAGCACCTGTCACATACGTTAAAATAAAGTCAATACATAAAATGTAAAGGTGAGCATACAAGTTTGATATTAGCATATAGAGTCCGAATTCGTTTACGCATAACCAGCACGTACACATAGGGAAATGAAGCACGTTAGTTATCGACATATGTAACACCCAAAAGTGCATAAAGCAAAAATGGATCGAGTATACTCACAGCGGTTGATGGATTGAAGGGAGCGCTTGAGAGTAGGGTTAGCCTGAATAGTTTGAAAGTAATACGATAAGCAACGCGTAAAACGGAAACAAGTGTGAGTGGATCGGACAGCTGGTCGATCGGTTGGTAGTCCGATCGGACGGCTGGCCGTGCGGTTGGCAGTCCGTTCGGACAGTTGTCCGGTCGGACGGTAGTCCGATCGGATGGCTGTTCGAGTGGATTGTTTCTTCCTTTGAGTAGGATGTGTTTGTGTATGATGGCTTGACTTTTGAAGTTTTCGTTGTAGCATTTTGAAAACATTAAAGTATCTTTACTTTTCGGTTCGGTCGATCGGACGGTCGTTCGATCGGTCGGTAATCCGATCGGTTAGTACTTCAGCGAAGAACAAGTTCTCAGCAAAATGGCACTCGATCGGTGAGCAGTTCGATCGGGTGGCATTCCTAGTGCATTGAACATGTTGAAATCGATCAAGTATTTAAAGCCAAGTATCTCATGATCCGAAGAGTAATCCATTCGGACGGTAGTCCGATCGGACAACAGTTCGTTCAATACTTAAACTTCAAATAAGTTGACTAAGTGTGGGACCCATGTGCTAGCCGATCGGCTGGCCAGTCGTTCGGTTGTCTGTCCGTTCGGCTGGCTGTCCGTTCGGACAGCACCTTGTCCTGGTCGGCCTGTTCGTCTAACACTTGGTCGTTTTGTTTGTTTGTCGTTTTATAGAAGTATTTTGACAACGAGTCAGACAATAGCGACCTCGTCCTTACTTGGTTCTCCTGATCGGACAGGAATCACCCACATTCGATTGGTGAACGGTTTGGGACGGTGTCTAACGTTTAACCCGTAATCAGTGAACCTCGTGGATGGAATCCGGATCTTGAGCCACACAACCACCAGAAAGAGTAGTAGGTCGGCACAAGCCCCGTTTCTATCGGTTTTGAAAGTATTGAGTGTAAAAGAGTTTGAAAGAAAGTTGGAAAACCATCTTTCAATCCCTTTTACCATGAGTATGTTTAGATCTATGAAAGATTTTTATTCGTTTATGTAGAAATCAGTTAGATCCAAGTTATTCTTGGTGGATTGAGGCCAAAGAATGAAGTTCTTCAAGAACACATGATGACGTCATCCTAGAATACCTTGAATCTTGATGATTTCGCGGTTAAAAGTTAAGATTTAAAAGGTAGAAAGGTGTAGGAGTGCGTGTAGATCAAGTAAGTACAAGATTTAGGACGAGATCTTACCGGAATCGCGAGAAATCTGAAGAAAAGTGAGGAACACGAGCTGGTCGGACAGAGGGTTTCCAAAAGTGGAAATGATGACAATGACAGGGGTATTTATAGGCTTCCAAATGAGGAAAGTGCTGGCCGATCGGCTGGCAGCCTGATCGATCAGTTGCTTGATTCGAGTGTTCGGTGCGATGATTTTTGCTTATTCGATTACGATTGCGATCGGTTCGATACGATAGAGATTCCTAGTCAAATTACTTTTAATCCCAATCACTCATATCTCGCGCTGTCCCTTCTCCACTAATTATCATAGTTTGATTGTGATTCGAGTTCGATGTCGATTGAGTTCGATTGCATTTCGAGTTTCGATTGATTCCCACAACATAAATAAACACGCACAAGTAACACATATGGCACACACACACGTATAACAACATTCCAATTCGCGTATTTCGGGTTTCGATTCGATTCGATGTCTATTAGCTTGGTTTGATTATCGATTAGTTAACTTTATCGCATTGTTACTTCCTATAGTTCACAGTCGTAAGTTGAATAATTCGTGTTGATTATTGTAATTATTGACACTTACTCCACATAATACAACTAAATTAATCACACAAAAGAGATCTACTACAAGTCAAGTCTCGCGAAATCGGTCGTTGACTTTGACCTTGACTTTGACTTTGACTTCTCGAAAACACGGGGTGTTACAGCCTCCCCTTGTTTTGGGAATTTCGTCCCGAAATTAGGCTGGAAGTTGTACAACACCGTGAATTACTTTGGAGAACTTTCTCTTTCTAGACTTTCTCCTTAAATAACTGCGGGTACTTCGCCTTCGTGTCGCTTTCGAGTTCCCAAGTGAACTCTGCGCCTCGTTTACCTTCCCACCGGACTTTCACAATAGGAATGCGAGAGCGTCTGAGTTGCTTGGTTTGGCGGTCCATGATTTCGACAGGCTTCTCCACGAAGTGTAGTGTTTCGTTCACCTGAAGGTCATCGAGTGGAACATGTAAGTCGTGGTCAGCCAGGCACTTTCGGAGGTTTGACACATGGAAAGTCAGGTGGACGTTACTAAGTTCCTCCGGTAGTTCGAGTCTGTAGGCGACTCTTCCAATCCTTTCCAGAATCTTAAAAGGTCCAACATATCGAGGCGCGAGCTTTCCTTTCTTGCCGAATCGGACCACACCCTTCCAAGGTGATACCTTTAGGAGTACGTAGTCACCAACGTCAAATTCAAGGGGCTTGCGTCGTCTATCGGCATAACTTTTCTGTCGATTCCGAGCTTTTACCAGGTTGTCTCGAATTTGGAAAATTTTGTCTGTCGTTTCTTGTAATAGCTCAGGACCGGTTAATTGCGAATGCCCGATCTCGTGCCACACAATAGGCGATCGACATTTTCTTCCATATAACGCCTCGAATGGTGCCATTTGAATGCTGGAATGATAGTTGTTGTTATACGAGAATTCGACTAACGGCAGGTATTTATCCCAATTACAACCGAAGTCTATGACACACGAATTGAGCATGTCTTCAAGAGTACGAATCGTTCTTTCAGTCTGACCGTCGGTTTGAGGGTGGAACGCGGTACTTAGATTAAGCGAGGTACCGAGAGCCTTTTGAAATGTTTCCCAAAGTCGCGAGGTAAACCGAGCGTCACGATCAGAGATGATATCACGAGGCGTCCCATGATTACAAATGATCTCATCGGTGTAGATTCGGGCTAATCGTTCTACCTTGTAGTCTTCCCGTATTGGTAAAAAGTGAGCTGATTTGGTCAAACGGTCAACAACAAGCCAGATGCTGTCGTGACCTGATGACGTGCGCGGTAGCTTTGTTATAAAGTCCATAGCTATACTCTCCCTCTTCCACATGGGGATCGGGGGTTGCTCGAGTAAGCCAGAGGGTCTTTGATGTTCAGCCTTGACTCTTGCACACGTTAGGCACTTCCCGACGTAGAGAGAGCAATATCCCTTTTCATGCCCGGCCACCAGTACTTGTAGCGAAGGTCCTGGTACATTTTGTCGGCACCAGGATGAATAGAATATTGGGATTTGTGGGCTTCGTCCATCAGAATCTGTCGCAAATCGGTCCGTTTAGGGATCCAAATTCGGTCTAGAAAGTGGAATATCCCATTCGACTTGCTCACAAGCTGGGCTCCATCGTGGTAGATTCTTTCCTTCTTCAGGGTGCGTTCGTTAAAACATGCATGTTGAGCTTCGCGGATGAGGGTTTCGAGGTCGTGTTGGGCTTGAACATTACGGGTGCTAAGCAAATAGCTCCATCTGCTGAGTGCGTCGACTACAACATTTGCTTTGCCTGGGTGATAACGAATCTCACAATCGTAATCGTTGAGAAGTTCTACCCATCGGCGTTGACGCATATTAAGTTCCTTCTGATTAAAGATATGTTGTAGACTCCTATGATCGGTGAAGATTTTACACTTGGTACCATACAGGTAGTGTCGCCAAATCTTTAATGCAAAAACAACTGCTCCTAGCTCGAGATCATGGATTGTATAGTTCTTCTCGTGGATTTTGAGCTGACGAGATGCGTAAGCTATAACCTTGTCTCGTTGCATGAGAACACAACCAAGACCAAGGTTGGAAGCATCACAATAGACAATGAAATCATCGTTTCCGTCGGGTAGTGTGAGAACAGGAGCATTGCAAAGCATGTGCTTGAGGGTTCGAAAGGCAGACTCTTGTTCAGTTCCCCAAACAAAAGGCTTGTCTTTATGCGTGAGAGCGGTAAGTGGCACAGCGATTTTTGAGAATCCTTCGATAAATCGTCGATAATAGCCTGCTAGTCCGAGAAAGGAATGGACTTCAGATGGGTTCTTGGGTGTAATCCAACTCTTAACGGCTTCAATCTTCGCAGGATCAACATGAATACCTTGACTATTTACGATGTGACCCAGGAACTGAACTTCCTCCAACCAGAATTCACACTTGGAGAACTTGGCATAGAGTTGGTTCCCCGGGAGTAGCTCGAGAACCAAACGTAGATGTTGCGCGTGTTCGATTTTCGATTTGGAATAGATCAAGACATCGTCGATGAATACGATGACGAAACGGTCGAGATATGGTTTACACACACGATTCATCAGATCCATGAAGACCGCGGGTGCGTTGGTTAAACCAAAAGGCATAACAACGAATTCGTAGTGGCCGTATCGAGTGCGAAACACGGTTTTGGGTATATC
The DNA here is from genome assembly GCA_030545235.1 of Helianthus tuberosus. Taxonomy (NCBI): domain Eukaryota; kingdom Viridiplantae; phylum Streptophyta; class Magnoliopsida; order Asterales; family Asteraceae; genus Helianthus; species Helianthus tuberosus. Next base: position 116,686,666 of record CM060403.1, on the reverse strand, counting down.
CTCATCTTGAATACGTAGTTGGTGATAACCTGAGCATAGATCGATCTTCGAGAAGCACGTAGCACCTTGTAGCTGATCAAACAAATCGTCGATGAGAGGTAGGGGATAACGGTTCTTGATAGTCAACTTATTCAATTCCCGATAGTCGATGCACATCCTGAACGACCCATCCTTCTTTTTGACGAAAAGGACTGGCGCGCCCCAAGGAGAGGTGCTCGGATGAATGAAGCCTTTCTCAAGTAATTCCTGGAGTTGGTTTGAGAGTTCGCGCATTTCGGATGGCGCGAGTCGGTAGGGAGCTTTGGAAATAGGGTTGGCTCCAGGAATGAGGTCGATACGAAAGTCGATATCACGACTTGGCGGTAGCCCGGGAAGATCCTCTGGAAAAACATTAGGAAATTCTCGAACCATAGGAACGCCTTTCACTTCCTTCTTCTCTTTCTTTTCCTTCTCTGCTACTACAATGTTAGCCAAGAAAGCTCTGTATTCCTTGCGGAGATACTTGCTAGCTTGGTCACACGACAAGAGCTTGAGACCTTTCGAAGTAGTTTCACCGTAAACGCACAATAGATCACCATTCGCGAGCGAGAATCGAATCATCTTATCAAAGCACACAACTTCAGCATGGTTTTCGCGAAGAAAGTCCATGCCTACTATGACATCAAAACTTCCGAGTTGCATCGGGATAAGGTCGATTGGGAAGATGTGATTGTTGAGCTCAAGGGTACAATCACGAAGTACATAATTTACGGCGACGGTTCTTCCGGTAACGACTTCAACATCAAACGTCGAGGAGAGTTGGGAGCGCTTACGACTAAGGAGCTTTTCGAATTCGAACGACACAAAGCAATTATCGGCTCCAGTATCAAATAAACACGAAGCATAAATACCATTCACAAGGAACGTACCATTGACCACGTTGTTGTCGGCTTGAGCTTGACGCACGTTGATGTTGAAAGTTCGCGCGCGTGCTGCTTGCTGGTGTTGCTGCTGTTGCTGAGGCTGCTGCTGCTGGGGCTCTTGCTTCACAACCCTATTCGGGCACATGTTGGCGAAATGGTTAGGATCGCCGCATGCGAAGCAGGCTCTGGCGTTGACCGCGGGTGCCGGAGTAGCTTGTTGACCCTGAGGGGCGGTGAGTAGAGCTTGATGAGCAGGAGCTTGTCGAGCACGGCAGTTGGTAGTGAAATGACCGTACATATTGCAATGAGCACAGAAACGGCAAGCGATGGTAGTCGGGTGGTGGTAGGTACAAGTAGGGCAAAGCGGGTGTGGCTCAGTGTATGCCCGCTTGGCAGGCGGTGCATTAGCCACAGGCGCCGCTACTTGTCGCTGTTGGGCTGGTACAACTTGTATCGGTGCAGCAGTGATCGCACAGTTCTTGTTGCTGGAGCTGTTCTTTCTCTTGTTCTGCCTCTTGTTGCTTGGTGTGGTGGTGGTTTCAGCAGTTGGTGCGGCGGTAGTAGCTTGATGCAGATGCTTCGAAGTTTTATCCCAGACACCAGCCTTGACCCGCTTGTCGTTGATTTCAGCGGCCAGTAGGTAAGTCTCTTCGATTGTCTTAGTCTTAGCCGCTTGCACGAAATCGGCAACACAGTCAGGCAGGGCTCAAATGTACTTCTTGATCGCCATGTCTGGAGTTTTGACTTGATCGGGACAAATGATGCTGAGCTGTTTGAAGCGAGCAGTGAGCGCAACATTTTCACCATCCTTTTGCTGTATGTGCCAAAATTCATCCTCTAGCTTCTGACGTTCATGAGGAGGGCAGAATTCTTCCAGCATGACTTCCTTGAGCTCGTCCCACGACAGTCCGTAGGCTGCATCGTTCCTTCGCTTGTTCCTCTCGGCCGTCCACCAGTCTAGTGCACGGGACTGGAAAACGCCGGTAGCATTCAGAGTACGGAGGTCATCAGGGCAACCGCTCTGTCGTAGAGTGACCTCAATGGAATCAAACCATTGGAATAGTGCAGTAGGACCTCCCTCGCCAGTGAATTCTTTTGGCCCACACGACTTGAATTTCTTGAAATTGAAGGGAGCTTTGGTGGTAGCTTTAGGAGCTTCAGTTCTCGACTCCTCAGACGATTTGCTGACATTCTCGTAAACATCACTCACGGCCTTTGCTACTTGTTTAGCGATGATAGCAGCAAGGCGTTTGTCTCTCTTTTCTTGACGAGAAAGTGAGGGATGACGGGATCCAGATGACATTGTCTGCAACAGACATCGTCACAGGACTCAACACATTTTATTCGAATCTCACCTCACGCGTCTACTACTTACTAAAGCTCAGGAACACGCATAATCATGTAAACACATAGACACATAATCACGGATTCCCATAACACAGAGGCACATAAGCACGTAAAGCACATAATCCACAGAACAAGTAAGCATGAAATCACAAGATGCAGTCAGAATACATAAACCTATCATTCACAGTTCGCGAGCGTTCGAAGGTGGCGATCATGTTTAATATATATCGAGTCTTGTAGTATAATCGCATATCGTAGCATAAAAGTCGTCCACAATTCAGCGATTTGTTAACGTATTAAGATAGAAATGCAGTGCGAGTCGTATATGTTGATCGAAGTGAAAGCAAAAATCGAATAAATTTCCAGAATTTAAACATGTAAACAGGTAAACACGCATATGAGCACATAAAATCGACGAATCATCAGAGTCGGCAGTTGCGGGCTCAGAATCGAAACACATAAAAATCGAGAAATAGGTTTTCTGCGGCTATTAGACATTGACTAACCAAAGTGGTTCGACTATTCACATGGACTTGTCGTGCACGCTTGACCTACCAGGTGGTGCCTTTGCCTCGATTCTTGGGCGTTGGGCACGCATCCCGCTAGCCATATCGTGACTTCAGGTCGTTGGAGTCCATCGAGACTTTGGTGAGAGTTTTGTAAAATGGGCGGAACAAGTAGTCAAGGTTAGGGTTTCACCCCTAGCTTAACAACTTCGTCCCTGTTTTAAAAATAGAGGAGATTATTCATCAAAATGCGGATTTCCCTCCTGATTTGGCATAATTCTCCCCGTTTGTAGATAAAATACGGGTTGGTTAAGCAACTTTAGTCGAGAGTTTGTGGGTTTCACACCTATTCTTGACTTAGTTGCTCCTTTATAGTTGAAAATTCGAGTGTAGTGATAGTGTATAATAAGCGAGAATAGCGAGTGATAGCAGTAAGCTCATACATAATCCCTAACGGATACGCACAAGTCGGTCTGTTGGTTCTTAACTATAGACTAGGTCTCTAAGACATCGACCCGGACTAGGTCGTGTCTTGCCTAATTCCCTATAGTTATGGCTCTGATACCAATCTGTCACACCCCAACCGATGGCGGAAACATCGGGGCATGGCACTGAGCGAAACAGATTGTCCAGAACTTTCCATAACGATTATCATTACTATTCAATTTAAAATAACATGTCCCATACCATGCCTCAAACAGTAAACAAATTATTACAGATAAGATCTAGGCAAATAAATTCTGTTCCGACAACTCAGATTTAAATAGAGCAATTGTTTATCTGCTTCTAGAGACCTTTGATTCAATTACTACAGACAACTATTTGTTGGACTCTAGAGCTTTATTCTAGTTTCGATTTCCTACCAGATGTGCATCCTAAGCACCTGTCACATACGTTAAAATAAAGTCAATACATAAAATGTAAAGGTGAGCATACAAGTTTGATAGTAGCATATAGAGTCCGAATTCGTTTACGCATAACCAGCACGTACACATAGGGAAATGAAGCATGTTAGTTATCGACATAGATCCATCGATACCAATGACTGCGGGTTGACTGCCAGAGGCAGTTCGCAATACATGATTACCACAGTAATCCATGCAAGTAATTGTCCTTAACAACCCCTGCGAACAGGTGCTGAGTCCAAACTATAGTACTATCGTTGCTAAGGCAGGTAGACAGCATTCCATGTGTAAACATAACAAACAAGCATGCATAAGCCACGTATAACATGCATTAACGGTTAGCGTTCAAATAGTATTGAGTAGTGTGTTTGATGTGATTTGAATAGTTGTAACGTATGTAACACCCAAAAGTGCATAAAGCAAAAAGGGATCGAGTATACTCACAGCGGTTGATGGATTGAAGGAAGCGCTTGAGAGTAGGGTTAGCCTGAATAGTTTGATAGTAATACGATAAGCAACGCGTAAAACGGAAACAAGTGTGAGTGGATCGGACAACTGGTCGATCGGTTGGTAGTCCGATCGGACGGCTGGCCGTGCGGTTGGCAGTCCGTTCGGACAGTTGTCCGGTCGGACGGTAGTCCGATCGGATGGCTGTTTGAGTGGATTGTTTCTTCCTTTGAGTAGGATGTGTTTGTGTATGATAGCTTGACTTTTGAAGTTTTCGTTGTAGCATTTTGAAAACATTGAAGTATCTTTACTTTTCGGGTCGGTCGATCGGACGGTCGTTCGATCGGCCGGTAATCCGATCGGTTAGTACTTCAGCAAACAACAAGTTCTCAGCAAAATGGCACTCGATCGGTGAGCAGATCGATCGGGTGGCATTCCTAGTGCATTGAACATGTTGAAAATCGATCAAATATTTAAAGCCAAGTATCTCATGATCCGAAGAGTAATCCAATCGGACGGTAGTCCGATCGGACAGCAGTTCGTTCAATACTTAAACTTCAAATAAGTTGACTAAGTGTGGGACCCATGTGCTAGCCGATCGGCTGGCCAGTCGTTCGGCTAGCTGTCCGTTCGGACAGCAGTCCGATCGGACAGCACCTTGTCCTGGTCAGCCTGTTCGTCTAACACTTGGTCGTTTTGTTTGTTTGTCGTTTTATAGAAGTATTTTGACAACGAGTCAGACAATAGCGACCTCGTCCTTACTTGGTTCTCCTGATCGGACAGGAATTACCTAAATTCGATTGGTGAACGGTTCGGGACGGTGTCTAACGTTTAACCCGTAATCGGTGAACCTCGTGGATGGAATCCGGATCTTGAGCCACACAACCACCAGAAAGAGTAGTAGGTCGGCACAAGCCCCGTTTCTATCGGTTTTGAAAGTATTGAGTGTAAAAGAGTTTGAAAGAAAGTTGGAAAACCATCTTTCAATCCCTTTCACCGTGAGTATGTTTAGATCTATGAAAGATCTTTATTCGTTTATGTGGAAATCAGTTAGATCCATGTGGTTTGGGCCATTTTGCCAGTTTAGTCCAAAGGTTTCATTTTTAACCTGTGGGTTCAAAAAGGTTTCACAGTTGCCATTTTAGTCCACTGGGTTAACTTCATCCATTTTTTCTGTTAACGAGAAGGCCAATTCGGTCATTTTATATAGCTGAATTGCCCTTTTAGTTAACAAAATTACATACAAAATGACCAAATTGGCATTCTCGTTAACAGAAAAAAATGGATGAAGTTAGCCCAGTGGACTAAAATGGCAACTGTGAAACCTTTTTGGACCCACAGGTTAAAAATTAAACCTTTGGACTAAACTGGCAAAATGGACCAAACCACAGGGACTAAAATAGCATTTAACTCTTTTATTAATTATACCATTCAAAACACTTAACCTATCCTTCTTCTACTTTTTGACAAAACCCTAACACCCTCTTTTTCTTTCAGCCACACACCACAGAAAGCATCTCACCCTCACGTCTTCCACTTTACTAAACCTTAGCCCTTTCACCTGCACCATCCCTCTCCCACCTCTCTCGACCAACCACCCCCACACATTCAACTCTCGTGTCCCACTTGAAGCAGGAACGGTCGACAACCACCTTCGGTGGTGGCGCACGACGGTAGAGGGCGGAGATGAGAGAGAACAGAGACGAGAGAGGAGGCGGCGGCGACGAAAACGACGGCTCAGCCATCGTTTCCGGTGACTCGAGAACCCGTGGAGGCGGTGATGCTTGACCGTCCGCAGTAATGGTCGTCTTCACTTCCGACAAACTCTGGTGAAGACGGGGACGGCAGTCGTAGTAGTGGTGGTGCGTGTCGCAAGTTCATTTCGGGTCGAGTTCTGGGTTGGGTCAGTATCGGCATCAGTTTGGTTCGAGTTTCGGTTTGTTTGGTCCTGGAACATCGGGTCTTGGTGTACGGTCCCTGTTCGGGATCCGTTTTGGTTTCGGTTAAGCGGGTCAAAGACCGTCAAAGACAATTAACATCGTGGCAACTACGGTGGTCATCGCAACAGGAATCTGTTCATCTTGTTCGGGTAATCTTATCTTTTGGATTTCCCAATCTTTACTCGTGCGTTACAAGGAATTCTCATATGCAACCACTGTGAGCATACTCAATCCCTTTTTACACTTTATTACCTTTGGGATGCAATACATGTACTTTGAATCAAATACACATACATGCTAGAATTTTATACAAATAATCTCTATATATGCTCATACGTGTTATACTTGCAAACATACATGTTATACTTGCAATCATACGTGTTTAAATTTATATGCTTAACTTAGTCATTGCCATGGAAAAACAAACAATCTATTTAAAACATTTTTTATACCCAAACTTGTATGCTCGCCAATACTATTTGTATTGATCTATGCTTTAACATGTATTGCAGGATTTGGATGATGCAAGGAATCTAGTAGGATTGCCTAGAAACGCATTTAGATTTTAATACTTGTTGTACTGTACTTTATTTTCAACATGTTGTATTCTGTTTCCAATACTTGTAATAATTAATTATCAATGAAATGAAATTTAATTATTTGAATACTTATTGTGCATTATTTATTTTTAATCTTGTGGTATTCTAGTTCAAACCATGTAAAATGAAATTATTAAATACATGACACAAAATAGCGTTATGAAGTCTCTTGCAATCTACACACTTCGTCTCATCCCGATGTTTCCGTCATCGGTTGGGGTGTGACAACCCAACCCACGCCACAACCCCCGCCCAAGGGGCCACGCCGAAACCCAAGCCCACCCGGGGTGGTGACTTGGGCGTTTGTACCCAACCCACGCCACAACCCCCGCCCCATACCCCATATTCTAATATAGCCTAAATTCACTGTTCATTTAGTTTGAATTTTATCATATACTAGTGTTTTTCAATGACACGCGTTACGCGAAAGGCATTGGTGTTTTCGACCGACATCATTCTTCAAACGATTCGAGATAAACGATGCGTAACCAGCCATATCCGGCATCGTGGAGTGTATTAAAAAGGGAGCAATTGGACGATTGGATGCTGGGCTAGGTGTTTCTTGGAATGCCCACGGATTGTTCGGGTCAAAACCACGATTATGAGGATTCATTTTTCGTATTGTGGTTGGATGAGATTTTTTTTTAAAATAAGATAGAGATGATTATAGAAGAGGTGGAGTAGTTGTGGTAAAAAAATGAATAGAAGTGTGAGGATTTATAGTGAATAATTTTTTTTAAACACATAGCCGTTGGCCAACGGCTACTTGTCTTGGCCAATGAGATCCTGCCATGTCATCTTGATAGCCCCGTCCAACTCCCGGGCTGAAACCCCCGCCCAAGGGGCCATGCCGAAACCCAAGCCCACCCAGGGTGGTGACTTGGGCGTTTGTACCCAACCCACGCCACAACCCCCGCCCCCAGGTTGAAACCCCCGCCCAAGGGACCACGCCGAAACCCAAACCCACCCGGGGTGGTGATTTGGGCGTTTGTACCCAACCCACGCCACAACCCCGCCCCATACCCCATATTCTAATATACCCTAAATTTACTGTTCATTTAGTTTGAATTTTATAATATGAATGAATGAATATGAATTAATAATATTAATATTAATTATCTAATGTTTAATTTTATGTTGAATTAGTGTTTTGATTAAAAATAAAAAATTAGTTTATGGCAAGGGTTAGGCGAGGCAGTGTTTTATGGCTTATGAGTAATTTTTCAGATTCTTGACATGACAAGATTTGATTGGTTGAAACAAGAGTACAACCCTTTCGTGCCCCTTCTCCCCTTTTAGTTTCAAGTTTTTTATTTTCTTTTATATATATTTGGTTTGGAAGAAGAGTAAGCACTCTTAATTAATATTATTTAATTATTTAATATTGCATCCTCTATTGTCAAAAGCCTCTCGTGCACGAGCCTAGGCGCTAATACAAAGGTCAATCCCATGAAAATGCCTGTTGGTATCCTAGGCAATCTCGATTGAGGAGAAGAGGTACAAAAACGATTCAGGGCTTTTTTTTTCAAACTCAGACGGTTAGGGGAGTGGGGGTGGGGAATTGCTTCTCCGTGATAGCCATATTCCACGCGTGGAACAAACAAAAATTCCACCGCCACCATGAAGTTCAACGAGTGATGGGATTGTTTCCGTGAATTTTTTCACGCGTGAAAAATGGATAGTTTTGGGGTGTGAGGGTTTATTGTTGGGTGTTGTGAGTGATGACCATTGCCACTAAAAAAAGTTGTGAGTGATGGAATAATGGTTGATGACATGGCGGAACTTGATTGGATGTTGTGAGTGATGACCACCCCTTCCCCCCTTATAAAAGTGAGTTTTATCATGATTAGGCTATATTTTGTTTTGAACTGATTTTATATGTTATCGATAACCAATGGATTTCTCTCACCCGAAAAAATTCAGCCTATCTCATAACTCTGCGATCTTTATGTAATAATTGGGCGTGTTTGTATCTGTGAAGGAAATCCCTTGCCCTTGGGTCTAGCAGAGGACGAAGAAGGTACACACGATCCCCTTCTTCATATCCCAAATTTATAGACTCAAGTACAAGTTTAGTTTTTTTTGTTATTTATTTCTTCTAAATCGCACATTATTTTTCTTTGTTCATGTACTTATTGTTTCATTCTTCAAAAGCATAGCACCATTCAAGGTTCTACTTCTCACTTCTGCTTAGAGGTGTACAAATCGGTTTTTTTCAAAAACTGGTTCCGGTTATTAACGAACCGGTTTTTTTCATCCAAACGAACCGGTTTTTTCATCCAAAATAAAAACCGGTTTTTTTTAATAACCGGTTTCGGTTACTAACCGGTTTTTCAAGGCCAAAACAATAACCGGTGTAACCAATTGGGATCGGTTTTTAACCGGTTTTTTCCCAGAAAAAAAAAACGGTTTTTAACCTGTTTTTTTTTTTTTAAACCGGTTTCGGTTATTAACCGGTTTTTCATATAAAAAATCCTAACCGGTCTATAACCGGCGGTTCGGTTGTAAAACCAGTTATAAAAAACCCGGTTAAAAAAAACCGGTTTCGGTTTTTTTCACGGTTTCAGGTCTAAAACCGATTTTTTTGTACACCTCTACTTCTGCTCATGGTTTTTTTGCAACAAAGATTAGTAAAAGTTATTTCTTATACATTTTAGTATTTTTGAACTTTTGTATTCAGGTTTTGGAAGTGTTTTTGAACTTTATTGCTTTTGAATTTTGGTATTTAGGTTCTGATATTGATTTTGAACTGTTGGTATTAATTAATAGAATATTATTGATTCTAAATACATAATATATATATATATATTTTAGTTTCTATCCTTGTTTGTATTTGGATTTATATATTTTTTAGTTTTTATCCTTGTTTGTATTTGGATTTATATAATTATATCATTTGAAGGAATCAATGTGATGTAAACATCTTAGCTGAAGCTTCAAAGGATGAGCAACACCTAGACGGCAAGGACAGATTGCCTTCAACACACAAGCATTTGAAAACCAAACGTCCAAAATACATTATTTGACGTAAATTTTAAATCATAATTTAGAAACAAATTAAATGAAAAATATTATTGGGTGGCAAACACGAAAAGACAAAATTATTATATATATGATCGGTCACATAGTAATTTTGGTAAGAGAAAATGAAATATTTTTACTAGATTAAACTGCATTTTTACACCCTATGTTTAACAGGTGAGATCAACTTTATATCCTATTTTTCAAAATCGATCAACTTTACACTCCGTCTTTTCCCAATTGCATCAATGTTAGACCTTGCCCCTTAACGCTGTCAAAGTTGACCATTACCCACTAACAGTCAAGGGGTAAAAAGGTAATTTCATCCACGTTACTTAATCACCTCAATAACCCACCTTCCATTATCTAAACCAGTTCCCTTTTACACACTACCTTTCACACACACTTCACTCCAGTCGATACCTCGCCGGCGACCAAGAATTCCGACCACCAAACCTTCAAGTTGTCTTCTCTGGTGAGTCAGTGAAACCATGTGTTGTAACATCCGTCAAATCAGACCTCCAAAATCCGACGGATTGCAAAACCGGACACTTTTCAATTAAATAAAATATAAGAATTTTTAATAATTTTTAATTGTTATTATTTAATTAATCGTCACGTATCGTGTTGGATTAAAACCGGACTAAAACGTTAACTTTATAAAAATAAAAAAAAAATAAAAAATAAAAAAAAACTCAGTTAGTTCGGTTAGATTTATATAAGGGAAGCTTCAACGAAGTTAGATTGGTTAGTTAAATAAAGTGACAAGTTAAGGGGTTGTTTTTTGTAATTAATGGAAACTATAAAATAAAACAAGTTAAATTACTAGGTTGGTAAACCTAGTTAAGTCGGTCAGTATTAACTATATGATTAAATTCACCACGAGAAGTGAAACATAGCCTCTGTTGCTTACCGGAGAATTTTTCTATTGATTCTTTCACTCATATTTTTTCAGGGCTGTCCTAAAGTATGCTTAGAGCCAGGGGTATCCCATACATAAAACAGAGAACAAAAAGAAAGAAAAATACACTTAGCCAAGAAAGCTGAGGGGACCTCGGGCAACCCTTGGCCAAAGCATAGACCGCCCCTGAAGAAATAGTGGTTAACCAGGAGGTTAGTCCACGGGCTGAGTCTCGTCAAGTAGGGTTAATCTCTCCTTTCCTCGATCGGTGGCTGGGACATCCACTAATCTGTCACCTGCATAGTGAAACACACCGTGACTCGCAACAAAGAGAATGGGGTAGGGGTTGCTCCTTGTTACCACCCTCCGGCGTGAGAATAAGTATTTTGCTTTGGAAGCAAGATAAGTCTTAAGTAGTAATTGTGAGTGAGCAGATTAGCATTACCTCAAACCTGGTTCGAAGTGGGTATTTATAGTCGAAGAGTGAAGGAGAAGGGCCAATGGGCCGCTTGATAGGCCTTGGGCCACGTGTCCTGTTGTACCGATTACATGAAGGAACACACGCCACGTGGCCTGCTGGGGTTGTCAGTCTGTCCATCAGCTTTTATGCAAGTGGGTTGGGTAGCTGTATTGGGTGGTCAGCTGACCGCTGTTGTCAGTGCCCAGGCATACCACTTGCTAGTTGGTCACAGAAGTCAAAGTGACAGTTCCACTTGTATAACAATAGGATGCGGGCTTGCGCAGCTCCGCTACGTGCGGTAAACTGTGAACATATAGGCCAACACATTTGTACGCCGCTCCGCACTTCCTTCGCCGCCCCGCGCAGGACCGCAACATGAAAATGCGTTTGACAGAAAGTAATTGTAGTAAACTACTATCATCTTTAGTAGCAATCACCGCATTCCGTGTATGTTGTCGAAAACAGCCATTTTTATACACAAGCTGAGATTTCTCATCTTTCCCCGAGTGGGAAAGCAAACCGGGTTCTCGCGTGCTGTCACACCCCGATTCCCGGTAGGCCCGGATGGGTCGTGACGATTGGATAGCAGTATCACAATTTAATAATAATGCAGCGGAAGTATTAAGAGTAAAAATATTCATGGCATTAAAAGTGTCTGAATATACAAAATACAAGTTGTTCAAGTGTTCAAATAAAATCCCACAGACGGGATCGAAGTAAAACGAAGCTTAGACATCATAGGCCTTAAGCTAGGAGTTGCAAATTCCATAGCCTTTATTATAGCCGACCCGAATTCCCAGCCTAATATCAAGGTTCGGTACCTGCAGTTCAATCTTTTGAAAATACGTCAGTTTTCGCTGGTAAATACAATTAACTGGCTCATTTGGAAAATAGTTTTTCAAAAATGATTTATACATAGAGAAAACCCGTAGGTAATCATTTAATATTTCTTGGGATTTTATCTTGTCACCAGATTTACATATTTGTCATACAATGGGAACCAGATATCAAAGCCGGTCATTTTCAGTGCTATAATGATTAAGGTACACACCAAAGTTGAATAACGTGTCTTACAGTTAGTATGCCTACCCCGGCACGTTATTCTGTATGGCCATAATAGTTCATGAGTCGGGACGCCCGAACATGGTACCAATAACCCCCAATTGTTTCAGTTATCAAATACAACAGATTAAACCGGGTTCTTACATTTATGAGCAATCATAGGCGGCTCATTTATGTAATACCCGCTCCAAGTGGCATATTCGTCATACCCCAAGTTTTAAAAGAAAATAAGTCAAGACTATTTACCTTTTAGCTAGCTTCCAACCGATAACGGTTTTAGTATAGTAAAAGCCGTAAAGTCAAAATATCAAAACTCAAGTCCGAATATCTGGGTGGGTTCTATAGTCCGGAGTGAACAGATTCAGTTATCTGTTAGAATGTATACGGGTCATAGGTTAGTTCCTTAGACACGACCCGTTACTACAGAATAAGATCGGTTCGCTAGATTAAGCGTAGATTGATTAGAATGTGGTTATACCTATCCAAGTGTAAGGACTCATTGGATAAAGGTTAAGTAAACCAACATTCTAATTTGGAAAGATTTAAAAAGGTTTTGACCCGTTACGCCTAGTTTATGCGAAATAGGTTCGCATAACTAGTTATGCGCATAAAGACGGGTTTTGAAGGTCGGATGGGCATACGACAAGTCCAAGTAGTAAAAATATATTTTTAGTTGAAGTACATACTGATCTAAAGTCATATTATAGTTTGGTTTAGTTTAAAATCATTCAATTAGCTCATTTGACCACATAAGGGCATTGTGGTCATTTTTAACAACATATTCAAGACTTGTCATTAAACCCATCAAACGGAATGACCATATGGTATAACTTCATAGAGTTATATTCAACAATATTATGGTCCTAAAACAAGTTTAAAACAGGTCTAAACGTTGACCAAACGGGTCAGAATCAAAAGTCAAAGAAAAAGTCAAACTGCTTGACTTTTGACATTAAAATGAAGTTCTAAACTGAATTGGACAAGTTGAGCATGTTAATATCAGTTTATGTCGCACGAACTGAGGCAAGTTCTTTGTCGATTGGGACAATAAGCCGGGTGAAGGTCACTCGCGCCCAAGCCTAGTGCGAGATTTGGAACCATACCCCTTCAGCCCCTGAACTTTTGAGGTGTACGGGCTTCATCATTGCCGATAACAATTCCAAGATATTTGAGCCAATCTGAATTTAGATTTGTGTACGTTTTCACATATCCATTTGTTATAAGATAGGTTTCAAATGCACGGAAGATCTCTCAGACAATGTATAAAACACTGATTATTAAATGAATTACATGCCAGAGCACAATGTTGTCACTCTACAAAGAAATGCATTCAATTGAGTATCTCAAATAAAAAAGAACTTGAGAAATTCAAAATTAATGGAGGTGGCTAATAAAAAAAAATCTTTGAAAAAATAATACCTGTGATTTCCTGCAAAAAAACCTTCTGTGATTCAGCTACTAGATCCATAGTCTGCAGAAAACAAATCAATTATAGAATATGGACATAGCAATACACTTGAAAAAGAATGATTCTGGTAAAATGGATACTTATTTGTATATTAGAAAATAAAAATATATACTTCCATGGTAGTTAGAGACAGTTTATGTACATACCAAAGAGAGAGTGAACGCACTTACCGACTTAAATTGATCCACTTCATCATCATCTTTTGAACCACTTGTTTTACGAAGATTGACTTCAATTCTCTTTGACAGAGCTTCTAAAGAAAGCACCATGTGTAAAAAACAACAATACATGAGCATCATAATCAGGTCATAATTAAAAGGAGTAATAACAAAAAATAAAAATTACATGTCATTTACAAGTGTCCCGATAGGAAACTCTTCTTCAGGGTTTGAGACAAAGTCAAATGGTAATAATGTAAAATGTTACTACTGTTATAAAAGAAAATGAAATATTTTTACCATTATGGGGAATTCTCACAGTTTTTTTCAACAGCCAAGACCAACATTTCATTTCAAACCAACACACAAGGCAGCAGCCTAGCAACTCGCTACACACCAAAGAGAGTGAATGTATACCGCCAAAGAAGTAAACATTAAAAATACGTAGCCCTACACTGCCCCAATTAACACACACCAAACACACGCAAATGAATCCAACCTGTGGCGATATAGTTCTATCACCAAGTAGCCCTGCCCCCACCCATGTTCTACTTCTGCACAATTAAAACGTGATCAGCCAACTGTATAGTAACCGACCCAGTCATCCCAATAATTGCCCCGTCCCCTTTCATAGCCCATTGCAACTATATGCCTCTTATATAAAAAGTTAAAAACTGCTCCATTTCTCCCATGAAAGGCTAGTGAGTTTTGCATCCACATAAGTGTCTCTTCCAATTAAAGGGAGGGAAACACCATTTGAAACCTAGCACCCTGCTCTTTCAAGAATACCTAAAAACCAGACACGATGCTCTTGTCCACTTAACAAGATCATCAATCCAACCGAAGAACAACAATAACAGCAATATTTGATTCAGTTACAATCAGAAGTCAAATACCTTTCAGTATTTACATAAATGATTCAATTAATAAATGATATACAGCTCAAGTTATATAACTTTTTTGACCAGAATGGCCGAAAGTACAAGAGAGGTGCATGCCAAAAAATTGTTGGTAGAAAAACCAGAGAAACATACCTGCATTGATCTTCTATATATTAGCAGAAAAAAAAAATCGCCGTTCATGTTATTAACATGCAATCCATTTTCTTCGTTACTTTGTTCGCTTGGTGGCCTTACGATTGATCTGATTCCTTGTTATCACATGTATATTTGCATTAAACAACGAACTCACCAATAATCCCCACATGAGCAACATCCATCTCTAAAATGGTGAAACCTGCTCGAATCCCTCACTATGATATCCCTCCCAACAATTTTTGAAATAATCTTGATTGCAGCATGACAGTCCATGCAAGTTCGCAAGTTCTTCATCACAACAATTGGTGATCCTTCTGGCGTATTAACGAGTGCAAAAGCAATCGCTAACCTCTCACTATGATATTTAAGAGATTCCACCTTAACTTCCTCATTTACATTTTGAAGAATCACACTTGTGTCTGGTTTGTACCCTTTTTCATCCATCTTCCTCCATAAAACATCAATCTTTTTCCTAATATCCTCAATTTGCGGATGTGTTCTGTCATTTGCGGTAAACACGTGAACATTGTGGTTAACCTCAACCCAACTGTATGCAGTTACCTTCCTAACGCCCCTATCCTTCATCGCCTTTTTCACCTTACTAACATCCTCCCATTGTCCTGCTTCTGCATATATATTTGACATGTTGACATACGGTGCAGCATCCCTTAACACCTCCATGTTGAAGAGTGAATCCGCAGCCCTTTTAGCAAGATCTTGATTCTTGTGAACCCTACATGATCTCAGGACCGACGACAACATAATTTCATCGGGCTCAAATGGCATTTCTTTCATTAATTTCTCCGCTTCATCAAACCGTCCACATCTACATAATAGATCAACCATTGACGCATAATGTTCTCTTTTGACATCAATTCTATATGTTTGAGTCATGGATTTAAAATGAGCAAGACCTTCCTCAACAAGCCCGCGATGGCTACAAGCGGTTAGAACACCCAAAAAGCTCACCGAGTCTGGCTTAAGACCCGATTCAATCAACCGCTCAAACGTCCTTAATGTGGCTTCAGCATCCCCTTCTTGTGCGTAAGCAGAAATCATCGCATTCCATGAGACTGTATTTCTAACAGGCATTTCGTCAAACACCTGTATAGCGTCTTTTATGTACCCACATTTCGCATACATGTCGAGTAGAGAGCTACCGCAAAATACATTCGACATACAACCTAACGTGATCATAACCGAATGTAACTGTTTCCCTAAAGAAAGAGATGTCAGATTTGCAGAAGCTCTTAAAGTGCTTGCAAAAGTTGCTTGGTCACCGTAAACGTAAGCTTCACGCATTTGCTTGAAAAGCTGAAGAGCTTCATCGTAGCATCCGTTTTGAACATACGCGGATATTATAGCGGTCCATGGAACCGCGCTTCCACGGGGGAGGCTTGCAAAGATCACATTAGCATCCTGAAATCTGTCACATTTTGCATACATGTCCACCAATGCATTCCCGACAAGTATATCCGAACCGGCCTCCGTCACCAAGGCTTGCGCATGGATTTGTTTACCCATCTTTAGATTCGTTTCAGTTGCTGCTACACTCAGCATTGTTGCAAAAGGAAATTGTTTCCTGTTGAATTTAGTCCGTTGTAATTCACGAAAGATATTTAAGGATTCCGTCAATCGACCAGCCCAAACAAATCCAGTGATGATAACATTATAAGATACACAATCTAGCAACAACATCTCATCAAAGAGTCTTTTTGCATCGTCTATGGAATCATGCTTCGAGTAGAAGTCAAGAAACGCATTGGACACGAACACATTCCAAACGAAGTTGGATTTGATAACAAGCGCATGAAACTGCTGACCAAGAAGAACATCATTTAGCCCCATACAAGCACATATAACTGCTGCAAAAGTAAACTCAGATGGCTTTACACCGCAACTTTGCATATCTATAAAGAGGTCTATAGCCCGACTGTTCAATCCATTATTCGAGCATCCGGTTATCATCGCATTAAATGTCACAGAATCTCTCATCCCCATCTCAACGAAAAGCCGATTAGCCAAATCAAGGTTACCCGTTTTGCAATAAGCATCAACTAAACTATTGCACACCATAAGGGTCCAATCAAACCCAAGTTTGACGATATGCGAATGCACTTGAGTCAATGTTTTTGTCATCAAAGTCTCATCACAACAAGACAAGAGTGTGGCAAATGTCACATAGTCAGGAAGTGTTCCCCACCTACACATTTCAGCATATAACTTGAAAGCTCCCACAGGTTGATCATGTTGTGAATAACCACCCATTAATATCGTCCACGACACCGCGGTCCTTACAGACATGGTATCAAACAATTCTCTTGCTCGATGAAGATTGCCCGATTTAACATACCCAGAGATTAAAGTGTTTAGAGAGTAAGTGTTTGTGTGAGGCATTTGGTCGAACAGTTGGTGTGCTTGGGCTAGTTTACCTTTAACGACCAGGTGATTGAGCTGAAAGTTGGAGTGTGATGTGTCTGGGTTGAAGCCTGTTTTGATGATTGTAGAGTCCAGTGAATGTGTGACAATGGTTTTGGTGTATAAACATCGGGTTTTCTTATATGAGGTGGCTGTACTTGAGTTGCAAAGCCTCATAGTAAAGAAGGAATTGTGGTTTCTTGGCGATTTGTAAAGAACTTAATCAATATTTTCTTTTTATAATATTCTTTTGTTATTGTTATAAAGAAGATTATATGTATGTGTGTGTATAACATAAATTGAAACATTTTTAACATATGAATTTATATTTAGAGTAAATTACGTGTTTTAGTAGTTTTAACCACTTGAGTCCAAAATCAAAAAATTTAATGCTCTGAGTCCCTAGCCATTTATTTTATAACGTTTTGAGTCCAATTTTGTTAATTTTATAACGATTTGAGTCCAAAAAATTGGACTCAAAAGGTTAAAATTTGGACTCAAATGGTTAATGAAAATGCTTATAACGACTCAGGTCGTTAAACTTTTTATTTTTGGACTCAACTAGTTAAAATCAATAAAACACAGAGACTCAAAAAGTAATTTACCCTTATATTTATTTATAACATATGAATTAACAACATAGTTTGGCTTCTTGGTGTTGTACATCATGCTTGGAATGTGTTTTATGCGTGGGAGTGTTTGTACTCTTGGCTTTTGGGGATAAAAACCTTACCTCTCTCCCTTTATTTCACACATACACTCTCTTCTCTCATATTTCTCTCTCTAGAAAATAGCTTTGATTCTGGTGACCTCGTCGGTGTCCGTGTTGCTCTTGACATCCGGTGTTTATGTCGGTTTCATGGTTTGCGTTTGATGGTGTTGAGGTGTTGCTGACGGTGCTTGTCGGTGGATCGCCACCGTGTTTACACCTTCCGCCACTGTTGTCGGTTTGACGTTGTGGTTGTTACGCTTATTGGTGCTGTACATGATGCTTGGAAAGTTTTTATACATGAGAGTGTTTGTACTCTTGGCTTTGGGATTGTACCCACTTTTGGTCATAAAACCCCACACCTTCAGTAATGTTGTCGGTGCGTCGCCATCTTCACACTGTCCTACGATATTGTTGTTGGTGTCGTGCTTTGTGCTTGATGGTATTGAGGTGACGCTGAATCACCACCATGTTTACACCATCTTGTGTCGTTTTCGTTTTGGCTTTGTGGTTTATGCTTAGTGTTTAGTGCATGATGGTTTTGAGGTGTAGATGTCGATGGTGGTGACGGTGTCAATGAATCTAGCTATGATGAGTTTGCAATATCTACTTTGTAAATTTGTGAAAGTGGCATGGCATGAATAGTGGATAGTAGGTTTTAAACATGCAAACCCCCTTGCGACCACTTCTTTCAACAACTCTGAGCTAAAGTTTTCGGTTTTGATTTACATTTTGGTCTTAGTTCTGACTTTTGGTAGAATTTCACACTTTATGTTATGTTTTCGTCGGTTAGTTTTGATATTGAGTGAGGGCCGTTGATAGTGATGGTGGTGCCCTTTGTGCTAATTACATCTCATATGCCAGTTGATGGTTGTTTAAGTATCAAAAGGATGAAATTGCTATGGTGATTGTAAATGCACTAGTTAATATCAAACAACACGAACCTATAAATTTATATTGCTCATTTAAAATTTATTAGACACCTCCAAACATGCATAGGTGGCATGGTCCTTGTTACTCACGGACCAACAACCTATTGGAGGTGAAGGTTCATACTTTATAGGGTGGATGTCCTTGTTTACAAACATTTTTTTTTTTCGTAAACAAGAACTTCCACCCTATAAAGAATAAACCTTTAACGCTTTTGAGTCTTCCAATTCAAGATTTAAAGTAGTTTATAAGTGTACACTTTGCACCTCATGACCCATATAATAATTTCATATTATAACTTCTCCTAAAATCCCCTTTGTCTTATTGTATATCTCGATTACCAAAATCATTAACATAATTTTAGTTCTTCAATCAAAAACTGTATCAATCATGAAGTGAGACTTTTCCAAAAGTACGAGACACCAACAGTTAAAAATAAACAACGATAATATTATTTACAATGATCACACACCAATCTCAACCTTCATATATTGTTAATCAATATTACTCAGTATAACGAAAAAACGTCGTACTCAGTATAGTTCTGATAAAAAACAAAACAGTTTATACTGACGTTATCTATAACAATAAAAAATAAAATCAAACAACATTGAGTATTTAATTTCTTTAGTTAACAAATACCATCTGATTAAAATAAATAAATATCAGCAGCCAATGTGTTATTGTCTAAATTCCATGTATTCCTGTATAATTCCGCAAAATAATAAAAGCAAATTATGATGGAAGCGAAATAAACCTTTGGGCTAGATTCTAAAAAGCGCCGAATCAAAAGTGCATCTTATACTACCACAGTATACAAAACCCACAAATGTTGGTGCAACAAGGTTTATATAATAGCTATACATGCATGATTTCATTTTCAGAATGCCCTATTGAAATAAAAAGCATTGCATGCATTAAGAAGTTGTACCAAGGCAGGAAGGCTACATTGCTACAAGGCGTGAGAGGTCCCATGCGTTAAGAAGTTGTACCGGGATCGCTAATAACACCCAAGAAATCATCTTTGATGGTACCAATGCAGAACTGCAAAGCAACAGCCAGATTATATGAATTCAATATGTGTAAAAAGGGATATACTGTACAGATATAATTTGTAAAACGATGAACACATAATAACTAAAAATAGAGAAAAAGAACGTGATTTCTCCTAGAGGTGACAACTTCAACGGTCAACCCATTAACAAGAAAATGGGTTGACTTGGATTACAGGTCAGCTTTTAAAAGCTTAGCTAATAATGAAACGAGTCGAGCAGGTTAATAGGGTTGAAGGTTGCCCAAAGTGTTACACAAATACCAAGGGGTAAACATTCCAAGCCATACTTTAGGCTCAAGCTCGGGCTCATGCGCGCGTGTGGCTCGATTTGAGCTTTTAGCGAGCCAATCTCAAGTAGCTCACGAGCGACTCAGCTTGTTTACGCCCTAACGAATACTTTCAACCTCCACAATTATACATAGTTTAATAATCAGGTTTTTGAAATATTTTATGACATACGATTTCAGTGGCATCAACTCTAGTCCCAATGATCTTCAACCGAACCTCACTGTCCTTTTGAATTTTCACCTGAAAAATGCCCAAAAGCGCGATAATATCAAACATACATCACTGATGGCAAGTACAACCAGAAAACATAAAATTCGCGATATTGATTCATACAGATCCATCTGAAGTTGTGTAATTAGGCATATCCCCCGACTGAAACTCCATGTCATCGGGTATCAGCTACGAGAAAAAACAAAACAAATATAATGTCAAAAAAAGTCCCGTATACAACACACACCACTCATTCTGTAAACATATCTTCTTTATGTAATTACCAAATCATTTCAAATTAATGTTTACAATCTTATGACAAAGAAGCAGAATGATGAAGCTCAGGATGAACTCACATGGTTTGACACAAA
This sequence comes from Helianthus tuberosus, assembly GCA_030545235.1. Taxonomy (NCBI): domain Eukaryota; kingdom Viridiplantae; phylum Streptophyta; class Magnoliopsida; order Asterales; family Asteraceae; genus Helianthus; species Helianthus tuberosus. Next base: position 116,665,933 of record CM060403.1, on the reverse strand, counting down.
GATTTGAACAGGCCCAGCTTCAGCAAAGAAACCCATCTGCAAAATTTGGCAAACTTGATTTATTTTTATGTATTAATACCATAAGGGTTGGGCTCAATGGGGATGGGGAACACTAAAAACGTGGGTAACCGACTCAAACAAACTCTGATTAGACTCATTCCAGCGGCATCGGAACCGGCTCGTCAAACCCTAAACCATAAGACTCAAACCTAAGCCAAACCGTAAAATCTAAACCATAAACCCTAAAGGCTAAAACCTTAAGCTAAACAATTGATTGAGGGACTTTTTGTGTAAAAAAGGGAACTGTTGGCTTTTATGTTATAAACCCACTCTTTATTTAATCAAAAATGTATATTCATCAAAAATACTACGCATAAAGTATATAACCTTATTAACCATGGAGACCACAGCTTCTAAGATCTCTCCTTTAAAAGGCCGAAAGACAACACACTGATACTTGACGGGAAAAGTAACAAAGCCCGTGCCATCCCGAATAAGCCCTTTCCCGACATTCTCTATGCCTGTTATGGCAACAACAAACCCGTGCCGGCCACTGTAAATAAAAAGAATAATAAATTAGACAAAACTAAGCTTATATTTTCCACCAAAACAGTTTGCAGGATATAGAAATAAGAACCTGCAAGTACCCTCCACATCTTTCATAAGCTTTGATACAAGCTTTTCGCGAAGGTCACGACCAAAGTGGCGAGGGTGAAGCTGCATGTTTCGCTCAAGGACAATATGGAAAAACATCTTCCCTAAAAACAAAAAATAGATAAGAGTACAATTCAAAACTATTTCACATTTCAAATATATTACAATATGGTTTTCGTATCGCACACCGATGTTTTCACGACCGGCTGGGCGGACTGGGAATAAGAAATGGGGTGAACTGGTTTTTAAAATTCCTCAAAATCTCATTCACATATTCATTTACTACTTCAAGCTCCATATTTTATTTACTTATTATTATTTCATTAAAATAAGAAATCTACACCAAAACACAAAAAGCAAAATTGCAAATAATTTATTGAATTCTTTATGATGTTGTCATGTCATGTTCTTAAATCCGGTTCTACCAGTATAGTAAAGCAGCCTATTAGCTGTCCACGTCATAGTCACATAATTCGCTGGTCATGGCACGATTTTCGTTTTGGTTCGTCCGATCCAATTCGCGGTACGAACAGGATCCGGGTTCGCAAGGGATCGCGTTTCCGAATGGCAACAATTCAAATGTAATAGAGAAGAAATGGAGGCTAATCGAAGCTTACCTGCTTGCTTGCTGGCTGATTGAACCTTACCTTCCCTCCCTGCTGTGCTGAATCGTAGAATGAAAGAAAGAAAGAAGATATGTCAGTCGTTTTTTAGGTTTAGAAGATGGAGGAGCGAACAGGGAGATAGGCTGCTTTTTTTTAGGTTTAATTTTATTTCGATTTTGTTTTTAACTATATATTATTAGCCAACTAGGTTACATACACGGGTTAAGTAAATAAAAAATCAAATAACGAATTATAGAACGATATTTTTAAGACGCTTTTCTGAAATCCAAACAAAATTTTGTGTCATGTATGATCAAAACTTGTGTTGTTTGTCAAGTTTATAAATATGAAAGCATTTGAACCATCGATTAGAAGACAAACTATCATCGATTTTCTCACGAGTTTTAACAGTCATGTGAATATACATTTAATAACCCAAGTTTTATTTAAATAATAGTGGTCTTAATTTATTAGTTCTAAAAAATGTTGAAATATCCATATTAGGCATATAGCAATTATCCAATTAGATAAACTTATATAAAAAATAATGTTTCAACTTAAGTTAATTAGATAAGTATAAATTATTGGTAATTATTAAATTATATAACTTTAAAATTTAAATATCTCGACGTGAGTTGCATCTTGAAATGATAGTTGTTTTTTTTTAAATCTATTAGTATGATAAATGTTATTATTATTCTTCTAGCATTTTAAACATATATTAAATTTAAAAGTAAAATGCACGGGTAGTCCCTTTGCTTTTGTAAAATAACACATATAGTCCACAACTTTTTTGTAAAATGCACCAAGAAGGCGTGTATCGACGAGGGGGTTGCAGGTGGTGAGGGTGGGGTGGGGCCACTTGAGTTAAATTTATCTTTTAATATTTTTAATACAGTATGGGCATTAAGGTTCTTTCACACCCACTTAACTGAGAAAACTAACCCCCATCCATTCCAGGGATTGTCCGAGTAACAAACTGTCAAACAACATGAGCACCGGTGTAATTTCCAGAAGTTTTGGACTATAGGTGTTATTTTACAAAACCACAGGGGCTATTCGTGCATTTTACTCTAAATTTAATAATTTAAATTAAATAATAATTATCTACAATTAAGGAATTAAGATATAATTTCTAACCTAGTTATTAATATAAATAAATAATAAGATGTTTTATGAAACTTTATCTGTAATTTCTTAAATGTTTGAAACATATTAAATTTATGAGTAAACTGCCATTTTGGTTCCTATGGTTTGGGCACTTTTGCCATTTTGGTCCAAATCTCAAACCTTTTAAATCTGGGTCCCCTGTGGTTTCACTTTTATTGTCATTTTAGTCGAAAATTCAAAAATCCTTTTTTTTTACTGTTGCAACCTGCCTATTTTATCTTTTTGTGCAGGGGCAATTTTGTCCATCTGATTCTAATTTAACATATTAATAAGAGTAAAATGCACGGATAGTCCCTGTGGTTTTGCAAAATAACACCAATAGTCCCCAACTTTTGGAAATTACACCGGTGCTCCCTATGGTTTGACAGTTTGTTTCTCGGATAGTCCCTGGAGTGGATGACGGTTAGTTTTCTCCGTTAAGTGAATGTGAAATGACAAATTTACCCTTCATCTTCTCTACTATATAAAAACAAAACAACCCCATCCCATCCCACCTGTAACACTCCGTGTTTTCATGAGTGAAAGTCAAAGTCAAGGTCAAAGTCAACGACCGATTTCGCGCGACTTGACTTGTAGAAATATCTTTATTTTATTTATATTATGTGGAGTAAGTGTTGTTACTTGCAATAATCGAATCGTATTAATCATATTTCCAATCGACCTGCGACTGTGAATTATAGGCAGTAACAATGCGATAAAGTTAATCAACTAATAATCAAGCTATACTAATCGAATCAACATCGAATCGCAACTCAAACTCAAACTGTGTATTTTACTTATTGTATATACGTGTGTGTGTGCCTTACGTGTTACCTGTGCATGTTTATTTATGTTTTGTTGTGATAATCAAGCAAACTCAATCGAAACTCGAAATCTAACTCGAATGTAATCGAACTCGAATCTCGGACTCGAATCACGATCGAACTAGTTGGGACTAAAAGTAATTTGACTAGGAAACCTTATCGAATCGCTCGCAATCGAAATCGAAACGTCAAAGATCGTCGCACCGGACACACCACCCAGGCGCCAATCCGCACGGATTGTCTATCCGCACGAACAGCCAATCCGCACGGATGGTCCCTCCGCACGAACAGACCATCCGCACGGATGACCGCCTGAGGAGTGTTGAGGGCATCCGGACCAGGATTGCCATCCGCACGGATAAACAATCCGGGTGATGTGCAATCCGCACGGACGACCCTTTCCCCTTTTAGCATCCTATAAATACACGGGTCACTCTCCAAACTTTCCACTTTTGGCAAGTGACGTCCGACCAGCACGCTTTCTTCACCTTTTCTTCGATTTCTCTCAATCCAGGTAAGATCTCGCCCTAAATCTTGTACATTCTTGATCTATACACACTTCTGCACATTTCTCTCTTTCAAATCTTAACTTTTAACCGTGAAATCATCAAGATTTGAGGTATTCTAGGGTGACGTCATCATGAAGTTCTCATGAACTTCAAGATTGACCTCATTCCACCAAGGATAACTCAGATCTAAACGGTTTCCACAAGATTTCACAACAACTTCACCTAAATCTGAACTTTTCTAGAGGATAAAAGAGTTGAGAGAAATAAACACAAGTTTTCTCCTTCCTTTACCCTCAAAAACGGTTAGAATCGGGTCAGTTCTAGTCCTAGATCCGGATTCTACCTACAAGACACCTGATTTCGGGTTGAGCCAGAATGACCATTCTGAGCCGCTGACCGGTCAAGCTAGGGTGATTCCTGGCCGGCTTAGTCATGCGGGTAAGAATACAATTCCAAATGGTTGCCACGTAATCAGAACGTCTTGATAAAACGACAAAAGCGACCAAGGGTAGACGAACGGAACAACCAGAACGAGATGCTGTCCGCACGGAGATGTTATCCGCACGGACAAGTTATCCGCACGGGTTGCCATCCGGACGAACTACACTTGGGACCCACAACCAAGCAAGGTTTGAGTACCTACGAATGGATAATCCACCCGGACAACGCTCTGAATGGACTACTCTTCGGATCATGAGATACTAAGACCTTAAACAATTTCCAACATGTCCATCCGCACGGACAGACTATCCGGATGGATTGTCAGTGTCCGCACGGACGGATTGTCACTGTCCGCACGGACTATCATCCGGACGGATTTCACCAAATTTCGTCAAGTGACTCGCTCTTAAAGTCGTTGTTCGCACGGACTACCATCCGGACGGATTGTCGTCCGCACGACCGGCTTGAAGGGTAGGGATACTTAAATGTTTTCTAAATACTACAACGAAAACTTCAAAGGACAAACCATCATACACAAACACATCCTCGGCATAGGAAGAAACAATCCACTTGAATAGTTATCCACACGGACAAGTTATCCGCATGGACAAGCTGTCCGCACGAATGACTAATCCGGACGGATTACCATTCGCATGGATTGCCAATCCGCACGGATTGCCAATCCGCACGATCAGTCATCCTTCCCACTCTCACTCTGTATTGTTTTACGCGCCACTTATCATTAGGCTATCGAATCTATTCAGGCTAACCGTACTCGCTAAGCGCTCCCTTCAATCCATTAATCGCTGTGAGTATACTCGATCCCTTTTTGCTTTAAGCACTTTTGGGTGTTACATACGTTACGAATATTCAAACTACAATTATCACACTACTCAAACTATTTGAACGCTAACCGTTAATGCATGTTATACGTGGCTTATGAATGCTTGTTTGTTATGTTTACACATGGAATGCTGTCTACCTGCCTTAGCAATGATAGTACTATAGTTTGGACTCAGCACCCGTTCACACGGGGGTTGTTAAGGATCTTTTACTTGCATGTATTACGGTGGTAATCATGTATTGCGAACTGCCTCGGGCAGTCAACCCGCAGTCATTGGTATCGATGGATCTATGTCGATAACTAACGTGCTTCATTTCACTATGTGTACGTGCTGGTTATGCGTAAACGAATTCGAACTCTATATGCTATTATCAAACTTGTATGCTCACCTTTACATTATATGTATTGACTTTATTTTAACGTATGTGACAGGTGCTTAGGTTGCTTGTATGCTCTCTTTGCTGTGATGAAATCGAAGCTAGGAACTGGAGTCCTAGAAACCAACAAATAAATTTAGTTATGTTTAAATCTGAGTTGTCGGAACAGAATATTTGTCTTGATGTTTGTCTGTAATAATTGTTTAACTGTTTGAGATACGGTATGGGACGTATTACTTAAATTGAATGGTAATGATAGTTGTTATGGAAACTTCTGGACAATCTGTTTCGCTCAGTGCCATGCCCCGATGATTCCGCCATCGGTTGGGGTGTGACACCACCCCCACCCACCCCCGCCTTTCTCTGTGTTCCCCCCACCATTAACCACCACCCAAACTCATCAGCTGCTGGGAGATGAATTTCCGGTCGGGAATCATCCTCCGCCATTCCCAAAATTATCTTATTCAATTTCAAGCAATCAATTTAGTCAAAACCCAAAAAAAAAATCGAGACCTTATGTGCAACTTAGCTTAATCAACCAAATAAGCTAATCACCAAACTGAAACGATTAATCTAATACAGAAACTTATCATTATGATCTATTTAACTCGACTAGGTCTATGAAAAACAAGACTTTGAGTCTGTGCAAACAGATTTGCGAACAAAATTAGTCAAATACCAAATAAAAGTCTTTGAGGATTCACAACACAAACACCTTATCTGCAACTTAGCTTACTCAACCAAATCAGCAAATACAATATAAAAAAAACTTATCACTATGACCTAATTTAGCTAATGGGGTCTATGAAAACGAGATTTTAAATCTGCTTACAAATTTGTAAACAAAATAAGTGAAAACCCAACAAAGTTGTTTGAGGAATTTCAACAAACACATTATCTGCAACTCAGAATCAATGAATCAAGGAAGTGAGAATGTGAAATGGGTGGAATTGGAAAAGGGTTTTAGAGAAAGATATGATCAGATCGGATGAGAGAGAAATAGATTGTTAAATGGATAGGATCGAATTGGATTGGATGGTGAGAGAGAAACCAACGAAAGCGCGTCGAATTTGAAGGTGGTTACATGTGGGAGGTGGGTGGTGGTTAATGGTGGGGAAACAGAGAGAAGGGGGTGGGGGTGGGGTTGGGGTGGGGGTGGAGTTGTTTTGTTTTTATAGAGTGGAGAAGATGAAGGGTAAATTTGTCATTTTACATTCACTTAACGGAGAAAACTAACCGTCATCCACTCCAGGGACTATTCGAGTAACAAACTGTCAAACCACAGGGAGCATCGGTGTAATTTCCAAAAATTGGAGACTATATGTGTTATTTTGCAAAACCACAGGGACTATCCGTGCATTTTACTCTATTAATAATTAATAAACTAAATTAAATATATATATTTCCTTTATACCCTTATTTAACCATCATCTCCCCCCCCCCCCCCATTTAACCATCATCTTCCCCAAAAAAACCCTAACCCACAAAATCGAAGCAGATCATCTTCCCCAAAAAAACCCTAATCCCACAACGAATCCCCTGCAGCCAAACGGCTCCGATGAGTCTCACCCACAAAGTATGACGGCTTCCACAGCTCACGCCCTTGTAAAATCATCATGCAACAGCACAATTTACCCAGAATTATGCTACTCCACCATCACTAGCCACCCCAAAGTCACCAAAAAGGTGAAAAGCCAAAAGGACGTGATCGAGCTGGCTGTGAATATCACAAAAACTGCGGTGGAGAAAAACTACTTCCAGGTAAAGAAGCTAAGGTATAGATAATATTAAGAATATATAAATAAAGTAATATATTATTAATAAATAACAAATGAGCCGGGCTTGAACTTGAAAGCTAAGGTAGGGTCTCAGGAGTGTAACATTTTTATTAACGATCCCACTATCCATGTCAATCTGCATCTGAAACATCTTGTTCACATTCAATGGAAATGCTTTCTACATTTCACCAAATTACAAAATCAAAGTATAGTAACGCAACTCTAAACTTAGAGATTCTTTTGTGCATGATTAATCAAACAACCCATGACTAATTTTAATAAAAATAAATATCCATTGTCACAATAATCAAAGGAACAAATTTGATATTTACCTCGAACCATATGAAGAAATAAACGTATTGAGTGTGTGACATCGCAATAGTGAAAAAATGGAAGAAACAAGCATAATTCTTCAAATTTGGAGATGGTGTGGAAAATGGATCACACCTAAAGGGTGAGGCCCCAATAATGAGGGTAGGTCCCGGTGGTGAGGAGAGATCACAGAATAGATATCGTTAGTGACTTAGTTTAATGTATATTACTGTATGGGTTATAGTTCTTACCGCTCACTGATCATTAGCTCAGACATACATTTTTGAGAGATCGCAGAATAGATATCGTTAGTGACTTAGTTTAATGTATATTTGTGTATGTGTTATAGTTCTTACCGCTCACTTCTTTTCCTGTACGTTGGGTTATGGGGCATTAGGGAAGATATGGAAGAATGTAACTTTTGGTGCTTGAGAGTTTAAAAGGACATCTAAGACCGTGGAGTAGGGCTGTAAACGAACCAAACGTTCAGCGAACAGTTCATGAACTGTTCGGCGGGAAGTTTGTTTATGTTCGTTCAATTAGCTTAACGAACGAACACGAACAAAAAATTTCGTTCGGTTAGCTTAGCGAACGAACACGAACACAGGTCTCGTTCGTTCGACTACGTTCGTGAACGTTCGATAATATGTCCGTTTACATTCGTTCGTGTTTGTTTGATTATATCAAAAAAATAATAAATAATAAACCTGTTATCTAAACATATTGAAAACTTGAAATCCTATTTTTTCTAAGTTAGCTAAAATTTGGACATTCTAAAACATTTTTGAGGATAATTATGTCTAAATTAGTTAAACTTGATTCATCGTTTGGTGGTCTAGTAGACTTCTTGTATTTTGATTTATCATTTGATGGTTGTATTTAACTACTTATATCCAATGTTTAAGGATAACAATGTTTTTTTTTTTTCAAGTTAAATGTTCGTTTGCGTTTGGTTGTGTTCGAGACTAGTGTTCACGAACTGTTCGTGAACAACTGAATTTCCTTAACGAACGAACACGAACATAAACTTATGTTCGGTAAGCGTTCGTGAACAGTTCGCGAACATGTTAATTTCCTTAACGTACGAACACGAACATGGTCTTGTTCGTGTCCGTTTGGTTCGTTTACAACCCTACCGTGGAGTATGGTGGGGTGGGGGTTTGGGGCATGGGTTGACAAGTGTAATTTGAAAACTCAAATCACAAACCCATTTTGTATAGGGTATGGTGGGCGTGGCTTGGCTGGCGTGGCCAAGCCACATAAGGTTTTTTTTTAATATATATATATATATATATATTTATAACCATTAAAAACTACATAAACATACAAAATATTTATAACCATTAAAAACTACATAAACATACAAAATAATTATCAAAATAAAAAAATATCATTCTTCGTCGTCTTCGTCGGTTTCGAACCCAGGAATCGTTGAAACATGATCCACCAAATCAGATCGAAGGTTGTGATGTATATCCCTTGACTTCATCAAAAATTCATTTGCCGTTTTATCTTCGTCTGTTACGTTACCTGGTTGGGGGTCATCGTCATCATAGTAGGTAACGACCGCTCTACCTTCATCCTCCAAAATCATGTTGTGAAGAATGATACATGCGTACATCACGTTTCCAATCTGATCCTTGCCCCATAATCGACAAGGCATTGCCAATATTCGCCACCTTTTCTTCAAAACACCGAATACTCGCTCGACGTCTTTACGTGCAGCCATCTGGACCCTGTTAAACTTTAATCTCTTTGGATCTGTGGTACCGTGTCTTGTGAACGATTTTACGAAAACCCCCCACTGTCACACCCCAACCGATGGCGGAATCATCGGGGCATGGCACTGAGCGAAACAGATTGTCCAGAAGTTTCCATAACAACTATCATTACCGTTCAATTTAAATTAACATGTCCCATACCATGTCTCAAACAGTAAACAAATTATTACAGATAAAATCTAGGCAAATATTCCGTTCCGACAACTCAGATTTAAACATAGCTAATTTATTTGTTGGTTTCTAGGACCCCTTTTCCTAGCTTCGATTTCATCACAGCATAGAGAGCATCCTAGACCTTTCCTAGCCTCGATTTCACAGTGAGCTAGGCATACAAGCGACCTAAGCACCTGTCACATACGTTAAAATAAAGTCAATACATAAAATGTAAATGTGAGCATACAAGTTTGATAATAGCATATAGAGTTCGAATTCGTTTACGCATGTTAGTGCATTTATGTCTATAGCCTTCGTCAATCCGAGCCGTAGCAAGAAACAGAAGAAAACGAGTCGTTATGATGTAATATCTAGACAAATGGCAAGGTGGCAATATTGTAGTTAATGAGAAATCTCATTAAAAGCCAAGGCCTATAAATAGGGTGATTATGTTTAGTTTAGAGACTTTTGCTACATTTGTCATCTTGGAGCTTTCTAGATCTAGAGAGAGAATCTAGAGAGAGAAAGTGTTGTCATTGTGATTCAAGGTGCTGTACGTTTTCAGATTTATAATAGAATCACGTTTATATTACGTCACGTGTGTAAGGTCGCGTTCGTGTACGGATTCCGCACGTTTCACATTCGTTTCGCAATCGTTTCGGAGTCAAAACCGGTCCAACAAGTGGTATCAGAGCTAGGAGCTCGATTGCAGTGATCAAACACATTGATTCGTACCAGATTTCAGCGATTTCAGATCCGAATTTCATCTATTTCTTCATTTTTTTCACTTTTATCACGTTTTTACTGAAATTCGTCAAAATTGAACGGGATTTTACGGTCCAAATCGTCTGATTTTTTGATATGTTGTGCGTAAACACCTGATCTATAACCCTACCAAGTTTCAGATCCAAATTCCTAATCGTTTAGGAGAAATCTAAGATTTTCAGTTCGATTTTGCTGTCAAAATTCTGGTCCGCTCATCTGGTCCGCTTATTTGAACATTTTAAGAGGTCCGCTCATAGTAACAATCAGGTCCGCTTATTCGAACATTTTGTGAGGTCCGCTCATAGGATAGCAGGAGGTCCGCTCATGTGATAGTATTAGGTCCGCTTTTAGTGACAAAATACTTGAGGTTCCGCTTTTGTGACAACCAGGGTCTCGTTTTTGTGACAACTAGGGTATCGCTTATTGTGACACTTAGAATTTTGTGTACATCGAATTACGTGCACCGTTTCATTCGTGTTATCGGAAATTGTTGTTGTGTTTTGAAAGTTGTCGGCAAGATTAAAATGGTGTCAGCTTGCATGTGATGAGTCTTGTTTCAAGTGATCATATATTAGTTGTCGGCTAGCTCTAAATTGAGGTCCAATCGAATTGTTATGAAGAATTAAACTTGTCGGTTCATTGTATATATCAAAAAGTTGTCTGCCACATTTCTCGATTTCTACATAAGGGTATTTTGAGGTCCAATGATATTTGAGTGGTAATCAAAGTTGTCTGCCATTTACACAAGTTTGAGTTTTGTTTGTTGTATTTCCAAATCGATTGAAGAGCAGCCCATGTGATCAAAATTGTTTTTGTCGTCTTAGTGGATATTGAGGCCCAATCAAAGTTTTGGTATCTTAAAGTGTCTTGGTCAATTCAAATTGGACGGTTCAATTGAATTTGTTTAAAAAAATTAGTGTGTCGGTTTAGTGGAATGGACGATTCATTGTCAAGGTTAAGGTTTGGAGTTTAGTCGGTTTGCACGTTTCGATTAGTTGTTTTGTGTGATCAAGTTGCGTGATAATTGTCCAGTTCATATGGTTCGGAGTTCAAAGATTTCGAAGGGTCAGGTCAATTGAATTCATTCCGGGTCATATCAGTCCGTACAGTTGATCAACGTTCAGTCCACACACAAAATCATCAGTTCGAGTACCAGTTTGTTTCAGTTAATTGAAAAAAAAAAACCTTTAAACTGATTGTGTTTGTGTTTGTGTGTTGTCAGGTTTGCATTATGGCTGAGGAATTCTTCAATACGTTTTACAACGCGTTCGCAACCGAATCGTCTGAGGCTACAAATATTACACCAAAAACCATTTCTAAAGTGCTAAATGAGAACATCAAGCATGGTAACTTTTACGGAACTCACTCAAAGCCACCAACTCTTGATAGCATTGAGGATTATACTTGGTGGAAAGAACGTTTTATCAACTGGGCAAAGGCGTATGCTCATGAAAGTTGGTTTTGCTTGGAGTATGGTTATGAAAAACCAAAAGACGAGAAAGGCGAAGATCTAGTATTCAAGAAGTTTTCCAGAGAAGATAAAGCTGAATACGGAGCTGAACAGAGAATGATAGCATTGATCCAGTCAGCAATCAGAAATGATATTTTTGCTTTACTAACTCATGATGGGTCATCTAAGTCTGTCTGGGAAGCTTTACGTGTTAAAGCTGAAGGGGGTAAACAGATTAAAAAGAACAAAATCGCTTTATTAAAGAAAGAATTTGATCTTTTTGATAACATAAAAGGAGAGTCGGTGAGGCAAATGATTGAGAGATTCTGTCATCTTAAAATTGAGTTGGAGAGATTAGAGATAAATAAAACAAGAGAGGAATTGATAGACAAAGTGATTGAAGCGTTACCACGAGCTGATCAGTGGCAAACGTTTGTTTTTATTTTGAAAAATGATGCTTTGTATGATACAATTACTCTTGATGCTTTGTTTGAAAAGATTGAAAGTCATGATCTGGAGCTACAAAAGCAAAACAAGATGACTGATTCTTCACATCAACAGAACGTTGGCTTGTACTACAAAAGTAGTGTGCTTTCTGATAAAGGCGTTGGTTCACCAAAAACAGCATTTAGTGGTGAAAAGATGAAAGAACCACCAACAACGTCAACAAGTCATCATTCTGGATATCATTCATCTTCAAAGACAAATTCTGATGATTCTGAAGAAATTCTGTGCAACATTGCTCTTAAACTGAAGAATTCTCCAGCAATGAGCATAAATGCAGCGAAGCAGCAAATGAGTTTCCTTGCATCTGTTCTGGAGTCATATGAAGGTCTTGTAGCTGGCAAAATTGGAAATTCTGAATTGACCAAAGAAGACTATGACCAGATTGATCCGGAAGAGATGGAGCTCATTGACATTCGTTGGTGTTTAGCTAGTTGTATTCGCAGAGCTCAGAGGTACATGGAGATTACCGGGAAACAATCTCTTGGAGGTGCGTCAACAAAGCTTGGATTCGATAAATCCAAAGTGACCTGCTTCAAATGCAAGCAAAAGGGTCATTTCAAAAGAGAATGCAGAAACTCTGAAGTTGCTGAAGGAAGTGAACGTCCTTTCAATGATGATTATTATCGAAAGGCGATTTACCATCGAAGCAGAGAAGAACCAAAGTTGATCGAAGATAAGCCGAGAGAAAAATCAAGAGCATATGCAGTAATCTATCCTGATGAAGGATTTGACTGGAGCACAGTGTGTCCAGAAGAAGATCGTTTAGAGAATGTTAGTAAAACAGCTCAAGGGAGAGCTATGACAGAAGAAAGAAAGTTTGTTTTTGTTGCTAAGATTCAAGATGAAAACAAAGACAAAGACACTACTGAAATCCATGAAGAAAAAGTTGAGATCAAAGAGAAAATTCGAGAAGAGATCTTGAGTGAGAAGACCTACAGAGAAAGAAATGTGGTCTACAACATAATGGATGACATGCAAGAGGAGTATGAGATGGCTGTCGGTAGCAAAAGATGGGATAAAAAGAGAGAATGTTATTATAACAGAGAAGGAGAACCGGTTGTTCCCAAGAAAGACATAATCTTCGATGATGTTCTTCTCAAAGTCCCATTGAGAGCTGAATACTATAGAAATGTGATGAAAGATGACACATACGTTAAGAGGTATGAAAAAGAGATCAGATATGCCATGTTATCGTGTCTGAGAAAAAGGGATGAAGAAAGAATGAAGAAGAGTGTTGAAGAAATGGTGAACGATCTGAAGAAAGATGCTGAAGAAGTTAAAACATAAACTATTGAAGTTGAAGCTATGAAAGAAATCAAAAGTGAAGAAGATGTTGTGAATGAAGAAGTTGAGAAATCTGTTACTGAAGAACAGCAGATTGAAGAAGAGGTGAAGAAAGAAGAAAAAGAAGAAAAGAATGAGAATGAGGTAGCTGATAATGCTGATGATGAAGTCGGTGTTGAAGAAAAATAGAATGTTGCTGAGCAGACAGAGGTTGCTGAAAACATCGAAGTACCAATCACTGAGGTAAATTCTGATTTTGAAAAGTTGAAACTGATTGATTAGTGCAAGAAATGCATGGAACCGTGCAGAGCTTGTACTGAAAAAGATGAGCAATTTAGAACAAGAGATCTTGAGTTCACAAAAATTGAAAAGATTTTCAAAGAAAAATGCAAAGAAATGCTAGAAAAAGAAAAAGTTTTTAAAGAAAATGATGAAAAACTTTCAGAAAAATATAACAAATTAGAGAAAGAAAATGAAGTTTTGAAAGAAAATGTTTTGAAAATGACAAATGAATGTGAACAAAAAGAAATTGCTTGTCAAGAAATGAAAAAGGAATATGACTCAATGAAATTATCATATCACATTACAAAAGAGTCATATGATAAAGTAAAAGACGAAATGAAATATGCTCAATCTAGAATGAATTATATGTCTGAAACAACCAAAGAACTTAAACGAATGTATGCTATAAAACAAGATGTTGTTAATTCCTATATTGAGGATGTTGCTAAGTTGAAGCGACAAATTGCTGATTTAGAACAGGATAACAACAAGTTAAAAAGTTACCACGTGTCGTCATATGTGCTTGAAAGAATTTTCAATATAAAACCGGGTGATGGTGAGTCTGAACAGAATAAGAAAGGCATTGGCTCAGAATTTCATCAAGTTCCACCACCGGGAAAATTTGCATTTTATGATGAGGAAAAGGTCGAAAAAGCTTTCAACATGGTAGACCAATTGCCAGACAACATTGACATAACCTATTCCAAATCTGATGATTTTCATGATTCAGAGGTGGTAGGTAAAGTCGTTGAAAGTGTGTTGAAAGAAGAGTCAGTTGTTATAGGTAAATCTGAATCACAGGATGAAGATGAAGGAAATCTTCATGATGGTTATCTGAAAAATACAAAATCCGAGGAAAGTTTGAATGATGATTCAAAAGGATTGGTTTATACCATGATTGGATCGGACAAATTGTTCTTAGATGTTGTTTTCCCGATTCAGAATGTGATTTCAGAAAAGGTTGATAAAGTTTTCAAAATGGTTGAGATTGAAAAATCTGAGATTTCAAAGTTTGCTGGTAAGAGTCATAGAGGTTTGTATAACCAACCTGGTTACAAGAAGAAAAACATGAAGGCTGGGTTGGGTTATAAGAAGAAACAAAATTGGAAAAGAAATGAAACTTCGAATTTTCAAACAAAAATGAGTTTTGTTGAAGGAGGTAGTTTAGAAGAAGAAAAAGAACTCAAAATGAGACAGTCTAATGATGAGTTCTTTGCTAAAAAGAAAAAGCAACAACCACAGGTCAAAGATGTGTCCATGAGAACATGTTTCAAATGTGATCAAAAAGGACATCTTGCACGCAAGTGTCCAAATCTAAAATCTGTGGATGTTGACAAAAAGAAGACTGATGCTGAGAAACAAAAATCTGAGAATGTGAGACAAAGGTCAACCAGATTTGATTCAAAACAAACTTGGAGGTACAATACAAACAAGTTTGCTTCGATTCAAAATTGGAAGTCAAATCCGTATAGGTTTGATTCTAGACAGACCTGGAATTCTCATATACCCAGAGTCAGAACAACTCAAAGTTGGAAAACATCTGTTGATATGACAAAACCACAAGAATTTTGGAAACCAAATGTTGTTAAAAAACAAAGTGTTCAAAAAGATTCACATTTTTACAAACGTGGTACTCCTAAAGATAAAAAATGGAGTGTAAAGAAACAGGTGATTCTTGAAAAAGATGAAGTTAAAATTGAGAAAGTTTTTGTGAAAAATGACAAAGAATTTCCCGCATTGAATGAAAATTATTGTGTTGAAATGCCTAAGGTTCAACAGACCTGGGCTAAATTGTTCAAGTAATTCAATTTGTTGAATGTGCAGGTGCTCAACAATTCTGAAGATTGTAAAATTAGAACTTGGAGCAGCCTGGCACAACAAGAGGAGGAGGCTGTTGCTGGATCCTGTGTTGGTTGAAACAGGAAGTTTATTTTCATTCTGTACATAAATAAACAATATTTCAAAAACCCTAAAAATTGAAAAATTTGAAAAACCAAAAATATGTTTGTTTTTAATTCTTGTCAAAAACTGAAAATTACAAAAATATGTGTTGATTGAATACGCCGAAACCCTCACGGCTGAACAAACATGATTACTTTCATCAGATTGAAAAACGGTTTTCAAACTGTTAAGATCAATGGGTTGTAAATCATGGGGGTATGTTATATTTTCTGCAAAACAGAGCACTTGAAGCAGAAAATGGATGGCGAGACAAAGCTATCAGTGTTGGTTGTCAAATTTTTTTATATGATTTTGCATTTTAGGGGGAGTAATATTGTTAGAAAATACAAAAACATTTGAAAATTATGAAAAAGTCAAAAACATGATAAAATTCAAAAAATTGAGTTTTTGCGTAAAAAGAGGAAATGATAGTACATCAGTAGACAGTTACAGTACGCTAAAGAATTGGAAAGTTTAAATGTGTTAAACGATCTCACCGTGGATGTGTCGGTAGATTTTTATACATTTAGTAAACTTTTTCGGGATATAAACATAAATTCAAACTTACTTATTTCGTGGGGAACACTACTTGGATATATAGGTAACCCCTGAAATCTCGTTTGAAAGGTTTCGTATTCTGATATACAGGTTTTTATACTCAATGATGTCTGGGGTATTATTCCAGGACTTCTGCTGAACGGTAGTTCTGACCTAGTCCTCGAATAATACTTTCCGCAAATGCTTGAAACACAGCATCACCCTCAGCATATATGATAAGACAATAAAATTGCTTAGCAATGCTGTTGTAAAAAAGATCCTCTAAAGGGGACACACCCATAAGTTGAGTCATGATCTCTCTGCTGAACGATGGTTCTGACCTGAGCTCTCATGATTCTTCATAATTTATTAACCCCTTACAGATATCATTTTTGTTATAATTGCCTGTAAGACTGAATATTGGGATCTGGATACGGGAGTATATTCAAGAGGTGGGACACATGAATGGGTTTAAGTTCTTAAAACATCTAATTCATATCCTGAATAAGTTGAACTTTGTGTGAAAATTTAAGTGGATCAGTATATCGACAATCTAAGTGAATTGTTTAATACTTACTGTGTTTTTAAGCTCAACGGTACTTGTGACTTGTCAAAAACTGATATGATCCTATAACGCATACTTAAACAAAAATATTGTCTGTAAATATGTTTGTACATATTTCTTTACTGCTTTATATTTTCAGAAAATACAAAAAAAAATTTGATTCTGCTTTATTTTCGACAACCGATGTCTGAGTGCTGAGTTTCAAAATCTAAGTAAGCTGATTGTGTTTCTGAAAATAAAACAAGTTCATTAATTTGAAACTTGAATTAAAATTAAAAAATCAAAAACAGTTTGTGATATCTCCAAGGTCATTAGTTTGGACTTGGTTGATTAACTGTGAGGGATTTGGATGCTTAAACTGTTATAAAGCTAGTTTCCGATTCGATTCGATGAAACTGCCAAATTCATGGAAATTGTTTGTTCAGAATGTTGAGTGAGCCAGGTTACAATTCCTGGATAGCTGAAATTTGAAATGCTGTTACTTATAAATATTTGAGTGATTGCAGATGAGATTCCAGACTACGATCCCGGAAGCTGAGTCTAAGGGGGAGTCTGAAGACGAGCTCAAAGCAAGGGGGAGCTTGTATACGGAAAGCAATGTGTCGATCCCAAAGCACGGAAGCTTGACGAAAGGGGGAGCCTGATGAAGAAAAGAGTCTACAGAAAGGAGAAGCTGAAGCTGAAGACAGATCCACCGGGATTCTGTTCAAGAAGTCTAAAAGAGAAAAAGAAGATGCTACGAGTTTGACTCAATGATCGAGATTGACTACGGCAATATCCAAGGGGGAGTCTGTTAGTGCATTTATGTCTATAGCCTTCGTCAATCCGAGCCGTAGCAAGAAACAGAAGAAAACGAGTCGTTATGATGTAATATCTAGACAAATGGCAAGGTGGCAATATTGTAATTAATGAGAAATCTCATTAAAAGCCAAGGCCTATAAATAGGGTGATTATGTTTAGTTTAGAGACTTTTGCTACATTTGTCATCTTGGAGCTTTCTAGATCTAGAGAGAGAATCTAGAGAGAGAAAGTGTTGTCATTGTGATTCAAGGTGCTGTACGTTTTCAGATTTATAATAGAATCACGTTTATATTACGTCACGTGTGTTAGGTCGCGTTCGTGTACGGATTTCGCACGTTTCACGTTCGTTTCGCAATCGTTTCGAAGTCAAAACCGGTCCAACAACGCATAACCAGCACGTACACATAGTGAAATGAAGCACGTTAGTTATCGACATAGATCCATCGATACCAATGACTGCGGGTTGACTGCCCGAGGCAGTTCGCAATACATGATTACCACCGTAATCCATGCAAGTAAAAGATCCTTAACAACCCCCGTGTGAACGGGTGCTGAGTCCAAACTATAGTACTATCGTTGCTAAGGCAGGTAGACAGCATTCCATGTGTAAACATAACAAACAAGCATTCATAAGCCACGTATAACATGCATTAACGGTTAGCGTTCAAATAGTTTGAGTAGTGTGATAGATGTAGTTTGAATATTCGTAATGTATGTAACACCCAAAAGTGCTTAAAGCAAAAAGGGATCGAGTATACTCACAGCGATTGATGGATTGAAGGGAGCGCTTAGCGAGTACGGTTAGCCTGAATAGATTTGATAGCATAACGATGAGCGAAACGTAAAACGGAAAACAAGTGTTGGAGAGTCGGACAGCTGGTCGATCGGACGGTAGTCCGATCGGACGGCTGACCGTTCGGTTGACAGTCTGCTCGGACGGCTGTCCGGTCGGTTGGTAGGCCGATCGGATGGCTGTTCGAGTGGATTGTTTCTTCCTTTGAAAAGGATGTATTTGTGTATGATGGTTTGAATTTTGAAGTTTTCGTTGTAGCATTTGAAAACATTGAAGTACCTTTACCCTTCACGTTGGTCGATCGGCCGGCAACCCGATCGGTTAGGCATTCAAATGAATTGCAATGTTCAGTCTTTGGGTCGGACAGGTGTTCGATCGGACAGGTCAACAAGTCAAAGACTTTAATGAAGTATGGTGCAGTGGATCGGATAGTTGATCGATCGAATAGCACAACCGCTGTTCGATCGGACAACAGGGTGTCACCTGATCGGACGGCTGTTCGATCGGGTGGCACTTCTAGTGCATTGAACATGTTGAAAATCGATTATGTATTAAAGCATAGTATCTCATGATCCGAAGAGTAATCCGATCGAACAGGTGTTCGATCGAACGACAGTTCGTTCAATACTAGTCTTCAAATACATTGGTTGTGTGGGACCATGTGCTAGCCGATCGGCTGGCCAGTCGATCGGCTGACTATCCGATCGGCTGGCTGTCCGTTCGGACAGCAGTCCGATCGGTCAACATTCTGACCTGATCAGCCCTTTCGTCTAACACTTGGTTGTTCTGTTTGCTTGTCGTTTTATCGAGGTATTTTGACAGCGAGTAAAACCATAGATGCCTCGTACTTACTTGGTTCCCGGGGTCGGACAGGAATCACCCAAATCCGGTCGGTGGTCTGTTCGGAACGAAGTTTAACATTTAACCCGAAGTCGGTTAACCTTGTGGATGGAATCCGGATCTTGAGCCTTACAATCACCGAAGTGATTTGTAACCCGACTCAGGCTCCGTTTCTACCGGTTTGAAGTCATTGAGTGACAAAGAGTTGAAGGAAAGTTGGAAAATCCATCTTTCAGTCCTTGTCACAGCGTGTATGTTCAGATCTATGAAAGATCCGTGTTTGTTTATATGTGGAAATCGGCTAGATCCAAGCTATTCTTGGTGGATTGTGGCCAAAACATGAAGTTCTTCAAGAACCCATGATGACATCATCCTAGAACATTTGAATCTTGATGATTTCACGGTTAAAAGTTAGGATTTGAAAGATAGAAAGGTGTAGGAGTGTGTATAGATCAAGAAAGTACTAGATTTAGGATGAAATCTTACCGGAATCGAGAGAAATCTGCAAAAAGGTGAGCTGAGCGTGCTGGTCGAACAGAGGTTTCCAAAAGTGGAAAAGGATGACAATGACAGGGGTATTTATAGGATGACAAAAGAGGAAAGGGCTGGCCGATCGGCCAGGCAGCTCGATCGGACAGCCTGTCCGATCGGACAGCAGTCCGTTCGGCTAGCTGTTCGATCGGCTGGGAAGCCTGATCGATCAGTCGCACCCTTCGAGTGTTTCGCGCGACGATTTTTGATATTTCGATTTTGGTTAGGAGCGGTTCGTTACGATAGGGTTTCCTAATCAAATTACTTTCAGTCCCAAACACTCATATCTCGCGTAATCTATTTTCCACCATCTATCATATTTCGTTCACGATTTCGTGTTCGATTGTACTTCGAGTCAGATTTCGAGTTTCGATTGAGTTCGCTTGATTATCACCACATAACATAAGTAAACATGCACAGGTAACACGTAAGGCACACACACGTATAATAACAAGTAAAAGTACATAGCTCGAGTTGCGATTTGATGTCGATTCGATTAACATAGCTTGATTATTGATTAGTAAACTTTATCGCATTGTTACTTCCTATAGTTCACAGTCATAGGTCGATTGATTGACGATTAACACACATCGATTATTGTCATTAACAACACTTACTCCACATAATATAATTAAAAACAAGAAGTTTCTACGAGTCAAGCTGCGCGAAATCGGTCGTTGACTTAGACCTTGACTTTGACTTTGACTTGTGAAAACACGGGGTGTTACACCCACTCTGGGTAAATCCCATCAACTAGGTAGTACCCATACACGTACTCAACCCCACACCATCATCAAATGATGATGACGATTCACTATAACTTGAAGAACTCATGGCAAGATTGTGTTTTATGTGTTTGATATTGTGTGAGAAAAATGTTAAATATGGTAAGGTATTTATAAAGGAATTTTTTTTTAAAATAGCCCCCAACGGCTAGTTTGGTTCGGCCATTCACAGCCCGCCATGTCAGCTTGTTAGACCCGCCCCACGCCCGGCTTGAAACCCAAGCCCCAAGGGCCACGCCCCAACCCAAGCCCACCCGGGGTGGTGGCTTGGGCGTTTTCCCCCAACCCACGCCCCAACCCGAGCCCCATACCCCATAGTCTAAAGTTGATAAATGTAACCAGGTTTATTTTGTAAATTCTTTTATATATTGTAAGGATTTAAGCATTTATGGATTGATTTTAGTTTATGATATATGTATATGTAACAAGTCAACCTTGACCGTATCGGGTTGAAGTGTTAGACTATGGGGTATGGGGCTTGGGTTGGGGCGTGGTTGGGGCGTGGCCCAAGGGGCGGGAGTTTGAAGCCGGACGTGGGGCGGGTCTATGAATCTGACGTGGCGGGCTCTCAATTGCCAAACCAAACTAGTCGTTGGGGCATTTTAAAAAAAAATCCTTTATAAATACCTTACCATATTTAACATTTTTCTCACACAATATCAAACACATAAAACACAATCTTGCCATGAGTTCTTCAAGTTCAAGTGAACCGTCATCATCATCTGACGATGGTGCGGAAATATTTCTACAAACGATCGCGACGGTGTTGAAAGCTATCGTGGAAGACGATGAGGAAGAGACTCCGCCACCTAAACGGAGGAGGTACATCGCTCGTGAACGGCACACCGCTAACGATTTGTTGGTAAACGATTACTTCTCAGCGGAACCTAAGTATGATGAAAAAATGTTTAGGCGTCGTTTTCGTATGAGTAGAAACTTATTTTTAAGGATATCTAGAGATCTTGAGGAGAAGTATGTTTATTTCCAACAAAACCCGGATGTAACCGGGAAATTAGGATTTAGTACGTGGCAAAAGGTCACGGCCGCACTTAGGCAGTTAGCGTACGGCAATAGTTCGGACATTATGGATGACTATTTAAAAATGTTTGCACGTGTAGCTAGAGAAAGTCTTCACAACTTTTGTTCGTGTATTTTAGAACTTTATAGGAAAAGATATTTGAGAAAGCCCTCGTTCAGCGACATGCAACAAATATTGGAACATCACGCAGATTATCATGGGCTACCCGGGATGCTAGGTAGTTTAGATTGTATGAAATGGCCTTGGGAACTTTGTCCTACCGCATGGCAAGGCGCTCACACGAGTGGATTTCACGGGATGCCAGCCATCATGCTTGAAGCGGTTGCGTCCCAAGATCTTTGGATATGGCATGCGTTCTTCGGTATGCCAGGTTCACATAATGATATTACCATCATAAACCACTCGCCCCTTTTCAATGATCGGGTAAATGGTATAGGACCCAAAGGAACTTCCTTTGTAAACGGGGTTGAGTACGTGTATGGGTACTACCTAGTTGATGGGATTTACCCAGAGTGGGGGGTTTTCGTAAAATCGTTCACAAGACACGGTACCATAGATCCAAAGAGATTAAAGTTTAACAGGGTCCAAATGGCTGCACGTAAAGACGTCGAGCGAGCATTCGGTGTTTTGAAGAAAATGTGGCGAATATTGGCAATGCCTTGTCGACTATGGGACAAGGATCAGATTGGAAACGTGATGTACGCATGTATCATTCTTCACAACATGATTTTGGAGGATGAAGGTAGAGCGGTCGTTACCTACTATGATGACGATGACCCCCAACCAGGTAACGTAACAGTTACAGACGAAGATAAAGCGTCAAATGAATATTTGATCAAGTCAAGGGATATACATCACAACTTTCAATCTGATTTGGTGGATCATGTTTCAACGATTCCTGGGTTCGAAACCGACGAAGACGACGAAGACGACGAAGAATGATAGTTTTTTATTTTGATAATTATTTTGTATGTTTATGTGAAGAATGATAGTTTTTAATTATTTTGTATGTTTATGTATGTTATATTTTGATAATGGTTATAAATATATTAAAAAAAAAAAAAAAAAAAACTTGATGTGGCTTGGTCACGCCAACCCAGCCACGCCCACCATACCCCCTAAACAAGTGGGTTTGTGTATTGAGTTTTCAAGTTTCACGTGTCAACCCATGCCCCAAACCCCCGCCCCACCATACCCCACGGTCTTAGAAAACCTCTTGCATCTTCAACTTTTAAGAAATGCAGGTTTGAAAAACATACACAAGTACCAGACACCATCAATTAATAATAAACAATTATAATTTTATTTACAATGATCACACACCAATCTCAACAATCTTCATATATTCACAATCAATAAACAAAAATCAATGATAATTGAGAAAGAAAACAAATAAAACCAACCAGCTGTTCTTTATACACTTATCAAACAGCTGAATCTCCTTCCAAAACATTAAAACAAAAGAATTATTTCACAAAGCACACACATCAAATTGGAGATAGAAATAATAAATAAATCTCAATCTCGATGAACCTTATTTTGCAGCCCGAAAGAGTTGACTTCCAAGGGTCACCACCGGGGTTCCTTCCCCCATGATTGTTGTCAAGCTCATTTCTTTTTCAAGTATTCGATCCAGCTCGGTTACCACATAACTCATTGCAGGCCTTCTCTCACTCGAAACTTCCACACACCCGATTATCAAGTGGATATATTCTTCCATACCTTCCGTTGTGAAGCTGTTCCCGATTCGTGGATCAATGATACCAGAGATAGTTCCCGCTTCTTGATGACTATGCACCCATTCAACAAGATTTTGGTTGGAGTTTGAAGATAGTAATTCCGCTGCTTCTTGTCCACTTACCAACTCGAGCAGGAATACACCAAAGCTGTAAATGTCACTTTTTTCAGAGAAGCGCTTGAATTCACGTACCCTGTAAAAAAATTACAGGCTCAGAATAATATTCCAGAGAAAAAAAAGTGAACAAGAAAAGAAAGAGTAAAATGCCATTTTCATCCCTGAGGTTTGGCCAGTTTTTCAACTTTCGACCAGAGGTTTGTTTTTCCGCATCTGGATCCAAAAGGTTTGAAATCTTGCCATTTAAGGTTTGAAATCTTGCCATTTTCATCCGGCTCGTTAACTTCATCCATTTTTCTCCGTTAAATCTTCGTCTTTTTTGTTAACGTAAAAGGTAATTCGGTCTTTTTCACTTTATGTAAAAAGACCGAATGGTAAAAAGACCGAATGGCCCTGAAAAAGACTGAATTGCCCTTTAAGTTAACAAAAACGACAAAAATACCCCTGATTTAACGGAGAAAAATGGATTAAGTTAACGAGCCGGATGAAAATGGCAAGATTTCAAACCTTTTAGATCCAGATGCGGAAAAACACCTTTGGACGAAAGTCGCAAAACTGGCCAAACCTCAGGGACGAAATTGGCAATTTACTCGAAAAAAAAACCATGGAAAGGGTATAACTCTGGAGCAAGGAATATCTCATCAATTCTAGCTTGAGAAGACGGGCCCGCTGAGTCAACTCGGCCCAAGAAATTTCGGACACCTGCATCTGCAACTTTGGCTATAAAGTTCTCATCTACAAGAACATTTGCTGTTTTGAAATCCTTGTGAGCCAAACGTGGGCTTAATGAGTGAAGGTGAGCCAAACCTGAACATTAGGGGATATGAATGAGAGTTACGTGCGTTATGCGTAAAAGGCGTTTTTTGAAAATTTGTATTATAAATTTAAGTAGCTCAATTTTTTCCACAAGCAACTTGCGAAAGAGTTGCGGTTTATCTTAAAAAGACGAACTAATACCAGGAAAGCCAAAAATGCTCACTGATTTTGCAGAGGATCACCTTTAGCCGCCCCAAGAGCTATTGAAAGTCTATGCTTGAATTCAAGTTTTTCTTTCGTAACCTGACCGGCTCCTGCAGGTTCAAATCATGAAACATCATACATTAAACACACGAATATTCATATTCATAATTTAGGCAGCAAAAACGGTTAGCAGATAGATAATTACCGTACAAGTGGATTGAAACACTTCCGTTGGGTACATACTCGTATACAAGGATCTGTTGACCACTTGCCTGACAGTAACCTAAAAGCGTCACAATATTCCGGTGCTGAATAGATGCCAGATACCTCGCCTATATATAAATACCATACCCTTAAAATATATATTTTAGTGTAATAGTACCAATTAAAAAAAAACAATATTAAAATGCAAGTATGCAATGCATGATTACCTCTTGTATGAACTCTTGAGTAGGGGGAGCTAGTCTTCTTTTTATCGCTACAAGCATACCATCATGAAGCAAGCCCTTGTACACCTCACCGAATTTTCCTTCACCGATCAAACTTTTGTCACTAAAATTTGTTGTAGCTAAAGACAATTCATCAATTTCAAACCGTCGGGTTTCTCGGATGACTAGTTGAACCGCCTGAGATCTTCCAACTGAATTTGATCATGTTATTATCAGTACCAATTAATATTTAATAATATTAAATATATATAACGTTATCGCTCACTTTGAGACGGATCAGAAGAGTCGGTTTCTGAAGTTCGAGACACGCTTCTGTTATTACAAAAGAAGAACCATGTAACTAAAATCACAAACCCAAGTAAGACCATAGCTCCTGCAGCACCTCCCACTATTGCTGCAAGAGTTCTTGACATTTGGTATGAGGACTTACTTCACATGTCTATAACATAGCAAAAAGGAAAATCGATGTAAAAATGAGTAATAACATCGGTGGCTTATATATTTGATGCGAGAGTGAGTAACACAATGACCTAACTGTCTAAGGTAATTCATCATGATGAGTGACAACTAGATGTGTAAACTGTAAAGTACATTGCAAATATATGGTGTTCTTTTGTCATGCAAATAAAGAATGTTTTCATATAACTAACTATGCAAATAATTGTGTGTTGGGGAAGCATAAACACACAATATGGGGAAAACAATACCCAAACAGGTCAATTGGATAACAGAGTTAGAACAAGAATAGCTTAGCAGTATCCCTAAAAGATTTGTGAAGTGGAAAATTCTGTTATGCAAAAGCTACTAGAAGCTCAAGATGATTATAACGAAGCGGCTAGATTATGTGCATTTCACCTAAAATCACTCAAGGAAGGGCAATGCCGTAATCTTTTAGCATATGCTGCTCGTCATCACGCTGCAAAGGTGCCCATTTCCTTTATTTCGTTTTCTTTCTATTCCCAGGAAGCAGTTATATTTTCTTTCACAACAGAGTCAAGTTCTTGAACAAGTTGACTGCCAACTAAGCGATGCGCAGTTGGGGGGGGGGGGGGGGGGGGGCGAGGCATTGCCAGCACTGATGATGGAGTCTGAGTTTTAACTGCAATCAAATGATTCAAATCCAATGGAAGTAATCTTGTAGTTTGTGAATGAGACGTCGGGTCATATTTATATTTTATACACACTTTTAATATTTTTATCACTTGCGTTTTCCAGTTATCTGTTAATCAAACAGTAAGAGTCATGCATGCATTCTTTTCGGAGCTGATATAAATGACAATAGCTTTAAATTAAGAAATTTTCATATCCTCAAAAGATCCAACCGGTTTCCTTTATATAAACTCTTAAATTTAGTATATTTACACCCCTATTTACCATTATCAATATCTAAATTCCAACAATTATTTCCCAACTTTCTTATATAGAAGTAGCAAACCACATTATCCATCAAACATAAAAAATACATCAGAATTAATCCAATATATTCAAAAAATTATAAAATCCTACCTCAGGCACAGAGATTAATATACTAATTTAGATCTACTTCTTTGATAAAAACAATTACAATACATATTCTAATGGTTAGGTTACTCAATAAATCAAAGAATACTATTGAACAATATAATGAAAACAGCATTAAACAATTAAAAAAAAGAGGAATAAACCAATAATCAAATTAAATTATTAAACAACTACAACAACAATCAGCAATTACAGGATTCAGACACTAATCAACAATCAAATACAAACTCCATTGCTCGATTAATCAGCAAATCTCACAATCTAATGAGAATCAAAACCTAGAAAGTAAAATAAGATTAGGCATTAACAGTTAGACAGAAATTAGTACTTACAACTTAGAAAAAAGAAGCTCATTATTCTGTGGATTGATTAACAATGGTGATCCAGAGGTTTTTATTCTGTTCGATCCTTTATGATTCTGTTCTACCCTCCTCTGCTGTCATGAACAAAACAACCTCTCTTTTGCTTATATTTTCGTCTTTTTGTTTGTGCTAAAGTGTAACATACTCCTCTCACTTCATCTCTCTTGTCATTTTAGCCCCCTCAATTCTTTATCCTTCCACACTTGCCGCCGTCTTGTCAACTCACTGGCCAGGTCGGTTTTAAAAGCGGTTTTAAAATCGAATAACTTCGTCGATTGTTTAAAAGTAATATGTGCATTATACATGTGTAACCAATTTCATATAAAGTGTTGTTGTGAATTTACAATGGTATAAACAAGATATGAAGTTTGAGGTATTTAATTAACCGGTAACTAGAAATATGAAAGATAAAAATTGGAAAAATTGGAAGTTCGGTCTGATCGTTGATTAGGTTTGTCGATTCTACGAGCTAGCGCCGTAATTACTGGGTTGTTTAAAAATGTGCAGCCTAACTAGTTGTGTAGGTGGTTCCATGTTCGACCGGTCTGGTTTTAGTTCTGATAGCATTACATTTTAATTGTATAAAAATCAATATTAATTTACGAGATTAAAAAACACTTAATTTTCTATTTGAGATATTTATTTATTTTTATTTTAATAATGTATAAAAATCAATATTAACTTAAGAGATTAAAAAAACACTTAATTTTCTATTTGGGATATTTATTTATTTTTATTTTAATGATTAATGAATGTATATCTATTGCGATATTTATTTATTTTTATTTTAAAAATTAATAATGTATCAAATTTATAGAGTTAATTGCCAAAATCGTCCCTGAGGTTTTGGCACGTTTGCCATTTTCATCCAAAATGACACTTTTGTACCAAATTGTCCCCAACGTTTGTAACTTTTTGCCATTTTCATCCAAACCACTAACTTAGTTTATTTTTTCTGTTAAGTTGAGGATATTTGGATGAAACTGGCAAATATAAAACCACAGGGACGATTTTGGCAATTTACTCAAATCCTTTTTAATTTCTTTTATTTAATTATTTTTGTTACATATATAATAAAAACGAATATACATGGAGTTTCTATAAAAAATTAATAGTTTTGTCACATAATTTTTATAAATTTTCATCCAAATCAGCAACTCAGTTTATTTTTTCTGTTAAGGTGAAGGATGTTTTAAATTTTATAAATTAAGACATAAATTAATTTACAGCTTCTTTATATAAATCAGTTTTATAAAGAGAAAAAGTCATTGGTGTGCAACACATAACAATCGATTACAACTTTTATTATTTATCAGTTTTGGAGATAGAAAAAAATTGTAAAACGTTACATATTTTGTTAAATGTGTTGAGCACCTAGGAAATATGTTGGTAGAAATAAAATATTTATTTAATTAAGATTATTAGGGTAACTAACTAATACTTATTCTGAGTGACTCGAGTAAAGAAATTTTTTGTTCATAGCATTATAATTATAATTTGGTGGGTAATTTTAAGGTTTGGTAACGATACGTTGTTTGATAGGGGGACTGGCTTCTGTTTTTCCTTAGGAGCGAATTTAAAAAGTAGAAGATGAATTACAAACTTGGTACATATGATAATATTTTTGTATTTGACATTTTTCAATAAGGTCACCAGCATTTTAGTTTTATAAAGATTAGAGGTTTAAGTAGATTTTATTTTTATAAAACTGATTTATATAAAAAATTAGAAATTAATTTCTGTCTTAGTTTATAAACATCATTCGTCTTAATAGAAAAATTAACTTAGTTAGAGGTTGGATGAAACTTATAGAAATTATGTGACAAAGCTATTATTTTTTTTCTTATAAAAATCGCATGTATATTCTTTTTTTATTATATGTGTAACAAAATTAATTAAATAAAAGAAATTTAAAAGAGTTTAAGTAAATTGCCAAAATCGTCCCTGTGGTTTTATATTTGCCAGTTTCATCCAAATATCCTCAACTTCATAGAAAAAAATAAACTAAGTTAGTGGTTTGGATGAAAATGGCAAAAAGTTACAAACGTTGGGGGCAATTTGGTACAAAAGTGTCATTTTGGACGAAAATGGCAAACTTGCCCAATAAACTAAGTTAATGGTTTTGATGAAAATGACAAAAAAGTTACAAACGTTGGGGGCAATTTGGTACAAAAGTGTTATTTTTGACGAAAATGACAAACCTGTCCAAACCTCAAGGACGATTTTGGGAATTAACTCAAATTTATATCTTTGTCGGTTTAAGGTATTTTTTACCGAAATAATATTTTTTCTGACAAAATTGCAAAAGAAAATCCACAAGGTGACAAATAAATGTATAAAGTGTTCAACTTGCAGTCATGTTAAAGTAGTGTTCAACTCAAGACATTTAAATTCAAGAACACCACGTGCATCTGTTTTTTTTTTTTTTTTGATTGATTTAATAACAAGAATTAACGAAAAAAAAAGAATTAACGAAAATGCCAAATATTTTTGAAACCATTATTAAAATTTTAAAACTGTGCAGAAGAGATAAATATTTAATTTTGATTGTATGTATGACCGAGTTACATTTTACGGATGTAGGACTTTAGTCACATTTTTTTAATCATTTATCAACACTTTATCCCAGTAAATAATCAACATGTCCACTTATTACGAAAGTAATGACCATATTGTTTTTTTCTTATGATTTAAACAAACCAGTTAGCATCCTTTACAATCACGAGTCATGAGATAAATGAGTTTTCTATTTAGATTCGGTTATCTTTGTGTATTAGGTTTTACGTGTTAATAACGGCACAAGCTACATGAAATTTTGTTGTGTGCATTTTGTATATTGACGTATTTGTTGTGTCGTACCATACTTTCCTATCGAAGTACAATGCTACGCGACTAACTGACAAGTACCATATTAAATTTCATGTATCCTTCATATAATGTACTAGTTATTTACCCTAATTTTCTACTTACTGTTCATATTTCTTTCATGTAGACTTCGAAATTACATACGAATTATGATTGATACTGTCATAATGAAATCTCAGTGTGAGCTTGTTCTTTGTAGCAGGCGATCGTAGTAATTACTTACTAGAGTTACTGGATAAATGCATTTATCTTATCTTACATGTGTATAATGTTTTCCTTTGAATATAACATTGATTGTTTTTCAGTAAAAATTCAAATGGAGAGCTATGCTTTGGCTTTTGGATCATATGGACCTGAGATAAGTAATTCAAACGACGATACTTAGGAATGTGGCATAGATAGGGTTGCTAAAAAGTATTTATTTGATAAACTCCTTGACGAGTTTGGAATTTATTATAAGCAAACGTGTAGTAGTTGGTGGAAGCAGGAAGCGGGTCCCTATCAGGTGCGACGTTTCAAGCTTTTGGTCTTGTAGGTTCGGGATAGGTTATTGATGCTACACGTAGATTTTCTTTTTGGATTGTTTTTATAGGTTCGTGTTTGTTTGGTTCGTTTTTTATGTGTCATTAGTTGGTATAGTTTCGGGTTGTTCATAGTTTTCTTTTCGTTCTTGCAACCGTTTTGTTTCGTCTTGGCTAGTTGCTTGCAAGTAATTTTTTTAATTAAATTTAGCTGTTAAAAAAAGGGTAACCTATGTTTGGATTCATCCATTAAGGTATATATTTTTTTTTCAAGGGAAGTCTGGATTAGTAGGTAGTATTGTATTACAATATACGGAGTGGGAATGCTTGAAAAGGGGGCTTGATGCGACATGTGACAACCACGTCAGCACATGTCAGAAAAGTGGCGTGATGCAAAAAAGGGAGGAGTGGAATGAGACGTGAAAGAGTGGCGTTATTCGATACATGACACATACTATTTATTATTATTTTACATCTAAAAACTATATAAAATCTATAAAATTTAATTAAACAAAAACATTGATATTAATTAAAGAAATAACACTAATAAAAAAACATTACATAATAATAAAAAAAAAAACATTAGATAATTTAAAAAAACAAAACTAACACACGAAATAAACGAAAAAAACATTACATACTTAAACTTAAACGTTAAAGCAAAATCTAATTATATGTTACGCCGAAACGTGTTTGAAGTCACAGTTGTACGCGTGCATGTCGTTGATGAGGGTGACTTGTATGACATTGTCTTCCGAAAGGTCACCACCATCATTTTGCACAACGTTGTGCACCATCTCAAATCTTTCACTATCCAAACGAATAGTCCTGAAACACGAAGAAAGTGCATCCACGGTTCGGGTGGTGTCACCCCTATGGGCTATGGCTACAAAACTGTTGGAAAATATGTCCCCAAAATGGACCTGAGTGATTACGAGACGTATAGTGGGTAAGCACTTCAACCTTAGATTCACACAACACGATGTCTTCTTCTTCGGTCCATGGAGTCGTCATTTCTTCTAACTTTTTTAAGAGAATACATGAAGAAAGTGGAGAGAAATGAGATGTAATGAGAGTTTTTGTAAGGTAAAAATGGTATAATTGGTTTTGATTATATAGAGGAAGTTTTTTTTTTTAAGTATTTTTTTTAAATATAACCGTTGGGGGGCAAATGGGCAATGGCTATAACCCACACCCAACGAAATGTTACCCGATCGCCACGTAAAACTACTCCATGCTAGTGGAATTTCCCCTGCCTCCAATCCCACGCCGCCCTCCACATCATTCGCGGGCCTGTATATACAGTGTGGAGAGGCCACCACGTCAGAATCCTACGCCACTTCGTGTGATGTTAGAAACGAAATGGTAGTGATAACCTATTTTAAGATTCATTTATTAGGGTGGATGTTGTGGTTCGGTGAACCCTTCGGGGACTTCACTTCACCTATCGGTGAACCATTTCCGATGATTGTACGGTGAGTGGGGAGTAGGAGAGAAGGGAAGTGTAGATTATTAGCTAGTGATCCAGACACCCTCCACCCTTAAGATATATACACGTGTCAAGGGAAGTGTAGATTATTAGCTACAGTGGCGGATCCAGGGGGGTTCCTGGGTTCCCAGGAACCCCCTCGGTTTGGAAAAAAATGGAAAAAGTTGTGGAAACTTGATCGATTTCGAAAAAATTAGTGAGAATATACGAAAAGGAACCCCCCAGGAAAAATTCCTGGATACGCCACTGATTAGCTAGTGATCCAGACAATGATATGGTATTCGAAACGTAAGAAGCATATGTACTAAGTTTTGGTGATGTCTAGCCACATTTAAATTCCGATACCTCAAATCTTAAAATTTAAAACTTGAAAGTCAAGTTGTTCAAGTCCTTTTCACTTTCTTTTTTGAGTCCTTTGCAGTTTCTTCATAGACCAAAAGATCCCTCAACCAAAATAATACACTACTTGACACCAAAATTAATTTTCAATTATTATGATTTTGACTTTTTAAGCACACCCGTTAGTTATGTTTTCAAAACATTTGCTTTAATATAACTAAAAATAAGACTTTTCATAAAAAAAAATATTAATATATAATCATATTTACATAACTAAAATACTATTCAGCCTTTCAGGTTTGTGTCGGTTTCATTTCTCGTGTTCATATTAAACCTACAATTGAATTATTGAATGCACTAAAGTTAATGAATAAATCGGAACAAAATTAAAGAATATTAAAAACAAAAAAAAATCATAACTACCACCCATGTTAAATCAACTATTATAAGAAAATTATTGGTTATGTTATTGGTTTACAGGTAAATCTGAAAAGACCACTTCAACACTATGAGTTTTAGTACAAACTTAGAATAATCATCATCGATGTCATGAAAAAGAAAGTATAACTTGAAAACATTTAATATATAAAGAAATAGTTACGGTTTATGAACAAAGATATATTATAAGATAAACAAAATAAAGAAATGGTTCCGTTCATGAACATAGATATATATAAAAGAGATGGTGATCTTAATTAAATTAAAAATAATTTAGTGATATAAATAGTTTGCTAGTTATATAACGTGAAGAAAATAGATACATGATCTAATATGATTCTTGTTAGAGGACACAAAGTGAGAGCCGGGTAAAGATTTTCACGATGATCGGCCCCGACTTGGAGCACCGTTTCCCCGGTCCTGAGGATTAATTCCAAGCTCACTGATGGGTGAATATTCACCGAGGATGGGTGAGATGATTTTGAACAATTATATGACTGTTAGGGAAAAAAACTATTTTTATAACCCTACAAATAAAATCGTTTCCACTATTTTATCACACAACTCCCTACTCTCTCAAACTATTTTTATTTTTTTCTACACAAAAGTGGATTCATCATTTAAACACGATAAAAGAAATACCAATCCTGAAAGCCTCGCCAAAAAAAAAAAAAAAAAAAAACCAAGGTGGGTCATCGTTACAATATCAACAGCCATACCCATTAGGGATGATAATGGGATGAATTTGGGACAAGTATTGGTAATCGAATTTTGTACCATGAAAAAAATTATCCCAAACCTGACCTATTACTTGTCGGGTATTGGTTATACACACGACAATCATGTATATTTGTTAGCTAGTTAAAGTTAAACTTTTATAATTTTTAAATTAAATACATTTCTTATTATTTTAATTTTTATATAAATTTATTACCCTAGAAACAACTAAAATTAATGGATTAGTAGATTGCCGGATTGCACAAAAGACATAATATAAATAGAAATAAAAGCTTTACCCAATGCTCAACTAATAATAAATATTTATGGGTATCGTTCATCAAGAGTCCGATCATGAAATTCTAGTGGGCATCATATTTATTTAAGAGTTTGTCCTACTTACCAGATTTCTCACAATGAAACGTTTTCTATTTATATAGGTGAGTATATTATAAATACTTATTGTCCCGAGTAGTGTAGAAACGATTTTTGAGCATCTAAACTGTGCATAAAAATAATCGACAATATTGAGATTAAAAATAAAAACTGTCATATAAATTCAGATTATCGTTTAATTTTTGTGCATCGCGTTTGTATGCACAGTTTAAAGACTTAAAATTGTGCATCATAGTAAAAAACAAATACATTTTTAAGAGTTTTTTTTACATTCTTTTTTTGGAAGGTCTAAATTATTCAACGTTTTAAAAATAACTAGGGTGTTACACCCGCGCTTCGCGGCGGGGTGACCCGATTTTTGATCCGATACAAAAGTATGTCGACACATGTCTTACATCAAGTGGGAAACTCGATTAGAAAAGTTTTTACAAAGCAAAAAGGTTGTCAGTGTGAATGCTAATCAACGTACGTTTATAGCGACACATAAATAAAAATAAAGACATAAAAGTTGATTAAAAAGTATTTAGAAAGTTAGGAGGTTGTAAGAGTCAATGCTGAAAATTAAAGGTTATAAGTAAAAAAACAAAACCACAAAAAAGAAAGAAAAAAATTGTGCAAGGGGTAAAAGCGTAAAGTTTAAAGGTTGACGAAAACTATAAATTACAAAAGAACTTGGTATTTAAGAAAAACAACAAACAAAGCATAAGGGCCGAAAACATATATCACAAGAGATGGGGAAAAATACGTAAAAAAAGAAAACCACAAAAAAATAGTACAAGGGGTAAAAACGTAAAGTTAAAAAGTTGATGAAAACTCTAAATTGCAAAAGAAGTTGGTATTTAAGAAACAATACACAAAGCATAAGGTCCTAAAACGTAAATTAAGAAAAAAAAAAGTCAAATGTTGCTAGGAAAAGATAAAAAAAAAAGAAAATAAAATTAAAAAAAAATCCCCCACCGACATAGCCTTTTTATAGGTTATATAACTAGAATTGAAAAATACAAGCAAAATGATGTTTTATACTGTTCTTCATCTTTCTTGAATTTATACCGTTTCTATTTTAATAATAATGATAACTATAATCATAATTCTAATTTTAATGATACTGATAATAGTAATCCTAAGAGTGATAATTATTATTATTATTATTATTATTATTACAATTACAATTATCACTAAAATTAAAATTATATATTATAAATTAGCAACAAAAATATGCAATACAAGTTGTATCTTGTGTTTTGTGAATTTTTCAAAAAAAAAGTTTGATTTTTTTACTTTTAACCCAAAGGTTTCTACCTTTTGCAATTTTAACCCTACGTAATTTTTTTTTAACTTTAACCCAAAAATTTTCATCATTTGCAATTTAACTTCACAACTTTTGTCACTTATATTTTTCATTTTTTGCAAATTTTCATTTTACCTAAAGTTCTAAATTTTTCGAGTTAATACGACGCAACGTACGAGTGTGGTTCAATTTTTTTATGTTTTGTTTCAAATTTTGCAAGTTAACACGGCGCAACGTGCATGTGTGGTTCAACGTTTTTACCTCTATTTTTCATGTTTGACAGGTTTGTCGCAACACGCAGATCTTATGTCGAATCAGTGTTAGTGGTCGATGATGGTTGTGTGACATTAGTACTATTTGACACCGTTTATATAGGTGAGTATATTATAAATACTTATTGTCCCGAGTAGTTTTTTTTTTTTTTTGGCCAGCAACAAACAATATTAACATAAAAGAAACCAGCGCGCGACTGGAAGAAAGTACATCAGCAGCGAAACAAAGTCGAAACGACAACAACAAATAACAAAAAAGAAGGGAAACGAAACAACATTACATGAAACAGTCTTCCAGTTTGTTGCACCATTTGTACCAATCTATCGCCCGATGCTTCGTCCTATTTTTAACCCAAGAGTACAGTTGGGATACTATCAGGTCCAAGGTGTGATCCACATTACACCTTTGATCTCTAAACACTGCCTCATTACGCGCTCGCCAAATGCACCAAAACGATGTATATAGGATCGCGAACCCAAGGATAGAACTGTCTTTATTTAATGTTAAGCGCGCTGCAGAATCGAACAGATCTTGAACCGTGCTGGCCAGGTAGAACTGTATGCCACACCACCAAGAAATTCTCCGCCAAACCTCCGCTGCAAATTCGCAAGAAAGGAAAACATGGTCCCTGCTATCTTCGAAATTATTACATAGACTGCACACATTCGAAACTGCATAAACTCCTCTTCTAATCAGATTATTAGCCACTGGAATCCTGTCTAGAGCCAATCTCCACGCAAAACAAACAGTCTTGAGCGGAACCCATTTACACCAGAAGAACCGATTAGTTGGAGCTGTCTCGGGAAGTTTTCGAAGAATGAGGTTTCTAGCTGAACTGACCGAAAAAATACCAGACGAATCAGCCTCCCAAACCCACCTATCTGTACCCTGAATGAAAGGATAGTGACGAATCATCTCTGATAAATCCGTGACCTCGTCAAGTGCCCCTTGAGGAAGAGCCCTTCTCGCCCAATTCCAGGAGAAGCCAATATTTCCAAAGTCATCACCAGTGACCCGTTGAAAAATAGAGCACAACTTACAAGTATCCAACGCATAAAGATTCGGGAATAGCGATTGAAACGTAGTTCTGCCGAACCATACGTCTTTCCAGAAGAGAGTATGCCGCCCTTCACCCACTTTTTTAACAAACGAGTTTTCCAAGTTGACACCCAAAGCACTGAAGTCAGCCCCAATTTTCGAGATACCCAACCACGCCCCACTACTGGAAGCTAAGGCTAACCTATTCGGAGTCGGGAACTTGACATTGTGAATAGCCAACACCCCAGCTCGCCAAAGAGCTTGGTCCTCCACAAGCACTCTCCACCACCACTTCGCTAAAAGAGCTAGGTTTTGAACGTGTAAATTGCACACCCCAAGGCCCCCCGAAGCTTTTGGTTTGGTAACCACGTCCCACCTCACCCAATGGATCTTTTTTCATGCGCTTTCCCTCCCCAAAGAAACTTGCGTCTAATCTTATCAAGTTTTTTAATGACTATACTTGGCGCCTTAAACATGGAGAAATAATATAGGGGCAAACTCCCCATAATAGAGTTTACCAATGTGAGCCTACCCCCGAATGAGAGATTTTCCGCTTTCCAAGAACTAAGTCTAGCAAGAAACTTTTCTTCAACCGGCTTCCAATGCTTGGAGAGATTCATATTAGCCCCCACCGGAAGGCCAAGATGGATGAAAGGGAGAGTTCCATAATCACAATTGAGGATGCTAGCCATCATATTTACCTCTTCCTCTTCGACCCCCACACCAAAGAGACGACTTTTATGGAAGTTAACTTTAAGGCCCGAAATCAGATTAAAACATCTAAGAACCCGTTTAAGGCCCAAGACATTAGATAAAGACCATTCGCCCATGAAAAGCACATCATCCGCGAACATGACATGGGACACAACGGGACCATTATTAGGGAGATCTATACCCTTGAAAAAACCGTTAATCTTGGCAGCCTTCAATAGTGCATTGAGACCCTCCATTGCTATTATGAAAAGAAAAGGAGACAAGGGGTCACCTTGTCTAACTCCTCTTTTCATAGGAAATTCCAAAGTGGGCGAACCATTGACAAAAACTGAGGCTTTACCCGAATTCAAGCAAGAGAAAACCCAGTTGCACCACAAACTCCCAAAACCCATTTGCCCCAAAATAGACAACAAGTATTTCCAATTGACCGTATCAAATGCCTTATCAAAGTCAACTTTAAAAATAAGACATTTCTTTCTTACCCGTCTGGCCCAGGAGATTGTCTCGTTCACCAAAAGATGCCCGTCCATAATGTTCCTCCCTTCCACATAAGCTGACTGCTCGTTACCGATAATCTTGTGAAGAAGAGGTTTAAGCCGAGACGCCATGAGTTTGGAGACAATCTTTTGCATGCTACCAACTAAGCAAATGGGGCGGTAGTCATTAACCCGAGTAGTGTAGAAACGATTTTTGAGCATCTAAATTGTGCATAAAAATAATCGACAATATTGGGATTAAAAATAAAAATTGTCATATAAATTCAGATTATCGTTTAATTTTTGTGCATCGCGTTTGTATGCACAGTTTAAAGACTTAAAATTGTGCATCATAGTACAAAAACAAATACAGTTTTAAGAGTTTTTTTACATTCTTTTTTTGGAAGGTCTAAATTATTCAACGTTTTAAAAATAATTAGAATTGAAAAATACAAGCAAAATGATGTTTTATACTGTTCTTCATCTTTCTTGAATTTATACCGTTTCTATTTTAATAATAATAATAATAATGATACCTATAATAATAATTCTAGTTTTAATGATAATGATAATAATAATAATAATCGTAACAGTGATAATTATTATTATTATTATTACTAGGTTAGAACCCCGTGTATTACACGGGTTGATTAAATATATTTTTATATAATAAAAAATTACATCTTTAATTACTCGTGTATAACATAAGTTGAATAAGCACGTGTACTACATGGCTTGAATAAATATAATGTAATCAGTTAACGCACACAGTCGTCAAAATACGTTTTTGGTAAAAAGAACGTTGATATACGATTTACATATTAGAACATTTTACTTTGTTTTTTTTTTTCTATTATTAGGTTATAAATTTGTGTATTACAAAAATTATAACATTTTACTTTGTTGTTTTTTAATTTATTAACAGGTTAAAAACGTGTGTGTTACATGTGGTCGGATCAATAAAATATTAAATAGTTATTATTATTAAGTGTAAAAAATAAAAAATAAAAAGCCTCAGGCCCTCAGCCACCGCCATTAGAGACTTTTAAGTATGAAATGAATCTAGTCACAATTCAAAGAAACACAAATTTTGCACCTAAATATACATTCAGTCCATTAAATCCACTTATTTCTTCTTTCCCCATTCATTCATGACCTATTGCTTTGTACCTAGATATTAGTTTTTATTCTTCCCTATTTAATACATGTAATCTCAATCAAGTAATCAAAACTAAAGATGAAAACAATTACAGAAAATGATATGTACTTTTCAATTTGAATTCACATACAGAACTAACGTGAGGCTATCAACCTGCAAATATGGCTTGTTTGGCATTTAGTCAGCGAAACGCAGGCTGGATCTCTCCTCCGAGTGGATGTTGATAGCTCGGAATGAAAATGGGCTTGCTCCATGTGAATGGTCCCATAAATTTAAGAGATCCAGTTGTGTTTAGACTACATCTTCGGTGAAAACAAAGGCAATTTTGCTTGGGTTTCAGGCAGTTGATGTCGGTCATCAAACGATACTGGGACCCCCACATGTTAGGCATGTGAGGGAAATAAACTGAGATAATTAACTTGGTTAGTCATAAATGATTACACCAGCAACAAAAATAAACTCAAAGGATGTTTTTAGCAAGTTTTAAACATTAGGGCTGGAACCTGTAAGTTTGAGGAAACATAAAGGACGTTTTGTGCAATTTACTTGCAAAATAATAAAATAAAGATAAGTATAAAGATTATATTAGAAGATAAATATAAATATAGAGATATAGTTATAGATAAACATCGACTTAAAATATGAGATAAATTGATAAATTATTTTAAAACTTGTAATTTTTAAGATAAAAATAAACATAGTTATATGGCGGGAAACTAAAAAGTAGATGCCTCTCGTATCGACACGTGTCCATCAATTGGTTTCTTTTATTATATGTATAGATTATTACAATTACAATTATCACTAAAATTTAATTATTATTATTATTGACTTTATACCATTTCTATTTTAATAATTTTAATTTTAGTGATAATGGTAATTGTAATCGTGATAATAATAATAATAGTAGTAGTAATAATAATAATAATAATAATAGTAATAATAATAATAATAATAATAATAATAATAATAATAATAATAATAATAATTCAACTCCAACATGATTAAAGAGTGCCTTAGATTCTTTCACCCACCTTTTGTTTATTTAAGTTTTGAAATTATTGAAACCTGTTCTTTATTCAATTATAAAAATTATCATTCTAAGAAAGTTGTTAGACAAGAGAGATGTTATATGCTTTACTTTAATGATTGGATGCATTACACAAATATTTTCTCCATTTGCAAAATTCTTTACATATTTTTCAAACTTTATATATGCATAATGCACTAACTATAAGGCCATGTGTAGTCATAACGCCCCTATGTGGGCGTTATGCGACAGAGGGCGTTATGCGACACGTGGCGCGCCACGTCAGTGTGTGGGCGTTATGGGGCCTTATGCATTTTAAGCCCGTAGTCATAAAGCCCCCGTCTAATCATTACTCAATTATTAATTTCTAATTTTTTATAATTATTTTCTAACTTTATAAAATTAAAATTCATTTCATTAAATTAAAAAACATTACACTAAAATAAAAAAAATAAACATTACACATAAAAAAAAATACAGTAACCTAAAAAAAAAAAACGGTTCCAAAAAAAAAAAAGTTGGACTAAAAAAATAAAAAAAAAAACAACACTTCAAAGATTATATTTTTTTTCGATCCTTTCCTTTTGGGCCAACGCCATCTTCAAAGCTTTTCCGGTAAGGTGGTC
The DNA here is from genome assembly GCA_030545235.1 of Helianthus tuberosus. Lineage (NCBI taxonomy): Eukaryota > Viridiplantae > Streptophyta > Magnoliopsida > Asterales > Asteraceae > Helianthus > Helianthus tuberosus. The sequence continues at coordinate 116,625,870 of CM060403.1, read as the reverse complement.
GTGCGGTTTGGTGTAGAATTCAAAGTCGAGCTGCCATTGCCTATCCCGCATAATCTCGGTCACTTCCCGGTTCTCCTCCAAACGTTTATTCCCTAGATCGTGTATATCATGAAGGCGTTGGTTTACCTCCGAAAATGCGTCACTCATTTCCGTTCCCATCGACATCGACGACGACTCGGGCTTCTTCGGCCGCCTACTTCTTCCGGGCGGTCTTGGCCATTACCATTCGTATACTCGACCAACGCCGCTTGCGTGATGTCCTCATCCTTGTTTCCACTTTTCCATCCGACAAAATTGCGTTGGTACACGGTTTGAAAGTTCATGCATTTTTTGTTTATATCGGTCCACTTGCCCGATATAGAGTCCGGTGGGCGGTATCCGTCTCCTTTACCCATTAGATCGCAAAAAAGCGCTCGTATTCGGCACCAAAAAACTTTTTTATCTTGATTGTTTGCTACAAAAAAAAGATATAATTAATTAGTCTAAAAAAAAACTCAAATAAAAACAGAAAATAATTTAAAAAACTGCAAAAAACTGGAAAAAAAAAAAACAGAAAAAAACGGAAAAACAGAAAAAAATAAAGAAATTTAAAAAATATACCTATAACCGGGTCTTCCGACACATCGATGAAAGCGCGGGTTAACGCATACTCCTCATCGGACTCCCACGGTATCACATTTTTTTTCGCTCGGGTGGTGGTTTCCGCTTTCTTTTTATGTGGCCGTTTTGCTTTTCCTTTTCCTCTTTGCGTCTCCGCTCCTTCGGGTTGTGTTTCCGGAACAACATCGGGTTCGTGTAGTGGGGAGCTGAAAGCTTGAGCCGACCCGAACGCTTGAGACGACCCCATTCCGTCGGTGTTTTGATTCGGGTTCCACCCGTAGAGATTCGGGTCCCAACAAAGCGGTTGGTTCAAAAGATTCATGAACCCGGCATTTTGTTGACTGTAATCGACAAAACCGGCACCTAAAGGGGTGGGTCGAGTGGGAACCGGTGACACGGGGCGGGTAGGATTACCACTTTGGTTTGGGTCCGCACTCGATCGGGGAGGAATAAAACCACGGTTGTAGGGATTCATTGTATAAAATCTGTGGATTTTAAAAAAAAAAACTAGAGAGAAATGTGAGTTGAGAGTGTGTAGGTTTTATAAAAATATGGGAGAAGGGGGTATTTAAAGGGAATTTTGAAAATTAAATGAATAATTTTTTTTTTTTTTACATTTGACCGTTTTCAAACGGTTGAAAATTCAAAACAAACAAACACATCACGCCGCTATGGATATCGCGCCTTTCAAAATTTCCGCCCTATAGCGCCCCGCGTGGCGGTGTTCATGGCGCCATCCCGGCGCTATGTGGTGTCTTGGGCGGTATATGGAGCCCCATTACGCATAGTCTAAGAAATAAAGTAGGACTATAAACAATAGCGCCGTTCAGAAGTGATAATCGTCATCATATATTAAATCATTTTAATTATTATTCTTTTATTATTAAGAAAGTCAACATGTTCATTCTTTCAGGAGTAAATTACATGGGATATTTGGTATTTATATATAGTTTCATCCCCCACCATAGCCCAATTGGTTAGGCCGGCTTCTTCCCTTTGGGAGGTCGCCGGTTCGACTCCAACTTGTGGCTTATGGTGCGGGACGTCTCAATGATGAATCGTTACCTACCGAGGCAAGGTGCGGTCCTGAGGGCAACCCGGTTTTCATCCAGCTGTTACCCCAGCGAGTCTCTCGTGTGAGGGCAGTATGGTTTCCGGGCGAATGTCAGCTAGCGCGCCGGCCGGGGCCCGATAGAACATCGCGTTCGGTAAGCGGGGCTGATGGGAGCTTGTCATCGACAAGCTCTCAATGACCTATTACTGGTCAGTACATAGAAAGTCACCCTTCAAAAAAAATTATATATATTTTCGATAGAAAAATGCCTGCATAATCATTGTGTTTTGTTGAAATTTCAATTACAGTCCTCATCTTTCTAAAATTTCAATTATAATTTTCAACTTTTGCATACTTGTTTCTTGGATAGTTACTAACGTAGAGGAGAATTAGTTTTTGATGTTAAATTTTTTTTTTTTTTTTTGAAAGTTGAATTTTATTAAATACCAAGAGCTACTCTCCACTCCTAAGACAGGAACAAAGCACTCGAAAGCCCAATTACACAAACTGAAAGTGTACAAAGTGTGTGTGTATATATGGTGAGGTTCGGCTATAAAGTTTAAATCTACTAAAAAGTGTACAAAGTCATTAAACACCATAATTACAACCATAAAACCCACAAATAATAGAATGAAAATTACTAAAATACTATATTCAAACCTTAGCAGTTCATAAAAAACTCCAAATACACCATCGTAGAACTTCGAATATAAAAACAACATGATAATAAACATAAAACACATAATGTTAATCATTGGATAATCAGAGCCTTATCATTTAAAACACAAGACAAAACCCACAAATATTGTGTTTTAGTAATATTTATTATGTTATTTATAGCTTTTGGGTGTGTTTTATTGTTGACATTATGGTGTTTATGACTTTTTTACACTTTTTAGGAATTTTGGACTTTGTAGCTGACGAGGTATGACCCGAATCGGTTAACCCGACCCAGTCATTACCTATTATTTTATTATAAATAAATAATCATAGACATTTATTCTAGAACATTCCATCTTGCATGGATAAATCACGTAACTAAATCCCCAACTTTTTGGGAAGATCACGAAGATCCCTAATTGATCGGAACCCATCCTAGGTTAAGGAAACCCTAATGGTAAACTATAAATAGGGGTAAACATCAAAGGTATGGATTATCTTGGTCTTGCTTTACTCTCTTTTCTACACCTTCTCTTTTACTCCCAAAACCGAGACTTATTCTCACGCCGGATGGTGGTTACAGGAATAACCCCATTCCTGTAACGAGTCCTAACGGTGTTCTGTTTTGCAGCTAACCGTTCGGGTCACTGAGAGTTGAAGTCCTAGTTGAATACTACCTCAAAGGTCAGTGTTTCTTCATTGGCGCCATTCGTGGGACCTTTTCGGTAACAATTAGATTGAACCCCATGGCAAGTGATCATAACGTAGCAGTTACCCCAAGCCAAGCAATGATAGACAATAATCCGGCGTCAGGAGCAGGCCCTATCACCACCGCGCCGGCCTCACCGGCTGTCACCAGGTCGCTTGACCTGGAGTTCGAGGCGGAAGGACAACCACCAGGTTTTACAGGCATTACTGCCGTTTCTTCTAGGACCACGGCGGCAAATTTGTTTTCCTACACTTCTCTGTGGTTACAATCGGTTGAACCAAGTGTAACCGGCGTTAACATGTTCACCCCAGTGGCAACCACTAGTGCACAGATATCACATCTTAACTCTATGCCAGTTATTACATCGGCAAGCCCAAGCACTGTTATACCACAGGCGAGCATGCCTCAGTATTACCAATCTTCAGTTACATACACCATGCCGCCCTTGTATTCTGCAGCACTAACAGCGGCGCTGTCTACGCCACCTCACCAACCAGTGGTCATGCCAGCGGGAATTATGAACGCTCCAATCACGCCGGGAAATCAAGCTTATTTCCCCGGGTACTATTACGCACCCCCATATGGGTATTTACCCCCATACGGTAATTCAATGTACACACCCCAGGGAGCCACGCAAAGCCATACACAACAATCTCCATACGCGGCTTATATGCCGCCTTGGTGGACCTTTCCAACGTCACAACCGGTTTACGCTCAAACCCCGCCAACGGCGGAACCTGCTTATGACAGAGGAAACACATCCAGATCTAGATTTTCTTCGGGCAGAGGCCCAAGTTCCATGCTAAACGTCACTTCGGCTCAACCCTCTGCCACTCAGGGTATAAGCCAGAGCGGGGTCATCCCTCCAGTACAACCCATCAATGTAGAAGAAGATGAACTCACCAGACCTTACAAGCCAGTGGACGCAAATTTCAAATCCAAATTCACCAGAAGAATAGCGGAAGCTCCTATCAAGGAAAAACCCAAGATGCCTCAAACCGTAGGCAAATATGATGGTTTAGGTGACCCTGGTGACCATCTTAATCTATTCAAAAGCGCAGGGGAGGTAGCCTGTTGGCCTATGCCTCTCTGGTGCAAAATGTTTGTGCAAACGCTGGTAGGCGCGGCTCGGGTCTGGTGGGACAGTCTACCCATTGGGGAAATTGACAGTTTCGAAGATCTATAGTCCAAATTCATCTTGCAATTCAGCCAGCAGCGCAGGCACACGAAGGATCGGAACGAGCTCCTCCATATCTGCCGGCGGGACAATGAAACGGTGGAAAATTTTATTGTTAGATTCAACAAAGAAAGCCTGGCAATCCCGGGTGTAACGAATGATCTAGCATGTGGAGCTTTCCTACAAGGAGTAAACGACGACGAGTTGTTAAGAACACTCCATGGAAGGGATGGCGTACCTCCCACCATCGATGAAATACTGAGGATAGCTAAAGTGTACGTTATACAAGAAAAGGCCGTAGCCGCCAGTCACGCGGCCAATAGGAAAAATGAGGCTCTGAAAAACCAAGAAGACAGGGAGCAGCGAGGTTCTAAAGGTAAGGGTAGAGGAGACCGATACCAAAGGAATGACAGGACGGACTCGCGGTATGACAGATCCAGAAACGCCTATTCAAGGAATGAGTCCTCGAAACCGCGATTCAACTACCCCAACCTGAGCAAGACACCAGCAGAGATCCTAGCTTCAGAGAACCTCAAGTTTAATCCTCCAAAGCCGCTGAAAGACAACCCCAACAAAGATACAAGTAAATATTGTGAGTACCACAAAGGGAGCGGCCACGATACAAACGACTGCTTCCAGCTAAAGAAGCAGATTGAATACTTCGTGAAAGCGGGTAAATTGGCACATCTAGTGAGGGATATCAAGCAGGGCCCACCCCCCGTTAAGGAAGAAAACGACAAGGCAGCGGGTAAAAGACCGCGAGAGCTAAATATGGTATACGCGGATAAGGGGAAAGGGGCAAAACGAAGTTTCTCCATGCTTGAACCCTGGATGTTAGCGACCATGACCATCGAGCCTCGCGTGGAAGATTTGCACCTCACCACGGATGCTCTGATCATATCCGCTGCAGTAGGGGATTATTACATGAGAAGGGTCCAGGTAGATACCGCGAGTTCAGAAGATATTATCTATGAACACTGTTTCAATAGAATGCAACCAGAAGACAAAAGGTTTCTTGAGTCAGTGCACGCCCCCATTAAAGGTTTCACAGGGGAAAAGGTTGACCCTATTGGTCAGATTACCTTTCCAGTCACATTCGGACAAGAGCCCCGGGAAAGAACCATACTCCTAACATTTCTTGTGGTACGTGCTGAGTCATACCACAATGTGATCATTGGAAGGTTCACCCTAGGAAAATTGGACGCTATAGTCTCCACAGCGCGAGGTTTCATGAAGTTTCCTACCCCGCGGGGTGTTGCAACGGTATTTCGTGACAAACTAGGGGAGATACTGAACACCAAAAGATGTCGCCAAGGACCTACCGGGGCCATCGGCCCGGAAAGATGGGTATTGAGAACACACCATCCGGATCAGGCAGTTACGATAGGAGACAACCTCTCCCCTGAGGTTAAAAACGATTTAAAACAGCTGCTGAGAAGGAATGTTGATATCTTTGCTTTCGAACATTCCGACATGACGGGAATACCCCGCGATAAGGCATAACACAAGCTAGCAACACTCCCCGGCATTAAACCAGTCGCGCAAGGTAAGCGTAGTATGGCCCCGAATCGAAAGGCAGCAGTTGTCAGAGAAGTACGAAAGTTAGTGGAAGCCAGAATCCTCAGAGAGACACAGTATCATACATGGGTATCAAACCCTGTGATGGTAAAGAAACCCGACGGCACATGGCGGATGTGCATTGATTTCAAAGACCTGAACAAAGCATGCCCCAAAGACGCATACCCACTGCCCGAGATGGATTTCAAGGTCGACTCCCTGATCCCTTATAGGTATAAGTGCTTTTTAGACGCCTATGAAGGGTATCACCAGATCAAGATGTCCAAGGAAGACGAAGAAAAAACGGCGTTTCACACCGACGTAGGCATCTTTTGTTATACTAAGATGCCTTTCGGCTTACGAAACGCCGGGGCCACTTACCGGCGACTCATGGATAAAGCCTTCGAAACACAAATCGGCAGAAATTTAGAAGTATATGTTGATGATCTGGTGATCAAGAGTAGGGAAGAAAAACAAATGCCGGAAGACATTGAAGAAACTTTCCAAAGGCTCAGAGAATACAATATCAAACTCAACCCCAAGAAATGTTCTTTCGGGGTAGAAGAAGGAAAGTTCTTGGGCGTGGTAGTCACCCGGGACGGCTTTAAAGCTAACCCGGAAAAGGTAGCCGCCATTACGCGGATGCCCTCTCCCAGGACTTTGAAAGAAGCGCAAGCGTTAAACGGGTGTTTAGTGGCTATAAACAGATTCTTAGCAAGGCATGCCGAAAGATCTTTGCCATTCATAAAAACGCTAAAAGATTGCCTCAACAAGAAGAATTTCAAATGGACCGGTGAAGCGGAAGAAGCCTTACAAAACATGAAACGCTTCATCGAGAAATTACCCATGATGACAGCACCTTTCCCTAACGAAGTGCTTAAAATGTATTTGGCGACAGCCCATAATGCGGTAAGCGCGGTACTCATGGTGGAAAGAGATGGGAAGCAAACACCCATATACTACATCAGCCGGGTGTTGGCGGGACCCGAAACGCGGTATCCAACCCTGGAAAAGTTGGTACTAGCACTGGTTCACGCCACTCGGCGATTGCGAAGGTATTTTCAAGCACACTGCGTACAGGTCTTGACGAATTACCCTCTGCAACAAATTTTGTACAAACCGGAAATCTCCGGAAGATTGGCCAAATGGGCGATTGAATTAGGAGCTTTGGATATCGAATATCGAAAACGAACAGCAGTCAAAGGACAGGTGATCGCCGACTTCTTGGCCGAAATCCCTGATGGAGAAACTATAGTGGACCCCGCCATCCAGGACATCCCGGAATCCAGTACCGCCAGACAAACCTGGAAACTTTACACTGATGGATCATCTAGTGGAAAAGGGTCCGGGGCAGGTCTAATGTTGATAAGCCCAGACGAAATAAGACTAATGTACGCCTTACGTTTTGATTTCGAATGCTCCAACAATGAAGCAGAATACGAAGCGCTACTCGCAGGGTTGAGAATGGCCCAATCTATGGGAGCTACACGAGTGGATGCATATGTTGATTCTTTACTGGTCAATAACCAAGTAAATGAGACGTATGAAGCCAAAGATGAATCAATGGCAAGATACCTGGCAAAAACAAAGGAGCTCATGGCTTCCTTCAATAATGTCACACTCAACCACGTTCACAGAGGAAAAAACCAAATAGCGGATGCTTTGAGCAAACTCGCCACTTCGGGCATGGAAAAAGAAGTAAAGGTTGAAACATTGCAGATGCCCTCAATTGAACCCCGGAACGTCTCCGCCGTTACAGCAGAGGAACCCTGCTAGTACACCCCAATACTAAAATTCCTTACTAAGGGGGAGTTACCCCCTGCTAGGGGCGAAGCTCAGAAAATACAAACAAAGGCACTGCAATATGAAGTGAACAATGGCGTCCTATATTGAAAGTCATACTTGGGACCACTCCTGCGGTGTGTCTCCCCGGTGGAAGCAAAATAGTTGATCCAAGAGATTCATGCCGGCATATGCGGCATCCATGCCGGACCCCGGGAAGTTGTGGCTAAAATCCATAACGCCGGGTACTATTGGCCTGGGATGCACGAGGACGCGGTACAAGAACTCAGAAAATGTCGTAGCTGTCAGAAATTCGCCCCTCAAACACTCAGGCCTAAGAACAACTTAATCCCGGTTACAGCGGCCTGGCCTTTTCAAAAATGGGCAGTGGATATTGTTGGACCATTCCCGCTGGCTCCCAGAAGGCTAAAATACTTAATAGTGGCGATTGATTACTTTACTAAGTGGGTGGAGGCCAAGCCTTTGGCTAAAATCAGGGCAGAGAATGCCAAAAAATTCCTTTGGGAACACATAGTATGTCGTTTCGGACTGCCGCTATACCTGGTAAGCGACAATGGAGCACAGTTCACCGATAAGGTTTTGCAAGAATGGTGCGCCGATCTCCAGATCCAGCAAATCTTCACGTCAGTGGCGCATCCTCAAGGAAATGGCCAGGTAGAGCGGGCGAATAGGAGTTTGCTGGATGGCATAAAAAGAAGGTTAGGTTATGAGGGAAGCTCCTGGGTGGAAGAACTGCCAAATGTCCTCTGGGCACACCGGACAATGCCTAAGACAAGCAATAATGAAACCCCCTTCAGCCTAACCTACGGTGCAGAAGCAATGATACCCGCGGAAGTGGGATTGCCATCATTACGTCGCCTCACCACCGACGATGATAATGATAGGCTCCTAAGGAAAGGCCTGGATCTACTCGAAGAAAGGCGTGAAGCTGCCGCTATCAACGAAGCAAAATACAAGAAGACATTAGAAAAGTACTACAACAAACGCGTGGCACATCATACTTTCGAAGAAGGCGACTACGTCATGCGCGATAATGAAGCCAGTAGAGCGGAACCCTCAGGCAAACTGGGACCCAACTGGGAGGGTCCCTACGTCATTCAAGAAGATCTGGGCAAAGGGGCCTACCGTTTGTCCAGGCTAGATGGTACCACTGTACCGCGTAGCTGGAACATGGCCTAATTGAAAAAATGTTATCTGTAATGCCTTGCTCCTAACAACAAGATTAGACTTTTCTTTTTCTGGCAAACAAGTGTAATCCATCCTCAGCGATGTCGCTTCTTTTCATCTAAGTTTTGAGTTTAATAAAAGTTATTTCTTTTTGTTTTTCCTCATTACTTAAACATACAATAAAATTTACCATCGCATTTTAACTGCACATAACGGTAAACAACAAAAGTACCCTTAAACACGAAATATTTTCATACATGTAAGTCATAGGGTCAACACATACAACGCTAAGAGCGGGTATCTTGGTAATAGATACAGTAACCGCCACAAAAAGATAGGTATTTTAGTAATAAATACATGCAACTATCTTACAAAAACCAAGTACTTGTCCCTGTCGTTAAAAACCAACACATGGGAACCAAAAATGAACATGTTCTAATATCTACTCCTTGGAACGAGTTGCCAGCACCTCTGCAGGGGTATGCAACACCTCATCATATCCAAGCAAATAAGGACCAATGGCCAAATCATCTGTACGTCTTTCAAACACTGGTGGAACCATCATCCCCTGATCATCAACAGGTTTCTTAAAAGAACGACCACCACGACGACGTTCGTACACCAAGTGGTAACGTTGAACATGATCAGCTGGGACGGTCTCCATCAAAGTATCAGATGACAGAGAAGTCACATTCACGTCAACCGACAAAGGATCTTCATAAATGATACTCTTGCACGACCGGCTTACCCGGGGCAAGACAGCATCAGCATGCGACATTCCTTTCCTGATCATCGCTTTCGTCACCGGAATTTGAAGATGCACCAGACCATCGGCGGCATCCAAACGCCGGAAAATGTCAGAAAGTCTCTGTCTGTAACTTTTCCGGCTCATCTTTTTGGATTACCAAATTAGGAAAAAACAGCTAAATTTATAGAGGGACAAACAGTTGTGACAGTAATGACGATAACAATATTAATGAAAAATAATCATTACACGTCAAGTTGCCACATTTCAGAAGAACGGCGGCGTTATCAATCATGACATTAGCATTAAATGCCTGGCAAATCAATCAGATATTTGCACAAAAACCAAGTCAAACAGTGTCATTACAAACGTTTTGCAGAAGTACAGTACATGATAAACAAAACAAACTACTTATTCCTCCTCTGACTCCTCCGCGGGGTCCAGCATCAGTCGCAAGGAATCTATGCCATCCTCATTCACCTTGTCCACCAAGTCTGCATACGCGGGCAACGGGTCATTGTATGCCGCCTCAAGGGCATCAGCCATGTCACCTTGGAATTTACCCCTCGCCGAGTAGAAGTCGGAAGCGATCTTCTCCAATTGTTGACAATCAAAGTATCCTTTGTAAACACCATCATGGTGACCGGATTAATACGCGGCAGCGGAAAGGCGATCTATTAGCGCCGTGAAAGGCGCCGACTGACGAAGGTATTCGAACGCCCCTACTAGCCCGTTTGTTATCAGCCAATTCCTATCCCCCCACAAGGCAGTCAGTTGGTTAGTCAAGCTGTCCACTTCAGCGTTTGCTTGTTCCAGGTTGCTCTCCATTTCTTTCAGGCGCGCGGCAGAGGATTGGGCAAGAGTATTCCTTTCAGAGACAAGGGAATCACAATGGTGCTGAAGTTTCCTAAGTTGCTATTCCCGTTCCTCCAATTCCGCTTGTTTAGCCTGAGCTTTAGCATTTGATGCTTCTACCTCAACGGTTAAAGCTTGGTACCGCTCCTGCACCTGGGACACAAAGTCAGTGTCAATTCAGAATTTAACAGAATCTACAATTGCGGAGTTCATTAAATTCTCGTTGTTCAAACCTTCAACATATGCCGTCTAGGCCGGGGGATAAGCCCGCTCAACCCAGTGCTAAACCACTTGGGGGAAGATCAGCCTAGAAGACTCTGCAATTTTCCACTAGGGCTGGTAGTGTTTATCTCGAGCACTGGGATCCCAGTTGATAGTAGGAAAATAAAGGTCATCACCCAAGCGGGCCCCATCATCAGCAACGCCACTGCTGGACCCCCAGCATCGCTAGCAGTAGGACCTCTAGCACTAGTCGCCTCGTGAGTATGGGACACAGCGGGCACCTCTTTCCCGGTAGCAGAAAATATGCTTAATGGAGAATCAAACAAAGAGGAAGGAGCGACACTGGAGGTCAGGGGCATGGAAATTGGACTAGCTGTCACAGTCACAGCAGCGGTAAGCATAGGCGGCATGGCACACCTAACAGCAGCGGTAACACTCACCTGAGATATAAGCTCTAAAAGGCTGCTGCCTCCAGCAATGGGAAGCACTACCCCCACAGATGACAAGGGGGTGGGTGTCACATTTTCAGTTTGAACCTCGCCAGTAGTACCTATGTCAAAGACAAGTTTCTGTAACATGAAGCTCATAATTCATAATAACATTTGAAAGTAAAAGTACATACTAAGAGGCAGGGCATAGGCGGCTTTCACAGCCTCAAACGCGGTTAGAGTGGGATCAACAAACGTTTTTCGCTTCTTCGCCACATGGGTGGGGCTTGTCATCTCAGCAGTAGTAGAAGTATCAACCCTGGTGAATGCCGCCCCACCAGCGGAAGAAGTGGCCGCACCAGCTGCCATGTATTTCCTCCCGGTGACTTTTATCCGGGTTGATTTCTTCTCCGGAGCGTCAACACTACCTCCCCCACTGGGGGGGGGGGAAGGGGGGAAATATATACAACAGGGTTTGCAGGTACAACGGGCAACAGAAACTGCTCCAGGTGAACCTGTAGCACATTCGGCTCCTGTTCACCAAGTACGCGGTCCTCGGCTTTCAACGCAGTGTGCCGCGGGGGGTCGGCAAAGTCAAACAAGCTCCATTCCCCTGCGGGAGGCATACATGTTATCTTGTAATTAACAAAATATACAGCGGGCAAAAAACGTGTGAACCTTCATCATCTCTCCGGAATGAGGGATACTTTTTTATGTCTCGCCATAGCAGGCTCATCCCTGCCATCACTAAGGCCCCTTCAGGGATTACTGTACACTCAAAAGGGCGACCACACAGCCTCGTGTACAGGGCGTTTGCCATGTAAGCATCTTCTGGAGGGCTATCATCTTTAACCTTATCTTTCGGTCCCATATCCTTCCAGTGCATCTCGCCAGGAATCACACTAGCATCAATATAGAAAATTTTATTTTTCCAGTCTTTATCCCTGGAACTGGTAGGAATATCCCTCAAACACGACACATCGGTATCCCTCCGATCGAAGGTAAAAAAAAGGGAGATTTCCACACAAGAATGAAGAAAGCCCTAAAACGATAAGTTCAGGAATGTGACCTAGGGCAGCACAAGCGAATTCGAACTGTCGGAGTTTCACCAACCCCAGTGGATGCAATTGGGAAATATGGATGCGATAATGGTCAAGAACCAACTTGCAAAATTTGGTAATAGGCAACCGGAAGTTACAAAATTTGAAAAAATCATTGAACAATGTGATTTTCCCCTTTTTTAACGGGAATGCCATATCCGTTTTTGATGGTAATACTGGATTCCATTCAGCCCTAATGCCGTAATCTTGCATAAGATTGTTGTACGACACAACTCCCCATTTGCAGAACAGGGCATCAGAGCCAGTTGGGGCAGCGGAAGAGGATTCTCCGGTCTTAGAAGCCATTTTTTCGAAACAAGTAATGGAAAGAAAGGTTTATGAGCACGAAAGGGAGTGAAATTCAAAATTCTAGAATGGGGGTACCATTTATAAGAAGGCAACTTTTCAAATTTGGAAAGATGAAAGGACGGGAACACGTGTCAGAACAAGGTGGGTCCAGTTGTAATCCTAATGATGATTTAACTGTCACCCTATCCCATCACAGTCACTTTTTCAAAATACACAACGATACTCCAATTGTTTAAACTTGCCCTAAACAGGGTAGGTTGACTTTTCCTTTTTTTAGTCTGATTTCATGAAATGCATTTCATAACTTCGGACTGGGGGTACATGACGAGGTATGACCCAAATCGGCTAACCCGACCCGGTCAGTACCTATTATTTTATTATAAATAAATAATCATAGACATTTATACTAGAACATTCCATCTTTCATGGATAAATCACGTAACTAAATCCCCAACTTTATGGGAAGATCACGAAGATCCCTAATTAATCGGAACGCATCCTAGGTTAAGGAAACCCTAATGGTAAACTATAAATAGGGGTAAACATCAAAGGTATGGATTATCTTGTTCTTGCTTTACTCTCTTTTCTACACCTTCTCTTTTACTCCCAAAACCGAGACTTATTCTCACGCCGGAGGGTGGTTACAGGAATAACCTCATTCCTGTAATGAGTCCTAACGGTGTTCTGTTTTGCAACTAACCGTTCGGGTCACTGAGAGTTGAAGTCCTAGTTGAATACTACCGCAAAGGTCAGTGTTTCTTCAGTAGCCAACTTTTAGCCTATATATAGAGCATGTTTGGCTAAGCTTTTCCAACCAACTTATTGACTTAATCAAAAAGCCAATAAGGAGTTTTAGTGTTTGGCAAATGAAAAAGTCATTTTCAAAATGATTTTTTGAGAAAGAGAAAAAGTCATCAAAAGTCATTTTTGAAAAGTTAAAATGTTGTGACTTTTTAAACTAACTTATTGACTTATTAGCTTTTAGTCATTTTACATCAATAAGCTAAGCCAAACACTTTTTAAAAAACAACTTATTGACTTATTGGCTTTTCCCACCCCATAAGCTAATCCAAACACTTTTTTTAAAAACTCTTTTTCAAAAAGTCATAAGTCAATAAGTCCTTTTCCAAAAAGTTCTTTTTAACTTAAATAAGCTTAGACAAACATGCCCATATAGTGCGAGGTTCATTGGGGAACACTAAAAATGTAAGGAACCGTGGAACAGTGTATTTAACATGTTAAATAAATCATAGAAATTCAATTTAAAATGCTAAAAATTATTTTTTTTCAAAAATATTTTTGGAGTTTTTGCATATAAAGATAAGTAGAAGCTATTCCAATAAAAAAACATTTTTTGAAATAATGTTTTTTACTTTTTTTTTATTGATTTTAAACATTTTTTTTTATTTTTTGTTAAAAAGGCTTCTACATGTATTTATGTGTAAAAACTCCGAAAACATTTAAAACATTGACTTTTAACATGTTAAGTTGAATTTTTAAATGTTAAATGCATGATTCCCCACTTTTTTAGTGTTCCCTAATAAACTCTCTCATATATATATATATATATATATATACACACACACACACATATAGTGGAGGGTTCAAATGAGAATAAATTTTTTGTAAGAATAAAAAAGAACAATCTTCAACCAATAAGAATGATTCTTTTTACTTCATTTAATTTTTGTCTTTAATATAGGTGTAAGGGTATATTGGTAAAATTAGATAGATCATTAATTGTTAGTCTTCCTTTTTAATAGCTAACTAAATTAAAATTGTAACTTATTTTAAAAAAAAATATATTTTTTCACAGAAGAAAAAAAATATTTTAAAGTGTAGGATAAAGTATGAGGTGTGTAGGATGAATTACGAGTTGTGTAGGATAAATTTCAGTATGTGTAGGATAAATTTTGATGTGTCTAGGCAAAAATTTTAGTGTGTAGGATGATAGTCTTTATGACTAATTAATTAGTCAAAAATAATAATAAATGAGATGAGAGAAAAACTATTTAATGTTTTACAATTGTACCCTTTGTTCTTTTTCTTTTCAATTTAATTTTCTTCTCAAATGAACCTCCCCCTATACATATATATATATATAGTGGAGGGTTCAAATGAGAAGAAAAATTTTGTAAGAATAAAAAGAATAAGTTTTAAACCAATAGAAATGCTTCATTTAATATGTGTATTTAATGTAATTAATAAGGGCATATAGGTAAATTTCTAATTGTAATTAATTAGCTAACTAATTAAACTCGTAACTCCTTGTTAAATATACTCTTTCAAGATAAAATAATTTAGGGTGAAGGACAATTTTCGACATGTGTAGGATAAATTTTAGTATGTGTATGATAAATTCTTAAATGTGTATGATAAATTTAGATATGCGTAGGATAAATTTTAGTAAATGTAAGATATATGTAGGATAAATTTTGAAATGTGTAGGATAAAATGTTTTTTGCTTTAATAATGAGAGATAAGATAATTAATGGGAGGAGTTATAAACTATTTAATGTTTTACAATTATGTCCTTTCTTCTTTTTCTTCTCACATTAAATTTCTTCTCAAATGAACCTTCCCCTATATATATATATATGACTAGCCTAAGACCCCGCGAGCTTCGCGGGTGGCTAAACACCAACTAAACACATAAAATAATTTAAACGTAGAAGCGTTAAAGTGTGATTTGTTAAGCCTGATATTTTGAGACAGTTGAGCACGTCCCAATAGTACATCTACATAATGTTCGTTACAAATTAAGTTTTTGTCAACTAAACCTTCATGATGTTTTCATTATGTCTTCTTTAACTCCACTATCGCATTCATCCTCTAACATTATCAATTCCAATCAGGACGACTTAGAATTTAAAGCTCTATTGCTAGATTATTAAAAAGAGTT
Organism: Helianthus tuberosus; assembly: GCA_030545235.1. Taxonomy (NCBI): domain Eukaryota; kingdom Viridiplantae; phylum Streptophyta; class Magnoliopsida; order Asterales; family Asteraceae; genus Helianthus; species Helianthus tuberosus. The sequence continues at coordinate 116,610,582 of CM060403.1, read as the reverse complement.
AATTACTGTTTTCGTCGCTGTGGTTTGTCAAAAATCACTATTTCAGTCCATTAGTTTAAAAATTGCGATTTCAGTCCTTGTGGTTTCACTTTCGTAACCATTTCAGTCCACCTCGTAACCATTTCAGTCCCTGTACTTACAGAATAAATGGATTGAAATGGTTACGAAAGTGAAACCACAGGGACTGAAATGGTCACGAAAGTGAAACCACACGGACTGAAATCGCAATTTTTAAACTAATGGACTGAAATAGTGATTTTTAACAAACCACAATTACTGTTTTATATACATGAAATTAATTTAAAAAAAATAGATTCTTACTTAAGTGTAAGAATAACTCAAACGGGTTCTTAGAGATATCAACTGGTTGTCTACCCTCCAACACTTGATTTGCTATAAATCCCTTTTACTGTTATAGAAAAAAAGAAGGTTATAACCCGGAAATTTTCCGGGTAGGAAAATTTAATTTATAACAAATAAAAGTATAAAAATAACACTTTAACATCTAAAGTATCCTCTTTTCCTTTTCTCCATCATAAATTTTTAATTGGTTTCTTAAACTTTTTCTTGTTGTAAAGAGCTATAAAAACATACAAAAGCAAGAATGTAAAGTAAACGTCTATATTTAGAGCATTTACATTGGAACCTCTATTCTATATTATATAGAGAAAATAATAGAGGAAACAACAAAAATACCATCACATTGGAATTTCTATAATAGAAAAAAATTAAAGTAAAGTACACCTCTATATTTATAGGATCACATACATTCAACCCTCAATATTATTATTCTGAGTGTGTAATATCTAATATGATTTTGAAAAGCTTCATTTATACCACAGCCTCACCAATTTTGAAAAGACTCATTTAAAAAAAAGACTCATTTCATCACAACCTGTTTTAATCGAGTTAATCACAGGTTATCCTCTAAATATCTTTTGACATCTATACATAAAATAAATACAAACAAACTAATCATAAGTCCGTCTTTAAACAATTTTTCAAAGTTTACCTACTTGAGCAATTAGAGATAAATATAAAGCAAATCACCCGTTAGGTAAAAACGGTTGAAATTGCGTTTTTTTTCCAGTATACCAAACTTTATTAATCACCAAAAGAGGCATACAAACAACAATTAAGCTTCCAAAAAAACACACTAAGATACATCCAAAATACTCTTACCCCATTACACATCCAATCACTTTAAAAAAATTATCTATACACACACACACTAACCAAAGTCTAAACCAGAGAAAGTGGACCAGATTGAGAGATTGACGCCTATCGATCTGTTAATCATCCACCAGAGAGTAGCCTCCTTAATGTCTTGCACTATTTTAGTTTGAAAAACATCGAGCCCTTTGAAGATCTTATCATTTATCCTTAACCATAGCCTTCATACTGTCATGAGAAATACAATATAAATCGGCATTTTTTTTCGTGGGCGTATCCAGACTAATTTTACATACACAAACCTTCCAACATATTGATTTAGCGAAGATACGTGCAGCGAACAAAAGACAGGAAGAGCAGCTTTTATATTTTTTATCATACCTGTAATCATTTTATAAATAATGCTATACAAAATTACAGGAAGAGAAACTGTTATAGTTATTTTTTTTATAATATCAATCATAATGCTATACACACCTTGTCGTAGCTTAAACACATTTCTTCAGATTATGGCCAAATTTGATCAGATTCTAAAAAACAAAGAAAGATTATCATGAGACACTGTAAAACTGGGGTTTAGGATGTAAACCATAAAAATAACAAATTAATTTAGATGATTAGCCTTGCAGAAAACCCAAATCGGGAAAGTTTACCTGAATCGTTAACGAAAAAAATCAGACTCGGACTGGGTTACTCAAGCGGATATTAATTACTGGAATAAGATCGGGTATCAAACATAAGAGCACACATGAGTTGATTAATGGAACAAAATGGTGAGGAGAAGAATATACATCAGTGAATCGAATAGAGATCAATTTCCCATAGGATCCCATTTAAGATATATAGATATATAGATATAGATAAAGAACGGTGCAAGATATACCTTTCCTTCAACTTCTCATAGGATCCCATTCAAGAGTTCCTTGTAGGGGAAGGAGTCTGAAAGAAGCTCATCACCTAAAATTACAAAACACAATTTGAATTAGATATGCAACTCGAGTACAAAAACAATAGTCGAAGAAGACTCGAAGCATCCCTAAAATTACAAATAATATAGTCAAAGCATCTCATAAAAAAACATCAAGATTTCAAAGCATTCAAAATTTAAAATCAAACACAATAATGGTTTACTTCAAAATTTAAATTTAAAATAATGATTGACTTCAAAATTTAAAATTTAAAATTTAAAATCTGAAAATCAAATCACTAATATCCAATCCCGTAAATCAAGCAAACTTATTAGGAAAGTCTAACCTTTCAAATTTAAATTCAATTTACAGATTCAAAATTTAAAATCAAACACATTAATGGCAAACTTTCAAATTTAAATTTAAAATAACAATTGACTTCGAAATTGAAAATTTAAAATCAATCACAATAATGGTTTACTTCAAAATTTAAATTTAAAATAATGATTGAATTCAAAATTTAAAATATGAAAATCAAATTACTAATATCCAATCCCGTAAATCAAGCAAACTTATTAGGAAAGTCTAACCTTGCCAAGCAAAACCAACCGACATAGAAACAAACTCATAAGAGAGGGAAAAAATATAAAAGAAACAAAATGAGGGGTTTCAAAAAACGTAAATGAATTTATTTATAGAAACACTACAATTTTTTGTTGGTGCATGCGTCTGTCGACTTCGTCTTGTATCGAGTCTTATACATAGAATGTAGAACAGGGCACGTATTTCAAGATTTTAGTGTAATTCCGCTCGAACTAGATGATTCCGATTGAATGTGCATGTATGTTATTCCGCTCGGAATCAGATTCCGCTTGGAATCTTATTCCGTTTGGAACTCTCTCAAGCGAAATCTCAGTCCTATATATATGTGTGTTCAAGCGAGATCAAGTAGAACTATTCCGGTCAGAGCAACGAAGTGCTGCCGAAGTGTCGTCTCGCTGTAAATCATTGTGAAATCAACAATACAACAGTTTAAAGTGATATTCTAGCTGAATTGATCTCAGGATGTCTGTTTCCGTTTTTCGTTCTGAGTAAAACTCTTCTGATCGACTCGTTCGGGTCTGAAAACGATCCTACAAGTGGTATCAGAGCTCAGGAGGAAGAGTTCTTACCAATTCAGCTGCAAATTCTGATTTCTACACCTTCTTTTTCAAAATTAACAATTTTTAACGGTCAAAATGTCCTGATTTTCACACATCATGTGCGCATTAGTGTTTTAACAAAGCCTTGAGAGTTTCAGACTTAAAATCGATCTAAATCTGATAAAAACTTTAATTCCGCTTGAAAATCAGCTTGAGATGATGACATCAGCAGCTATTTCGCTTGAGAATTTGAGTTGATTCCTCTTGATACAGTATTTCGCTTGAAAATTTCTGCTGTTTCCGCTTGAATATAGCTTATTCCGCTTCAAAGTTCTTATTCCGCTTGAAAAGAGTGTTGATTCGAGCGAAATAAGGCATCGCTTGAAAAGGTTTTCCGCTTCTACTGGGTGATTTCGCTTGAACCGAGATTTCGCTTGAGTTTGTGATTCCGCTTGAAACACTGTTTGACAATTTTGAAAACCGAATCATGGAAGAGGAATTTTTCAACGCATTCGCTACTCCAGTTACCCCGATTACTCTTGCACAGAACACGATGTTGGAAAATGAAACGGGGACGTTGCAAAAACCGCCTAAGCTCATGAACATCGAGGAGTATAAGGGTTGGGAAGGACGTTTTGAAAATTGGGTACAAGCAAATTATCTAGATGCTTGGGAATGTGTCGAGACAAAATACGTTAGACCGATGAATGATGATGAAGAGATTATTGCAATCAAAGATCTAAGTGCCGATAATAGAAAGAAATACAAAGATGAGAAAATGATGCTAAGTCTACTACAACAAGCAGTGAAAGAAGATATCTTGGTTCTATTGCAACACAATGGAACTTCGTATTCAATCTGGAAAGCTTTAAAATCGAAGTTTCAAGGAAGTCAAGAGATGGTCAAGAAAAAAAAGTAGCTTTTAAAGAAAGAATTCGATCTGTTTCGTGGGTTGAAAAATGAAAGCACAAAGCAAATCATTGAAAGATACTGCAATTTGCTAGCCAATATGAGGAGATTGAGCATCGAGAAAGATAATGAAGAGTTGATTGACAAATTAGCTGATGCTTTGCCATATGAGACTTGGGGTACATATCTCATGATGTTGAGAAACAAGAAAGGTTTTAGCAATCTGACACTGAGCAAGTTTATTGAAAAGATTGAGGCTCAGGAGATGGAACAGAGAAATGTATTAAGAATGAAAGATTTCGATGGTGAACAAGACATTGGGCTTTACTACAAAGGTGGTGTCAGTGATAAAACCACCAACTTGTCACCGAAGATTGAGACAACATTCAATGCAAAGAGTTCAACTGGAAGTTCATCAAAAGGATCAAACAATAACACAAGTTTTTCATCATATTCGTCATTTGATCCGAACATTTCAGCAACAAAGAATGGCAAAAAGTTACAATGTAATATTGTACTGAATCTGGAGAATGATGAGAATTATTCAGCAGAAGTTGCTAAAAGTCACATGTCTTTGTTGGGAACCGTGTTGGAATCTTATAATAGTTTTGTGGCAGGTCGGATCGGAAATCCTATGTTGACAAAAGAGGATTACGATCAAATAGATGCTGAAGAGATGGAATTGATGGATATAAAGTGGTGTTTAGCAAGTGTGTTAAGACGAGCTGAGAAATTTAAGCAGATCACAGGAAGAGATGATTTACGTGAAGCTAATGTTTCTACTTTAGGTTTTGATAAATCTAAAGTCACTTGTTTTCGTTGCAGGGAAAAAGGACATTTCAAGAGGGAGTGCAAAAACCGCGAAGCAAGTGGAACTCAAAATCCGTTCAACAACAACAATGATTACTATCAGAAGGCCATTTATCATCAAATTGCACAACAACAACAACAAGAACCACAAGTGGCACATGGAAGAAAAGTGATTGAAGAATCTTCAAAAAGAGCATGTTTGGTGAATCAGGATGACAAAGAGACAACAAATGGATTTAGTTGGGACAAATATATCTTAGATGATAACAAAGCATGTCTAATCAATCAGGATGATGAAAGATTGCCTGAAGGTTTTAGCTGGGCAAATTTCAATTGGGATGATTATGATCCAAACAAAGATTTAAATCATAAAGCGTATGTTGCTAGAGTTGAAGAGGATAGTGATGATGATCATGAGTATCATGCAAGAAGATTGGCAGCTCATTTTAAACTGATAGAAGAAAGTGACAGTGATGACGATAAAGCTAAAAAGAAAAAGAAAAAGGTCAAAACACCGGTCAGCAGTGATGATGAAGTTGTTCCAGTGATAAAAAAGTGGATATTCCAAAGTTCAAAGTTGATGCAGAAGTTAATGCTAAAAAGATTCCGGTGATTTGTGAGAATTGTGAGATTATTAAGAAGAAAAACAGTGAACTGATTAACAACATAAATCAGTTGAAGGAATCTTATGATGTTTTGAACAAGGCCATGAATCAGTATAATCAATCAAGTGAAGAACAAGCAACAGCCATGAAAACACTTCAAGGAGCTTTCATGATAAAGCAGAAAGTTGTGAACAATTACATTGAAAAGTGTGCTGTGCTAGAACAGAAACTTGAAACCCAAAGGATTGAAACTGAAAGAGTTAATCGTTTGTTGAAAAGTTACTCATGTACTTCTTATGTTATTGACAGAATTTATCCAATTGTTGAAGGCATGAAGGCTTTTGAAGATGATGATTTAACTGAAGAACTAAAGGTTTCTGAAGAAAAGACTCCTGAAAAGAAGAAAGTAAAGAAGAAGAATGCTAAAGAGAATGATTCTGGTAAGAAACTAGGTTTCAGTTACAACAAGTGTCCACCCCCTCTTGAAAATGGATATTCTCCGAGAAATCCAAATTCAGAAAGAGTCGAAAAAGCAACAAATTTACAGTGGGAGTCGGAGTCTACAGTTAATTTTCCAGAAAATATTGATGTGACGTTTACATCATCTGACACTGATCATGAGTCTGAGTTAATAAAGAAAGTGGTCGATCAGGTGTTGGATAAAGATGAATCCGAGGAGTCAAAGTCGGAGTCTACGTCAGAGTCAAAGTCTGAGTCCAGCATTCCGAGTCAAACCGAAAAACATGGCAAAAGAGTTTACAATAAAGAATTCCTGTTATCAAAATCTAATTTGAATGACGGATTAGTCAAAGTGGCATATACTTTGAATGATTCCGACAAATTATATTTTGATGAGGAATTTCCAATAAGAGGTGTTAAGCCTGACATGATCAAAAAAGTTTTCAAACTAACATAAATTAATATTTCTGAAATAAAAGATGTAAATCTTAATGATAAACCTAAAAAGTACACCTCAAGAGTTCAACAAAGGGAAAACAAGAAAAAGGGTTACAGTTCTAGTTCTGGTCATCGAAAGAAACCAAACCATAACGGTAATTTCAAAAAGAAAGGATTAGGATTTATTCCATCAGAAAAACAGAAAAATGAAAAATATGTTCGAGATTTTAAATCAAAAATGATATTTGTTTCAGGTACAACTACTGAAGAAGAGAAAGAAAATCTGTTCAGAAAGCAGTCAAACAAAGAATTCCTTGCGAAGAAGCAAGAAGAGATGAAGACTGTTGATCAAATGAAAGAAACGAGAACCTGTTTCCAATGTAACAATGTTGGACATATTGCCAAGAATTGTTTTAAGGCAATACAATCAAAACAGGGAGTTTCTCGTAAACTGAAAGATAAAGAAGTTGTGTTTGAATCACCAATTGATAGAACCAAACTTTTCAAAAATTCGATTTTTGAGATTGGTGAATGTTCAAACAGGTTTTATAAGAAAAAGGGAAACCTTGACAACCAAAAATGGGTTGTTAAGAAGTCTGATGATAATTCTAGCAATGATTCTGATTCGTCAAAATCAGAGGAGCTATCTTCTGTCAATGAATCTGATTTCACAAAGTCAGATGAGCCACAGGTTGAGGTTAAAGGTGAACAATCAATGCCGACTGTGAATGATGTGAATTTTCCACCACTTCGGGCTGAAAATTTTAAAAAGAAAGTTGGTAAAGTTGAGATATCAAATCAATTTTTTTTAGAAAAGAAAGAGTTTGATATTGAGAAAGCTTTTAATTCCAAAGTTCATAACATTTTTGGAAAAATGGTTGACAGGAAGGTAAAGGGAGTCAAGGAATTTTATGAGAAGAAAACAAAGAAGCAAGGTAAAGTATCATCCCTGGTTTGTGACTGGGATGGTACCTATTATGAACAGTAAAATCCTGGACTTGCCGGAGCTCCCAAGTTGGTAATCGCGGAGCATGAATCGGCATCATCCTTATATTGTTTGTTTAAAGAATTGAAAAATTGGTCACAAGTATAACTTGCCGGAACTCCCAGGTTGGTAAGTGTGGAGTAGGAATCGGCATTTTGAGAATTTCAACTTACAGGTTGGTAAGTGTTGGCAAGCAAACTGACATGTGGTTGAAAATGAAGGTTTACCTACAGTGGTATTTGATTGAAATTGTGGAGGTGATCTTACAAGTGGTAAATCAAGGACATTAAATTGTACTTGATTTTCTACAAGTGGTTGAAAAACAATATGATGAACCCCTAACCTACAAATGGTAAAATCAATCAACAAAACTTATTTTCCGGAAAAACCATTTGATTAAAACAAACTTGAGTGTTTTGAAATCACAATGGGAAAATAGTTTGTTGTGAGGGGGAATTCTAATTGTTTATGCCAAGTGGATGGCGATTTGAAGCGATTTGACATCGGTTGTCAATTTACCTGTATAGTTTGTTTTCAAATTTCTTTTAATGTGTTTGCATTTTAGGGGGAGTAAGAAATTTTGAAAATCCAAAAACATTTGAAAATTTGAAAAAAATAAAAAACATGATAAAATGAAATGAGTTTTGTGTCAAAGAAGAGGAAATGATAGTACATCAGTGGACGATCACAGCATGCTAAAGAATTGAAAAGTTAAATGTGATAAACGGTCTCACTGATGATGTGTCAGTAGGTTTTTACACATTTAGTAGATTGTGACGAGATATAAACCTAAATTTCAAACTTGCTTATATCGTGGGGAAACATCTCTCGGATATATGGGTAACCCCCGAAATCTTGTTTGAAAGGTCCCTCTTTCTGAGATACTAGGTCTTTATGCTCAGTGATATCTGGGGTATTATCCCGGGACTTCTGATAATGTGGAAGCAATGGCCTAGTCCCCGGAGAATACTTTACCGCTTGCTTGAAATATAGCACCGCCCTCAGCATAAATGATGAGACAATAAAATTGCTAATCAATGTTGTTGTAAAAAAGATCCTCTAAAGGGGACACACCAAAAGTCGAGCCGTCATCTCTCTGCTGAACGAAAGTTCTGACCTGAGCTCTCACGGTTTCGCAATATAACCTCTTACACATATCATCTTTGGTATACTCACCTGTAAGACTGAATATTGGGATCTGGATACGGAAGTATATTCTGAGGTGGGACACGCGATTAAGTTTAAGTGCTTAATACATTAATCTCGTATCTCGAAACAGTTGAACTTTGTGTGAAAATTTAAGTGGATCAGTATACTGACAATCTAAGTGAATCTTTTAGAACTTAAAATGTTTAAAACTTAACGGTGTTGGTGATTTGTCTCATAAACTGATATGATCCTCTTACACGAACTCACAAAAATATTATATGTAAATATTTCTTTTCTGCATTTCATTATATTCAAAATTTAAAAAAGATTTTAGTGTGTTTTAGCATAAATTTTAAAAAATACAAAAAGATTTTCGACAACTGATGTTGGAGAACAAATTTTCAAAATTCCAAGTGCTAAACATGATGAACAAATGGTTTGGGTGAAATTGTTTGAGATGTTTTGAATTGAAATGAGAAAAGGTTTTGCAATAAAAACATTTTTACTACAAGTGGTTCATCAAAGATTAATATTGTAAAATCATTTTTTGATTGTATAAATCCTGCAAGTGTTCATTAGATGGTAAGATTGTTTTTACTAGTGATCATCAGAAAATTTATTTTTGGGTAGAGATTTGTGCAGGTAAGAGCTAGGAATCGAAACTGAACCTGAACCTGTAGAGGATGTGCAGGATAAGAGCTAGATGAATTTGAGATAGATGATAGAGAGTCAGGTTCCGATACCTGATGATTCTGTGATTTTATCAAGCTAGGCTGCGATCCCATCATATCGAAAGGGGGAGTCTGAAGACATCTGTGGAAAGAGCTCAGAGCTAGGTTGCGATTTTGGAAGAAAGAGAAAAGAAAGATTTGAGTATGCTTACATCGTCAGATACTTCAAAAAGTTCGAGAAGACTGATAAAGACTGAAGATGCGAAGACTCGACACTTTAAGACTCGTCAACATTCGAGGGGGAGTCTGTTGGTGCATGCGTCTGTCGACTTCGTCTTGTATCGAGTCTTATACATAGAATGTAGAACAGGGCACGTATTTCAAGATTTTAGTGTAATTCCGCTCGAACTAGATGATTCCGCTTGAATGTGCATGTATGTTATTCCGTTCGGAATCAGATTCCGCTTGGAATCTAATTCCGCTTGGAACTCTCTCAAGCGAAATCTCAGTCCTATATATATGTGTGTTCAAGCGAGATCAAGTAGAACTATTCCGGTCAGAGCAACGAAGTGCTGCCGAAGTGTCGTCTCACTGTAAATCATTGTGAAATCAATAATACGACAGTTTAATTGATTTCTAGCTACTATCAACCTGCAACATGTATTAAGATAAAATCAACAAAAATGTTGGCAAGTATACAAGTTTGAATACATAGCACAATAGTTTAAACGTATAAAACTCGTATCCAACATGAACAACATATCACAAGTTTCAACATGCTAGTTGACGTGGTTCATATAATAACCCAAGTCTCCAACGCGTTAACGTGCTTTCCTACTTCGTCGCAACGAAGAGGAGGTAAATGAATCAAAACTTAACAATACTCCCCAAGACTCAAAGAGCGGTGCGTTACCCCTATAGCGCTATAATTGTTAAGGTAGGCTACACATAAGAATCAAACGTTCACATAGCATAAAAGTCTCAAGTATCACAAGTATCATGTTTTCATGTTTAATGCGGATAGAGGATGTTTCAAATAAGTTTCAAGTGTCATGTGTTTTTATATAGAATACATGTTGCATCCCAAAAGTGTTCAAACAAAAAGGGATCGAGTATACAAACAGTGGGAGCTTAGAATCCTAAACACAGTAGGATTGGATCGAAGGGAGCGCTGGATCAGCCTGCATGCGGGGAACAGAGCATAAGTCCTCTAAATGCTGACCCGGTCGGGAATAGAGTGTCGAATAGTGCGAAAATCGAGTTAAAGTGTCTGACAGACTACCCGAGCGGATGGCCATCCGGACGGATGGCCACTCGAACGGATGGGCTCCATCCGATCGGATGGTCATCCGAGCGGATGACCATTCGAACAGATGGCCATTCAAACAGTGGGTGTTTGTGAACTGTTAAAGTTTTTGATGTTTTGATCATAGTGTCCTGTAAAAACAAACAACAAGTGTTATCATAAACATATCATCTGGACGGATGGTCATCCGATCCGATGACCATTCGAACAGATGGTCAGTGGGTGCAGTTTCGTAAAATTTTCCAAGTTTTGAGTTAATGGAGACGGTGTGACGACGTGTCAAACAACGGAAAAATACCAAACCCAGCTCATTCGATTGGATGGGTATCGCCCCATCGGACAGACGAGCTGTTCTTGGTGAGATTTCATGTTTGGACCCTTTAATCAGTCTGTGTTTCTCCGGTGGAAATCTGTCTTCAAGCTGATTCTCGACTAAGGAACGAGTCGAGAGTCTGATTGAGTCCGATTTCACCAAAGTTTTGTACAAAAACTGAAGAAAAGTTCAGAAATCAGTTGCAAAACGTGAAGTTTATCAGATCCGAGCCGAAAACATGTGAAATTCCGTTAGATCTGGTATAAAAGTGTGATAATCCTTTAGATCTTGTATAAAAGTTGTGAAAATCCGCTAGATCTGGAACCATTCTTGCTTAAATGGTGCTCCACAACAGTTTGCATAAGCAACCGAGTGGAAAACCACCTTCAAGAGGTCCAAATCAGTTGCTTAAATGGTGCTCCACAACAGTTTGCAAAAGCATAACAAGTGTCAAGTTTCTAGAATATACACATTGTTCACATATAAAGCTTCACAAGAGTCAAGATTCACATCGTTCATATATAGATATCACAAGAGTCAAGATTCACATCGTTCATATATGAGAAGCATCACCAAAAGCATCACAAGAATCATCACATAGAGTAAAAGTTTCACATAGTTTAACACGATTAAGATCAAAATAGTCTCATTTTCATTATGATCGTTTGTCTCGAGAGTAAAAGCATCACAAGACAGGAAGTATGACGAGGCTTGCCGAGAGAATAAAAGTATCGAAACGCTGGACGTTACATAAAAGTTACACATGATGGCTTGTTTTGACACCTCTTGGTTACTAATTGCAAACTTCCTACATCCCACATTTCATGGGTACAAAAAAGTAAATGGGACCCATATCATTTCTTTAATTCTCTGGACTCATATTATTAGAATAGAAGGGCAGTCACAAACTCACAATAATAATGGTTAAATACGAGAAACTAAACACAATATTTACATGGTTCAACAATTAAAGACTAGAGCAAAAGGTTTAGAAATAGGTCACTCATTTGTAACATGTTCTCTTACCACGATTTATTCACTAAGGGGCTGTTTGGCAATCCTCTTAATGATTCATTAAGAGGTTCCCCTCTTATTCGGACATAGGGGAGTTGTTTGGTTGGCTAAATAGCAGCCTCTTAATGGTACCATTCAGTGCTTAATGGTACAGAGATAACAAGACGCTGAATGAAAAAAAAGACTCTTGGTACCCCCTAAACACATCCGCCTTTCACCTCTCCTCTGTATCAAAACCCTAAACACAACACCTTCCCCCTTTCACCTCACCTCCGCCCCCACCCCTCTCGCGACATCCGCCGCCCTCCTCCCGCCAGCCGCCGCCCTCCTCCTCCTCCCTCTCTTCCACCCTTTCCCTTTCACCTCTCATCACCAACACATCCGACTTGTTTTGCAGCGACAGATCCGACCTCCCTCTCTTCCACCCAACAGCGTTTTAGGGTTTCATTTTGCAGCGACAAGTTCCGACTTCTTTCATCCTTCACCCACCTATTCATCGCTGAACTGCAACCATCGCTGAACAGATCCGACTTTTGCCAATCAGTCAGATTACATTTCTTTCAGGTATGTTCATTCTGCACATGTTTTTTTAAGTCGACTTTATTGACACTTGTAATTCCCAAGGTTCTTTTGTTTAGAGGACTTGCATTCTGTATTGTCGAATATGACGTTGGACATGATTTTTGTGTCCTGGGTTCTCTAATAGGTCAAATGGGTTAAGCTAACAAAAATGGTAACAGGTTGAAAGTCATGAAGTGCATTTACATGAATACCACTTTGTAAATTGTTCTATACAGAAAAAAAATGGTTTATATTTTAATAATTGAAAAGCTAGTTTTTATAGTCATATCGAACATATTAGTCATCTATAGCATAGTTGTTAGCAAGTATGAATTATAGCTGGGTTGGGTTGTGTATTCTCTTCGATAGTTGATTTATTTGTTTGTGTACGTTTGTATGTCCAGGCATCACGTCTACAGACAAAGTGGCGGTCCTAAATCAATTGATTTAAAGGAGGTTGGTCCTAGGTTTGAGTTACGACTGTATCAGGTAACAATCATCGTATATTTCAGAACCCACTTGAAGAAATTTTATCTATTGTTGATTGATCTACATGACAAAAATGTGGTTTGTTTGTTGCAGGTTAAGCTTGGGACAGATCCGACTTGTTTCATCCTTCACCCACCTATTCATCGCTGATTGCTAATCAGTTGCTTCCAAATGATTCAAATTAAAATTGTATGCAGAGTTGTGTTATTTGTATTTGGATTTCGTATGTTGTGTTATTTTGTATTTGGATTTTCGTATGTTTCCATGGAATTTAAAGGATTGATGTGTAATTTGGATTTTCTATGACGTTTTGTATTTTTCTTTTACAATTTTTCATCAATCTGTACACTATTCAGAGCTCTTGCCAAACAGATACATTTCATTCAGCACATAATAGTTCAGAGGGGTAAAATAGTCATTCTGCACAGTCATTCAGAGATACAACCAAACAGCTCTTAATGGTTCAGCACTTACTGGTTCAGAGCCTCTTACCCATTCAGACCTCTTACTGGTTCAGCACTTACTGGTTCAGCACTTGCCAAACAGCCCCTAAGAGTGATAAACCAAACTACCAACAAAGAGTAAGATTGCATACCGGGATCATCAAAAAACAACCGATACTAGTTGCAGAAAAGCCACCGAGTGTGGTTTAACTCAAGGTACAAAACTTGACCCACAACTCCGGTTTCCCAAAACAACCTAGGATGACCATAATTAACAACAATATAAAACAAATTCAATTATATAATCAAATAATGCCTACTATCTCGATTAGCATATGAAGGATTAGGATCAAATACAAAGGATCCTAATTGTAAGAAGTGTAAGAAGGATTTATAGAGTGACAAGTGTCCAATAACCTAAAAAAACCCACTACACAAAAAACCCACTAAAAAAAAAAAAAAAACCTTAAACATCCACCACCACCAAAAACCCCCACCCCCCCACATCACCCACCAAAAAAAAAATTTTTTTTTTTTTTTTTTTTTGCCGAGGGGGTGGGGGGTGTTTAGTTTTTTTTTATATTTTTTTTAGGTTTTTTTGGGGGGGGGGGGGGGGGTGGGGGTGGGGGGGGGGGGTTTGGTTTTTTTTAGGTTTTTGGGGGGTGGGTTTGGGTGGTGGTGGGGGGGGGGGGGTTTAGGTTTTTGCGTGGTGGTGGGGTGGGGGTGGGGGTTTAGGTTATTGGACACTTGTCACTCTATAAATCCTTCTTACACTTCTTACAATTAGAAGCCTTTGTAGAATAACTTGACCCGCATATGAAACTACGATTGTTTTGTTAGTTAGGAAACAAAGAATTAACTGTAATTAATAAAATATAAATCAAATTCTATTATATAATCGAATAATACAACAAAAACATGAAAATTAAACACTCTAATTATTCAATAAACGATATACCTAAAATATTTATCAATAGGATCATAAATTAGAACAGGGAAAAACCCTAAATTTTCGTCATCTTGGTTGTCATTACCTTCAGCTCAAGTATTGATATATGAAATTTTATTTTGTAGAAACATGGTGTTTTTATCATAATTGAATATATGTTCAATTTACTCTTATACCCCCACTCTTAGTTGATCGTCACATGTTTACTTTTAAGATAAAAAGCCATCACGCCCTCCAAAAAAAAATTGGGTTTTGAAGCTAATCTGTGTGGTTTTCTTAGCTAGGGATTTTGTATTTTTAAAGAGAGAGAGTGCAAAGTGAAAAGCGAAGGTGGTTGGGAGGGAAGGGGGAGATTTCATTTGACAGTGTATGATGTTAGAGGTGACTGGTCTGGTCATGCCGGTTTCAAGTTTACCATTTTGCCCTTAGGCTGGACGGTATGGGGGTCGTCCCCCTCCGTCCCGGTCCGTCGCCGGAGCCAACACCATGCCGCCCCCTGCGTCCTCGTCCCCGTCCCCGTCTTCAACGTCCATTCTTCGACGTTCAGGACGATCCTCCAAGTGGGCCCCCTTTCTTCGACGTTCCGTCACCCCATGCCGCCCACCCCCGTCGAGCTCCGTCCCCCGTCGAGCTCCGTCAGCATACCGTGTAGCCTTAATTCCCCGTTTTGCTCATTAAAGCACTTTTTTTTAAATGGAAAACACTCACTTTTAATCCTAGCCCTTGGATACACATCATCAATGACGGATATAAAGTTTCCAAAGTTTTTTTCTCTAATATGGGGTTTCTTGTTAATCCCTTCACTATATGCATAAACCACTACTTAGCAAGATTCTAGGCAAAAACAAAAACAATTACAATATTGTTAATAATAGGTTTTGCAACCGACTAACTCATTTGATAGTAGCCTTCTTATTTCTATTAATGAACCACAAAATAGAGAAATTAACAATATCTCCGAATATGTTTCCAAATCTTTGGAACCATCTTGAAAGACACTGACACTGACTTTGATACCTCCATAACACCCATCAAGTAGTCGACACTGACACTGATACTGACTTTGATACCTCCATTACACCCATCAAGTAGTCGACACAACCAAATGAATGAATGTTTTTTTTCACCTTATGAACCGAGAGCTAATCAATCCAATGCATGAAATCCATCAGGTAGAAAGAAGTCAGGGAGCCACTTACCCACTGCATTCCATACTTTCAAAGCAATCTCACAAGCGCTGAAAAAAATGATTCACAGTTTGAGATCTTCATGTAACACGGACACAAAAATGAAGGCATATCAGTACCTTTGTCTATAAACTCTCTTTAGTTAGAAGTCGATCAATAAAAATTCTTCAGGACAAATATTCACTATTATTGGCACAACGATTCCATCAAGTAACCCCATATCCACCCAACAAAAATAACACAATCTATTAACTTTTGGGCCCTATGTAATGTGAACTTGTATCCCCCTCATCGATCCAAGTCCACCAGTTCATACTATCTGAACACTGAACCTCATCTAACATGTTTGTTAGATCTTGCGGTAGCGATAATTTTGTCCCACATACAACAATCATGCTAAAAAATTGTATCAACTCCATTTCCAACCCCTTTTTCTATCAAAAAAACTAAGAGGAATAACACCCTTATCATGTGACTTATAAATAGAAGAAACAATTCAATTCCATACTCGATTCCTGTTATTCGAATGAATGCCCTCATTAAACCAATCGAGTGAATTTATTTAACGTCTTCTTTACTATTAACCAATATCCATCTTCAATTTTGTAACAAAGCATTATTAAACCCGTTAAGGCTCCTAATCCTAAACAACCCTTCTCCTTTTTAGCAATAACTAAATTTTGTTTCACCTAAGGATTTTTCCTCTCCTTTCCCACACCACCCCTTATAATTAGGTAAAAAACTTTTGTATAAATATAAAGGGTTATTAGATTTCATCACCCACAACTATTGGCCGCTGCCATCCTCAACTATCACTTTGACGCTCGTCACCCCCAACTTAACACTTAGTGTGTTCTGTCACAACGTCGTTAACTGGTCACTAATTTTTGATCTTGTTACTACACTTTTTGGGGCGTCAGAAGGATCCTGAGAAGGTTTTAGGGATCTTAGGACACCCCCAAAAGTATAGTATTAGGATCAAAAGTTAGTGATCTGGTGACAGAACACACTAAGTGTTAAGTTAGGGGTGACATACGTCAAAGTGATAGTTGAGGGTGGCAACAGCCAATGGCCAATAGTTAAGGGTGATAAAATCCAATAACCCAAATATAAATACATTTTGATTCCTTATGTACACTAGTTTTTTTTCGTCGCGCGTTGCGGCGAAACCGAGCAAATAATAATGTAAAACAAACATGATTTGAAAATAAAGCATGTTGTTTAGAAAGTTAAACCATTAGAACGGTTTATTTTGCCATCGTAAAGTTTTATAATACCAAATAAATACTTTACTATAAGTACAATTTCGTTTTTAACAAAACTTATAACGGAATGTCCGAGAAAAAGTCAATCATAACTACGCACTTAAGTTTTAAGAAAAAAATAGAAATGTATAATATTAAAGAAGTATCAAATTAGTCGATAATATATGTTCTAGAAAAGAAAAGATAATTATTAAAAAAACGGTATAGGAAATATATGGCTTTAAAAAAATAACAATAATTAAAAATATTTTATAAAAATAAAAAATAATAAAAAAGCTATATATTATTATAAAATTAAAATTACTATTCATCAAGCTTAACTAACCATATATATATAATCGATAAATTAATATATGTTCTAGAAAAAGAAAAAAAAATTATTAAAAAAATGGTAAAGAAAATATGTGGTTTTAAAAAACGAAAGAAAATAAAAATATGTTATTAAAAGTATATATATATATATATATATTGTTATAATAAACTATTATAATATATTAAATAAAAAAATAATAAAAAGCTATCTATTATTATAAAAATAATATTACCATTGATCGTCCTTCGTCAACAATATACATATATAATATATAATATGATGGCAAAAAAGTATACATACGTATCTTTTAAAAATATTAAGTACGCATCTTTTGTTCTTTTATAACTTGGTATTTTTTTTATTGAAACATAGTAAAAATATATAAAAATAAAAATGGTATCGTAACAAACGATACCAAATAACTACTCTATTTTGAATACAACTTCATTTTTAACAATACTTATATTCGAATGTGTAAGGGGAAAATAAACACAACTGTGTACTTATGTTTTTTTTATAAAAAAATATTAACATACAAAAGTTATTAAAGAAATATGGAATTAATTGATTAAGGCAATATCATTTAAAAAAAGAAAAAAATTATGAAAAACAAAAAGTAAATGAGAAAAGGTAATATGGTTTTAAAAAAGAGAAAAAATATGTTAAAAGTAAATATAATAATAAAGTATTATAATATTAAAATATTAAAAAAAACTACGTATTATTATAAATTTAAAATCACTATTCATCATCGTTCAACAACAATATATATAATACTTCTTTAATACGTTTATAACTTTTTTTCTAGAAACTTAAGTACGTAGTTGTGCTTGATTTTTTCCTGACATTTCGTTATAAGTTTTGTTGAAAACGAAGTTGTACTCAAAATAAAGTATTTATTTGGTATCATAAAACGATACAATGATAAACTAAACCATTCAAATGGTTGGGCTTTCTAACTAACATACTTTATTTTAAAATCGTGTTTCTTTTAAATTATTATTTGCTCGGTTTCGGCGCAACGTGCGACGTCAAAAAAGAAAAATAATTAAAAATATTTTATTAAAAATAAAAAATAATAAAAAAGCTATATATTTTTATAAAATTAAAATTACTATTCATCGAGCTTCACTAACAATATATATAATATATATATATATATAATATATAATTAAAAATATTTTATTAAAAACAAAAATAATAAAAAAGCTATATATTATTATAAAATTAAAATTACTATTCATCAAACTTTACTAACAATATATATAAATTTAAAATTATTATTCATCATTGTTCAACTACAATATATATATATATAATACTTCTTTAATACGTTTATAACTTTTTTTCTAGAAACTTAAGTACGTAGTTGTGCTTGATTTTTTCCTGACATTTCGTTATAAGTTTTGTTAAAAACGAAGTTGTACTCAAAATAAAGTATTAATTTGGTATCATAAAACGACACAATGATAAACTAAACCATTCAAATGGTTTGGGTTTCTAAACAATATACTTTATTTTTAAGTGATGTTTCTTTTAAATTATCATTTTCTCAGTTTCGCCGCAACGTGCGACGTCAAAAAAGAAAAATAATTAAAAATATTTTATTAAAATAAAAAATAATAAAAAAGCTATATATTATTATAAAATTAAAATTACTATTCATCGAGCTTCACTAACAATATATATACTAGTTTTTTTAACGTTGCGCGTTGCGGCGAAACCGAACAAATGATATTGTAAAACAAACATGATTTGAAAAATAAAGCATTTTGTTTAGAAAGCCAAACCATTAGAACGGTTCAGTTTATCTTCATCGTTTTATTATACCAGATAAATATTTTATTTAGAGTACAAATTTGCTTTTAACAAAACTTATAACAGAATATCGGGGAAAAAATCAAGCACAAATACGTACTTAAGTTTTTATAAAAAAAGTTATAAACCTAAATTATTAAAGAAATATCAAATTAATCGATAAATTAATATATGTTCTAAAAAAGAAAAAAAAGAATTATTAGAAAAATGGTATAGGAAATATATGGTTTTAAGAAAGGGAAAAAAATTAAAATATGTTATTAAAAGTAAATACAATAATAAACTATTATAATATATTAAATAAAAGAAAAACAAAAACTATATATTGTTGTAAAAATAAAGTTACTATTCATCGTCTTTCGTCAGATACCAAATAAATACTTTATTTAGAGTACAACTTCATTTTTAATAAAACTTATAACAGAATGTCGGGGAAAAATCAAAGACAACTACGCACTTAAGTTTAAAAAAAAGTTATAAATGTAAATTATTAAAGAAGTATCAAATTAATCGATAAATTAATATATGTTCTAAAAAAGAAAAAAGAATTATTAAAAAAATTATAGGAAATTTATGGTTTTAAAAAGGAAACAATTAAAAATATGTTATTAAAAGTAAATATAATAATAAACTATTATAATATATTAAATAAAAGAAAAACAAAAAACTATATATTATTATAAAAATAAAGTTACTATTCATCGTCCTTCGTTAACAATATTTATATATAATATTTATATTATATAATGGTAGATCATGTTTTGATCTTCTTAAATTGTTTACTGAGTCATAATTTCAATATCTTTTGTTAAGTAAAAGAATGTCCGTTTTAATGATATAATTTGTTTGATTAATTGTTGAGCGTGGTTAAGAACTTAGGCCGTGAGGTATGGTGGGGCTTGGGTTGGGCCATATGCTGACACGTGGAATGGGAGCCCCCCCACCGCCTGGTTACGTGGCCGTGGGGTATGGCGGGACGTGGGTTGGGTGCACCGCGTGGCATAATAATTTAAAAAAATACAAAAAATTTATAAAAAATCACACAACATTTATAAAAAACCTACAACTTCATTAAAATTTTAAAAATTACATAGTACTAAAAATTACATAATTTCTAAAAATTACAAAATAACAAACCTAAAGCGTTACATAAAGTTCAAAAATGTCGATCTTGTCGAACGCCTTTTTTTCCTTGCCTCGAAACTCTATGTTAGCCACCGCCACCCGGTCCTCGTGGCTTAACTCACCACCGGGAACGGCTTCGTAATAAGCCTTGAAACGCTCGAGCTTGGACCGTAGCTCGCGCCATTTATGTTGGCACGCGTTGAGGTTGTGGCGGTCGTTACCGACGTTATGTCGGTAGGCTCCGAATGCTTCCACCCAATATTTTGTTTGGCCCGGTGGCCGACCCTTCATAGCGTCAACGACGCTTGTGACGAGAGCAATTTCCTCTTTATGGGTCCAGGATGCCATAGCGGGGTTGGGTTCGTGGGATGGGGTGGACCAGTGGGGTAGCGGGTTCGAGAGAAGTGGGTAGCCGGTGGGGTTGTGGGGTTCGTGGGATGAGGGGACCAGTGGGTTGGGGTTACAATATATAGAGGCCTTTGGGAGACCCGGGTGGCGGTTCGAGAAGATGGGGGGACCGTTTGAATTTTAAAATTCGAAATTTAAAAATACCGCCTGATGTGGCGGGTGAGCCAATGAGATTAAGCCAACTAGCATAGCCATACCGCCCCACGCCCGGCTTGAAAGCCAAGCCCCAAGGGCCACGCCACACCCCAACCCAAGCCCACCCGGGGTGGTGGATTGGGCATTTTCCCCCAACCCACGCCCAAACCCCCGCCCCATACCCCACGGTCTTAGCCTTAAATACAATATCTTTTGTTGATACTAAAAATCTATGTTTTTTGGCCTGCAGACAACAATGAACACATTAAGAAAATCTTTTAATTAGAGCATGATTAAAATCAAATAATGGTCTAGATGTTCTCTTGTTCTATTATTTTTGTGTTTTTCCAAATAACCAACTCTCTTTATAACACACACTTACAAGGGCTCATTCAATTAAGAACTAGAGGTGTGTACATGGTCAATGTGGGATTATTTTTTATTTTTATTTTTTTTTCTCATGAGAGATTGCGGACTCTAGCCCTCTATGATTGAGATTGGTATGGGGTGGATTGCCCCTTAGATTTTGTAGGCCCTTACATGTGTTTTGTTCGGATTGTTTTGTTTTGTTTTGTTTTGTGGACCCAATGTATTTTTTAACGTTTAATGTGTCTGTTAAATTCAAGCCTTCTTCTTACCCTGTGGAGCTAATATAGCGTAATCTGTTTGATTGGATTTTGATTTGCATTGGACATAGTCGGTGTCTATCTTACAAAAAAAAGTTGAATCAAAATGTCTACTTTCATGATTTTCCATAAAACAAATCATATGTTCACTTTTATGTTTAATGATTGTAATCATAAGATAGAGTAACAATAATCATCAATTATTTAAAAAAGAGTAAATTACAACCGACGTCCTTTACGTTCATACCAAATTAAACCGGTATTCTTTAACTAAAGAAATTACAGACTTTGTGCTTTATGTTACCAGTTTCTAACATGTGTTCTTTAGCACTAATCTAGTTAAGTTTTTTGGTTAAGTCTTACTATATGCCTCTCACATGAGGGGAAGATGGTCTTTTCATCTCAATTTAACATGAATTTCGATTTCCCCCTTGCATCTGATAACATCTTATTGTTCATATTCATCTCAAAACCATAGCTATTGTCTATGTCTCTCAAAACTTTGATAAAAAAACCCTACAGAAAAAAGAAACATGAATGATCAAACCTTACAATGGGTGCCTTCTACATAACACTAGAACAAAACGACATGTAAGCTTCCAACATTATTGTAGTCAGTTCTTTTAATTGGTTTGATAAAAAAACAAAGATTCATTCCAAAATATTGTTTATTTATTGGTTTGAAAAAATAGAGGGGATAAAAGAGATTAATTTATTTCGTTTTTAATATAAAATTGGGATTAAAATACCATGTTGTCCTCATGCGAGAGACACATAATAAGACTTAACAAAAAAAAACTTAACTAGGTTAGGTCTAAAGGACATAACGTGTTAAAAACCGGTAACATAAAGGACATAGCCTGTAATTTCTTTTGTTAAAGGCCACCAGTTGTAATTTGATACAAACGTAAAGGACACCGGTTGTAATTTACTCTTTAAAAAATGTGTATTGTATACAATAAAAAAAAATCAACATGGATCCCTTTTCCTTGTTCATAATCTATATCTCTAATAAAGCAAACCATTGGGGGACACATGTCCCCCTCTGGTTGATGCCAACTAAGCAGACATATAGGCAATGATGTGGCAAATATCAAATAATTGGACAAGTGGCATTGCTCTCGGATGGGGATTCAATTGGCTTCAATCATACGCATTCTCATCTCTCTCCATTCTCACAAAATAACCGCAGAGATATTATCGAAACCCTAATCGGCGATTCTTAATCTTAGCAAGCTTAATCGACGATTCCTTTCCTCACTGTTTCAATCGATCGTTTAGGAAGAGGTATAATCATTCTTGAATACACAAAAATCATCATCGACGGTATTTTTTCGAACTATATTCAGGGAATCATCTACTGTTTTTTATTATTCTATTGATCGATTATTCTTCCTTTACACACGTTTTCCTTTTGTTTGATTTACTGTTTCTGATTTCATTGTTTTGTTTTAATCTCTGTTGGTTGGATTATGGTAGCTGATTGATGTTGTTTTGGTTTACCGTTTATTTGTTAGGGTTTATATTCGGCGATTTTGAAGTTCGTGTATATATGTTTTGTGTATTAGGGGTTTTCAGTTGTATATGTTGATTTTTGAATTCTGATCCTCAGATAACCAAGAGTTTATAATCTGTTAATCAGTAGCCATTTTGTATGTTTGAAGTTTTATTCGATGCATTTTGATGTTGTCGCAAACCCCGCTTCCTATCTGTCCCGGGAAAAAGGTCGCGAGAGCAGTTTTGGTGGTATCGTTTTGTTTATCATTTTGGCAGCGAAATTTCATCAGGACCGTAGTTAGGAAATATTTATCAGAGTAAATACCACACTTTTATAATATTAAACATTCATTACAAACATTTTCATAGGGAAAATCCCCATTTTATTGAATAAAACATCTTCTTTTATTTAGGTAACTTTTATAGCCACTTTTCCAAGCCTTCAGTGCTGTCCAGCTGGCTTCTAGTTGGCTTTCACATTTTGTTACCTGAAACGTGTTTAAAAACATTTTGTCAGTGGGAAATACTGGTGAGTGAATCCCAGTTTAATCAAGAAGAGTTTTATCCTTTAACAGTATTGAGCAATCACATTGTTTATTTCTACACAATTACTCATTCAGTATTGTCAATCCTGACTGGTGGGTCATATTACACATTGGCTAACTCGTTGTCCAATGGTAACGTATTCCACATTTTGTATACAAAACCCCAACATACCGGCAGTAATTGAAGAACTACAAAGACTCAATCACTGCTTAATTGCATTGCAAAACATTTAAGGTTTTGTAAAAACAATTTACAAAAAGGAGATTACTCACATTGCTGACTTAGGTTTCTTCTAAGGTTTCCTGGTGATTATCTATAATTTACACAATGCACATATGTTAGTAAAATAACCCATTATTTACATTAGTAATACCCTTCCCGAGACGGCATTCCAACGACTACGTCGGGCAGAACCTCGACAGCCGTTACGGAACCCTAGATCAATCGGGTAGCGTATCTAATACGTAATCGGGGTTATAATACTTACATCGGGGCAGAACTTCGTTAATTAGGGGGGTATAATGCCCGGAAATTATGTTATCTATGCAGAAATTTGTTGAGAGAGAAAGAGACTGAGCGATTTGGGGCTGAAGCCCGAGCTCCCCATTTATAGGGCTGTGATCCGAGTTCCTGACGGCCCGCGACAGAATCAAGAGGGGCCGTCTCGCCCCGCGACGTAGGGGATGTAGGGCCTAGGGTTTCCTGGTCATGGGGTAGCTTCGACACGGAGAGAGACACGTGGCGGCTTGGGGTTACGCCAGCCGTCACCCGATCGCGGCCCGCGTAGGCTAAGGACAAGGGGGTCGCGCCCCGCCACAGCCCAATTATTTTTGTTTTTATTTTATTTTTAATGATATTTCTGATTCAAGCTCCCATGTGTATTCTGGTCCTCTTTTGGAGTCCCATTTTACTTTGACCAGAACTAATCTCTTATGCTTGAGGTTCTTAACTTTCCTGTCTTCAATCTGTAGAGGCTTCTCTACAAACTTTAACTGTTCATTTACCTCTCTATCCTTAAGAGGTACTACTAGTGATTCATCAGCTAAGCATTTCTTGAGATTAGATACATGAAATACATCATGTCTTCCTGCCATTTCTTCTGGCAGTTGTAGCTGATAGGCTACATGTCCTATTCTTATAATAATCTCAAAAGGTCCAACATACCTGGGGCTTAGCTTTCCCCTTTTGATGAATCTTACCACTCCTTTCCAGGGAGAGACTTTTAATAACACTTTATCTCCTACTTGAAATTCCAATGGCTTTCGTCTGTTATCGGCATAACTCTTTTGTCTATCTCGTGCTGCTTTCAGTCGTTCCTTGACTTGAATGATTTTGCCTGTTGTTTCTTATACTATCTCAGGTCCAGACAGTTGCTTTTCTCCAATTTCCGCCCAACAGACTGGCGTTTGGCACTTTCATCCATAAAGTGCTTCGAATGGTGCAGCATTGATACTTGTGTGATAACTGTTATTATAAGAAAATTCTATGAATGGTAAATGATCGTCCCAATTACCTCCAAAATCAAGTACACAAGCTCTAAGCATGTCTTCCATTGTTTGAATTGTCCTTTCGCTTTGTCCGTCCGTTTGAGGATGATAAGCGGTGCTTAGATTCAACTTGGTTCCAATTGCTTTTTGGAAACTTGTCCAAAAATGTGAGGTAAAACGACTATCTCTGTCAGAAACAATTGATAGAGGAATTCCATGTAATGAAACTATTTCATTTACATATAATTTAGCTAGTTGTTCCATACTGAAAGTTTCCTTCATTGGTAGGAAATGAGCTGACTTAGTTAGTCTGTCTACAATCACGCAGATTGTATCATTACCTTTTCTTGTTTTAGGTAATTTGGTAACAAAATCCATTGTTATCAATTCCCATTTCCATACAGGCATTTCTAACTGTTGCAATAAACCTGAGGGTTTCTGATGTTCAGCTTTGACTTGTGAACAAGTTAAACACTTTGCAACATATGCTGCTATATCCTTTTTCATTCCTATCCACCAGAAATTTTTCCTTAAGTCCTGATACATCTTATCACTTCCAGGATGTATCGTATACTTAGACTTATGGGCTTCTTCTAATATACGGTGACGAAGGTTTCCTAATTTAGGTATCCACACTCTTTTCTTATGGAATCTCCAAATTCAATCTGTTCCTTGTTCTAATTCCTTAATCATTCCTTTTAATTTTTCAGTATCATCCTTGATTACTGATTCTTGTGCTTTTCTAATCTGTTCATTTAAATCTATTTGTAGATTTAACTTAAGAGAACGTACTCTTTTTGGCTTTTCGTGATACTTTCGACTTAAAGCATCAGCTACTACGTTTGCCTTTCCTGCATGATACTGGATATCACAATCAAAATCACTAAGTATTTCCATCCAGCGTCTTTGTCTCATATTTAATTCCTTTTTCCCAAAAACATACCTTAAACTCTTATGATCGGTGAATATGGTAAACTTACTACCGTATAGGTAATGTCTCCAAATTTTAAGGGCAAAAATTATAGCTCCTAACTCTAGATCATGGGTTGAATAATTCTCTTCATGATTCTTAAGTTGTCTAGAAGCGTAAGCTATAACCTTTTGACGTTGCATTAATACACATCCATAACCTAACTTAGAAGCATCACAATAGATTACAAAATCTTCAGTTCCTTCTGGTAACGCTAGTATGGGTGCATGGGTTAATCTTTGCTTAAGAATTCTAAAGGCTTCTTCTTGTTTTGGTCCCCATTCAAACTTAACGGATTTACAGGTTAACTCAGTTAAGGGAATGGCTATTCTAGAAAAATCTCGAATAAACCTTCTATAATAACCGGCCAATCCTAAGAAATGTCTAACCTCTGTTGGTGACTCAGGGGTTTTCCACTTGGTTATCGCCTCGATCTTGGTGGGATCTACATGAATTCCTTCATGATTAACTAGATGTCCAAGAAATTGTACCTGTTCTAACCAAAACTCACACTTCGAAAACTTTACATAAAGCTTTTTTTTTCTCAATAAACTTAGAAGTGCGTGCAGATGGGATGCATGTTCCTTTTTGCTTTTGGAATAAATAAAAATATCATCTATAAAGACAATTATGAATTTATCCAAATATGGCTTACATATTCAGTTCATCATGTCCATAAATGCAGCTGGGGCATTGGTTAAACCAAATGGCATGACAGTAAATTCATAATGACCATACCTTGTTCTGAAAGCGGTCTTAGGAATGTCCTCTTCCTGTACCTTTAATTGATGATATCCTGACCTTAAATCGATTTTAGAGAAAAATCGTGCTCCTTGCAATTGATCAAACAGATCATCTATTCTTGGTAATGGATAATGATTCTTGATCGTGACCTTGTTTAATTCACGGTAGTCAATGCACATACGCATTGATCCGTCCTTCTTCTTAACGAATAAAATCGATGCTCCCCATGGTGATGAGCTTGGCTGTATGAATCATTTCTCCAACAATTCATCTAATTGTTTCTTTAGTTCCTGCATTTCTGCGGGTGCCAAACGGTAAGGTGCTTTGGTAATTGGTGCGGTTCCCGGTATTAAATGGATTCTGAATTCTACTTCTCTGTCTGGAGGTTGTCCTGGTAGCTCTTCTGGAAAACATCTGAGAACTGGGATACTACTGGAATATCATTTAATTCTTTTCCTTTAGTGTTAGTGATTATGGAAAGCAAATACACTAATAATCCTTTTCTTATATAGCTTGCTGTTTTCATCACAGAGATGAACTTTGTGAATTTAGAGGTTTTATTTTCTTTAATTGTGATCTTTTCACCTTTGGGTGAATGTACTTGAATTGACTTTTGATCACATAAAATACTGGCTTTATTGGCTATTAACCAGTCCATTCCTAACACAACATCAAATCCTACCAGATTCATGGGGTAAAGGTTTGCAATAAATTTCTGATTTAAAATTTCTATTCTTGCTCCCTGCAAGATTTCAGAAATTTTAATGGTTTTTTCCGTTTGTTGTCTCTACTAAACATTCTTGTGGGAGTTTAGTTAATGATTGATTAAGAAGTTTGCAAAATGGAGTATTAATAAAACTTTGGTTCGCACCAGAGACAAATAATACTTTAGCAAAAACATCATTAACTAAAAACGTACCAGTGATCACATCCGGGATCATCTTTGCTTCTTCTGCAGTCAGAACAAATGCTCTAGCATTTTTAGTATTCTTGGTATTCGTGGCTGGAGCTAGCTTTGGACAGTTAGGCTTAATATGACCTTGTTCTCCGCAGTTGTAGCATATCCTATTGTTAGGCTTTTTCCTGCAGTCTTCCTCCTTGTGTCCAGATATTTTGCAAAAGTTACAGTATATGGAGCATCTTCCTGAATGCTTCCTTTTGCAATACTTACCGTAGGGTGCAGAGGTAGAACCTACATTTCTCCCACGGTTAGAATTTCCAGAATGAAATTCTTGAGTGAGCTTCTGGGTTAGGTTCCTCCTTTGATCCTCTTCTCGTGTACGGACTAATTCATCTATCAAGGTGTTGGCTAAATCTACTGCTTCTTCTATGGTTTGAGGTCTAGCTGCCTTGACTACATGTCTAATCTCTCCAATTAATCCCCAGATGTAACGGGAGATTAATACTGGTTCAGGTGAAGCAAGGGTTGGTACTATTCTGGCATATTCAAAGAATAATGTAGTATAACCCTTACTATCTACCCCAATCATCCTAAGGTTTAGGAATTTGTTTGCTATCTGTTCTTTTTCATTAGGAGGGCAGAATTTCCTTTCTACTATGTTTTTAAATTCCCCCCATTCCATATTGTAAGTTCTATCACTTCCCATAGACTGGAGGATAGTGTTCCACTATTCTAGTGCTGAATTTTTAAACAGATTGGAAGAAAACATTATCTTATCCTCTTCCGCACATTTACTTATTCTTAAGACTGCCTCAGTCTTTTCTATCCAGCGTAGAGATGCAACAACCCCTTCATTGCCCGAGAATTCCATTGGTTTACAAGACCAGAATTCTTTATAACAATAACCGTAAGACACGGTTCTTCTTCTTTTGGGGATGGGCACTTGAAGTACGGGTCCATTGTTCACGTTGTGTTCAGGTTCAGAGGGTCGTTTACTATCATGTTTACTTTTATTTTCGGCTTCTCTAACCGTTTTGATAATATATGGCATCGCATCTATTATCCCTTGTGCCACTATATGTTGCATGGCATTGTTATCCACTTGGTTTCCATTATTGTTGTTGTTCGGGTTCTCATTATCCAGGTTAATGTTACTCTGGTTATCGTTATTCTGGTTTTCCTGGTTTACTTCGTCGTCCATCTAATTTTAAACATTTACCAATTATTAACATCACAAAATAATTAATAATTTGGGCAACAACCACACAACACACATATTGGCCAAAAGCGTCGAGCATTGCGACTTACTCTTTTCTATTATAGTATGCGTCAAATACACACTAAGACTGGAATTTAAATTACAATACTATTATGCATCACTAACCACAAGGTGGTCTATACTACAACATATTTTATATATATATATATATATATATTATTTTTTTTTCATACAAACATATTATATATTATATTATTATTATTACCAACTCCCCCATCACTTTCACTGGTCTGGATTCATCTAGTAATCCATATTGCGCTCGTCATACTTCCAGACGAGTCGCTCTCATACCTGCCTCATCCTCTTACTACTCTCTAAAATCTCTTCTCTGAAAGTTCGGAGCTCATGCACATTTTCTGCACTCATTGGGGGTGCAGGTGCTGGTACTGGGTCCGGGTACTGGGGCATGGGATTCTCTTAAGGGTACGGATTCTCTAAGATCTCCCTAATGTATTCATCGTTATCGTAGTAGGGATCTAGAGGGTCCAGACCTGGATAGGCTGCTAAGTTCGGCATGGGTTCGTCGTTTAGATGGTAGCGTTTCACATAATCCCTATGATCATCGAACCATGGATCATAATCCGGGTCTAAGGGATTAGGGGCTGGTATCCTAGGTATCTCCTCAGGGTTGAAATCATGCATTTGGACTTGGTTTTCAGGGTTTTCTTCTATCTCCATTGGCTGAGTGGGGAACAGAGGTAAGGGTTATGGGGCTACTAGTTGTTCCAAGTTTGGGTCGGCAGCCGTGGTTGCTAGGATATGAAAATTGGCTAGGCTTCTATTAAGCATATCCTGCATTTGGGCATCTGACTCTCGCTTAGCGGCTGCTAGGACTCTTTGCTGTTGCAACTTTCGCATTCTTTTCCTACGCTCAATTGCTCCCTTACTGAACCATCCTCTCTTTTTCTGAGGGAATGACTCTTCAGACTGAGCCTTAAAGACAAACATCCCTTCTTCATTATCCAGCTGGCTTCTAGTTGGTTTTCACATTTTGTTACCTGAAACGCGTTTAAAAACATTTTGTCAGTGGGAAATACTGGTGAGTGAATCCCAGTTTAATCAAGAAGAGTTTTATCCTTTAACAGTATTGAGAGCAATCACATTGTTTATTTCTACACAATTACTCATTCAGTATTGTCAATCCTGACTGGTGGGTCATATTACATATTGGCTAACTCGCTGTCCAATGGTAACGTGTTCCACATTTTGTATACAAAACCCCAACATACCGGCAGTAATTGAAAAACTACAAAGACTCAATCACTGATTAATTGCATTGCAAAACATTTAAGGTTTTGTAAAAACAATTTACAAAAAGGAGATTACTCACATTGCTGACTTAGGTTTCTTCTAAGGTTTCCTGGTGATTATCTATAATTTACACAATGCACATATGTTAGTAAAATAACCCATTATTTACATTAGTAATACCCTCCCCGAGACGACATTCCAACGACTACGTCGGGCAGAACCTCGACAGCTGTTACGGAACCCTAGATCAATCGGGCAGCGTATATAATACGTAACCGGGGTTATAATACTTACATCGGGGCAAAAATTCGTTAATTAGGGGGGTATAATGCCCGGAAATTATGTTATCTATTCAGAAATTCGTTGAGAGAGAAAGAGACTGAGCGATTTGGGACTGAAGCCCGAGCTCCCCATTTATAGGGTTGTAATCCGAGTTTCGGGCGGCCAGCGACGGAATCAAGAAGGTCCGTCGCGCCCTGTGACGTAGGGGATGTAGGGCCTAGGGTTGCCTGGTCATGGGGTAGCTTCGACCCAGAGAGAGACATGCGGCGACTTGGGGTTATGCCAGCCGTCACCCGGTCGCGGCCCGCGTAGGCTAAGGACAAGGGGGTCGCGCCCCGCCACAACCCAATTATTTTTGTTTTTATTTTATTTTTAATGATATTTCATATTTTGGGCTCGGTTTTGACATACGGGGTGTATTTAGAGACATATAAGGGTATTTTAAAATATATTAAGGTGTCAGAAAAAATTCAGGAGGGTTGTTATAGATATCTTATTTTAGTGATTATGTTCTTGAAAAACTGTGATCTACTGTTTTTTTAGTGATTATGTTATTGTATGTTTGAAGCTTTTTGTGTATTAGGGTTCTAATTGCTGTTTTCATCTACTGTTATTGGTTGGTTAGCATCAGCTGTATTCATCTATTTGATGTTGATTTTCACAACACCTTCCTGAAAATATATCAGTAAGATCTATAGGTAGAAAATTGCTTGAGTTTATGAAAATATATAAGATGATCCCAGCACTTCATAACTGATGAATGTATATTGATGAATGCATGTACATTATGGTTTTTCATATCAGATTGTTAAATCTGTGATTTGATTATTATACTACACATTCTATATCATGCCTCTTATTTGAACTGGTATCTTTTAAATGTTTTATGACGTTTTTTTATTGATCCTAAGTTAAACTCAAATTTATGTTGTCATTTACTTTTCATATGTTGAAAGGCGATATGGTTTACGGATTCGCTACCCGTGTATGGAAGAACGAAAAAAAATCGTTGGTGAGTATTTATATTAAAAGCATTTGATGCCAGTAAATGACAGTTTTTTGATAAATCCTTTCTGAATATTGATCGTCTAATTAGCATTAACGATACCTACCTGTTATTTTAACAGAAACTTTCGGCAGGTTATGGTGACTGGATTAAGACGTTTGCTTATCCAGAGAAGAATGCAGTCATTCGGACCCTCGATGGTAGGGTCTTCGAAGTCAAAGTTATGAACCTTGCAGGCGACTACTTTGTGGTCACGTCATTGTAAGTTATCAGACAATTCGTGGATTGTTTTCCAGTATGAAGAAGCTTTATCTTCGTTCCGGCTGTTTTATTTTTATCAAGACATTTCACTTGCGCCTTCTAAGTACTTCTACTACAAACCTGGAAATGATGTAAAAGATCGAGACGATTGCATGGTACATGAATATATACAGTTTTAAATTATTTTATCCTTGCATTCATACATTGTTTTGCATGTCATGTATACCATCGATCCTGATATATCGTTTTCTACTATGTGTAGTATGTGAACAGGTTGTTTGTTCATCACTCGATGTTGAATACCTGTCCTTCAGATCCTGTTGTGGTGCGTTCAGCTGGAAATCTTAAGTGGGTTGTTCAGATGGATGTGTTAGACCATGAGCTTTACATTACCACCGGTTGGAGTCGAATTAAGAAGGAGATGTCGATAATGGATGATCATTTGTTGGTTTTTGAAATGGTTGATTTTAAGACGTTTGATTTGAGTGTTTTTAGCTGTAAGCCTGCCCTTCTAACTTTCCCACCTGAACTGTCTGTTACCAAAAAAGAACCAACTGATGATTTAATTGAAGTGTCTGCTGATGAATTTCCTAATCCGGTTGTCGCACCTGCTATTGAACAGAGTGATGATGACGAAGTTTCGGTTAATTTTTTTGTTGACAATCATTTTGTAAGTTTTATTATTTACTTCTTCATACTATTAATGTAAAAATTTGTATCGTGTTTAAGAAATTTTATTATAAAAATTTGTATTATTATTTGTAGCGTCTGAAGAAGAAATGGGCACAAACGCATGGCTTGGATCGGAAGATGGACTTGACCATCAAGGACAGTGTTGGTCAAACTTGGGATGTGGCTATTGGTGTGGAGTTCTCGCAAGGATGTCCACGCTACAATGTCACCGGTATGAGAGAGTTTGTGAGAGACAAACAGTTGGTATATGGTTCCCAGTTTCAGATGATTTATGTTAAACGTCAAGGTATGTTGCTTTACAACTGAGCGAGTGGAGGTACATGGTATGTGGTGGTAGTATATTTTGTCCAAACAGTTTGTGGTTAGACAATGATTAGTAGTATTCTTTTGGTACGGTCATTACGATGATCGTAATGACTTGATAGACGTTCGTGATACACTTTTTTTTGTGGCCATGTTAATGTGTTCTTGATTCCAGTAGACTAAGTATGCTTGTGACCATATTTGGATTATGTTTTGTGCTACATTATGAAGTTGATTTGAAGTTATTTACACTTTTATCACTTATAGATTTAACAATATCATGATACTATTGTATGTGAAAATGAAATGACTAGGAATATAAACTGTCTCTTTGTTAGGTTATGGTAGAATTAAAACATTGAGTATATTGATAAATACTTGTAGATTTTATATGGTTTTAATCAACTTTTGAAATCAAGCAATCAAATTTCTAACTAATGATTCTTTTAAAATATACTTGGTAAATTTTGGATGTTGTTTTTAATTTTTTTTAATATAATGATTATTTTTTTTTAAATTTGTATATCTGCCTAAATATTTTGTTTGTTTTGGAAGTTGTCAAATATCTCAAAGAATCAAATGTTGGATTTAATATTTATTTTTTTTGGAAGTAATTGAATTTTCTTTAAATTTGTATATTAAATGGGTTTCTTAAATTAAACGTTTCAGTTTTTGTAAATGATAAATAGTCCGTTTTATATAAATTTAAAAAAGAATATCAACTTTTTTATGGAAGTTTTTTCAAAACCGTTGTTGATCTTAAGTATTTTGACTTTTAATAGTGATTTTTAAAACTATTAAAATCATGCCATATTTAATTAATCAATTAACTTTAATTAAAGAAAATTCAAAATTAACTCCAACAAATTACATAAGAATCCAACCAACCGTATCATAATTTTAACTAAATCTTAAATTTTTATTATTAAAAAATCCAAAGAAATGTACACCTATTTTTAAAATTTTTAAAAATAGTAAAGTACAGTTTTATTAAAAATGTAAGTTATTGGTTGTATTTTGTTATTCTTTTGTCCACAAACCTAATTTCTTGGTTAGAATACAGTTTCAGGTTACATTTTTAATTGTTAATTTGATGTATCTTTTGTGTTGATTGTTTTGTGTGGTATTTTATTTATGTGTCGTTTGCATGCATTGTTTTAGAGTTTTAGGATTGTTTTGAATAAAAGTTGCATATGTTATTCTTTTGGTTTTGTATGTATAGATTGTTTTAAATAAATGATTATTGTTTACTTTTTTTAGGTAACGAAATCATATATTTCGTCATATTTTTTAGATTTGTAGGTTTTTTTATAAATTTCAATCCATTTCTAAAAATACTTCAGCATAATTTCGGTAACAAGATTTTATAATAATAAACTGATTTTTCGACTTTACAAAAATAATTTCCCGAAATTTGTATATATATTTACTTACTACATTCATTTGATTCAATTACTAAGCATTTTCTAACATCAATCATCTATATTCAGCTCATATTTCATCGAAATGGATGAAAACACTATTACTTTTTTAAACAATCTTGATTGGAGATCCAAGCTTTTTACCATCAAGGTCAAGGTCTTAAGACTTTGGATTCGTGTGAATCCAAAGAGAGAAGGAGAAACCCTTGGTATTGAAATGGTGGTCATGGATGAACAGGTTGGTTTGAATGTCATTTGCTGTTTAAGATATACCTTAATTTTTATATTGGTGTTTATACTAACCACTTTTAATTTTTGCTTTTGATTTGGGGACCAGGATGCAGGCTACTGTTTGGAACAAGTTTATGAAAAAACATGAAATTTTGCTTAATGAAAATGAGTCTTATTACATTTATAAATCTCAACTTTCTGTCATTAAGTCAAATTTCAAACACTTTGACAAGGATCATGCTATTAGCTTAAACTTTGATACATCGGTTAAAAAGTGTGAGAATTTTGATGGAAGTGTATATGGTATTCGGTTAGCATCGTTTGAGTCCATTAAAGCCGGTGAAGTCGATGTCAAGTATCGAGTTGGTTTGTATTTCATCATATATAACAACCACATCCGAAAATAAATAAATAAATAAATATATATTATTTTTTTAATTATAGTTTTTGTGCCGATTACATTTGTTTTTAATCAATTTTTTTTTAGATTTTATTGGATATGTAGATGAGTGGTCTGAACCAGAAGTGACCAAAACGAAGATGGGAAAAGATAGCAAATACATGAACTTGCAATTGCTGGATGAAGAGTCTGTTTATTAAATCCTAATTTAATTTCATTGAAACTTTAGTATCATATATTTTTTTTACATGATATCCTCATATGTGTTTAATTTCTATTTAGGTAGGGGTATCAAGTTAAACTGCACTTTATGGGATGAGTACTGCGATGAGATGTTTGATTACATTCAGAGCCATAAAGAAAAAGTCCATGTTGTTCTGCTTGTGCAGTTTGGTAGTTTCAATAAGTATAAAGGTATTCACTGTTTATAAACTTTGTGGATTTTATATAAATTTTTATATGATTTACGAAATTTTATAACCTAATCTATGATATTAATTTTTTTACACAGGGAAGACGACGCTATCTAATGTTTTCCATATAACAAGGCTGTTTATCAATGCTGACATAGAGGGGATTCGTGCATTCAGAACAAAGTAAACAGTTTATAAAATAATATGAACTACTTATTGATGTTGTTAACTTTTTTTTGCTTATATTATTGTAAACAGGTTTGTTGAGAAGATATGTAAAACATACTCTAATGGTCAGAAATCAATCGGCTCATCTGGAAGCATCAGTCTTGCGGATGGCTTTTTAGTCAAGCATCCATTTTCCAATTTCCGTCATATTACGTTCTTGGATAAGGTGTGTGTCTACTTTTTAATTTTTTAAATAAATACATTAAACAAAATTGTTTCACAAATTTATATGTATAACTCTATTTTCTTACATTTAATTTCAGCCTTGTGAGGTCATAGTTCTTGGTACGATCATGGGTGTGGATGATAAAGATGATTGGTACTACCTTGGTTGTGATGAGTGCAATCGGAAGGTGGAGACAACTTTGGTCATTGAGGAGGCTGAAGACGGTGCTGAGGAACCGAAGTTTAAACAGGTTTTAGTTTGCTCAAATCCTGAATGTCCAAAGGAGGTTGTGAGTGCGACACCGATGTAAGTAACTTATATTTTTTGTTATTTTATAATCTTTGTGCTTATGTTATTCTACTTTACGAATGTAAATTGTATTTATTTTGTCAAATACTTTTTCTGCATTTAGTTTTAGGATTCTGATCAGAGTACAAGATTCGGCAGCTATTGCCTCTTTGACTTTGTTTGACCGTGAAGTCAGAAAAATGTTGGGAATGACTGCCGTTCAATTGCTTTAGAAGTCAAAAGTGGACCAGGTAATGTATTTCACATCACTCTTTTTTTAAATTCTTATAGAAGGCACATATTAGTAATGTGTAAATCTGATTATTATGTTCTTATCATTAAATTATAATTCATGTATATTAGGCATCTTTGGAAGAGAAAACCATTCCCTATCAATTTAAAGCCTTGAACAATAAAAAGTTTGCTTTCAAGATTCAGGTTGGTCAATTCAATATTAACAACCATACTGATGGTTATGCTGTTCCTAAGTTGGTGAATGATGCAGCAATCATTGAATCCTTGGAGATCCGAATTCCAGCTGATCAGGTTAACACATACAAACCTTTTAATTAAAGTTATATTAGGAAATTTATTAATTTTGTTGTGCCTAGCCTTATTTTTTTTTTTTTATGAATTGTAGGGTGTGGACGAGGCAGCTGCTGATGTTTCACTTGGTGATATATCAACTCAAAACCCTTTTGCTCTAAAGGTATGAATTTTAACTTAATGTTACAACATACCAAATGCTCTAAACATTTATAATAGTTTCTAATTTTGAATATATGATACAGGATGCTGTGGAATCTATTGGTGATAGCTTCACACCCGATTGCACATCTAAAGATTGTTCTAAGACTTCGTCTGCGGAATTGAAGCGTAACCTTGCTGACGTGTGTGAAGTTGAAGAAAGCACCTCTCTATCATTAACAAAGGTTAAAAAGGCTGGTGTCTCGGATGTCCAAATTGATGAGGAAACGATTCTGCTGGTTCCAAAGATTGAGAAGTAGTTCACGGTTGAAGTATTTTTACCAAAACCAATTTATCTTTTTCCGAATATTGCTGCTTTGGTTTGGTTTGGTTTGTGTGTTTCATTGGTTTGGATTGATTTGTGATGGTTGGTTGGTTTGGTTTTTTTTAAACATATGGTTGGTTGGTTTTTTTATTTGAAACATATGGTTTGTTGGTTTTAATGGTTGGTTTGGAATATTTCGTATTACCTATACTCCTTTAACCTTTATCTTTGTTTTATTTTCTTGCATGTATAAAATGTTTCCAAAAACATTTTTTTATTTTTTTTAAATTAGATATTTTTAAACTTTTATTATAAGGCCATAAAGGTTTTGAATGTATACATTTAGTCTTTTTTACAAACTATTATTTTAAAAACTATTAATATATTTTTTTAATATTTAAGTTGCAAATAAAGATTTCAATAATCTAATTGTCTAATTTAATTTCTATAATATTTATATAGAAACTAAAAGTATATTTTTCGGAATCCCCATTAATTTAAAAGTTATAATTTATTTTTTTTGAAAAACCCCCAATTCTTTTAAAATTTAGGAAACACTTAAATTTGTATGATTTTCTTTTCTTTTTAAAGTTTTATAACCGAAAATTTATATTTTTTTAACAAAAAAATCAGCAACCTTTTTATAGAATTACCTCCAACTAATTTGAATTTAAATTATTTCCTTTTTTACAATTATAACTGATTTTTTTTAAATTATAAACTTTTCTTTTTTTACAATAACTTCAAATACTATAAAAACCTCTCTTCTTATTCATAATACACACTCAATGTTTTAGACTAAAGGTTCTAGAACTCTAAATCATAAAACTCTCTCACGACATTCATCATTTTTGAAGTTTTCACGTTTGGTTATTTCTCATACACGTAAGTGTTATCTCTTTGTATTATACTTATACATTTAACTTTTTATAATACCTATTCTAATGCATTTGTATGTTATATATGATACAATATTAGGATATGCCTAAACGCGCAAAGCCTCAAACTTTACCTTCATTTCCACTTCCTACTGGTGTTCACCCTTCTAATATTATGTATTTTATTCTTATTGCTGTTTACAAATATAATAAAAAATGATATAATATGTAACGATGTTAAGTAATGTTATTTTTAATTAAATTGTTGCAGGTGGTGTTGGTAGAAGTCCTTTGTCTAACAATACGAATGGTAATGTTTGCAATTATATAGACATGAATTGAATTTTGTTTTTTTATGTTAGTGCATATGTCTGTTGACTTCGTCTTGTATCGAGTCATGTAACTAGAATAGATAGACCAGGACACGTTGTACGAGAGAAACGGGAAACAGACCTGAACCAGCCACCTCACACGAAGTGGCTAGGCCACCTCTCACGAGGTGACCAAGTTCATGCTTTCTGGTAAGTTCATGCTTTCTGGCAAGTTCATGCTTTCTGGCCAGTCCGTGCAACCTGGGCCAGCTCGTGTGGTCTGGTTCATGGGGTCTGGCATTCCTATAAATAGTTGAGTCCAGGTCTTCATTTGTAACGGTGTGAATCCGAAGACGAAGTGCTGCCGAAGTGTCGAACGATCTGTAATCAGTTTCAAATCAATACAATCGACATTAAAAGTGATTCTACGTGCAAATCTAGCTGCTATAACATCAATACGTCTGATTCCGCCTTTCGTATTGATCGAGAACTCTTCTGATCGACTCGTTTGATCGAATCCCAATCCTACAAGTGGTATCAGAGCTCGGGAGGAAGAGTTCTTACCATTTCAGCTTGTTTTCACGGATAAAAACTGCTTTCTACACGTTTTTCTCAAAATTAACTGTGAATTCATGGTTAAAATGATCTGATTTTGACAAATAACACGTAAAATGTTGTTTTGAACAATCGGTGAACAAATTTGACTGTAAATTCAACCTTAAAACTGATCAAATTTGACAAAATGATGAACTTTTGGACTTAGAAGTTTCAAACGGAGTGAATTACTGTCCAAATCGAGTGAAAATGATGCTCAAATCGTGTGAAATTGATCAGATCGTTTGATTCTTGTTCAAACCGTTTGAAAATCATGACCAGATCGCACGAGCTGAAATCAGATCGTGTGAACTTATATCACCTCGTTTGAAAATTTTAAACATTGTGACCAACTCGTGCGACTTGAGTAATCAGGTCACGGTTTGACAGTCCAGGTCGCTTGAAACTTCAAGTCGTTTGAAAGTTCAAGTAGTTTGAAACATTCAGGTCGTTTGAAGTTATACCTAGCTCGCACGGGTTGAATTCAAGACCGTTTGGAAATCACTCCAGGTCGTACGGAGTGTGTTATAAATCTCAGATCGTTTGGTTTTGTGAAATCAGACCACACGAGATTCTGTGATACCTCAACTCGTTTGTATCACCAAATCGTTCCAAAGCTTCAGCTCGTTTGAGAAATCCAGCTCGTTTCAAACACTCAGATCATTTGAAATTTCAGTGCTTTCAAACTATCAGATCGTTTGAAATCAGCTCGGTTGAAACTCCACCTCGCTTGAACATTGTGATTTTGTATACCTTTACATCGAAACATGGACAACGAATTTTATAATGCGTTTGCTACTGCCCCGGTTACTCCAGTTACAGTTGCCAAAACTGTTGGTATCGAGAATGAAACAAGAACTTTCCAAAAGCCTCCAAAGCTTATGTACATTGAGGACTTTAAAGGGTGGCAAGACCGTTTTGAAAACTGGGTACAAGCGAACAAGTTTGATGCATGGGTTTCTTTAGAGAAAGATTATACTTTACCGGAAGATGAACTTGGAAATGAAAAACAATTAAGTCAATTTTTACCGGATGAAAAATTAAGATATACCAGTGATAAAATGATGATTAGCATTCTCCAACAAGCAGTAAAAGAAGATATTTTTGTTTTGCTTCAACATGAGGGAACTGCTAGATCAATCTGGAGAGCGTTGATTAAAAAGTTTAAGGGTAGTGCCTATATGATAAAAAATAAACGAGCATTACTAAAGAAATCGTTTGATATGTTTACAGCTTTTGAAGGTGAGACGACTAGGAAGATTATTGAGAGATATTGTCATTTAGTCATAGAGATGAAAAGATTGGACATCAAGAAAGAAGATGAAGAATGGGTTGATAAGCTAGCCGATGCGCTACCACAGAATGAATGGGGAACATATCTGTTGATTTTAAAGCATAACCGACAATTTGAAGATATGAATTTGAGTAGGTTTATCCAGAAGTTGGAAGAACATGAGTTATTAATTTGAAAAAGTGCTACAATGAGAAGTCCAGGTGCTCAACAGGATGTTAGTCTGTACTACAGAGAAAACAAGATTGAGACTACTCCTAGTCCGAAGATTCAAACTGCGTTCAGTGCTGAAAATTCTTCCGGAACAAATGCAAGCAATACAAATCAGAGCAGTGGATATTCCTCGTCTTATTCAAGTTTTGAACCAAATTTCTCGACACCGAGTTCTCAACAACAAAGTTCAACAAATTTTACTGGTCAAGTATTGCAATGCAATGTTGCATTACATATTCAAAATGGTCAAAAATTTTCTCCAGATATTGCAAAGCAACACATGGCATCTCTTGTCACTGTGTTAGAGTCGTATGAAAGCTTAGTTGCTGGACGAATCGGAAATCCGATGCTTACTAAAGAGGATTATGATCAGATTGACTCTGAAGAACTTGAGTTGATGGATATCAAGTGGTGTTTAGCTAGTGTTTTGAGAAGAGCAGAAAAGTTCAAACAGATCACCGGAAGAGAAGATCTTCGTGAAGCTGCAACATCTCAGCTAGGTTTTGACAAATCGAAGGTTACTTGTTTTCGTTGCAGAGAAAAAGGGCATTTTAAAAGAGAGTGTACAAACAGAGAAGCAACCGGAAGACAAGATCCTTTCGGAAACAACGATTATCATAGAAAAGCAATTTATCATCAGGTAGCTCAACAACCATATCAACAACAATCTTCACACTCACGTACTATTTCGATTGAAGAATCAAAGGGTAAATCTTGTTTTGGTCTGGTAGACCAAGAAGATGAAAGGATTCCGAAAGATTTCATTTGGGATGATTATGATCCTTCTAGACATTCACATTTGTTGCTCGATTCTTTGAAGATTCAACCTCGGAAGAACAATCAATCAAATCTAAGAACAGTCCTAGAAGACAACCAATTTTTAAGTCTTCAGGAAGTGATGAAGACACTGATGATGAGGAAGAGTATAATAATAAAGCTAGAAAACAATTGGATCCTTATAGTTTTGATTTGTTTTTTGCAGATAAAATAGAGATATTGAAAGAGAAAAGGGCTGCTAGACTGAAGAGAGAAATGGAAGCAAGAAGGGTTGCTGAAGAAAAGACTGAAGTTAAGATAGAAGCTGATAAGGCAAAAGTTGAAGAAAGATCGACAGAGAAGGTCGAGGTTGAAGAGAATGAAGTGAAGATAGAAGTTGAGAAAGAACCGATTGTGATTGAAAAGGCGGTGGAGAAAATAGTTGAAAAATAGTTGAAGTTGAAAAAATAGTTGAAGTTGAAAAAATTGATGAAGTTGAAAAGATTGTAGATGTTGAAAAACCTTGTGCTAAGTGTTTAGAATCCTGCAAAAATTGTGCTGAAAAAGATACAAAATATGCTGAATTAGAGCAGCTCAAAGAAAATTTACTACACAATGTGAGAAGCATAAAGGAATCATATGATCTCCTAAGCAGCAAAGTGAACTTGTACAAAGGAGCTAGTGATGAGGATATCCAGATGAAGAATCTTCTGAAAGCAACAGTTTTTCAAAAGCAAACTGCAATCAACAAATATATAGAGATTATTGCTGGGCTGAAACAAGAATTGGCAGCGATGACGATTGAAACAGAAAGAGTGAATACTTTACTTCGAAGCTATCAAAGTTCAGAGTATGTTATTGATCGCATCTATCCTACCGTTGCAGCTCATAAGTATGCAGAAGATGAAGAAAATTCTGGTAAGAAAACTGGTTTGAATTATAACAGAGTACCAAAACCAATGTGGGATGTCTATACCCCCCGAAACTTTGAAAAGGTGGCTGAAGCACTCAATCTGAATCTGAAATCCGAGTCTATCGATGGATTACTAGATGATATTGATGTCACCTTCACAGCGTCTGACACTGATCATGAGTCCGAGTTAATTAAGAAAGTAGTCGATCAGGTGTTGGATAAAGATGAAGAGTCAAAGTCAGAGTCTAAATCTGAAATTTCGAGTTCATCAGACAGAAGTTCGAGTTCACAAAATAATTTGAATGACGAAACATTCAAAGTAGCATATACTTTGAATGATTCCGACAAATTATATTCTGATAAAGAATTTTCAATAAGAGGTGTTAAAACTGAAATGATTAACAAGGTTTTCAAATTAACAGAAATTAATATTTCTGAAATAAAAGATGTAAATCTTACTGAAAAACCTAAAAAGTACACTTCAAGAGTTCAACAAAGATTGAACAAGAAAAAGGGTTACAGTTCTGGT
Organism: Helianthus tuberosus; assembly: GCA_030545235.1. NCBI lineage: Eukaryota > Viridiplantae > Streptophyta > Magnoliopsida > Asterales > Asteraceae > Helianthus > Helianthus tuberosus. The sequence continues at coordinate 116,568,517 of CM060403.1, read as the reverse complement.
TCGGGTTATCGAAAGAAACCAAACCATAACAGTAATTTCAAAAAGAAAGGATTAGGTTTTATTCCACCAGAAAATCATAAAAATTATAAAGAAGTTAAACCAAAAACTAAATTTGTTTCAGGAGCAAGTTCTGAAGAGGAAAAGGATAAACCTTTCTGGAAACAGTCAAACAAAGAGTTTCTCGCCGAAAAGCAAAAGAATATGTTGATGAAATTAGAACCAAGAGTTGAAAGAAGAACCTGTTTCAGATGCCGAGAGGTTGGATATATTGCTTGGAATTGCCCAAAGCCTATCAACACAAAACAGGGAGTTTCTTCTAACTCTAAATTGAAAGAGAATTGTGTTGATAAAAAGGAACAACCAATAGAAAAATTTAAGGAGTTCAAAAATTCGACTTTCAAAGTTGGTGAAAGTTCGAAACATTTTTACAAAAGAAGAGTCAATTTAAACAAACATAAATGGGTTGTTAAAAAATCAGAGGTTGTTTCTGGCAATGAATCTGATTCGTCAAAGTCAGAGGAGCCACATGTTGTGCTAAATGATGAGAATTCCGTTCCAACAATGGATGATGAAAATTTTCCACCATTGTCAAACGGAAACTTGAAATAAAAAATTGGTAAGATTGAGATTTCAGATCAATTCTTCTCTGATAAGAAAGAATTTGATGCTGAAAAAACATTTAATGGTAAAGTGCTACATATTTTTGGTAAGATGGCTGATGGGAAGGTGAAAGGAGTGAAAGAATTTTATGAATCGAAAGTTGTTATACCAAATGATGATGGTTCACCCATGATTGATCAAGCATGGGTGAGATTCTTTAAAAAGTAAAATTCTGACTTGCCGGAGCTCCCAAGTTGGTAATCGTGGAGCATGAATCGGCATCATTCTTGAAAAATGTTTTTGTGAAAGATCTTCAAGTGATAGTTTTTACAAGTGGTTGAAGGAACAAAGTGATGAATGAATCCCCATGTTGTGTGAAATCAACAAAACTAATTTTCCGGAAAAACCATTTTGATTAAAACAAACTTAAGTGTTTTGAAATCATAATGGGAAAATAGTTTGTTGTCAGGGGGAGTTCTGATTGTTTAAGCCAAGAAAATGGAGAATTGAAGCAATTCACATCAGTTTGTCATTTTATTTGTACAGTTTATTGCTTTTACTTTCAAATTTTTCTGGAAAATAAAAAATTGAAACATATTTTTGATTTTAGGGGGAGTAAAAAATTAAAATTTTGAAAATTTGAAAAATCCAAAAAACATGATAAAATCTAAAAACCAAAAACATCGAAAAATCAAAATGAGTTTTGTTGTGAAAAAGAGGAAATGATAGTACATCAGTAGACAATCACAGTACGCTAAAGAATTGGAAAGTTAAAATGTGATAAACGGTCTCACTGATGATATGCCAGTAGATTTTTACACGCTTAGTAGATTGTTGTCGAGATATAAACCTAAATATCAAATACTTACTTATCACGTGGGGAACATCTCTCGGATATATAGGTAACCCCTGAAATCTTGTTTGAAGGGCTTTCTATTTCTGACATACTAGGTCTTTGTACGTGATGATATCTGGGGTATTATATCAGGACTTCTGATTTTGCGGGAGCAATAGCCTAGTCCTCGTATAATACTCTGCACTGCTTTAATCATAAAGCCCACCCTCAGCATAAAAAATGATGAAACATTGAAAATTGCTAATCATGTGCTGTTGAAGAAAAGATCCCCAAACGGGACACACCTAAAAGTCGAGCCATCATCTCTTTGTCTGAACGGAAGTTCTAACCTGAGCTCTCATGGCCTCGCATTACCCATTTACAGATATCAATAGTGTACATTCACTTGTAAGACTGAATATAGGAGTCTGGATATGGGAGTATATTCTGAGGTGGGACATGCAAATAAGTTAAGTCCATTAAAACACTAATCTCGTATCTCGAATCAATTGAACTTTGTGTGAAAATTTAAGTGGATCAGTATACTGACAATCTAAGTGAATCGTTTAGATCTTAAAGTGTTTAAAGCTCAACGGTACTAGTGATTTGTCATAAACTGATATGATCCTCTTACACAATCTCACAAAAAGATGTCTGTATATAGTTTATTTCCCAAAATCCAAAAAGATTTTCAGTGTGTTTTAGCATAAAATTTTGAAAAATCAAAAAGATTTTATTTCATCTTATTTTCGACAACTGATGTTGAAAAGCTGATTTTCAAAATTCCAAGTGCTAAACATGATGAACGACAGTGGTTTGAGAGAGTGTGTTTGAAATGAAAAATGAAACAAGTGATGTTTTGAGATTGATTTTATTGTTAGTTAATCAAGGTCATTAATTTGAACTTGATATAACTATTGTTGATGTTGAATGATATCTACAAGTGGTTTCTAAATTTGTTAAATTTTAATAATTGCGAAATTTACTTTTGGGTAGAGAATTGTGCAGGTTACCAGGTTCCTGATCCTGTTGCTACGGAGAGCCAGGAGACATTCCAGAACCTGTGAAAGCTGTAGAGCCAGATCCTCGTGTCTAAGCCTGAGCAGAGTTTGAGCCAGGACACGATCTTAGAACGAGTGCTATGACAGATTGCGATCCCGGAACAACTTAAGGGGGAGTCTGTTAGCAAAGGGGAGTCTGTTGATTGGAAGATTTCAGAGTAAAGAAGGAGTGTGAATGCTAGAGAGCCAGTTTACATTTCTGGAACTGATCAAGATGCTGTAGAAGAAGATGATGTTGATGCTGATGAGCTTAAGGAATCAAGAGATCTGAACAAGAGAATTTGAAAAGTCAGGTTGAGATTCTGGAAGAGTAAGAGAGAGATTGAAGGATGCTTATAGAGAAAGATACTTTGGAAAGAGCGAGAAGACCAATCAAGACTGAAGACTCAATACACTGAAGACTCGTCATCATCCAAGGGGAAGTTTGTTAGTGCATATGTCTGTTGACTTCGTCTTATATCGAGTCATGTAACTAGAATAGATAGACCAGGACACGTTGTACGAGAGAAACGAGAAACAGACCTGAACCAGCCACCTCACACGAAGTGGCTAGGCCACCTCTCACGAGGTGACCAAGTTCATGCTTTCTGGCAAGTTCATGCTTTCTTGCCAGTCCGTGCGACCTGGGCCAGCTCGTGTGGTCTGGTTCATGGGGTCTGGCATTCCTAAAAATAGGCGAGTCCAGGTCTTCATTTGTAACGGTGTGATTCCAGAGACGAAGTGTTGCCGAAGTGTCGAACAATCTGTAATCAGTTTCAAATCAATACAATCGACATTAAAAGTGATTCTACGTGCAAATCTAGATGCTATAACATCAATACGTCTGATTCCGCCTTTCGTATTAATCGAGAACTCTTCTGATCAACTCATTTGATCGAATCCCAATCCTACATTTTAAATAGTTAAATTTTTTTATATGCATTTTATTCTTCAGTTGATACTAATCAAGTTGAGCATCAAGACTATGTTGAACATAGAAAATTAAGGAAATTGTATTTGGATACTAAAAGACGAAATGCAAATAATAAATCTTCCACGTCACGAAACGTCATTCGTTCATCCAATGTTTCAGTATCTGATACAAATCATTGCCGTGTCGTAACACCAATTCGTTCATCCTCTTATATGAATACGATGGATGGACGTATTTTGCCAATCACACCTTTAACAAATCCCTACGAGACGTGTACGTCAGGTTGTTGTTATTTACTTACGTATTTAAATTTTGTTTACTATCATTATGAGTTTGTTTTTTTTTTAAATAAAAAATTCTGCAATACGTAAACATATTTGATACGGTAAATTGGACTTTTTTTTTGCAGTTGAAACTGGAAGAAGTCCATTGGCTAATATTACAAATGGTAAATTTTATATTTTTTTACACATGAATACAAGTTTTCATTTATAATTTGTTTAACATCACAAATGTTAAATTCTTTGGTTTTTTAGACAGCAATACAACTTTTTATGTATCATTTGATAGTTTATGTTTTTTTCTATTTTTTTTTTCCAGTTGTTTCTAATGATGTTGAGCATCAAGAATCAGCTGAACGCATAAAATTAAGGAAACTATATTTGGATAATAAAAGACGAAAGGCAAATAATAAATCTTCCACTTCACGAAACGTCATTCGTTCTTCCAACGTTTCACAATCCATTACAAATGATTGCCGTGTTGTAACACCAATTCGTTCATCCTCTAATATCAATACCTTGGATCGACGTATTTTGCCTACCACACCTTTAAAAAATCCCTACCAGGCGTATACATCAGGTTGGTGTGATTTACTTACATATATAAATTTTGATTACTAACATTATCTATTTCGTTTTTTTAAACAAAAATTATGTAATACATAAACATATTTCATTCGGTAATTTGGACTTTATTTGTTGCAGTTGAAGCTGTAAGAAGTCCATTGGCTAATATTATAAATGGTGAATTGTTTATTTTTGTACACATGAATACAATGTTTCATTTATAATTTGTTTAGCATTACAAATGGTAAATTATTTGGTTTTCTAGACAGGAATTCATTACTTAATGTAGAATTTGATAATTTATGGATATCCATATTTTTTTTTCAGTTGCTTCTATTGATATTGAGCATAAAAAATAGCTGAACGAAGAGAATTAAAGAAAGTACATTTGGATAATAAGAGACATAATGTGAGTAACAAATCTTCGAGTTCACAAAATGTAATTCGGTCATCCAACGTTTCAGTATCCGATACAAATGATTGCCGTGTCGTAACACCAATTCGTTCATCCTGTTATATCAATACCATTGATCGACGTATCTTGCCAAACACACCTTTAACAAATCCGTACGAGACGTATACATCCGGTTGGTGTTATTTACTTACATGTTTAAATTTTGTTTATTATCATTATGAGTTTGTTTTTTTAATAAAAAATTATGTAATACATAAACATGTTTCATACGTTAACTTGGACGTTTTTTGTTGCAGTTGAAACTGGAAGAAGTCCATTGGCTAATATTACAAATGGTAAATTCTATAATTTTTTACACATGAAGACAATTTTTCATTTATGATTTGTGTAACATTACAAATGGTAAATTGTTTGGGTTTTTAGACGAGAATACAATTTTTAATGTATAATTTGATATTTTATGGTATACCATATTTTTTTTTCAGTTGCTTCTAATGATCTTGAGCATCAACAATCAGCTGAACGAAGAAAATATAGGAAATTACATTTGGAAAATAAGAGACATAATGTGAGTAACAAATCTTCCACTTCAAAAATCGTTACTCGGTCATTCAATGTTTCAGCATCCAATACAAATGAATGCCTGATCATAACACCAATGAGTTCATCCTCTTATATCCATACCATCGATCCACGTTGTTTCCCTACCACACCTATAACAAGTCCGTCTGAAGAATCTACTTCAGGTTGGTGGTATTTATTTACGTATTTCACATTTGTTTATTTTTAATCTGACATTTTTATTAATTTTCGTTGCTATGAACATATAGGTGTCAAGAGGATACAAAGAGTTAAACAAAGGTTCTCTACTAAAGGTCGCTGCGTATATTCTGTTCCAATGGTTGATTTATCTTCCGACGATCATATTATTCCTCAAAAAATTGCTGAAGATCCATATAAAGGCGTTTCTAACAGTAAGTATCTTACACACTCACTACTTTAAATTCCATTTCAAGAATGTCATTATATTAATTTCATAACAAATAGCACAAAATAATATATTTTTTATTTTGTATAATAGATTATTTGGATCATGGTGATCAAGTAGTTGTATGTGACGTATGTAACGCTAAGTTGTGGAAAGTCGAAGCCGGAAAAGGAAGGGTTTACTTAGGAAGAAAATCTTACATGCTTTGTTGTGGTTATGGAAAAGTACATCTTCCGAATTTTAAAGAGACGTGTCAGGAATATCAAAATCTTTTCAAGAGTTTAGACGACAAGAGCAAGCATTTCTTACTAAATATTCGTCGTTTTAATTCTATGTTTTCGTTCACTTCAATGGGTGGTAAAGTTGATTCGAAAATCAATAGAGGAAATGCTCCATATGTATACCGAATTAGTGGTGAGAATTATCATACACTTGGAAGTCTTCTTCCTAAAGAAGGTGGTGAACCAAAGTTTGCGCAGCTTTACATATACGACACAGATAATGAAGTCTGTAATCGCAAAACCATATTTAGGTATCCCTGGAAACCATTTCGTTAATTATTTTTTTTATTTATTTTTGGTTTTATGTTTATATAAACACTTACTGATACTTTCGCTGTTTTCTTACAATTGCATTACAGTAACTCAAAGCAACCAGCTTCTGCAACTTCTGATTTGCTTGACACTGAATTAATAGAGTACCTTAAGCTGATTTTAGATTCAAATAATCAGCTTGTGAAGACCTATAGGCGTGTACGAGATCGGTTTGTTGATAATCCTCACGTTGACTTAAAATTACGGCTTAAGGCAAATAGGTCTAAAGATGGTCGTACATACAATCTACTGACGTCGTCCGAAGTTGCTGCGCTTATTGTTGGAGACATTGAGGATGCTCTTGATAATCGTGACGTAGTTGTTGAGTCAAAGAAAGATGGTCTACAACGTATTAGCGAGCTTCATCCATCGTATCTCGCGCTTCAGTATCCATTGCTTTTCCCTTTTGGTGAAGATGGTTACCGGGTTGATATTCTTCATAGAGAAGGAAGGGCATCAACGAAGAAGAAAGAGTCAAAATGTACAATGAGAGAGTATTTTGCTTACCATGTTCAAGATACAGTCAGCCATTTCTCTTTGATTCTCAATTCTCGAAGACTTTTGCAACAGTTCTTGGTTGACGTGTATACGATGATTGAAAGTGAATGATTGCTATTCATACGTCTGCAGTAAAATAATCTGAGATCTGAGACATATGAGAACCTTAGAAAGCTTGGACAAAATGGTAATCCTGATATGTCAAACGTTGGAACACGCGTACTACTACCGTCTTTGTTTACCGGTGGATCGCGTTATATGAGGGAGAATTATTATGATGCGATGGCCATTTGTAAATGGTTTGGCTACCCTGATTTTTTCATTATGATCACGTGTAATCCGAAATGGCCGGAGATTAAAAGATTTCTGAAGAACACGAACATTAATCCCGAGGATAGACCGGACATTTTATGCCGATTGTTCAAAATTAAGCTTGACGCAATCATGAAAGACTTGCGAGAGAAATCTTTATTCGGAAACGCATCGGCAGGTAAGCATCCATTTAATTGAATTACTTTATTATAGTTTTTGTGGTCTGCTATGTTGATAACCAAAACTTAAAAAATTAATATTTTAATATTAACTATCCTATTGCAGTTGTCTATACCATAGAGTTTCAGAAACGAGGCCTACCGCATGCCCATATCTGTCTGTTCTTAAATGACGAAAGCAAGCTTCCTTCGGTTGAGCATGTTGACAACTTTATTTCTGCCGAGATACCTGACAAAAACTTAGATCCAGATCTATATACTCTTGTCAGCGACTATATGATTCACGGACCTTGTGGTGTTGCAAAATCAAATTGTCCGTGTATGGTCGACGGTAACTGTTCGAAGAATTTTCTAAGAAGTTCTGTGATCAGACTACTCTAGATTCGAATGGTTATCCGGTCTATAGACGTGCCAATTCAGGTTTTTTTGTTGAGAAATCTGGTATTCAGCTTGATAACAGAAGCGTGGTTCCGTATAGCAAAACCCTATTGAGACGTTATCAGGCACACATTAACGTCGAATGGTGTAACCAGGTTGCGTCCATAAAGTATTTGTTTAAATACATTAACAAAGGACCAGATAGGGCAGAATTTGGTTTTGTACATAATGCCGATGAAGGTCAGCGTGAAGATGGAAAAGATGAAATAAAAGAGTATTACGATTATAGATATCTCTCGGCGTGCGAAGCTTCATGGCGCATATTTGCATTTGATGTTCATTACCGCTATCCATCCGTAATCAGGCTTCCGTTTCATCTACCAGATAAACAAAACGTTATATACGGCCCTGATGACGATGTTGATAGTGTTCTTCATAAACCATCTGTTGCTTCTACGATGTTTTTGGGGTGGATGGAAAAGAACGAAAAAGATCCGTTGGCGCGCACCCTTACTTACGTTGAGTTCCCAACTAAATTTGTTTGGAAGAAGGACGAAAGGATATGGGATAAACGTATAATAAGTAAAACCATTGGTCGAACTCACTGTGTTAATCCTTCTATGGGCGAGGCATATTTTTTAATAATCCTTCTTAATAAGGTAGTAGGTCCTAAGTCTTTTGAAGAGATTCGTACTGTGAATGGACAAGTCTTCCCAACATTTAGAGATGCGTGCTACGCTAGAGGCCTTTTAGACGACGACAAGGAGTATATAGAAGATCTCAAAGAGGCTTACTACACAGGTTCATGATACTATCTTCGTAATCTGTTTGCTACAATGTTGGCGTCTAATACATTATCAAGGCCGGGACATGTTTAGGAAAGAACATGGGAGTACCTTTCGGATGGTATTTTATACAATCGCCAAAAGCTTTTGAGGATCGAAGGTACGCGAATTGTTATTTAATATTTTCACAGTTATGTCTTATATATAAGTGTTTATGAAGTTGTTTTTTGTTATTTATAAGAATTTTAATAATTTATAAATTTTTTATATAATTGTAATAGGTTTGTCTCTTCCAGAAGAACAAATAAGGAACCTAACGTTGCTGGAAATTGAGTGTTACTTATTACGTAACAACTCAAGTTTAAGTCGGTTTCCGTCTATGCCTCAACCCGATAGTGAGTCAATATATTCAGCAGATAACCGTTTAATTGCTGACGAGCTTCGGTACGATGTAAGCGCTACTGCCGTTGAATTTCATAATCATTTAAGTAGCCTAACCGATGAGCAGCGTTTAGTGTTTGATGAGATAATTGAAGCAGTTAATAGTAATGCGGGTGGTGTGTTCTTCGTCTATGGCTACGGAGGAACTCGTAAGACGTTTCTGTGGAAGACATTATTTGCATCCGTTAGATGTAAAGGAGATATTGTACTAAATGTTGCATCAAGTGGAATCGCATCTCTTTTGTTACCTGGTGGCCGTACTGCACATTCAAGGTTTCATCTACCTTTGAATTTAACAGATAGCTCGATGTGTTTTATTAAACCGGACGATGACGTTGCTGATTTATTAAGGAAAACGAAATTGATAATTTGGGATGAAGCACCGATGAATCATAAACATGCGTTTGAAGCACTTGACCTGACAATGAAAGATATCTACAAATGTGAGATGACCTTTGGTGGTAAAGTTATGGTGTTCGGTGGTGACTTTAGACAGATACTTCCGGTTGTACCAAATGGCAGTAGGCGAGAAATCGTTAATGCTTCAATCACTTCGTCGTATATTTGGAGTAGTTGCAAGGTCCTTACGTTAACAAAAAACATGAGGTTAACCGTAGGAGCGAATGCATCTGATATCGAAGAGATTAAAGCTTTTGCGAATTGGTTGCTCGAGTTGGGCGAGGGAAAGATTGGTGACAGTGACGATTCTCAGGTGGTTATAGATATTCCTGAAGATTTGTTAATCAAGTGCTCTGAGGATCCTATGTCAGATCTGGCCGACTTTGTATATCCTTCACTTCTTCAACTGTACAAAGATAAAGATTTTTTTTTGCTGAAAGAGCTATATTGGCACCAACAAACGAGGTTGTTCAAGAAATTAATGAAAGACTGCTTGCTTCGTTTCCTGGCGATGAAGTGGAGTATCTGAGTTCTGATAGTATTTGTCAAACTGATAAAAGAAAGAACGAAGCACATGCGAGACTATATTCTCCCGATGTTCTGAATGGTCTTAAAATTTCTGGTCTGCCCAATCATTGATTAGTCCTTAAAGTTGGTGTACCTGTGATGTTGCTTCGTAATATTGATCAACAAAATGGTTTATGCAATGGTACGAGACTACGGATTACTAAACTTTATAAACGTGTTATAGAGGCTGAGATTATATCCGGCGGAAACATAGGCACCAGAACGTTTATTCCACGAATCAGTTTGACACCGTCGGATAAAAGAATTCCTATCAAGTTTCAACGACGACAATTCCCTTTAAATGTATGTTTTGCAATAACTATAAATAAAAGTTAAGGACAATCTCTATCAAGGGTTGGATTGTATTTGAAATATCTAGTTTTCTCACATGGTCAGCTTTATGTTGCGTTATCAAGAGTTAAAAGCAGAGCCGGTGTGAAGTTGCTTATACTAGACAAAGATGGGAATGTAACGAGTAAAACAACAAATGTAGTCTACAAGGAAGTTTTTTCCGGCATTTGAATAGTTTTCTGTTTTTTTCTTCCAATGTATGTATTTGTACACAACATTTCATTTCAAAGTAAATAATATGGTTTTGGTTGAAGCCCGCGTATTACGCGGGCATTAACCTAGTATTTAACTATAATACACATTTATCCCTTTGTTCACTTTTTAAAAACACCTCACATCCAAAGAAATTTTAGAATACGTTTTCGGCTTTTCCACTCACAGCTAATCAAAATATAGGATTCGGGGATCAATAGTGAACCCCCAAAGATGAGATTTACTTTAATTTCTACATAGTTTTAGATATAAGGTATGAAGATTTCAATATAAGAGTGAAAATGAATAAAATCTTATATTTTTCTAAATTTTGGACATGAAGAAGAAAATAGACTCCAGAAGCCAAAGTAATTAGAGATTTTATTTAATCAATTTGATTGATACACAAGTTTAGAATAATATTACAGTGTTGCCCATACACAACATTAATCAATTTGATTGACACACAAGTCAGAATAGCATTACACTATGGCCCTTACACAACATTAATCAACATGGTTTTTTTAACAATCATGTGTCTAACGTATTTAAGACATATTTAATTTCAATTATTAATTAGTATAAAAATGTTAAACTTTTATAAACAAGCATCCAAACTTTTTTTTTTTTCCTATTTTCTTTGACAATTTTTATTTAATACTTTATACTGATTAAATACTAATTAAACTCTTGTAATCTTTTTTTTAACGTACAACAAATTTTCTTAATCTTTGTTATCTGTTGAACTTGAACCCAACTCACTCATCCTAAGACCAAACCCAATGCATCGTAGATGCATTTGGGTGATGTGGCAAACAAAATTCAAAGTATCTCATTTGTAACCACTGGAGGGGAGTTGCATTTGGGCATCTGCCCTTCACTCCGTGAGTCATATTTGGGGACTGGGTAATTACGTTAACATTGTTATTTTTTTTTTCCAGTTCAATTACAAATGAAATTGCCATAAAAAATTACAAATGAAACAATAGCATTCTTATATTAAAATAATGTTATTTCAAAAAATTATTTCTTTTTTTACCTCCTAAAGTCTCAAAGTTCACATGGATTATAAATGACATTTATATATCTTTCAATAGGCAAACGTGAAAAAAAATTGTTTTCTTCATCATGAACTGTCAACTTTTTTCTAAGAAAGTTTTTTTTTTCTTTCTTATTGGCAAGTAAAAGAATGTTCAAATTCAAACTAAACCATAGTAAAAAAAATTATCAATAATAGAAAATGGATTTAACTATGTTTAGTTATTTTCGTTATATTTAATTACTTTAGTAAATATGTAAGGCAGCAAAATTTTCAAAATAGGGGGTAAGAGTGTCAACGCCCTCGAACCACAAGGGGTAAAAATTGCAGTTTACTCTATAATCAATGATATATGATCCCATTTTTTTGCAACTCACATTCAGGGCCAGCTAAAAAATTTTTAGGCCCAAAAATAAAACAAAATTGGGCCCTTATCGTACAAAAGGAGAGAGAAAAATTGCTTTAGACCCTATTATTCATATATCACATTGTCCGATTATCACACCTGTCTAGTGTCTCTTACTAGTACAAATATTTTATACATCACATTATATACGTTGTTATTGTTGCACACGCGTCTTCTGAAGATCGACAAATTTAATGTACCCGTAACCATAAATATCAACAAACAAACATCCTGATTTGATCGTGAACAAAAGATATAAACCTGACATGTCATTTGGAACCACGATTGGTATTGTATATGGCCAATAGGCCCAATTCCATATACAACTTGCTGGACTTTGACTTATAAACAGACTTGTAGGGTTGTTCACGAGCCGAACCGAACCGAACCGATTAGACCTTTGCTCGTGCTCGGTTCGTTTACAAATCGATCCGAATCGAAGCGAGCGTTTTTTCAACCGAGCCAAAGTCGAGCGAGCGTCTTTCGATCAGAGCATTTTTCGAACGAACGTCGAGCGAGTATCGAGCGTTGCAGAATAAACAAGGAAAGTGACGACGGGAGTGCTAGTTATTAGAATAAAGTGCAGTTTTCATCCCTAATGTTTCGTCCAATAGAACACACGTAAAAATTTAACAAATAACTAGGAATACAAAAACACTTAACTAGTTCTATCGAGATTAACTAAGCAGGAAGATAAATTGTCGACCGATTGAAACATACCCTTGTTCTATAGGAAGTTTGAAATTGAATGGATCGATTGAAGCAAAACCCTTGAGAGTTGGCGTCTTGGTGAGTGGCGATGGAGAAATCGAATAATGATGGCCAATGGGGGTTTTGATTAGGGTCTTGCACTTCTGAATCAAATGACGGGTTGAGACTTGAGTATTGATCGATGTTTCACATTTTAGTATTTGAAATTTTGACTCAATTACTCAAATGGACATTTAAGTATTGGATAATGGACTAGTGGTATTGGATTTCAATTCTAATTAATTAAATGAGCTCTATTTGGATCTTGGACCAAACATTATTAATGTTGGTTTCTAGTCATTTCATTAAAAATGATACACACACAAACACAAATATATATATGTATATATATATATATATATATATATATATATATTAAAAGATAAATCGAGCCAGCCGAGCCGAACCGAACTGAGCGGACCTTTGCTCGTGCTCGGTTCGTTTACAAACCGAGCCGATCCGAACCGAGCATTTTTTTAATCGAGCTGAATCGAACGAGCAAATTTCGAGCATTTTCCAAGCGAGCATCGAACGAGCGTCGAGCGTCGAGCAATTTGAACAGCCCTACAGACTTAGGAGTGCAGCCCATACAACATAAAACATAACATAGACAATTGTTTTGACCCATTAATAAATTAAGTTTCAACTTTCAAGAGTTGCATGTGCGGAGCCTCCTTTGGTTTCAACTTGTAAAAATCATTAAATTAATTTATTATGTGGCTCCCATGAAAATGAATACAACTGTAATTAGGGATGACAATCAAACCTGAACCCGATGGGTAAATCTGAAACTCGACACATTTGAGACGGGTTTGGGGTCGGTTAATCGGGTTTGGGAATAATTTTTATTTTTTTCGCGGGTTTGGGACTTAGTGATATACCCGTTTACCCGACCCAATTACCTGATAAAGTGTACCCGTTTACCCGACTGTATACCCGATATAATTTCTTTTATATTATTAATATATATATATGATACATCTATTTTTTACACATATAGATATTCTATTCCGTATACATTGTAGTTAATTGATATATATTTTTATAATAACAATACAAAATGTAACTAGTTAGCAGTTACCCGATAGATACCCAATGGGTTTTGAGATGAATATACCCAACGAGTAATCTTTTTAAATTAACGGGTTTATCCAAAACCCACGGGTATACCCGATACCCAATGGGTATTTACCCACTAGAAACCGATGGGTTTTGGGACGGGTTTGGAACAAACTTATCTAATCGGGTTTGGGTTTGGAATTACCTAAACCCGTCCAAACCCGATCCATTGCCATCCCTAACTGTAATTAGGGAGAATGGAAGTTGGAGAGAACCATTTGCTTCAACAAACTTTAATCATAAAAACTTCGGATATGTTTATTAGTCAAGTAGGGCCGACTCAATATTTTTAAGGGCCTAAAGCAAACAACAAAATTGAAGCTTTTTTCTATTTCTATTTTTATAATCGTTTGAGGTTGAGCAAAACTTCAAAGTATAGTAGATAACACAATTTTCTGTTTAATTAATACATCAACATAAAAATATGATATATGTAGTGTTTTTTATTTTTAAAAATTTTTAAACACAAAAAAAGATTTTCCATAATACCCTTTATATCTTCCAATATATAGTTTCATTATTATTTTTGTTTTCAATAGTTATTTGTCATATGTAAGTTGAATATAACTTTATACATACTATTTATTTCCTCTTATTTTTTTATCTATAGTTTAATATATATTTTATTATAAACTAGGTTATATTATCGTTAACATGTAGAATTTTCTTACAAACAAGATATATAATAAACAATACCAGTGGGTTACACCCGCGTTTCGCGGGCGGGGACGACCCGATTTTTAACATAATTTAAATGGAAACATAGAGTATTGCCCTGGCGTTGAAACGTAAAGTATCTCGAATTTATACCGTCTAATAAAAATGTATTATGTTTGACCTGACTCATTTCTGAAAGAATAAATTTACGTCAAAACATAGACCAACTTAAACGTACATAATAATAAGCATAAGAACGTATTATATTTGACCCAAGTCATTTCTAGGAAAAAATTACGTCGAAACGTATATCAACTTTAGAATTTGTACCGACACGTATATAAAAATAAACACGTAAAAATTTATGTCGAAAACGTAAATCAAATTGAATTTACAGCGACACATTCATACATATAAATACGTAAAACTTGATTACACAATATTTAAAAAGTTAAGAGATTGTATGTGACGCCCTGCGTCCCTGAACTTTTAACTTTGGGCAATTCCAGTCCCTATACTATGTGAAACTTTACACTATGTGAAACTTTGTGATACCTGACCCTTATGATACTTGAATCTTATGAAACTTGGAATCTAGACTCTTTGATATTTGAAACTTGACTCTTGATACTTGATACTTAAACATTATGAATCTTGATACTTGGTGAAACTTGATACTTGATACTAGATGCTTAAAACTAGAAACTTGATTCTTGACTCTTGATACTTGATTCTTGACTCTTGATACTTATGGAACGAGAAACTTTGAGACTTTGAAACTTGAAACTTGACACTTACTAGCTAGCTCGTGTAGACTTGAAATATGGAAACTTTTGTGATTATACAATCTTATCATGTGATGATGTTACACAATAATACGCAACGCAACGCTTAATCCAGCTCGCTAAATCGAATAGAAAGTTGAAAACTAACCCGCGCGAATCGGCTGTCCGAATGGACATCCGATCGGATGGCAATCCGTCCGGATGACCATCCGATCGGATGGCCATCCATCCGGACTGCCATCCGACCTCGCCCATTGCACCGCCTTATCCTCTGTCACCTATAAATACCCCTGTCACATCACTTGATGTGACAGCCTCCTCCGACCAGCACGCACTCTCTCGTTCTAAAGCACTTTTCTTCAATTTTCAGGCAAATCTTGTAAGTTCTCTTCATGATTCTTGTACAACTTTCGTCTTTACACACTTTCTCATCTTTTTCACCATCAAAACATTGATTTCCACCGAATCACCAAGATTTGGACACCTTGAAGATGACGTCATCATGGCTGTTGTACGAACGGCTGTGTGATGTCATTCCCCCAAGGTTTAGCCCAGATCTATGGGATTTCTACACGTTTTACTGCGAATCTAAACATGATCTAAACATTTTCGGTTGAATTACATGTTTTCTTAACTTATCTACTCAAACACGATGAAATCTGGAACTAAAACAGGCCTAGGACTCATTCCTTAGCCTGGAGACGGCTCGATAACGGATTTCCACCGAAGAGATGACCAAATTACGGATCAAACATGAAACCCGTCAAGAACAGTCATCCGATCGAACAGGGTGATTCCCATCCGATCAGACGAGCTGAAACTTAATGGGTTTCCGTTGTCTTGATACGTTAACATGTCATCTCCATGAAACTCGAAACTTAGAAATTTTACGAAGGTTTCAACGGAGCAGAATCACCACGGCCGAATGACCATCCGATCGGATGATCCTCCGATCGAACGGTCATCCGAACAAACGACTTGTTCCCTGTAGCCTTTAATACTTAAACTATTTTTGAATCAGAACTTGAAACTATAAAACTTTCACTCGAACAGTCGTCCGACCGAACGGTCATCCGTCAGGATGACCATTCGTTCGAATGACTTGATCTTATACTACAACGAAAACTTCAAAAGTTGGAAACAAATTGCTAAACACATCTACTGACCGAATGACCATTCGATCGAATGGTCATCCATCCGAATGGATGACCATCCGATCGGATGGAGGACCATCAAATCCAAAAGGTCATCCGACCTGATGACCATCCATCTAGATGGCCATCAGATCAGGAAACCTGCCCGACACTTTGCACGATTCAATCTTCTGTCCAATGCTCATACTGTTAAGCTATAATCAGGCTAACTCCCGCGCTCCCTTCAATCCAATAGTCGGTGTCGATACTTAGCACCCACTGTGAGTATACTCGATCCCTTTTTGTTTTAAACACTTTTGGGATGCAACATATATTCTATTTAAACTTGACACTTGACACTTGAAACTTACTCTATCCGCTGTAAACATGGAAACTTGATACTTGGAAACTTGAGACTTGAGACTTTTTCTGCTATATGAACGTCTAATCCTTGTGTGTAGTTCCGCCTTAACAATGGTAGCGCTATAGGGGTAGTGCACCTCCCCATTAGTCTTTGGGGTATTGTTAGGAGGAGACATTTCTTTGCTTTCCTTGAGTCTTGGGAAAGTGGTTAACGCATTGGAAACTTGGGCTATCACTTGGACTACGTTTAATAGCATGGTGAAACTCTTTATGTGTTAACATGCTGGATATGAGTCTTTTAAACTACTATGCTACTACGTACTAAAACTTGTATACTCGCCAACATTTTTGTTGATATATTTTAATACATGTTGCAGGTTGATAATAGCGGAGGAAACAAGAAACTTGCTAGGATGCTGCTTAGAAACAGATCGTAGTTAATTTGGAAACTTTGAACAATATTTGGAATGTTTTGTAATTGATATTTTTGCTGATGTTTAGACAATGTTTGAAATTGATTAATCTATATTGAAACTTTAGTGTTATGGAAACTCATGAGCAATCTGCACGCTTAGTTCTGCGCCCCGATGTTTCCACCATCGGTTGGGGTGTGACAGATTGGTATCAGAGCCATAACTATAGGGAATTAGGGAAAGAAGGAATGCTTTGCCTAGTTTATAGTTCTAGGAATCTTGACTCTTATCTGTTGTTTAAGACTTATGCATTCTATCGTACTTGCTTCCTAGCAACACATTTCCTGTTAAACTTACTTGCCTTTCCTAAGCCTGACACAATATACACTTGGATACTTTGGAAACGCTGCTATGCGGTGTTTATATTTTGCATGAGATTGACCCTCAAGCCAGGAGTGACATCCGAACCTTGACGGGAAATTTCCATACTATAATCTAGTAGGTCTTATCTTTTGATAAGTACCGACACTATTAGGGTACGAAGTTGTCAAGCTAGAGGTGAAACTCACATCTTGATAACTAGTCCCACTCTTTGATTTTTCTGTCTCGCCAAAGCCTCGAAATTCCCAATCAATTAGGGAAGTGAAGTGATCGAAAGGATAAATATCGTATGCCTAACATCGATGACGTATTTGTCTAAGTAAGTCAAGACACATTGCCTCAATTCGTGAGGGGTTCGATCCACTTTGGTTAGTCAACCTTCAGCTACCCGAAACAATCATATGTCTTATGAGCCTATATTTTATGTTACCTTGATTTTTATGTGGTTTTAAACTTGATTCTTTGTTCATTTCCAGACTTTTTATACAAATCGCATGTATCTCCGCAATCTAAAACATTAATAATAATCTCTCAGGATCAAACTAAATTTATGAAGCTTTACTCATCGTGTTAACCTATGTGGGAATCTTGAGTAAACTATGTGAAACATGATGGAATGTGATACTACGTGAAACTACTTGTTTAATCTATGTGGTATGTGCTGTTGTGGGTAGCAAAAACATTAAACATAACATGGCACCGAATGACGAGACAGAAGTAACATGGACGAAACATGGTGGATACGCCGCTGGTACTTCCTATATATAAGTGTTTCCAACATGTTACCAACTTTGTACCACGTGCCATGCGAAGTTTGGTGTTTTGCAGGCCGGTGATAAGAATGTTGAAACATCGATCTATGTGAAACTACTTGCTTGATCTATGTGTACCCTAATGCATATGTGTTGTTGTGAGTGGCAAAATACGATACGTAGCCTAGCACCGAAGTCGAGACAGGCGTGACATGCCCGAAACATGGTGGATACGCCGATGGTACTTCCTATATATAAGTGTTTCTGACATGTTACCGAATTTTCGTACCACGTGCTATGTGAAATTCGTGGTTTTGTAGACTCGTGGTGGAATGTTGAAGCTACTTAATTGATCTATGTGAAAATGATGGAGTCTAATGGCGAAACATGACAACAATGACGAGACGGACGCGGCATGATCGAAACATGGCGGATACACCGCTGGTACTTCCTATATATAAGTGTTTCTATCATGTTGCCAAACTTTCGTAACACGTGCCATGTGGAATTCGTTGTTTTGTAGACTGTGGTGAGGATGTTGAACGTTGAGCTATGTGAAACTACTTGATTGATCTATATGAAGATGATAGAGTGTACTGATATGGTTGTCCAAAAACACGACACATAACATGACACCGAATGACGGGACAGACGTGACATGGTCGAAACATGGTGGATACGCCGCTGGTACTTCCTATATATAAGTGTTTTCCGCATGTCACCGAAGTTTCGTACCACGTGCCATGCGAAGGTCATGGGTTTGCGGACTTGTGGTGAATGTCGAATCTACGGGAAACTTGTTGAACATTTTGGTGAAACTTGAGTCTTATGCAATCATGCATGAAACTATATACTACGAGACTTTATGATCTAGACTTATACGGTCCTTTTCTTGGATCTTTAGATGTCTTCCCGTAAACTCTTCGATTCTCTCAAGAGATCCAGGGCCAACTCTCAGAAGAAAATGATGTCTTTGATGGCCGATCAGATCGCTCGCATCGTGCCTAAGATTGTCACTGAGATCCAGGGATCAAACACTACACCCTCTTCTGTTGACTCCAAGACAGAGAAAGCGAAGCCCACGAAGTTCAACTACAAACACTTTGTCTCTTGCAACCCTAAGCCTTTCACGGGCAGCGAGGTTACCTTCATCAACAGTGAGTGCCCAGAACACTTAAAGACTAGGAGTGCAACTGGCATGTTTCAAGGAAGAGCTCTAGAGTGGTGGTCAAACGAGAGAAACATCTACTCCAACGAGGAGGCCTACGCTCTTCCATTGGCTGAGGTGCGAGAATTGATGATGCTCAAATTCTGCCCTCCCCATGAACAGCTAAAGCTCGAGGAAGAGTTCTGGCACCTCAAGCATATTGGAGATGACAACTTGGCTACACTACCCGTTCTAAACAACTCATCTTAATCGTGCCTCACTTGGTTTCTACTCCTAAGAGCATGATAACCAAGTACATCAATGGGTTACCTCCTGCCATGCAAGACTCGATTGAAGCATCTCGGCTCGAGACTATTCAAGAAGTTTATCGTCTGACAGCAAGTTTGAACAACAATCGTGTACGTGATAAACCGTTTGGAAACTCCGCCCCCTCAAAATCAGCAAACCAAGTAACCCAGCAGCCCAGTGGCAGCAGAAACAAGAAATGAAAGTATCAGGGTTCTGGCTGTAACGCCATTGTCCTTGCTGCAAATGCAAACCCTGCAGGCAATGCTACTATGCCTGCTGCTGCTGTTGCTAATCCTCCGGCTCCGGAACACAAGAAGTCGTACACTGGAGTGCATCCCAAGTGTGCGACTTGTAACTATCACCATCCTGTAGCCTCTGCATGCCGTTTGTGTACCAACTGTAACCCCTATGGTCACACAACTCCCTATTGCCGTCAAGTCAATCAGGCCCAGTAAGCACCGCCAGCTCAGGCAGCTCTACCAGCTCCCCCAGTTCCTCCGCGGAATCCTAGACCAGTCATCGCTGTTCGTGCATGCTACAAGTGTGGAGACACTACTCATCTCCATGTCACACCCCGATATTTTCACGTATTACCGGTGGTCCCGGTGGGGAGTATCGTGACGTAGTTGATATCATCATAGTCAAATAATCACAGTTTAATGCACAGCGGAAGTCTAAAATAACAATACAAACTGAATTGAAAGTATAATAAAATATTACACAATAGTTGTAAGTGGATCCACAGGCGGATCTAAAACAGAAAGAAAATATTGTTCAACAGACTTTAAGTATTAAAAGCTTGCAAGACTCTTTATTTAATACTTAGGAGTTTCCAGCCCATTACGCGTAGTACCTGCACTTAGTCTTTTTGAAAAATACGTCAGTTTACACTGGTAAATACAATTAACTGACTCTTTTGAAAAGCATTTATAAAATTGGTTTGGATGCACAAGGCATAAAATCTTTTATAACTAGGGACAATTATTTAAAAATAATCTTGTATACATATTTATATGTTTGTCGTCCGTTCAGGACCGGAATAGAAGAGCCGGTACAAGATTAATAGACACATCACAAGTATAGGCCCACAAGGAGTTTCCTCACGAGTGAGATACCGTTTATACATACGCAACTGTCAGGTGTATGCCTACACCCCATGCTTAAGCCGTGGCCATTTCAATTGAATGAGCCGAGGATATCCAAGACACGGCCATTAACCCTCAAAAGGCTTTGTATCAAACAAAACAGATTAAAAAGGGTTATATAAATTTATTAATCACAATCCAATTAAATGATTTCATACCCGACCAAGCGGTATTATTATAATACCGTATCCGAAGCCCGTATAAGGGAAAATAAGTTAAAAGTATTTACCTGAGCTAAAATGTAATTTTTATTCTCAGCTGTATTTCAATTAGCAAGTACAAGTGAAGACCGGATTAGAATGTGATTTAGACCCAACAAGTATGAAGACTTATATACAATGGGTAAACTAAACACATTCTGAATTTTGAAGTAAAAATGATGAGTTTTGACCCGTTTCGGCTAATTTATGCAAACTAGTTACATAAACCTTACCGAACGCGTATATGCATAACGGGTAACCGAATGAGTCATGTACAAGATTCATAAGCTATTATGCTTAAATTATATTGTGAAATCAGTAGGATATCTTTCATTATGTCCAAAACGAATTTAAAACCAATTTAAGATTCGTAGGGGCATTTTGGTCATTTTAAAGTGTATAACAGAGGTTAAATAGCAATCTGAGGTTCTGGTCTAAAACAATCAGTAAAGATGTTTATTTTAATAAGTTACCACAGTAAGATATCATACATATGCGAAATTTATCATTTATGGCCAAACTATGCACCGTAGGGGCATTTTGGTCATTTCACATATGCTTTTAGGGTCAAATTTGGAAATCTGAGTTCAAGACTTAAACTTACTGTTAAAGTATAAAAATTTATTTTTAAAATCAGTAGGTAACAAGTCTTAGGTGCTAAATGTGGTTTTAAACCATACTATGCGACTAAATCGCATAAAAGTCGATATTTGACGATATTTGATATGTTTAAGGAAATCTGAGAATTTGATCAGTCTTAACTGCTTAAAATATTTTATTTAATATATACAATTAGTAGGAAAAGGTTTGGTATCAAAATGATATGTAAAAATCATTTTATTTACGAAAAAGGCATTATCGTCAATTACCGAATTTATACTAGAACTCTATGCTATGGTCAGTATAAAATTTGACAAAAATTTCCAAAAATCCCTAAATATTATATCATAATAGTGGGTTGCAAGTTTGGTGCCAAAAATTTGGTTTAAATATGATTTATGCTAAAAATGCCATTTAATTAACAAAAAGCTTGTGTTTTACGATATCTTGCATAACTTTTATTTTAGACCAGAAACTGATGTCAAATTTTTAGGACATACTTATAAATCAGTAATAAATATTTTTGTCCTTTCACTTTTTCAAAAATCTCGTTTTTATAACATAAGGGCAAAATGGTCAACTTTTAAGCATTTAACGGAAACATGTAAATGATTCAGATTTCTAAGGGACCATGTAGTATAACCTCAGAGGGTTATATTAACATACAATATGGTCACAAAGGAACCCTAAGGAATAACTAAACTAAGCTAATTCGGGCCAGAACTGAAAGTCAAAGCAAAAGTCTGCTTTTGTGACTTTCGGTTGCGAACCGAGCCTAATACTTAGAATTGTCGGGTTGAACATGCCTAGACATGTTCAATTAATATTTACCAAGTTATTAAAGTGACAAAACTGATTTTATAACTTCTATATTATTAGTTATGAATTTTATTCAAAAACTGACCCGTTTTACTTTTATTTAATTACTTTGACCCGACAATTAACTAAGTAAACGTGGTAATTAGGAGGTGCCTTTTTGAGGGTTTAACACCTACCTAATTACAATCACGTAGCCATGTTCGTTGCGAACAATGGCTTGGCCATTTATGGTTTAGCTAAAAGTCAAAGCGTTTATCGAAAACGCTTGACTTTTCGGCTCTAAGAGCCAAATAAAATAAACTAGTCACGAAAGGACACTTACAATTGGTCCTATGGACTGAAGAAAACTCCATGGAGGTTCCCAATTGCTCAGGATCCTCTAATATTGAGAAGTAAAGCAGATTTGAATTGAAAGTGCAAGTGATAATGTGAAACGGGAAGCCTATTTATAGTTTTCAAGCCCCCACAAGATCTTGCCAAGTGTAATAGGGATGCAATGAGATTATCACAGGTGTAATACCAGGTTTAAAAACCAGCTAAGAGTCCCTAGAATAATCAAATGGTTTTAGAGATCAAGTTTGGTGAGCAAGGAAGAAGAACCCACAGCTGGAAGTGAAATTCATTTAGCCGTCGCCGTGCACCACGGCAACAGGGGGGGAGGCGTCGCCGCGCGCCACGGCCTCATATCAAGTTTCAAACCTGACAGTTTTGGCCCCTGTACCTTTTTATGCAATGTATCTTTCATTTTAGGCATTTTTAACCCTTCTAGTTGGTTTGAAGATGATCTAGAGAGTATAACCAAACACCGCTAGGTCCGGTTTCGTTAAACGATTACCGAAAACACTAGTTTCTGCTCGTTGACACTTTTAACCCTTTAATTTGCGAACTTGTGCGTTTTAAAGCGAAATGGCATAAAAGCCCTTCAAGATTAATAACGAGCATTCCCAAGAGTATGATGGGATATTACGACATTTCAGTTTACTCCAGTTCACTTAAATGGGATATCATTTTATTGCGTCAAAGCCCTATGTTATCCATATTAGGCATTTTCAAGAGCATTATCAAATATCACGATGCTTCGGGTTCGTTAAAAGGTCACTCAGAGGTTAATTTGAACATGTTGACGCATTTAACCCATCTTCTTGAATATTGTAATCTAAATCGTTTATTTGCATCGAAACTCAATGAAATCATTATCCGACATTCGTGAGAGTATAAAAAGATTCTAAAAAACCTCGGGATTGTTTAAAAAGTCATTCAGAGGTAAGAATTAACATGTTGACACTTTTAACCCCTGTGGTTTGTAAATTTTTGGTTTTAAGCACAAACGGCTTCCTGTGTCCGATAATTTAAACAATAAAGAATACGAACATCTTATGAGGTCAATCAGAGGCACAAGTTTGGAATGTTGACATTTTTGGTCCTTCCACATTCATAGTTTTCGTTTTTGATGAAATTAGTCCTTCATAGTCATCGTTTAACTTTATTAGGGTTTATTACACGTGTCAACACATCATTGGACATGATTTTACGAGGTGTTACATCCTCACCCCCTTAAAAGAAATCTCGACCTCGAGATTTGCTCAAAAAGATAGGAGTACTTTCTGTCGTATAATGAACTTAACCTCCATAGTATATTAGGGGTCTCTTACGGCATCCCGGTTGACCTATACAATAGGTACATACTTTCTTTCCGGAGCTTCTTAACCTGTCAATTCTAAGTCTATGCTAGTTTCTCCACAAACTATAAGTTTTCATTAATATGCACATCATTATGTGACAATGCTATTGACTTATTGTCTAGCCCTATCTTTAAATCACAAGTGTGGTACATATCGTGAATACCATCAAGTTCCTTTGGTAAGTTTCTGCTTATAGGCTACCCATCTCGACATATTCGAATTTCTCGAATGTTCCAATATGTTTAGAGTTTAACTTGTCCGATATATTAAAATGTAGCACACCTTTCATATGGAGAACTCTAAACATATTGGAACCTCTTGAGTTCTCCATAAGGAACCTCTTGAGTTTAACTTGTCCGATATATTAAAATGTACCTTCTGTTGAATCTTGTTCCTTATGGAGAACTCAAGAGGTTTGCGACTCTCATCAACATTGATTTTCTTCCGATTACTGGCAGCTTTCAAACGATCACATATTCATATGATCTTATCCGTTGTCTCCAGGGTAATTTCAGATCCTAATAAATGGGACTTACCAAACTTCTGTCCATTAAACGGACATTTGACATTCCTTTTTATACAAGGTTTCCAAAAGGAGTATCCTTGATGCTTATATACTAACTATTAGCTATAGGAAAGCTTATTTAAGGCGAGATAGTCCTTCCAACTACTAGTTAACCAATCATTAAAGAATAGCTAACCTCACGGTTAGTCGAACAAATCGACGATCATGGGCAGCTGATGGCAATTCTTAATTGCTGCCTAAATAGGGTTGCCGTAATCAATGTATAAGCATGATGAACTGTAACACCTCGAAAATTCACGCCCTATAATGTATTGACACGTGTCATAAGCTTGAACGTGTGAAAGAATACTCTAGAGGGACTAAAGTTGACAAACATGGAAAGTATGTGAATATAAGGGTTCAAAATGTCAACAATGGATAAATATACTTTGCGATAACCCTACATGACACTTATACCCTTAAACGAATTAATCATGGATCATACGAAGCTAATTGTGAAAGAAAGTGAGAAATTACAAACTACAGGGGTTAAATGTGTCAACATGTTTTAAGGTATACCTCTGAGTGACCTTTTAGCAAACCCGAAGCTTTGTAACAATTGATTATGCTCACTAGAATGCACGATAAAAATTTCACCAAGTTTCATTATCGTATGAGAAAGTTATGATAAAATTCGCACACGAGGGGTTAAAGCGTCAACGTTGAAAATTATGACTTTTCGGGTAAACATAAAGTGACCAAGGACTTAAAAAAGTGGGTATAAGTCTTGAAGCCCTTATAAGTCAATTTGAAAGGCTCATAATGCAAGAAATAAAGGTGGAATGACCTTTCGAAGGACCAAGAGCCAAGATGCAATAACTGAAAAGTTTTTAACCTGACAACAGGCCTCAGGCGGGCCGCGTAAGACTTGCCAGGACCTTACGCGGGCCGCGTGCGACTCCCAGATACAGAAATTGCTGACAGCTGCCTGTTCAGCCTTATAACCGACTTAGAAAGATATTTTCCACTCCCATGCGCGACCCCTACTGATTTTTAGGCTTAGGGGCACTTGTAAATGATCTGGGAACAATGCTAGACTTGTGTGGCATGATCATGAGCAACCTAAAGCACTATATAAGTCCCACAATGTTTACAACATTCTTACATTCATTCCATCTGCATTTTTGAAGACTTCTGGAGTTCAAAAGCAGACCCAAGTCATCCCTAGTCGAAATTAGTACCTTGGTAAGTATCCTCAACCTTCCTTAATTGAGTTTTACTTAGTTATTAGCTTAAAAGTCAAACCGTCGTAATTAACATTTGACTTAGCGATTAATCATTAATGGTCCAGTGATTAGTCGAATTGAAGGTAGTTATAAGTTGGTAATTATGTGGGCATTAAACCCTTAAAAGGGTACCCTCTGATTCCCGCTCTAACTAGATCAAATGTTGGGTCAAAGTTGTTTATAAAAAGTCAACAGAAACTTAATTTGCGAATTAACATGTAATTAGCAATGTAGAAGGCGTGTAAACTATTTTATCACTCACATAACTTAGTAATAAATGTAAGAACATGTCTAAGCATGTTCGACCCGACAATTTTCTGTTTAGATTCGGTTCGGAACCGAAAGTCGCAAAACTTTGACTTTTGCTTTGACTTCAGTTCTGACCCGATTTAGATGGGTTTAGAAATGCCTTAGAGCTTCCCTAGGACCAGGTTACATGATGGTATAAACCTCTGTGGTTGGTTCATTGTTTGCCCGAAGACTCCCGCCATTCCTTCTTACCATTGCAGCGATCTGCTTCGCACCGTTCCTTTGGCGACCCTACTCCTGTCTTTCAGGGCCGGTTTAACCCGGCAAACTATATTCAAGAACCAGTGGGTTTTAACCCACTAGGACCTGAAGACCACCTCTCAGGATACAATGCAATGGACATGGACGAGGACACGGATCCCATTGAGCCTGTAACCGGGACCCCCAACCATCCCATCGAGATCTCCGATGGATCATCCTTCCACGGATCACCCTACAGTGGTCCAGACAGTTATCAAGCGAGGTTTAACCCGCATGAATGGTACTTCACACCTTCTCACCATTCATCACCTCACTAGCAGCAGCAGCAGCTGGATCCCTCTGGGGATTCACGTTTCGTGGCAGTCACGCCACCGCCTCCACCACCGCCAGTTCATCAAGCACCTCCAGAACCACCAAGGCGTAGGAGAACAGGCGCAAGAATATTCACGCGAGGAGGGGATTTCCACTTTAGCACCCCTCGACACTCCAGTGGCAGTCACTACCCGCCACTGCATGAAGACCCACAAATGGGTGGGCCCTCAAACCCAGTTCCAGAGGTGAACTCTGCACCAGTTGCACCACAGCCGCCACCATTGGGTTTTGATAACCCAATTCCTGCATACGCCAGTTCAAAGGTGTACAATCCGTTTGAGCAACCGGCTCACACTCATTATAACTATGCTGAAGCCGACCCGTACTTGGTAGCGGCCAACTACAACGCCCTTCATCCTGAAGGACCGTATGGAGCCCCTTGGGGAATGGGATACCCAACTCATGGGTATCAAATACCTGCTAGACCTCCTACTCAGCACCTGTCGCAGCCACCACGTTTTCCCCACCGGAACAGGAGAAAATCCTCCAAAGACTAAGTCGGGTGGAACAAGAATTCCAAGAAGAATGTAGGAACAACAGGGGTTTCCTCAAAGGCCTAGCAAGCTTATTAAAGGGGAAGAAGAAGAGGGATCATTAAATCCCTATATGTATTGTTGTATTTTCTATTTCAATCAAGTCCCTGCGTGGACATTTATCTGTGTATTTAGTCCCTGCGTGGACTTGTCTTTTTAGTCCCTGCATGGACATCTATTTAAGTAATTGGTCCCTGCGTGGACTTATATTTCAGTTTGGCCCCTGCGTGGGTAAGCTGTTCTGTTAAAAGTCCCGTTTAGGGCAATGTGTACTTCTCAAATGTTAATGGAATGTTAAGTTTATAAATTTCATTTTGTCATTATATGAATAAATATATTATACATAAAATAAATAAATCAAATCATTCCTTTTTAAAATAATCTGCCTATTAAATATTAACTAAGAATCTTAAAGGTATAACCTAGCCTGCATGTCATTATAAGACTTGGCCAAGATGGTAAGACATGTTTAAAAGATTCGGATCCCTGTTAACTTCTGAAAACATGTTAACACTCCTGGCAGACGTGATTCGTTAAAAATCACACATGTCATTCTTATATAAGGATTCTTCAAAAGATTCCTAACCTAACTTAATGATCTATAAATCATGGGTTTAAATCATCAATTAAGATGATCATATGTTGACCATACATTGGTAACATAGGGCCTACGGGCCATACTCATTGTCATATAAGACAAAAGACAGTAGTAGTCTATGACTCCCTGTCAGAAAAGGTAAAGAACTATGTTCAAACCTTCATGCCTTGATTCTCTGAAATCATGGCTTATGATTTACAAATGTCCTTGTGACTAGGCCTTTTGTGCCACTAATAATACTGTTATTGAGTTATAATTAGGATAAATTAAGATAAAAATCCTAAATAAACATGATTAATAAATTAACCAAATATGGTATGTGTTTACCATGGTTAATGAATTGCCATAAAAGACAATTCCATAATAAACTCCCAAATAAATTATTGTCAATATCTTATGTAACAGTTCAAGATACAATGGCTGACTCGGATGAGATCAACAGTCACCCACGGGGGAATCAGGATGAGGCCCGAATTAATATAGCGGGTGCTGAACTGCAAGCGTTAATAGACAACGCTGTTACGAAAGCCATAGAGCGGCAATATAATGAATATAGCGGGACTCGAAGTAGGACCCTATCTGCACCGCACTCAAAGCCTAAGACTCATTCTGAGGCTTATAGCAAGCCACCCTCCAAGAAGGAAGAGCCCAAGAAAGGTGATGACGATCGTCAGTCCTCAAATCAGCAAAGTGCTCCATCTCAAAAGATTGTATTGAATAAAGGACCCCGTAATAAGGGTTGCTCCAACAAATATTTTGTTTCATGCAAGCCTAGGGATTTCACTAGGGAGAAAGGAGCTATAGACTGCATGGCATGGTTGGATGAGATGGACACCCTGGTCGATATCAGCGGGTGCGCTGAGAAGGATGTGGTAAAGTTTGTGTCTCAATCGTTCAAAGGTGAGGCCTTAGCCTGGTGGAGATCGTTGATTCAAGCTACTGGAAAAATTCCACTATACAATATGACATGGGAACAATTTGTTGCCCTCATCAAGGAGAACTACTGTCCCCAGCATGAGGTTGAAAAGATTGAGTCGGATTTTCTGTCTTTGGTGATGAAAAACCTGGATTGCCAAGCTTACCTTACGAGCTTTAATACAATGTCAAGATTGGTTCCGTATCTGGTGACCCCGGAACCCAAAAGAATAGCTCGTTTCATTGGGGGTTTAGCCCCAGAAATTAAGGCAAGCGTGAAAGCCTCTCGACCAGCTACTTTCAGATCTGTAGCTGATATATCTCTGTCCCTCACACTGGACGCGGTCAGACAGAGATCGCTGAGGAACACCGATACCGAGAAAAGGAAGCGTGAAGATGACAATTCACGACGATCAGACAAGAAGCACAGGGGAAACAATGACCACAAGAAGGGGTCTGGTTCTAAGAAGGATGGGCATCAATCTGGAGATAAGCCCAAGTGTAAGATTTGTCAGAAGCACCACTTTGGGAGGTGCAGACTTGACTCAAAATCCCAATCTCAGCCGAGGCCATGTGGGATTTGCAAATCTTCGGAACATAAAACCCTAGAGTGCAAGAAACTTAAGGACGCAACGTGCTACATTTGCAACGAAAAAGGGCACATTAAGACAAATTGCCCAAAATATGCAAAGAAAGCTGATGAAGGAAAGAAGACCAATGCTAGGGTCTTCAGGATGGATGCAAAGGAAGCTGTGCAGGACGACAATGTGATAACAGGTACCTTCCTCATAAATGATGTTTATGCGAGAGTGCAATTTGATTCAGGAGCTGATAAATCATTTGTAGATAATAAGTTTTGCAAATTGTTGAATTTACCTGTTAAAACCTTAAGTGTGAAATATGAGGTGGAGTTAGCAGATGACACCTTAGAAACCGCCTAAACCGTATTAGAGGGATGTTTCATATCCATTAAGAACCACTCTTTTCCTTTGTCTTTACTTCCTTTGAAGTTAGCCGGTTTCGACATAGTTTTAGGCATGGACTGGTTATCTCATAACCAGGCCCAGATTGTCTGCAATAAGAAGCAAGTGGTGATCAAGACTCCGTCTGGTGAATCACTTACCATTCAGGGAGATACCCAGTATGGACTACCTGAGCAAGTGTCTATGCTCAAGGCCTCTAAGTGTTTAAAGAAGGGTTGTGTCATTTACATGGCACAAGTGACTATTGATGAGCCGAAGCCTAAGATTGAGGATATCACTGTCATTTCTGAATACCCTGAAATTTTTCCTGAAGAACTACCTGGTTTACCACCAGATAGGCAAGTGGAATTTAGAATTGACATCATCCCTGGAGCAGCACCAGTAGCAAGGGCGCCTTATAGGTTGGAACCAACAGAGATGAAGGAATTGAGAACACAACTAGATGAATTGCTAGCCAAAGGTTTCATTAGACCTAGTTCGTCTCCTTGGGGAGCACCAATCTTATTTGTCAAGAAGAAGGATGGATCGATGTGTCTGTGAATCGATTACCGTGAGCTTAATAAGGTCACTATCAAGAATAGGTACCCGTTTCCCAGGATCGACGATCTGTTCGATCAGCTTCAAGGGGCAAGTTACTTCTCTAAGATTGACTTAAGGTCAGGCTATCACCAACTAAAGGTTAGAGATGAAGACGTACATAAGACTGCATTTAGGACTCGTTATGGTCATTATGAGTTCCTAGTGATGCCTTTTGGGCCCACTAATGCACCAGCGTCATTCATGGATCTCATGAACCGTGTCTGCAAACCATACTTGGACAAATTTGTTATCGTTTTCATCGACGACATTCTCATCTATTCAAAGAACCAAGCTGATCATGAGAAACATCTTCGATGTATTCTTTCACTACTTCAACAGGAGAAGCTTTACGCCAAATTCTCTAAGTGTGAATTTTGGCTTCGTGAAGTCCAATTTCTTGGACATGTGGTTAGTGAACACGGAATCCAAGTAGATCCCGCTAAGGTTGAAGCTGTCACGAATTGGCAAGAGCCGAAGACGCCCACAGAAATTCGCAGTTTCTTGGGATTGGCAGGATACTACAGGCGCTTTATTGAAAAATTTTCAAGGATTGCTGCACCCCTAACTTCTCTGACTAGGAAGAATATTAAATTCAACTGGGGTCCCAAGCAACAAGAATCCTTTGATATCCTTAAGCAGAAGCTAAGCAATGCGCCTGTACTGACATTGCCTGAAGGAATAGAAGAGTTTGTGGTATATTGTGATGCGTCACACACCGGGATGGGATGTGTGCTTATGCAGAAAGGCAAGGTTATTGCCTATGCTTCACGTCAGTTAAAGGTGCATGAAAAGAATTACACCACCCATGACTTGGAGTTGGGTGCCGTTGTATTTGCACTAAAACTTTGGAGGCACTACTTGTATGGAATCAAGTGTGTGATCTATTCTGATCACAAGAGCCTTCAACACCTGTTTAACCAGAAGGACCTAAACATGAGGCAACGACGTTGGATGGAAACTTTGAATGATTATGATTGTGAGATAAGATACCATCCTGGCAAGGCGAATGTAGTCGCCGATGCCTTAAGCCGAAAGGAAAGAGTGAAGCCTATATGAATCAATGCCAAGAGCATTGAGATAAAGAATTGTTTGAACGAAAGGTTGTTAGCTGCACAGAAGGAAGCTGTGTTGGAAGCTAACTATCCTAACGAAAATCTAGGAGTTACTGAAGAACAGCTATCCTATGGCAAGGACGGAATTTTGAGGTTGAATGGATGAATATGGGTTCCATTTTATGGAGGACTTTGGGATGTTATCCTCCAGGAAGCCCATAGTTCTAAATATTCCGTTCATCCTGGAGCTGATAAGATGTACCAGGATCTAAAGGAAAACTATTGGTGGATAGGCTTGAAGAAGTCTGTAGCTGCCTATGTAGCTAAATGTTTGACGTGTGCGCAAGTCAAAGCCGAACATCAGAAGCCGTCAGGTTTGCTACAACAACCTGAACTTCCCACATGGAAGTGGGAAATGGTGACAATGGATTGCATCACCAAG
The DNA here is from genome assembly GCA_030545235.1 of Helianthus tuberosus. Lineage (NCBI taxonomy): Eukaryota > Viridiplantae > Streptophyta > Magnoliopsida > Asterales > Asteraceae > Helianthus > Helianthus tuberosus. The sequence continues at coordinate 116,536,687 of CM060403.1, read as the reverse complement.
TTTCCAAAGACAAGGAAAGGAAATGATACGATATGGGTGATAGTAGATAGACTGACTAAGTCAGCACATTTCCTACCCATTAAGGAGACCTATAGCTCCGACATGTTAGCCCAATTGTACGTGGATAAGATTGTATCTCTACATGGCGTACCGGTGTCTATTATCTCCAACAGGGATACTAGATACACATCTCATTTTTGGAAAAGTTTTCAACAATCTTTGGGCACGCGCCTAAATTTCAGTACGGCTTACCATCCTCAGACGGACGGACAGAGTGAGCGTACAATCCAAACGTTGGAAGACATGCTTCGTGCATGTGTGATCGACTTAGGTGGTAGTTGGGATAACCACCTCCCGTTAATCGAATTCTCCTACAACAATAGCTACCATACCAGCATTAAGGCTGCGCCCTTCGAGGCCTTATACGGTAGAAAGTGCAGAACGCCCGTTTGTTGGGCGGAGATTGGAGATGTCCAGCTAACAGGACCTGAAATAGTCTTTGAAATGACGAACAAGATTGTCCAGATTCGTGACCGCCTGAAAGCTGCCAGGGATAGGCAGAAAAGCTACGCAGATCTAAAGCGTAAACCTCTGAAATTCGAGGTAGGTGACAAAGTGTTGCTTAAGGTATCACCCTGGAAAGGGGTAATGCGGTTTGGTAAGAAAGGAAAATTAAGCCCAAGGTACATAGGACCATTCGAGGTTATCGAATGTGTCGGATCAGTGGCTTACAAGTTAAACTTACCTGAAGAGCTCAGTGGTATTCACAATGTATTCCACATCTGCAAACTGAAGAAGTGTTTCGCTGATGAATCACTAGTCATACCACATACAGATGAGCACATAGAAGAGAGCTTGAAGTTTGTTGAAAAACCTGTGTATCGATAGGTTAAGAAGCTTCGAAGGAAGCATGTGCCAATAGTAAAAGTTAAATGGGATGCCCGTAGAGGTCCCGAGTACACGTGGGAGGTAGAGTCCACAATGAAAGAAAAGTACCCTCATTTGTTTCAGTAAATCTCGAGGTCGATATTTCTTTTAAGGGGGTGAGGATGTAACACCTCGAAAATTCATGCCCTATAATGTATTGACACGTGTCATAAGCTTGAACGTGTGAAAGAATACTCTAGAGGGACTAAAGTTGACAAACATGGAAAGTATGTGAATATAAGGGTTCAAAATGTCAATAATGGATAAATATACTTTGCAATAACCCTACATGACGCTTATACCCTTAAACGAATGAATCATGGATCATACGAAGCTAATTGTGAAAGAAAGTGAGAAATTACAAACTACAAGGGTTAAATGTGTCAACATGTTTAAGGTATACCTCTGAGTGACCTTTTAGCAAACCCGAAGCTTTGTAACGATTAATTATGCTCACTAGAATGCACGATAAAAATTTCACCAAGTTTCATTATCGTATGAGAAAGTTATGATAAAATTCGCACACGAGGGGTTAAAGCGTCAACGTTGAAAATTATGACTTTTCGGGTAAACATAAAGTGACCAAGGACTTAACAAAGTGGGTATAAGTCTTGAAGCCCTTATAAGTCAATTTGAAAGGCTCATAATGCAAGAAATAAAGGTGGAATGACCTTTCGAAGGACCAAGAGCCAAGATGCAATAACTGAAAAGTTTTTAACCTGACAACAGGCCTTAGGCGGGCCGCGTAAGACTTGACAGAACCTTACGCGGGCTGCGTGCGACTCCCAGATACAGAAATTGCTGACAGCTGCCTGTTCAGCCTTATAACCGACTTAGAAAGATATTTTCCACTCCCATGCGCCACCCCTACTGATTTTTAGGCTTAGGGGCACTTGTAAATGATCTGGGAACAATGCTAGACTTGTGTGGCATGATCATGAGCAACCTAAAGCACTATATAAGTCCCACAATGTTTGCAACATTCTTGCATTCATTCCATCTGCATTTTTGAAGACTTCTGGAGTTCAACAGCAGACCCAAGTCATCCCTAGTCGAAATTAGTACCTTGGTAAGTATCCTCAACCTTCCTTAATTGAGTTTTACTTAGTTATTAGCTTAAAAGTCAAACCGTGGTAATTAACGTTTGACTTAGCGATTAATCATTAATGGTCCAGTGATTAGTCGAATTGAAGGTAGTTATAAGTTGGTAATTATGTGGGCATTAAACCCTTAAAAGGGCACCCTCTGATTCCCGCTCTAACTAGATCAAATGTCGGGTCAAAGTTGTTTATAAAAAGTCAACAGAAACTTAATTTGCGAATTAACATGTAATTAGCAATGTAGAAGGCGTGTAAACTATTTTATCACTCACATAACTTAGTAATAAATGTAAGAACATGTCTAAGCATGTTCGACCCGACAATTTTCTGTTTAGACTCGGTTCGGAACCGAAAGTCGCAAAACTTTGACTTTTGCTTTGACTTCAGTTCTGACCCGATTTAGATGGGTTTAGAAATGCCTTAGAGCTTCCCTAGGACCAGGTTACATGATGGTATAAACCTCTGTGGTTGGTTCATTGTTTGCCCGACTCGTTTACATATTTTCTTGCCTAATGTTGACCAATATGCCCTTTTGACCATAAAACGAGAATTTAAGAAATGTGAAAGGACAATAATCTTTATTACTGATTTATAAACATGTCCCTAAATTTTCACATCAGTTTGAGGTCTAGATTAGGAGTTATGCTCAATGACGTAATTAGAACGCTTTTTAGTAATTTAACGGGGTCATTAGCATAAAGCCTATCTAAACTCAATTTTTGACACCAAACCTTTTACACACTGATGTAATATAATATTTTGGGATTTTTAACCTGCTCATAACCTAAGGTTATGGCGTTGATTCGGTAAATACCGATTATACCCTTTTTGTGTATAAAATGAGTTCTACATAGTATTTTGACACAAATCCAATTGCTACTGATTTTATATAATAAATGTAGTATTTTGAACTTTATAACCTGATCAGAAAACTCAGATTTCCTGTATAACCCAGAAATCGCTTAAAATGGCTTTTTACGCGTATTAAACACCTAGTATGGGTTTAAAAACCATTTTGTTATATAAGACTTATCACCAACTGATATAACCTGATAAATTAAGTTATTTTACTGATTTATTCAGACCTGCATCTCAGAATTTCATTTAATCTCTTTTATAACCTTTAAAATGACTAAAATACCCCTTCGGGGCATAAATTAAGATTAAACTCGTTTTGGGCATAATGGAAGGTATCCTACTGATATCACAACCTGTTTAAGGCATATTAACATAGGAAACCTGTAAATGACTCTCATGGTTACCCGTTACGCTTCTTGCGCGTTCGGTTCGGTTTATGTAACTAGTTTGCATAAATTAGCCGAAACGGGTCAAACCTTATCGTTTTTATCTCAAAATCCAGAATGTGGTTAGATTACCCATATTATACAAGTCTTCAAACTTGTCGAGTCTAAATCACATTCTATTCCGGTCTTCGCTTAATCGTGTGTTTGAACCGTATCTTTCCTTAAAACTAACCGGTCTAAGTTTAGGCTTAATTAAAGACCCGTTAGGATTCTAATAGGTTATTATAAACCTTCGTTCCCGAATAGGAGACCCGGTAAAAGCTACACGCACTTGCTATTTGTGATTGATACTTGCAAAGGTAAATACTTTTAACTTATTTTCCCTATACGGGCTTGGGGTACGGTATATAAAATACCGCTTGGTCGGGCATTGAATCTTTAATCGAATAGAGGTTAAACCATTTATATGCTCCATTTTGAAATGTTTTGTTTGCTTAAAGCCTTTGGGGGGTTATTGACCATGTCCCAGATATCCTTGGCATCATCTTACGAGATGGCCACGACCTGAGCACGGGGTGTAGGCGTACACCCGTCGGTGCATAAATAAATTATGTGGTGTGTCTATTGATCTTTAACCCGATCTACGGATCGGGCTACTGAACGCATAAGGAACATGTAATTCTTTTACAAGTTTATATATAAATAATTATCCCAAGTTATAAAAAGTTTGTGCCACATGCATTCAAATCAATTTTATTAAACCTTTTCGAAATGAGTCAGTTAATTGTATTTACCAGTGTAAACTGATGTATTTTCCCAAAAAGGTTAAGTGCAGGTACTACGCGAACTAGGCTGGCATTCTCCTAGCGTCCACAATAAGTCTCGCAAGCTTGGATGTCAAAACTGTTGAACAATGTTTCCATTTTATTTTGATCCACCTGTGGATTACTTTCAACTGTTTGTGATACTTGATATTACAAATTTATTAAAGTTGAAATATATCTATCTTTGCTTCCGCTGTGCATATTAAATATTGTGTTGTTTGACTATAACGATATCAACTACGTCACGATACTCCCCACCGGGCCCACCGGTAATACGTGGAAATATCGGGGTGTGACATGAACCGTCTTTCTTAATTAATAATACCGGAGCTCTCAGAATTTTGAATTAGGCTTTATGAAACCTTCTCTAAAAGCTTATCTAATTGGCCCATAGTTCTTCCATTTCCGTCGATACTAACCGATATGGAGATTCTGTAACAGGTACGGCTCCTAATAGAATGTCAATCCTAACTTTGCCTCTCAGGAGGTAAACAGGGTAGTTCTACGGGGAAGTCATCAATTTATCTAAATATGATAGAGATAGCTTCAATTTCCGACTTCGGTTCACTTACCGACACACTGTGCCATGCAAATGACACATATGTTTTATGAATACAAGGATGCCTTCAGTAGAGACGCCTACTTAGGCATTTCTATAATGGATATCTTCCTTGAATACGACTAGCTGACTTTAGTACAATATGACCATTGAAATATCTTAGTGGTCCCATGCATTAAACCTCCATACTGATCAGGCATGGAAGCAATCTATGGGACACATCAGGATACATCAATCCTCATATAGCGCTTTTATCAAGCATAGTCTAGCATTCGCAGTTGATTGAAATCAATGAGAAAACAAAATAAAATAACATATATTGTCGTACTCCATCTGAAGAGAGAGTACTCTAGATTTTTGAACGAAGATTTTCCGATAAGAAAAGAAGAAATGGTTCCTATGATTACGTCGATAAGTTTTACCTTATACTTAATATCTGGAGTTCTTATGGAAAAATTCTAAAATTTTGCTAAGTTTATGATATATATGGAAGACTTAGTATTACCTGAATCAAAACAAAATTCTTAGCACTAATATCCTTGATTTACAATAAAGGATGTATCTGGTGTCATTATTGATACGAACTGCCTCAAGCATTCATCAGGAGGGTTTAGGCGCCTCCATTCTTAGTCTCTCTAAACTTAACTACACCCCTTTTTCTTAGATTTCTGGGAGTTATCCTCCTTTCTCTTTTTCTGGCAGTCTCAGCTTTGACTGGTTTATTCTTAACCCATATAACGTGAGTAGCTGAGATAGATCCATAATGGATTTACAAGAAGCAGGCTTTGAAACCTTAATATGCCCTCTAATTTCTGATGTTATACCACCAATATATAGTGCATTATGCTTAGATTCTAGGTTAACCCAATAGGGCACTATCCCTGACAATGCATTAAAGTCTGTATCATACTGTCGACAGTCTAGAACTTTTATGGTGTTAGTCAGAAAATTCTGATTCCACTTTTTCCATTTCGTGTTGCGGACAATAGGTTTTTCTGATAAGATCCGTAAACCTGGACCATCCCATATTGTATGAGGGTATCTTTCTTGTGGACTTTATTAATGTCCTTACCAACTAAGGGTGTCACCATTGAATGACTGTGATACATAACTCACAATGTCCTTTCCAGCATAACCGCTGATACACTTAATGGTTTCTATTTCATCCAACAATCTCATGCAATCAATGGCCCCTTTTTCACCATTGAAGTCTCTTGATTTGTAAGAGACGAAGTACCTTTAAGTACATCCTTTAGAGGAACGGGGCTCCTTCCCATATATGATCTTACTTGGTTTATTCTTTGCATTCGAAATATGAATAAAGCTCTTCCCATGAGCAGAGGAATGTTTTTAAAGCAAGTAGCATTCGGCTCTTTGAACCTTTTCACGACTTTTCTCATAGCCTTTCTAACAGCTGCGTCAATCACAGCTTGGAGATTAACTCTATTAACCTTGAGGTTCCCATTTGTTGCATCAATAGCATTTGTCGCATCATTAGCATTTATCGCATCATTAATATTGCGACTGTTGTTTGTCTGATCCGAGTTTCTATACTCGGAGCTTGGTACTAAACATCCAATTAAACAATTGCTTGGTTGCATAACAATAGCTAGTCATCATCCTGACGACCTAACATACACTAGCCATGGTATCATTAAACCATTTAGGCTAATAGGTTATGAACATTCCTAATGAATGTTACTTATATGTATATCAATTACATTTAGCCTAGGTCACAAGAGGACCATTAATGGCATTTAGGGTTTCGAGCGAGTCCATTACCTTATTGACAAGGGATCATAATGTCACAACTGTCTTTGTCACATCGACGATTTTGTATAGCTCTGCGGCTCGTCATAAGGACTTTTTAAAACATGAAACATAATTTCGTCATGAGGGACATATAAATGTAATACATAGGCTTGTCGCGAAGGACATTAATAGCCATAAGGCACGTAGGCCTTATCGCAAAGGACATATAGGATACGGCACAAAAGGCCTGTCACAGAGGACATATATAAGCCGCAATCTTATTAGATTAGGGGATTTAAGATTTGAACGTAGTTCATCACCTTTGGACAGGGAGTCATAGACTACATCTGTCATTGCTTTGAAAGACGATTTATTTTGCCGCATAGGCAAATCACTGGACATCACTAATGGATGTTCATACATATTGTTATATAATTATTGTAATTAAGAATATCAGTCATGATCTTATTGATCTTATAGACTATAAGGCTTGGGCATTGCCCATCACCTTTGACAGTGAACCATAATGGTCACATTTGTCAATGTCACTAATGGACAACATATTATATAGCCCGTAGGAAAAACATCATTAAAGGATGTTTAATAATATAATCATCGTATCAGATGATATTAGTCATGATCGCACTGACCATATAGACTATTATGCTTGGACATAGTCCAATATCTTTACACAGGGGGTCATAGACCATAACTGTCGTTGTCTTATTGGACAAAACATTTAGCCCGTAGGCACTTCATCACTAACGAATGTTTATATTATGATCATCACATTGATGATACTTGTCATGATCTAATTCGATCATATAGGCTTTAAGGCTTGGACATAGTCCAAATACCTTGAAGGCTGGTGTGGTTTCTCAAGTCACACTGCCAGGAGTGTTAACATGTTCTTAGATATTAACAAGGATTAATTGTCTTAAGAGGGTTTTACCATCATAGCATATCTGTATTGACATATTGGCTAGGTTATACCATTAAGAAAATCCTTTGAAATTATTTAGCAGATTGATAAAGTTTGAATAAAATTGATACTATTGTTTGATAAAGGACGAAATGAATACCTATATAGAATTTTCAAAACTTTCCATAAGTTATTAAGAAATCTACAATAATGCCTTTATCAGGACTTTTTGTATACTATTTGTTCACAGAGGGCTAAAAGGAAAATATAAGTCCGTATAAGGACTATAAAATATTATAAGTCTACATAGGGAAAACAGTTTCCCATGAAGGGACTATAATGAAATGTCATGTCCGCTAAGGGATTATAATGAAATCTCATGTCCACAAGGGATTATTTCGAAAAGGTATATCCCCAGAAGAATTTTAATAAAATAACATGTCCATAAAAAGAACCATATTGGTACAGCACGCGTACAAAGGACTTTGCTGAACAGATGTCCTCACAGGGACTCAAATCGAAAGATATGTTCATCTAAGGATTATAATAAACAAATGTCCATACTGGGACTATTTAGATTAGATAGGTCCTTATAGGGACTCTAAAGTAATGCGAGTCCACACAGGAACGGAAAGGAAAATATAAGTCCATATAGGGACTATAAGTTATGTTAACATTGGGATTATAGTGAAACGATATGTCCTCAAAAGGATTTTAATGAATTATATTCGCCAGGGGATTTTGATGAAATAACATGTCTACAAGAGATTTTTTAACGAAATAACATGTTTACAAAAAGATTTCATTGAAATGTCACGTCCATGTAAGGACTATAATAGAGTATAACATCCATGAAAGGGCTATTTTGAAGTAGGATGTCCATGGAATGACTATATTGAAATACCAAGTCCATGAAGGGACTATTGTTAAAAATAGTGTATCCATAAAAGGGATTTTAATAAAATCACATGTCCATGACAGGACTGTATTGAAATAGCATGCCCACCGAGGGACTTTAATAGATAAACGTATATACAGAGTCTTATTAGGAGAGGTAGGTCCACAAGGACTATGATGAAATAATATGTCCACAGAGGACTTTAGTAATCAAATGCCCACACAGGGACTTAAAGGTAAAATTTTAAATGTGATGGAAGAAAGGTTTCTAATGTTTTCCTTGCTTTATTCTGATTGTTTCTTCTTCTTTATTTATCGTGCGTAGTAGCGACTCTCTGAAGATTTTAGTGAATAAAGTAAATATTTCAAATCAGGATCCATTGCAGAAGTAGAATCCAAGGATTCAATGATTAAAGAAATGACATGGATCACAGATTAGCTTTTGAATGGTATAGTCGAAGTCTGGAATTCCAAAACTTAGAGGTAGGAAATAGGGATTTATAGCATCCACATGTATCATCTTCAAATATGGGAGCCTCAGGGATCTCCTGGTATGGACTCCATAGTTTGTTTAAAAAAAAATCAATGGGTTTGGTTTTAGGAATGAGTCCATAAAGGTCTTCCTTCAACCCGGTCGCACGCCCATTCTAGCTGTAGTATGAAGCTTAGCATTTCTTGGCCTCGAACGGGAAGAATCTCCATTAACGGCTTCTTTGCTTGGCGACATATTCAAAACACATAAAATCGAAAACAATGTTTACTTAATAGGGATGAGAGCATTCCTACGTTAAGTCTAGACTCAGAAAGTCTAAGGAATATGCTACTGTGTCATTTGAGTTTAAACACGAAAGGCTAGTGTTTAATTCACTCAAACGTTGGCTCTGATACCAACCTGTCACACCCCGATATTTCCACGTATTACTGGTGGGCCCGGTGGGGAGTATCGTGACGTAGTTGATATCATCATAGTCAAATAATCACAGTTTAATGCACATCGGATGTCTAAAATAACAATACAAACCGAATTGAAAGTAAAATAAAATATTACACAACGGTTGTAAGTGGATCCACAGGCTGATCTAAAACAGAAAGAAAATATTGTTCAACAAACTTTAAGTATTAAAAGCTTGCAAGACACTTTATTTAATACTCAGGAGTTTCCAGCCCATTACGCGTAGTACCTGCACTTAGTCTTTTTGAAAAATACGTCAGTTTACACTGGTAAATACAATTAACTGACTCTTTTGAAAGCATTTACAAAATTGGTTTGGATGCACAAGGCATAAAATCTTTTATAACTTGGGACAATTATTTAAAAATAATCATGTATATAGATTTATATGTTTTTCATCTGTTCAGGACCGGAATAGAAGAGCCGGTACAAGATTAATAGACACACCACAAGTATAGGCCCACAAGGAGTTTCCTCACGAGTGAGATACCGTTTATACATACCCAACTGTCAGGTGTATGCCTACACCCTGTGCTTAAGCCGTGACCATTTCAATTGAATGAGCCGAGGATATCCAGGACACGGTCATTAACCCCCCAAAGGCTTTGTATCAAACAAAACAGATTAAAACGCGTTATGTAAATTTATTAATAACAATCCGATTAAATGATTTCTTACCCGACCAAGCGGTATTATTATAATACCGTATCCGAAGCCCGTATAAGGGAAAATAAGTTAAAAGTATTACCTGAGCTAAAATGTAGTTTTTATTCTCAACCGTATTTCAATCAGCAAGTACAAGTAGCTTTTACCGGGCTCCTAATCTGGAACGAAGGTTTTAATAACCTATTAGATTCCTAACGGGTCTTATTTAAGTTTAAACTTACACCGGTTAGTTTTAATGAAAGGTTTACGGTTCAAAACGCAAGATTAAGCGAAGACCGGATTAGAATGTGATTTAGACCCAACAAGTATGAAGACTTGTATAAAATGGGTAAACTAAAAACATTCTGAATTTTGAAGTAAAAATGATGAGGTTTGACCCGTTTCGGCTAATTTATGCAAACTAGTTACATAAACCTTACCGAACGCGTATATGCATAACGGGTAACCGAATGAGTCATGTACAAGTTCCATAAGCTATTATTCTTAAATTATGTTGTGATATCAGTAGGATATCTTCCATTATGCCCAAAACGAATTTAAAACCAATTTAAGCCCCGTAGGGGTATTTTGGTCATTTTAAAGTGTATAAAAGAGGTTAAATAGCAATCTGAGGTTCTGGTCTAAAACAATCAGTAAAGATGTTTATTTTAATAAGTTACCTTAGTATGCTATCATACATATGTGGAATTTATCATTTATGGCCAAACAATGCACCGTAGGAGCATTTTGGTCATTTCACATATGCTTTTTGGGTCAAATTTGGAAATCTGAGTTCAAGACTTAAACTTACTGTTAAAGTATAAAAATTTATTTTTAAAATCAGTAGGTAACAAGTCTTAGGTGCTAAATATGGTTTTAAACCATACTATGCGCCTAAATCGCCTAAAAGTCGATATTTGACGATATTTGATATGTTTAAGGAAATCTGAGAATTTGATCAGTCTTAACTGCTTAAAATATTTTATTTGATATATACAATCAGTAGGAAAAGGTTTGGTATCAAAATGATATGTAAAACTCATTTTATTTACGAAAAGGGCATTATCGTCAATTACCGAATTTATGCTAGAACTCTATGCTATGGTCAAAATAAAATTTGACAAAAGTTTTCAAAAATCCCTAAATATTATATCATAACAGTGGGTTGTAAGTTTGGTGCCAAAAATTTGGTTCAAATATGATTTATGCTAAAAATGCCATTTAATTAACAAAAAGCTTGTGTTTTACGATATCTTGCATAACTTTTATTTTAGACCAGAAACTGATGTCAAATTTTTAGGACATACTTATAAATCAGTAATAAAGATTTTTGTCCTCTCACATTTTCAAAAATCTCGTTTTTATAAAATAAGGGCAAAATGGTCAACTTTTAAGCATTTAACGGAAACATGTAAATGATTCAGATTTCTAAGGGACCATGTAGTATAACCTCAGAGGGTTATATTAACATACAATATGGTCACAAAGGAACCCTAAGGAATAACTAAACTAAGCTAATTCGGGCCAGAACTGAAAGTCAAAACAAAAGTCTACTTTTGCGACTTTCGGTTGCGAACCGAGCCTAATACTTAGAATTGTCGGGTTAAACATGCCTAGACATGTTCAATTAATATTTACCAAGTTATTAAAGTGACAAAACTGATTTTATAGCTTCTATATTATCAGTTATGAATTTTATTAAAAAACTGACCCGTTTTACTTTTATTTAATTACTTTGACCCGACAATTAACTAAGTAAACGTGGTAATTAGGAGGTGCCCTTTTGAGGGTTTAACACCTACCTAATTACGATCACGTAGCCATGTTCGTTGCGAACAATGGCTTGACCGTTTATGGTCTAGCTAAAAGTCAAAGCGTTTATCGAAAACGCTTGACTTTTCGGCTCTAAGAGCCAAATAAAATAAACTAGTCACGAAAGGACACTTACAATTGGTCCTATGGACTGAAGAAAACTCCATGGAGGTTCCCAATTGCTCAGGATCCTCTAATATTGAGAAGTATAGCAGATTTGAATTAAAAGTGCAAGTGATAATGTGAAAGGGGGAGCCTATTTATAGTTTTCAAGCCCCCACAAGATCGTGCCAAGTGTAATAGGGATGCAATGAGATTATCACAGGTGTAATACCAGGTTTAAAAACCATCTAAGAGTCCCAAGAATGATCAAATGGTTATAGAGATTAAGTTTGGCGAGCAAGGAAGAAGAACCCACAGCTGGAAGTGAAATTCTGTCAAAATTTAGCGGTCGCCGCGCGCCACGGCAACAGGGGGGAGGTGTCGCCGAGCGCCACGGCCTCATATCAAGTTCAAACTTGACAGTTTTGGCCCCTGTAGCTTATTATGCAATGTATCTTTCATTTTAGGCATTTTTAACCCTTCTAGTTGGTTTGAAGATGATCTAGATAGTATAACCAAACTCCGTTAGGTCCGGTTTCGTTAAACGATTACCGAAAACACTAGTTTCTGCTCGTTGACGCTTTTAACCCTTTAATTTCTGAACTTGTGCGTTTTAACGCGAAATGGCATAAAAGCAGTTCAAGATTAATAACGAGTATTCCCAAGAGAATGATGGGATATTATGACATTTCAGTTTACTCCAGTTCGCTTAAATGGTCGCTCAAAGGTGTAGTTTTATAGTTTGATGCTTTTGGCCCCCTTTAATGCATAACTTGCGCGCATTATCATTTTATTGCCTCAAAGCCCTATGTTATCCATATTAGGCACTCACGAGAGCATTATCAAATATCACGATGATTTGGGTTCGTTAAAAGGTCACTCAGAGGTTAATTTGAACATGTTGACGCATTTAACCCATCTTCTTGAATATTGTAATCTAAATCGTTTATTTGCATCGAAACTCAATGAAATCATTATCCGACATTCGTGAGAGTATAAAAAGATTCTACAAAACCTCGGGATTGTTTAAAAAGTCATTCAGAGGTAAGAATTAACATGTTGACTCTTTTAACCCTTGTGGTTTGTAAATTTTTGGTTTTAAGCACAAACGGTTTCCTGTGACCGACAATTTAAACAATAAAGAATACGAACATCTTATGCGGTCAATCAGAGGCACAAGTTTGGCGTGTTGACATTTTTGGTCCTTCCACATTCATAGTTTTCGTTTTTGATGAAATTAGTCCTTCATAGTCATCGTTTAACTTTATTAGGGTTTATTACACGTGTTAACACATCATTGGACGTGATTTTACGAGGTGTTACACTCCGTAACCAGTGTTCGCAGCTAAACCAGGAGCAACAGCTAGCCGCTCGTGGATGAGCGTTCAACCTCAATGCTAATCAGGCCCGTAACGACAATGACGCCGTTAATGGTACGTTCCTCATCAATAATCTTTACGCGTCGATACTATTTGATACTGGTGCCGATAGTAGCTTGGTGTCCGTAGAATTTGAATCTTTGTTAAATTGTTCATGCTCGAAACTACCTAAGTCTTTCTCGGTTGAGATTGCCGATGGTAAGTCTATTCTAGTTGATTCTATTCTCAGTGCTTGTTCCTTGACTCTTAACGACCGCATTTTTACTATTGATCTCATACCCATGCAATTGGGTAGTTTTGACGTCATAATCGGCATGGATTGGTTGCGTAAGAACCACGCTGAGATCGCTTGTCACGAGAAATACGTTCATCTACCTCTTCCATCCGGTGAAACTTTACACGTTTATGGAGACCGACCTTCTAGAGGACTGAAACTGATCTCATGCACTCAGGCGAATAGATGCTTACGTAAACCGTACTTTGCCTTCTTGGCCCACATAGTGGAACAAAAGGGCAAGGGAAAGAACATAAGCGATGTTACAGTAGTGTGTGATTTCCGTGACGTCTTTCCTGAAGATCTTCCTGGTCTTCCTCCTCCTCGATCTGTTGATTTTCGTATTGATCTCATACCTGGTTCGACTCCTGTCGCTAAGGCTCCTGATGTGCGCAAAATGCAACATATAAATTACATCAAATGTGGCATAAAACTAATCCTTTTTAGTACTAGTGTTGGAAAAAGTGTGTTTTTGTCTTCCTTTTGTATTTTCAGAATTAAATGAGCTCAAATGAACAAAAGAAGCAAAAAAGACAGCTAAATCTAACATAAATACAAGAAAAGGAATAAACGTGGCATGCCCGACCCCTCGACAGCATCTTCCCAAGCAAAAACAAGAGAACAGAAGGCTGAACACGCCCCGTGCTCAATGAGCACGGGGGCGTGCCCAAGTGTTTGCAGAAAAGACAAAGTTGTAGAAGCTTCTATCACCCACCATAGGGGCGTGTCCAGCGGACACGGGGCCGTGGTCAACTCTAAGATTCGCAGAATCTAGGAAAATCTTGATAGTACAGATACGCTTCTGCACACGGGGTCGTGCCCAGCGGACACGGGGGCGTGGTCAACTAATGCAGACAAACTGCATTTAATGAAGAAAGAGAAGATGGGTGGACACGGGGCCGTGTCCGGGCTTCTGTGCAGGCTATAAATTGGGGTGCTTGGCTCATTTGCAAATGATCCCTTGGCAAACCACCTCTCTCACACCTCACCCACCCACCACCACTACCACCACCATCACAACCCACATCCACCACCATCATCCATCATCCATCATAGAGTGTGTGAGTAGTCTCGGGATCCAAGATTGATCGTAAGAGTTCTTGACAATCAAAGGCCATGTTTGCCTAAGTCTCTTACATCACTTGGTGAAGACAAGTGCCTAGTGTAATACTTTTTATTTTTAATCTTTTCGCACTTTTTATTTGGTTATGTATTAATGACTTTAATAACTAGTTTCTTATGTTGAAGGTGAATCTTCCTTATCATTTGTCCGTGGTGTCTTGGCGTTATTTTACTGTCTATATAAAATAAAAGATTTTTACCATTCATATCTCCACGGTCTATATGGAGATATGTTGGCTACCTGGTCAAGGGTTAAGGGAATGGTTTGGTAAGAGTCTTGCCTTGTTCAGTGTATAGATCCGGTATTAAAAGCTCTTGTGTCCTTGGACGACCTCGGTATCTTAGCAACACTATACTACGCTCACGATGGGTGCACCTGCCCATATGTGTGTTTGGTGTTAGTAAAATATCGTGTTTTATAAATTTAAAACTTGACTAACGTGTAAAAAGGGCTAAAAATATATATAAAAAACCTTTAACACCACACGCGCATCAAGTTTTTGGCGCCGCTGCCGGGGACACAAGGATTTTAAGAAACTTAGGAATCAACGGCCTAATCGTTTTTCTTATTTTTCTATTTTTAGGATTTTTCTTAAATTTTCAGCTTCTGCAGAACTCAGCACGGGCCATGCCCGCTGAACACGCCCTGTGCCCAATCTTTGGTACTGGCAATCCTGTTTTAAGTCAGACAGTAGCTGAACACGGGGCCATGCCCACTCAACACGCCCCGTGCCCAAGTATCAGTTACTGAAATCAGAACCGTAAGATCCCGATGGTTGGTCATTTCTGACACAAACATGAGTGATACTGATATTTTTTACTTTCGGCACTCTTATGGTACGTGGTGTCAAATATGTGGTGGCCCCCATAAAGATTTAGAATGTTATTTTCTAAATTATAAGCCCCATTATATAGACCCATTGTTTTCCTGTAGCCTTAAGAGGGGCGGAAGTAAAAATAATCCTTATCTCTCCCTCGAATGCTCTCAACCGAATCTTCAAGGAGAAATGCTTCTTGATGAATTATTTCAACTGGACGATTTAATTCTTAATTGGTTAAAAGAACTTGAGTTGGACTTTCCATCTCAAGACGATACCCAAGAAGAATTGTTGGGATCGCATTCGAATAAAAACAACTTCGTTGTTCCCGATATTACCTCTAACTCTAGCGAAGACTTGAGTGATAGTCGTCCCTGTGTCGATTGTGCCGTGAAGCACTCCCCATCGACTTCGTTCGGTGCATACATAGACCTGAGCGATTCGGCATCCACCTTCTTTAACGAGAGCCCGGGAAAGGGTTGGACTTGTCTACCTACATTTAGCATAGGAATCACCCTCACCAACAACCTCTAGTGTTCTCGTCTTAATCTAGAGCAATCAAGGTATCTCAGGCACTTTGGGGTTGTTCCATCCCGTAAGGAACCGCCCGATCCGGATAAATTCCTTAAAAATAGACGAAACTTCATAAACAGCCTCTAGACACGGGGCCGTGTCCAGGTCAACACGCCCCCATGTCCACCAAAAGATTCCTTTCTGACTTTTTGTCAGAATACGGACAAAATGTGTCAGGATCCTGCCTGCACACGGGGCCGTGTGCAGCGTGCTGTCGTTTTCTATAAATGCAGCCAAGAATCCTGCACATTTGGACCATTCCAGGGACAGAGATTTGGTGAGATCTTCACACATACCATCCTAGGTATTTTCTAAAAAAAGGTTCTCAACAACCAGCTTGTCCTTTCCTCTCTTGTCCATTCCCTTCTTCTTCAATTTTTTTACCTCAACACCTCTATAAGAGCTTGAGATCACCATGATTCCAAGCTTTATTGTGATGTTTGTTAGGTTTTTGTGCAAGGAATCTTGTTAAAAATAAGTTTTACAACATTGTTTTAAGTTATTTCTGCTCAAAAAACGTTTCTTAAGTTGGAAAAATAATTTGAAACTCCAAGATTTCTTGTTCCAAAACCTGCAGAAAGGTGAACACGGGGCCGTGCTCATTGAGCACGGGGCCGTGTCCGAGGTTACTGTTTCTTTAAATGAACTCTTTTTAGTTTATTTTCGTAGAATGTCAAGCCAAAACAGTGGAACTTCGTCAGCACATTCCAGAAACAGTCGAAGAGAACGGAGGTCCTCAATCGAAGCAACTCTCGTACGCTACGTGATGGCATTACGTGAAGCTCTTGATGAGATGACATCGGTAGAGGAGGTCCTCATAGACCGTATAAATTATCTTACGGTGGGGTTGGAAAACAGTTTTCAAGAAATCAACCTCTTGCACCAGAGGTTGAACATTCTTGTGACACCTCCCATGGAGCCAATCCTCCCTCAAGAGGATTGGAACCTAGCACTTGGAGTCAACAATCCCACCGGATGGGATGACATTCCAGCGGAGCCCCCTCTTGACGAATTGCAAGAAGTCCCGGTGGAGGTTATACCCCCTCAAACTAATGCCAATGAGCCCGCCTTTCTTCTCCCAAGGGAGATAGAAGAATGGCTCGCCTACGTGTGAGGGACCCATGTCCGGAGGAAGAAGTTCTTCAAGCCGCATCCAACCGAGAGAATTATCTTTTCGGAAATTTTGCTAATAGAATAAACTTTAGGCTAGAACTTCTTGGTTTAGACTTCTTGTGTTTCTTTTGTCCTATTTATCTAGAATTTTAACTTATTAGGATTATTATGTAACTTTCTCTATTTGAATGAATGATGGTTTTAATTAATTTGGTGTTTGGATGAGGTTGTAATGGATAAAACACACTCGGGATGGTGAAGGATACCAAGGGAAACTTGAACCAGCACCCCATGCACAAAAACAGGGCCACCCGAAATTTTTTCTTCATTACAGCAAGTTCAGCACGGGGCCGTGCTCATCTAACACGCCCCATGCTCAACCATCTGCAGAAAAATACCCAGTTCAGGTACCTGGACACGGGGCGTGCTCACTGAACACGCCCCCGTGTCCAACCTTCTGTTACTTTGTTTTATTTTTTGTTACTGGCGATCTGACCACGGGGCCGTGTCCAGACGCCCAGTAACATAATTTTTTGCTTTTTCACATCTTTTTACACATTCAATCAACCTAAAAACTTATTTTTGGGACACATTGAGGACAATGTGTAATTTAAGTGTGGGGGGATGCTAAAACCTTGAATTTTGCAAGTCCTAATTACAAGCCTTACACAAAACTCTATTGGAACCGCTAAACACCCCAATTTTTTTCAAAAATTTTTCATTTTTTTTACTTGTATAGGTTTAATTTGGGAATTTCAAGTTCTAAAAAAAGGTTATATTTTTACAAATTTACAACCGATAGCGTCGTGATATAAAGAACCAACATAAGAAAATTATGAAACGGCATGACAAATCTAGTTAAAATTTGATTATATATACTTGATCACATAAAAACCCATTCCCACAAAAAGTGAGTTTTGAGCCTTTATTGAGCATACAAATACACATATTTAAACTAAATGCTCATTTTTTGTTTCTTGTGTGAATAGCCGCTTGGTTCTTACGACTCTAGAACTTGCCACGACGATGCATTCCCGGTCCTTACCAACTTAAACCCGAGTAAGTAAATGATGGAGGCATTAGGACTAACCCTTTTTATTTCTACACCATTATTTTTTTTACCACCTACCCAAAATCCCCCTAGTTAACCCCTTTGAGCCTAAACCTTTTCATTTCTTAACCCAAAACAAACACACTTTTACCCACCAAAATCCTTTTTCATTTTAAACCATTTATTTTAGTAACAAAGCTCGGTTTTTCATATGACCTTCCTTATAAAAAAAATGATGATGAAGCCAAAAGAAATAAACAAACAAGTTTATCAAAAAGAACTTTGTTTTAAGAATTGCTTCATCAAAATAAAAAGCATGTTATGCCCTAATAAGTAATTTATCTTATGTAATGTTTTAAATAAATCATGACGAATAGGATTGTAAATAAATAAAAATAAAACATAATAAAGAATCTTGGAAATCCCGCCACTCTATGACAAGCCCAAAACCTTCTCTTCTACCCATTCCATTTGGGAGTATAAAGCCACATTATAAAGAGTTTTGTTTGAGGACAAGCAAAGATTCAAGTGTGGGGGTATTTGATGTGCGCAAAATGCAACATATAAATTACATCAAATGTGGCATAAAACTAACCATTTTTTTAGTACTAATGTTGGAAAAAGTGTGTTTTTTTCTTCCTTTTGTATTTTCAGGATTAAATGAGCTCAAATGAACAAAAGAAGAAAAAGACAGCTAAATCTAACATATATACAAGAAAAGGAATAAACGTGGCATGCCCGACCCTTCGACAGCATCTTCCCAAGCAAAAACAAGAGAACAAAAGGCTGAACACGCCCCGTGCTTAATGAGCACGGGGGCGTGCCCAAGTGTCTGCAGAAAAGACAAAGTTGTGGAAGCTTCTATCACCCACCACGGGGGCATGTCCAGCGGACACGGGGCCGTGGTCAACTCTAAGATTCGCAGAATCTAGGAAAATTTTGATAGTACAGATACGCTTCTGCAGACGGGGTCGTGCCCAGCGGACAAGGGGGCGTGGTCAACTAATGCAGACAAACTGCATTTAATGAAGAAAGAGAAGATGGGTGGACACGGGGCCGTGCCCAATGGACACGGGGCCGTGTCCGGGCTTCTGTGCAGGCTATAAATTGGGGTGCTTGGCTCATTTGCAAATGATCCCTTGGCAAACCACCTCTCTCACACTTCACCCACCCACCACCACCATCACAACCCACATCCACCACCATCATCCATCATAGAATGTGTGAGTAGTCTCGGGATCCAAGATTGATCGTAAGAGTTCTTGACAATCAAAGGCCATGTTTGCCTAAGTCTCTTACATCACTTGGTGAAGACAAGTGTCTAGTGTAATACTTTTTATTTTTAATCTTTTCGCACTTTTTATTTGGTTATGTATTAATGACTTTAATAACTAGTTTCTTATGTTGAAGGTGAATCTTCCTTATCATTTGTCCGTGGTGTCTTGGCGTTATTTTACTGTCTATATAAAATAAAATATTTTCACCATTCATATCTCCACGGTCTATATGGAGATATGTTGGCTACCGGGTCGGGGGTTAAGGGAATCGTTATCCTCTTCCTCGTATTGATGATTTGTTTGACCAACTACAAGGCGCGTCCTGTTTTTCTAAAATCAACCTTCGATCTGGTTATCATCAACTCCGTGTTCTCGAAGAAGATTTTCCCAAAACCGCATTTTGCACTCGATATGGGCACTACGAGCTCATGGTCATGCCTTTTTGTCCTGACCAACGCACCCGCCGTGTTCATGGATCTTATGAATCGTGTTTGTAAACCTTATTTGGACCGTTTTGTGATAGTCTTTATTGATGATATACTTATGTATTCTAAAACTAGAGCTGATCATGAACGCCATCTACGTCTTATGTTAGAACTATTACGTGGTGAACGCTTATACGCAAAGTTTTCTAAGTGTGAGTTTTGGATCAATGAAGTACAGTTTCTCGGGCACGTGGTTAGTAAACAAGGAATTCATTTTGACCCTTCTAAAATCGAAGCTGTAAAGAACTGGAGTACGCTTAAATCTGCATCTAAAATTCGTTCCTTCTTGGGATTGGTGGGTTATTACCGTCGATTCATCTCGGACTTTTCAAAGATCGCCGTCCCTCTCACTTCGTTGACCTAGAAAGGGAAACCTTTTGCTTGGGGTCTCGAGCAAGAGGAATCTTTCCAGACTCTTAAGAATCTTCTCTGTAACGCTCATGTCCTCGCTCTCCCTGATGGGAATGATGATTTTGTGGTATACTGTGATGCCTCGAACTGTGGCTTGGGTTGTGTGCTCATGCAGCGGGACAAAGTCATCGCTTATGCCTCTCGTCAACTCAAAATACATGAGAAAAACTACACTACCCACGACCTTGAGCTTGGCGCAGTTGTTTTTGCGTTAAAGATCTGGAGACACTACCTATATGGTATTAAGTGTGTGGTTTTCACTGACCATAAGAGCCTGCAGCACATCTTTAATCAAAAGGAATTGAATATGTGTCAGCGACGATGGGTGGAATTGCTTAACGACTATGGCTGCGAGATTCGCTATCATCCTGGTAAGGTGAATGTCGTGGCCGACGCTCTTAGTTGTAAGACACATGTTAGTAGCATCATCTGTTCTCATATCACTAGTAATCTTCATGCTTGCATCCGTGAAGCTCAATACTCATCAGCAAATGAAGGAAGTCTAGAAGTGGAATTCTGAGGCGCTACAATTGATCAACTTGAAACAAAGTCCGATGGACTACAATACTACATCAATCGCATCTGGGTGCCAGATCGCGATAACCTTCGTGAGCTCATTATGAATGAGGCTCACAAATCTCGATACTCTATTCATCCTGGTGCTGATAAGATGTACCATGACTTGCGTATGACTTATTGGTGGCCTGGCATGAAGAAAGATATCGCTGCCTACGTTTCTAAGTGTCTTACGTGTTCAAAGGTAAAAGCCGAACATCAACTTATTTCAGATCTTCTAGAATAACCCGAAATCCTTTTTTGGAAATGGGATAGTATCGCTATGGACTTTGTAACTAAACTACCTCGTACACCTGCTGGTCATGACAGTATATTGGTGATCATTGACCGTTTAACCAAATCAGCCCACTTTCTTCCGATTCGTGAAGATTTCAAAGTGGAGAAACTCACTCGAATCTACACCGATGAAATCATATGTCGTCATGGTATACCCATTGACATTATCTCCGACCGCGATGGTCGATTCACTTCACGTCTTTGGCAAACTTTCCAGTCCGCTATGGGTTCTGTTTTGAATCTTAGTACAACCTTTCATCCTCAAACGGATGGACAGACTGAACGCACTATACAAACCCTAGAGGATATGCTTCGTTCTTGTGTCATCGACTTTGGTGGTAATTGTGATGTACATTTACCGTTGATCGAGTTCTCGTACACCAACAACTATCATTCCAGTATTCAGTTGGCTCCTTTCGAATCTTTATATGGTCGCAAGTGCCGATCTCCTCTCAGTTGGCATGAGATTGGTGACAAGCAACTTACTGGCCCGGAGATCATTCAAGAAACGATGGATAAGATTCTTCAGATCCGCGATAACTTGATCAACGCTAGGAGGAGACAAAAGAGCTATGCTGATAAAAGGCGTAAGCCTCTGGAATTTGATGTTAGAGATCGAGTACTGCTCAAAGTATCTCCCTGGAAGGGAGTGGTTCGTTTTGGTAAGAAGGGAAAGTTCGCCCCTCGCTATGTGGGTCCTTTCACGATACTCGAA
This sequence comes from Helianthus tuberosus, assembly GCA_030545235.1. Taxonomy (NCBI): domain Eukaryota; kingdom Viridiplantae; phylum Streptophyta; class Magnoliopsida; order Asterales; family Asteraceae; genus Helianthus; species Helianthus tuberosus. The sequence goes on along the minus strand of CM060403.1, from coordinate 116,514,881 downwards.
AGGATTGGTAAGGTGGCGTACCGCAACGCTTGAAATATGGAAACTTTTGTGATTATACAATCTTATCATGTGATGATATTACACAATAATATGCAACGCAACGCTTAATCCAGCTCGCTAAATCGAATCGAAAGTTGAAAACTAACCTGCGCGAATCGGCTGTCCGAATGGACATCCGATCAGATGGCAATCCATCTGGATGACCATCCGATCGGATGGCCATCCGTTCGGACTTCCATCCGACCGGATGGCCATCCGTTCGGACTTCCATCCGACCCTGCGCATTGCACCGCCTTATCCTCTGTCACATATAAATACCCCTGTCACATCACTTGATGTGACATCCTCATCCGACCAGCACACACTCTCTCGTTCTAAAGCACTTTTCTTTAATTTTCAGGCAAATCTTGTAAGTTCTCTTCATGATTCTTGTACAACTTTTGTCTTTACACACTTTCTCATCTTTTTCACCATCAAAACACTGATTTCCACCAAATCACCAAGATTTGGACACCTTGAAGATGACGTCATCATGGTTGTTGTACGAACGGCTGGGTGATGTAATTCCACCAAGGTTTAGCCCAGATCTATGGGATTTCTACACGTTTTACTGCGAATCTAAACACGATCTAAACATTTTCGGTTGAATTACATGTTTTCTTAACGTATCTAGTCAAACAAGGTGAAACCTGGAACTAAAACAGGCCTAGGACTCGTCCTTAGCCTGGAGTCGGCTCGATAACGGATTTCCACCGAAGAGATGACCAAATTACGGATCAAACATCAAACCAGTCAAGAACAGTCATCCGATCGAACGGGGAGATTCCCATCCGATCAGACGAGCTGAAACTTCATAGGTTTCCGTTGTCTTGATACGTTAACATGTCATCTCCGTGAAACTCGAAACTTAGAAATTTTATGAAGGTTTCAACGGAGCAGAATCACCACGGCCGAATGACCATCCGATCGGATGATCCTCCGATCGAACGATCATCCGATCGAACGACCTGTTCCCTGTAGCCTTTAATACTTAAACTATTTTTGAATCAGAACTTGAAACTATAAAACTTTCACTCGAACAGTCGTCTGACAGAACGGTCATTCGTCCGGATGACCCGTCGTTCGAATGACTTGATCTTATACTACAACTAAAACTTCAAAAGTTGGAAACAAATTGCTAAACACATCTACTAACCGAATGACCATTCGATCGAATGGTCATCCGACCGGATGACCATCCGTCCGGATGGCCATCCGATCAGGAAACCTGCCCGACACTTTGCACGATTCAATCTTCTGTCCAACGCTCATACTGTTAAGCTATAATCAGGGTAACTCCAGCGCTCCCTTCAATCCAATAGTCGGTGTCGATACTTAGCACCCACTTTGAGTATACTCGATCCCTTTTTGTTTTAAATACTTTTGGGATGCAACATGTATTCTATATAAACTTGACACTTGACAATTGAAACTATTTGAAACTTACTCTATACGTTTAATCCTTGTGTGTAGTTCCACCTTATCAATGGTAGCGCTATAGGGGTAATGCACCTCCCCGTTAGTCTTTGGGGTATTGTTAGGAGAAGACATTTCTTTGCTTTTCTTGAGTCTTGGGAAAGCGGTTAACGCATTGGAAACTTGGGCTATCACTTGGACTGCGTTTAATAGCATGGTGAAACTCTTTATGTGTTAACATGCTGGATATGAGTCTTTTAAGCTACTATGCTACTACATATTCAAACTTGTATACTCGCCAACATTTTTGTTGATATATTTTAATACATGTTACAGGTTGATAATAGCTGAGGAAACAAGAAACTTGCTAGGATGCTGCTTAGAAACACATCGTAGTTAATTTGGAAACTTTGAACAATATTTGTAATGTTTTGTAATTGATCTTTTTGCTCATGTTTAGACAATGTTTGAAATTGATTAATCTGAACGTTTAGTGTCGCGCCCCGATGTTTACACCATCGGTTGGGGTATGACCAGTGTTGTAAAAGTCGCTAGGCGGTCTCTAGTCGGCCGACTGGGGAGTTGGGAGTAATCGGAGTATTCGGAGAGTACTCGGGGAGTACGCGGACATGGTAACTATAAAGAAAATTAATTGTTATATATTATACATATGTTAAAAAAAGAATAATTCATGTCAACTGAGTATAATTTAAAATGAAACATGTTTAAAGTTCAAATATTCTGAATACAAGTCCGAGTACAAGGCCGAGTAGGCCGATTTTGACCGATTTTGACTAACTAAAAGTCAACAAACCACGTTGACCGACTCTTTCTGACTACGTCCGACTAGGCGCCGACTAGGCCGACTAGGCGCCGAGTTTGACCGAGTTTGACCTAGGCCGACTAATTGAGTCTGCCTAGGAGGAAGTCGCCTCGGAGGGTTTCCGAGGACCGAGTACTCGGCCTTGGAATCCGACTTTTACAACACTGGGTATGACATTGTAAGTGTCAATGCTACAAGTTTAGGGATAATCGTATACAAAATACAAAAACAAAGAAAAAAGACAAAAAAAATAAAAAAGTCAAATACACTCGTCACGAAAGTTGCTAAATGTAATATAGTAAATAATAAGTTTTAGTTTTGTATTTTAAAACGTTACAAGAGAAAATAAAATATGTTCAAAATTAATTATAATAATAAAGTAATATTTAATACCGACATCATTGAATTTGTTAATATAAAATAGTATTATATATTAAACTTTAGTCTTGAATTAAGAAAGGATAAAAACTAAAAGAGGGATTATTGCCAAAATAAAAAACCCACAAAAAGTTGTGGTAAAAATAAAAACATTAAAAGTTCCTTGTAGCTAAGATGACGTTATTTAATATATACTAGGATTTTCCCATCGCGCGTTGCGGTGGGGAATCCACTTACGAATTAAACGAAAAAACCAGTATGAAGCTGTAAAATAAAAATGTAAAACAACAAAAAAACGAAAAAAATGTAGCAAATAGAAGAAAATATGGTGACATGGTGTTACGGCCCGAAATGGTGGGATATTACCAACCTGTAACCACCACCACTCACAGTCGTGTTTAGCAACATATTTGTTTTTTTTTAAATAATAATAAATTTTTTCGTTGGATACCGGGTCTGTCCGTTAAGAAAAAAACTATATCGCTTATTTAGTTTTTGTAAAAGAAAATAATTAACAAAAGCTATATAAGGATAATAAACTATTGGATTAAAGATATATATTATTTATAAGAGTAAATTGCCATTTTAGTCCCTGAGTTTTGTCCAAATTTGCCATTTTAGTCCAAATAGTTTTTTTTTCGCCTCTGGGTCCCTGACTTTTCCACTTTGTTGCCATTTTGATCACATTACCTAACTCCGTCCAAAAACCCCATTTTTAACCAGGGGTATTTTAGGGATTTTCAATTTAAATCTTTCAAATTGCCATTTTGATCCGTTGTTTTTTTATTTTGAAAAAATAAAGAGTAATATATAAAAAAACCTTTAATTTCTAAAAACAAAATATTCAATAATATATATTAAAAAACCCCTTTAATCTTATTCTTATAATAATTATTATATTATTCTTATAATCTATACTTTATTATTATACACAATTATATATAGAGAGATTATATACACACATATACTTTTCCTCTCTCTTTCTTGACCATCACCATCACCTCCTTCTCTGTTCTTGAACCATATATCGAGGGATTTGATTGAATAACATGAGATTATGAATTGGGGGTTTAATCAAAATAGAGAACTCAACCAAAACCCACACCACCCATCACCAAAATCACCCACAAGTCTGCAACTGTCTCCCCAAATCTTCCCTAATAAACCCTAAAAATCAAAATTAATGGTGAACAACCACTACAAAAAAATGCCATCTAGTGGCATGCAAAAAGTGCCACAGAAAAACAAGAAAGTGCCACTGAAGAATCTTGTAAGAATGGGTGGCACACAAAAAAAGTGGCACAAGAAGCGCTGACGCTAAAGCCTTTTAGTGGCACTTTTTCAATGTGTCGCATAAAGTTTTTAGGCTTTTAGTGGCACTTTTTTATCTGCCAGTACAAACTTTTGAGCTTTTAGTGGCACTTATTTTTTGCCACAAAAATCACATCAAATTAAATGCCATTGACATTTATCATATTAATTTCAATTAATTACAATTATCATTTATTTAGATTAAAAAATAAAAAAAAATTGTAAAATGTAGAAATCATAAAATAATCACTTCAATTAAAAGTTTAATCAATCTTACAAAGATTCCAAATGGCTAATAAGTGTCGGTCTAAGTCTAATGATCAAACATATAACCCAAATAAACTAACAAGTGTATGAATAAAAACTCAAAACTTCATTGTGTTCATGAATCTCTTTCACAATCTTCATGTGAGTTAAATAATCATCGTGACCGAGGTTGTATCCACAGGCGCTCCGACATCAAAACTGTGATCAACCCACAGACTAGAGACTAATATCTTCCCATCTTGTCTGGCAGCAACACATAGGGGATCATCCTACAAAAACAAAACACAGATATATATTATAACTAAAGTATCAGTTCTTTAAAACTCAAATCACATTGCCATCATTTACAAACAACATAGTTTAATGCGCCTGGTTTACCTTCTTTGAAGAGCTTGAACTTTCGAAGTTTTAACAACAATCAAAGATTCGATCCCACTGTCAGGAGAGTAATTGCACACTTTTACCAATCCAGGATCAATAACATACTTGACTTCTGGTATTGTTACTGTTGTTTCAGCAATGTTTGTTGACGTATAACCTACCAATAACTAACACCCAAAAATCAACTCCATGATCAGACGACCAAGTACAAATATGTTTGATCGTACAAAACATCGCAAGTGTTTACCTTTCTGAACCCATCTGGAGCAGGTGTGAAAACTTTCATTTGCTTCTCCGATGGAAGAGAAGAGCACAATGGATAAATTAAGAGTTTATGATTAGCTTCAGGTAATTTCTTGAGATTTTCATGCACAAGACCCTCAATGGATTCAATCTCTTCTTGACCAGATAAAAAAACAAGTATATCACCAGGCCCTTCCTCCATATGTATCTAAAAATACGGAAAAATGGTCAAGATTCAAGAACTAGAATTTGTGAGCTATTCAAGATTGGCTCACAAAAAGCTCAAACCAAGCCGAGCTTGCGCTTGAGCCTAAATTGAAAAAAAAAACGAAAGAAGTCGAGTAAAAACCTGAAATATGGTAACTAAAGCTGCATCCAAACAGTCCGTCTCAGGTTGCGCGGTATCACTACAAGAAAAAGATCCTATAGATTAAAATAATATTAGGGGAAAAAATAAAAAAAACTTCCAGGTCAACGGGTCGTATTCGGTTAAATCCAGCAGGTTAACGAAAAGAATTTGTACCTTAGTATGTGTGTAAAGCTCCAAAGTCTCAGAGATTCAAGACGGGATCAATGGCTTCGTTCCAGGAGGAACACCAGTTCCACCTGTCAATCGTCACAAACTAGATTAATAAAAATTATTCAGAAATATTAAAAATGTAATATCTATCATACCACAAGTTTCGCAAGGCAACTCGGTCTGGAAGACTATATCTTTTGTACATCCCTGAACAACCTCCATAAACGAAAGTTCAAGGGCGACCTGTGCATTCTGGAAGAATACAGCAAGACATCAGATGACAAATCAAATGCATAAATGACACTGAAAAATAAATACTAAAAAAATCGAGAGCTTAGCATCCTTGCCAGTAAATTGCCTAGCAAATGGCCCAAAACCGAAAATCTGATCAAGCCAACATACGCAAAAGACGAGTTATAATCAAAGAATAAGAGTATAGTTGAAGACAACGTTAGATAAAAATATCGAGTTTTAGCATAATAGCACATTTGGTTGTACAGTGTTGGTATTTTCTTTTGTAGAGCAGGTTAAACTTTATGCCCTTTTGCTCATAACGCATTTGGGTTAAAAAAGAACGACTAAATGATGTCTGTTGCATACATTAATTAAACGTACACATAGTTATTAATGGCGAATCGCAACAAATAGCGATAAGGTAATATGCTATATAGCGAGTAGCGATAAATAGCGGGCGCTATTTTATAAATAGCTATACACTAAAAAATAATAATTTTAAGTGTATATTACATCAAAATACCCTGGTGTATATGCCATTTTACATGTATATTTAACAAAAACCTAAAATCCAGCTATTTTATAGCTATATTTAATCGCAATTTATATTTAAAAAAAAGACAGAAATCCCGCTATTTATGGCTAGACCTTCGACCTATACATTATGCTATTCGCTATAGCGACCTTATCAACAGAGGGTGCTTTCAGTGTGGAGCTGAAGGCCACTTCAAGAGAGACTGTCCCCAACTGAACCAGAATCAGAACAACAACAATAACAACAATCAGGGGAATGGAAACAACGGGGGTAACAACGGCAATGGTGCCAGGGGTCGTGTGTTTGTGATTGGACAAGGTGATGCAAGGAACGATCCCAACGTCGTGACGGGTAAGTTTCTACTGGACGACTTTTACGTTACTGTTTTATTTGATTCGGGTGCCGATACTAGCTACGTGTCCTTAAAAGTTAGTCAAATGCTTAAGCGTACCCCAACACTTTTGAACACCAAGCACACTGTAGAGCTAGCTAATGGTAAGAGTTTAGAGGCCACACACGTAGTCAAGGGTTGTAATCTTGTTCTTGCTAATCAGACCTTCTCTATCGACCTCATTCCTACCGTTTTGGGTAGTTTCGACGTTGTCATTGGGATGGATTGGTTATCCCAACAGCAAGCAGAGATCCTATGCAAGGAGAAGATTGTTCATATTCCCCGTTCTGATAAGGAACCTCTCGAAATTCAAGGCGACAAGTGTGGTTCTGTTGTGAGCATCATCTCTTTCCTTAAGGCCCAGAAGTGTTTGAGAAAGGGCCACACTGCTATTTTGGCTCTTGTTACTGACACCTCGAAGAAAGAAAAGAAGATAGAAGATTTTCCGATCGTACGTGACTTTCCTGAGGTATTCCCTGAGGAATTACCTGGCCTTCCTCCTCATCGTCAAGTCGAGTTTCAAATCGAGCTGGCTCCTGGAGCAGCGCCCATAGCTCGAGCACCCTATCGTCTAGCTCCATCTGAACTAGAAGAGTTGTCTACGCAACTACAAGAGCTTTTGAATAAGGGTTTTATTCGTCCTAGCTCTTCGCCATGGGGAGCTCCAGTGCTATTCGTGAAGAAGAAAGATGGTACCTTCAGAATGTGTATTGACTACCGCGAGCTCAACAAAGTGACAGTGAAGAATCGCTATCCTCTTCCACGCATTGATGACCTATTCGACCAGTTGCAAGGGTCGAGTTTTTACTCGAAGATTGATCTAAGATCGGGATATCACCAGCTGAGAGTCCGAGAAGAGGACGTCTCCAAAACAACCTTTAGAACTCGTTATGGACACTACGAGTTTTTGGTCATGCCTTTTGGGCTGACAAACGCACCTGCTGTCTTCATGGATCTTATGAATAGAGTGTGCAAACCTTACCTGGATAAATTCGTTATAGTTTTCATCGACGACATCCTGATCTATTCTAAGAGTCAGGAGGAACACGAGCAGCATCTACGACTGATTTTGGAACTCCTTCGAACAGAACAGCTTTATGCTAAGTTTTCGAAATGTGACTTCTGGCTTTGCGAAGTCTATTTCCTAGGCCATGTGGTAAACAAGGATGGGATTCACGTTGATCCACCCAAGGTAGACTCGATTAAGAACTGGCCTGCACCCCGTACACTAACAGAAATTCGCCAATTATTGGGTTTGGCGGGCTACTACAGAAGGTTTATCAAGGATTTCTCCAAGATTGCGCAACCTCTCACCTCACTAACTCAGAAAGGTGTCACCTATCGTTGGGGTGATGCACAGGAAACTGCGTTTCAACACTTAAAGGATAGACTGTGTAGCGCACCTATCCTCTCCTTGTCTGAAGGCACGGATGATTTTGTGGTTTATTGCGACGTGTCCATCCAAGGACTTGGTTGCGTGTTGATGCAACGTGATAAGGTCATTGCTTACGTATCACGTCAACTTAAGGTTCACGAAAGAAACTACACTACGCATGATTTGGAGCTGGGAGCTGTTGTTTTCGCACTTAAGATATGGAGACATTACATGTACGGTACCAAGTGCACCATTTATACCGATCACAGGAGTCTCGAGCATATCTTCAAGCAAAAGGAGTTAAACATGCGACAACGACGATGGGTTGAGCTTTTGAATGATTATGAATGCGCGATCAAGTACCATCCGGGCAAAGCCAATGTTGTGGCTGACGCCCTCAGCCGAAAGGATACTACACCTAAGCGTGCGCGAGCGTTACAACTTACCATCCAATCTAGTCTCCCTACTCAGATACGGGATGCTCAGCTAGAAGCTTTGAAAGCAGAGAACATCAGGGCGGAGTCCCTGCGAGGATCAAGGAAACGGTTAGAACAAAAGGAAGACGGCGCATACTACGTAACCGGGCGCATCTGGGTTCCATTGTATGGAAACTTACGCGAGCTTGTAATGGATGAAGCGCACAAGTCTCGTTACTCAGTACATCCTGGTTCGGATAAGATGTACCACGACTTGAAAACTATGTATTGGTGGCCTAGCATGAAAGCCCACATTGCAACTTACGTCAGTAAATGTTTGACTTGTGCGAGAGTCAAGACCGAATATCAGAAACCATCGGTACTACTCCAACAACCAGAGATACCACAATGGAAATGGGAGAAATTTCCATGGATTTCGTTACTGGCCTACCTAGATCATAACGTGGAAATGACATTATTTGGGTGATAGTGGATCGATTAACTAAGTCTGCACACTTCTTGGCTATCAAAGAAACTGACAAGTTCTCTACTTTAGCAGACGTTTACTTGAAGGAAGTGGTTTCGAGGCACGAGGTGCCAACCTCCATTATCTCTGATCGTGATGCGCGTTTTACTTCTGAATTGTGGCAAGCAATGCACAAGTCTTTTGGCTCTCGATTAGATATGAGCACAGCATATCACCCGCAAACGGATGGGCAGTCTGAACGCACCATCCAGACCCTTGAAGACATGCTTAGGGCATGTGTAATCGATTTTGGTAACGGCTGGGAAAAGCATCTCCCGTTAGTGGAGTTCTCGTATAACAACAGTTACCACACCAGTATTCAGGCCGCTCCGTTTGAGGCATTGTACGGACGTAAATGCCGATCACCTCTTTGCTGGGCAGAAATTGGCGACAGCCAGATCACTGGCCCAGAACTTGTAGTAGACACAACAGAAAAGATTGCCTAGATACGGCAACGAATGGCGGCAGCTCGTGATCGTCAGAAAAGCTACGCTAATAAGCGCAGGAAACCACTCGAGTTCCAAGTTGGGGATCTAGTGCTACTCAAAGTCTCACCTTGGAAAGGTGTTGTTCGTTTTGGCAAACGAGGAAAACTTAACCCGCGATACGTTGGACCTTTCGAAATCATAGAGAAAATAGGCAAAGTGGCCTACAAACTGAACCTACCAGCAGAACTCAGTGGAGTTCACAACGTTTTCCATGTGTCGAATCTGAAGAAGTGTCTGTCAGATGAGACCCTCATAGTTCCTTTGAAGGAGCTCACTATCGACGATCAGCTGTGATTTGTCGAGGAACCAGTAGAGATTACTGACCGAGATGTTAAGATTCTCAAGCGCACCAGAATACCTCTCGTTCGAGTTCGTTGGAACTCCCGTCGTGGCCCAGAGTTCACCTGGGAACGCGAATACCAAATGAAACAAAAGTATCCCCAATTGTTCGCAAACAGTACAACCACTACTGAGGTTGAAGCTACTGCGGAATTTCGGGACGAAATTCCAAACCAACGGGGGAAGGATGTGACACCCCAGGAAAACCATGCAACTTAACTAGCTTCCTCAGTGAGTACGTACCAAATTTCGGGACGAAATTTCTTTCAACTTGGGGATAATGTGACAACTCGTATTTCAGAACCTATCTTTGTACCTAGTGTAACATGTTTTGAATGCTACGTGATTATGTGATGCATTGATTTAATGGAATGTTATATGTTATGTTTGTATTATGTGATTATGTGTAACGAATGTATGTATATAATATGATAGCATTAAACGAGCCCAAACGCACAACACTTGGCCGATCGTACAAGCCCTTTCGGGCCACACTCTTTGCATCCGAACCAACGGCAACCCATGATGGGTTCGGCCTACTCCTTTACACACATAACCCATGAGGTGGGTGTATACTCCTCATTTGTTGCAAATCTCATAACACACACAAACCCTACGACTTCTTTATCTCCCCTCGAAGCCGACGGCAAACACCCCATCCCTTGAAGCTTTCTTGTTCGGATCAACCTTTGTTTATCCTCTAATCCGGTTAGTGTTTTATTGTTGTTAATGTTATGCATGATGAGATGATGATTGATTGTTTGATGTCTTCGTATGATTAATCTAAATCCGTTTAAATATTATGAGATTAGTATTGGCTTGGAATTAGGGATTTTGTGTGTTGATGTTCAAACAAATTCGATTTGCATGATTATGATCTAGAACCGATTGAATGATAACCGGCTGTGATATGTCCCTGTTCGAATGAATTGTGGGGGGGATTGTTATGTTAGTATGCATGTTAGTGATCAAGAATATGAATCATGTTAACATGTTTAAGTGTTATGATTATTGTTAATGTTTTGATTATGTTTAGGGTTCATAAGAATTGATGTTAAAACCCTTGTTTGATCGATTAATTGTATGAATGGAAACTGTTAGTGTTGTTGATTGATAACTTCATAAATGGAAACCATATAACTGATTGCCATGATTTCGGATATTATATAACCAATCGCACAAGTTTGTCGGTCGCACAAGATCAGGTCACACAAGACCTGATCTGATCGCACAAGCTCCCAATCGCACAAGATAGGATACAACTGTTAAAGCACTATGTACAACATATATCTTGCATGATCGCACAAGACCTGTGGATCGCACAAGACAGTGCCGATCGCACAAGGCTTGGGCCACACACGAACCACTTGGACCTTTATACAGTTGGGCCTCAAAGCCCAAACTCCGATCGCAAAAGATACCATTAGTCGCACAAGGTTAATTGGATCGCACAAGTTAAAATGTTTGCTTAATTGTTGGGTCGCACAAGTTTTGGACTGCATATGATTTACTGGGCCGGGTTTATGGCTGATCGCACAACCCATTGTGGATCGCACAAGTTGTGCTGATCGCACAATAGGTTGGGCCGGCTATTCATATTGGGCTTTGTCATTAACTTGTCTGATATTGCTTTACGTGTATGTCGTGTATACCATGTGTTCGTAACTTGCTATCTCTGTGTAAACATACGTGCACTACTTGAACCTAGACCCGACTTGTATGGTAACCATGTTAGGACGTGGTTGACCCCTAGCAGCTCGATTGACCTTTACTTATCTGCCGAGCTAACCTAAGGTGAGTTCACACTTTCTACAAAGCATGGTAATTCCCGGTGGGTTGGGTATGGGTTAAGGAATATGGATTCCTCGTCTTCCTTGGGTAGGACAGTACGGGTTAAGGAATGTAATTCCTCGTCCTCTTGGACAGTTTAAATTTCACTAGACCAAAACTCTATCACGAAGTCCCTCCTTTTTATATCGACTTAATCGCCGGGCCAATGGCGAGCGGGTCATTAGTTAGATAGCGCTATTTAGGTCTGACAAGCCTCACACCGTGCCGCAGAGGACGGGCGTGAACTAATGGATCTGGGCACGTCAATGATGATAGACATTGACGCTAAGGGCACATAAACATGACTAAAGTCAGTGGTCGATATGGTAACGAGTCTAGTAGTATAAACATGGGGTAGCCCCCACGGCCGGAGAACCAGAGAATTGAACACGGGGTAGCCCCCACGGCTGGATTGCCAGAGTAAACGGGATTTAAACAGAACACGTTTTCAACTATGGGGTAACCCCCACGACAAGGATGCCAGTTAAAGGAAATTGTTTTTGGAACAACTTAAAACAAACACCCAACTGTGAACTCGCTCAACTTTGTTGTTGACTCGTTACTACATGCTTTGCAGGTCACTAGGTTTTTAGCTGGAGCTTGCATGGGGAAGAGTCGTTGTGGGACATGGACAGCTGTGTGCCATGTTAAACATTGAAACGTTTAAACTTATGTTTTGGTTTTAAACATTATGCTTCCGCTTGCAACTTAAACTATGTTTGTTTGGACACCAATTGTATTGTGTTGGATTTTATAATTACTTACCTGCTTGTTCAATATGATTGGTGGCTTGATCCTGGTCAATCACGCCTCCAAGCGGTGATACTCCGCATGTGGATTTTGGGGGTGTGATAGTGTGGGGTTGTGAACGGTGGTGATGGTGAGTGGTGGTGAATGGTGGTGGCAGTGGTGGTGATTGTTGTGGTGGATGAGAGAGAGGGGGTGGGGGTTGTTTTGAGTTCTCTGCATATACATATGTTATAATAATTAAAGGGGTTTTTTTTAATATATATTATTGAATATTTTGTTTTTAGAAATTAAATGTCTTTTTATATATTACTCTTTATTTTTTCAAAATAAAAAAAACAATGGATCAAAATGGCAATTTGAAATATTTAAATTCAAAATCCCCAAAATACCTCTGGTTAAAAATATGGTTTTTGGACGGAGTTAGTCAATGTGATCAAAATGGCAACAAAGTGGAAAAGTCAGGGACCCAGAGGCGAAAAAAAACTATTTGGATTAAAATGACAAATTTAGACAAAACTCAGGGACTAAAATGACAATTTACTCTATTTATAATGTAAGTGGTTAAACTGAAATTTTCGTTTTAAAAGTAAAAAAAAATATTGTAGCCGATCAATATAAATAATAGTGCAAAAAAAATTTATTAGGATGTAACTTAATATATATAATAATTTCTACCCCTTAGTGTTAAATAATAGTGACAAATATAAAAGTTTTGTGGTAAATATATAAAAATAAAAAAAAGGTTCATGTAGCTATCATGATTATATTTAATATATAATAATAATATATGAATATCACACTAGAGGGTAGGGATAGTGTACATTAATTCAGAAGTGTGAGAAGTGTGGGAAGTGTATTATTACACTATATATAACACTATATAATACCATATAAACACCGTATAACACTATGTAACACCATATAACACTATGTAACCCTATATAACAATATATAACACTATACATCTATCATAGACATGCTATCAGACAAAATGTAAATAAATACTGTGTTTATATAGTGTTATATATAATGTTATAATACACTTCTCATACTTCTAACTTCTCACACTTCTGAATTAATGTACATGATCCTCTACCTCACACTAGATACAACATGTAAATAAATAAAATTGAGTTTATATAAATTATTATATATTCTAAATACAAGACAGTAGAAAAAAAAGACAAAAGTACAATAACTTTTTTTCATGCATGGTCAATTTTTTCACATATCTCGAGATTTTCAATGTTCATGTACTCCACCTCCACCTTCTCCAACCACAAAAACAATCTTTCTCAACCAAATAAAAACACAGAGCAAATGTGAACCTTTTGTTTTAAAATTTTCTTATCTCTCTCTAGAAACGTATATTATATCATCATGGAAATATTTACCTATGAGAATAGATAATATTAGTTCTTTAAAATTTGAGTCCCTTTGAAATATCAAACTTAGTATGGGTTGTAGGTTTAGGGTGTGGAAAGCGGTTATAATCCTATATGTTCTTTGCAATGTTTTACATTGTATAAGTAGGGTTGGATTAGAAGCCAGGGTTGGACCCATAGCTTAATGAAATTAGGCTACCGTCTATGTCTCTCATAAGACTTGGGCCCTTCAAATTCTAACAAAACTTTTTCCAGTAATATATCAATAAGTTTGTGTTTATCTCCTATTCTAAATTCAAATTCCTGGTGGTGGGGGCGGGGGAGAGGATTTGGGTATGTAACAGTGTCAAAGTGCATAAACAAACTAGCAATATATTGCACGTTTCATATTTTTTACATCATTAAAAAGGAGGATATTGGTGGTTTATACATGGTCAACCATTATGAGATGCAGTTTTTATTTTAATGACAATAAAAATTTATGAATACGTGAATAGAATTATTTGTAGGTTCATATCCTACATTCTTCGATTATGAACAACAATGTCCAAATTAAATATCAATAAAAGAAACAAGTTAATAAAAAAATATTAGACAAAAGCCTCACAGTAAGTAATAAAGTTGAGCTATGGATCAACCGTGAAGGTGTTAAAAAAATGCTCAAGTCATCTCCGATCTCTCAATTCCACAACAAGCCAACAAATCCTTGGGATTTCAAATACAAGAGTTTAAAGATAAGTGACATATGTTTAAATTAAGCACCAATGAGGTGATGGTCCATAGACAAAGATAAAGCTTTTAAACGCTTGGGTTTGAGAGGGGGGAAACTCTTGGTATAGTCCCATAGACGACAGGGATTAAAAGAAATTAGTCATTATTCTGTAAACAAACCAAAGTTTTATAAGATAACTCAAGGTGTCAACGATGAAATGACTTGAAAATCTAAGTTGAAAATAATCACCAAATTAAGTTTTATAAGACCAAAAGTATTTTATAAAAGTGCAAGTATAAAAATGAGGAAAAGTGGAGCTTGTTTATAAAATTTATAAAAAAATATAATCTTTTGTAAAACTAAGTATAAAATTGTTTTAAAGAATAGGAGAATTAGCATGTAATAATCACAACTAGACGTTATTGACCATTGCTAGTCCCACCTTAGAATATTCCCTATGCCAATCTCACCTTTCACTTATTTTTCCTCCACCGGTCCTTAGTTTAAAAAATTTAACTCCAGAATTGGTCTGTAATAATCTCAACTAGACGTCATTGGCCATTGCCAGTCCCACTTTTGAATATTCCCCATGTCAGTCTCACCTTTCACTTATTTTTCCTCCACCGGTCCTTAGTTAAAAAAACTTAACGGAGTTAAGTTTTTTTTCTAAATACAAGTAGACGTTTTGAGGCTTTTGATCGAACGAGGATACTAGTCGAATGATGTAAAACTTACTTTAAAATTGTGCTCATTTTGTAGCAACACATTTTGATACAAGAGTTTATATATGAAGAAGTCTTTTAGCATGTTTTATTGCCTTCATTTTGTAGCAACACATTTTGATACAAGAGTTTACCATTCGGGTATTGACGAGGGAAGGCTTAATCGCCTGGGGCACAAAACGGATGATAGAACTGAAGCTTTTTCGGATGAAGATAATTATTTTCTTTCAAACTTATATTGTGGTCCATTAATTCTAAAAATAAAGAAAAGCCAAGTTAATTTCTCTATCAACATGAGTTACATTATCTTACAACATCTGTATAATAAGGAGAGATTATTCAATGATTATTCTTTAAACAATTCTATAAACACCTATCTTCCTCTAATTTTCTATATAAGTCATATACCCATAATTGTTATAGGTAGAGGAAAAAGCATATTAAAAATAACTGATATAGTCATATAGACATATGTAGATATAATGAAAACAAAAGAAAGGACAACTTTTACTAGGGTGAAAACTCATCCCAAAAGTCATGGTATCTTTTAGCTAGATCACATTTAACCCCATATTTTTTACCTCCCACCCCACCCCAAAAAACCTAAAAAAAAACCTAACCCCCTCCTCCCAAAAACCTAACCCCCCTCAACCCCAACCTAAATGCTAAAAACTAAACCCTCCAAAGACCTAAAAAAACCTAAACCCCCCACCTTTCAAAAACCTAAACCTAACGAATTCTTCTCCTATATATATATATGGTGAATGGTTATTTTGAGAACGCTAAATATTGCGAGAACCGTGAGAACGAATGAAAAAAAAAACACGAGAACTTAATAAAAAACAATTCAAATTCAATTTTTTTACACTTATCATTATTATTATTATTATTATTCGATAAAATATTAGAAAGTAAATTACATGTTTAAATTTACATGTATTCGTAAATAAAGAAAATTTACATATGTGTATTTTTTTTTGTATTTACACATGTGTAAAGAATTTAATATAGTGAAGTCAATATTAAAAATTTTGATTTTGATTGAGTTTTTCATTCGTTCTTACGTTTCTCGCAATATTAACATTCTCAATAATAGTGTTTGTAACAAGTTTTAATAAACAGAATAATTCATACAATCTAATTAAATTACAAGAATTGTTCTTTATGATACCCTCATGTGCTTAATCACATGACATGAGTTAACTCTGATTTTCTAACAGAGTTATTAGAAAGAACAAGAGTTATTAACAAACTACCGAAATAAAAGATAAAAAGTGAAAGTGTTTTTAAAAGAACTAGTCTATAGTTATAGTCTAAATAAAGAGTTAATTGCCCGTATAGTCCTTGTGGTTTGCCATTTTTTCATCTTTAGTCCCCATCTTTTCAAAATAGCATGTATAGTCCCTGTGATTTAACAAACTGTTACTCGGATAGTCCCTGTAATGGATGGCGTTAAATTATCCAGTTAAGTGGGTGTAAAATTACAAAAATACCCTTGGTCCATCTCTCACTTTACTCTCTCTCTCTCTACTCCCTCTCTCCTTTAAAAAGCCACCACCACTATCACCACTGCTATCACCACTTATACCATCCTTATACCTGACAAAAGAGCAACCTCTGCAACTTCAGCTAATTGCCCGACCCATATTGAAAAGGGCACCCCACCGGTGGATGAGGAGACTTTCACTGATCAAGATTCACAACCGGTTTCTGCAAACTTAAAAAGATTCGAGTTTGACCCGACCCGGATGGAAAATGAATCCCCACCGGAGTTTGATGCGGATTTTGTGGAGACCCATGATGAAGAAACTGATAATTTTGACAGTTTGGATGAGGTTTACAGCAAGATTACCCGGACAAAGTCGGATACTCTACCTGCGTCCGTGAAGTTCCGGTGAAGTTACCGGCGAAGATGAAGAAATCAGCGAGTTTGAAGTCTGCATTTGCACATTTTGAGGAGGATAAGATTGTGGAGGCTTGCCGGCCGGCCACCGTGAGAGAGCGAAAGGCGGCGGAGGATGATGACTTGGAAGTTGATGCTAAGGCTGATGATTTCATTAACAAGTTCAAGCATCAGTTGAAGTTGCAGAGGTTGGATTCTATTGTCAATTGAAGTTGCAGAGATGTGTCTGATGATAGAGAGAGAGTAAAGTGAGAGATGGACCAAGGGTATTTTTGTAATTTTACACCCACTTAACTGAATTACTTAACGCCCATCCATTACAAGGACTATCCGAGTAACAGTTTGTTAAACCACAGGGACTATACATGCTATTTTGAAAAGGTGGGGACTAAAGGTGAAAAAATGGCAAACCACAGGGACTGGACAAAAATTTGTAATTTAATCTTTATTATATATCCTTCCATACCCACACATGTATCATGCATGTGTTATGGATCATATAATTTACTAGGTATACATTTTCAAGTTGAGGGAATAGTGCCAGGCAGTTTGTCTGGCACTTCCCTATTGGACCAACTTATTTTTTATTTAATTTTATTTCCAGTTTAAATTACGCTTTCGTCGTTTGTTTAAAATTACGTTTTTGCCCCCAGCTCAAAATAAAATTATAATTTTGCCCCTAGCTCAAAATTACGCTTTTGCCCTCGGTTCAAAAACTCATTTTTAATTTTGTTCCCAGTTTAAAATTATAGTTTCGCCCTCATTTTAAAATTACGTTTTGCACCACTTCAAAATAAAATGTTGTTTTTTCCTCTAGCTCAAAATTACGATTCTACCCTCAGCTCAAAATTACGTTTTTTCCGACAGTTGAAAATAAAATTCAAGTTGAGGGAATAGTGGTTCCCTATTGGACCAACGCATTTTTAATTTAATTTTTTTCCAGTTTAAATTTACGGTTTTGGCCTTTATTTAAAATTATGTTTTTGCCCATAGTTTAAAATAAAATTATATTTTTGCCCTTGGATCAAAATTACGATTTCACCCTCAGTTTAAAAACTCATTTTTAATTTTATTCCCAGTTTAAAATTACGGTTTCACCCTCCGTTTAAAATTACATTTTTGCCCCCCGCTAAAAATAAAATTATGTTTTTCCCCTAGCTCAAAATTACGATTTTGCACTCAGCTCAAAATTACGTTTTTTTCCGACAGTTCAAAATAAAATTATGTTTTTCCCCGTAGCTCAAAATTATGATTTCACCCTCATTTTAAAATTATGATTTCGCACCCAGTTCAAAATATAATTACGATTTTGCCCGCTGTTCAAAATTATGATTTTGTTCCCATTTCAAAAATTACGATTTTGTTTCCACAGCTGCCTGGCACTTCCCCATTGGTCCAGCCAAATTACGATTTTGCCCCGTTTAAATTTACAGTTTTTCCATTGGTTCTGTTTTTCTCTCTCCATCCTAATTACGATTTTGCCCTCACTTTCAAATTTACAGGTTTGCCATTGTTTTTGTTTTTTACTTGTCAAATTATGATTTTGCCCCCAGTGTAAAATTACAGTCATGCTTTCGTTTTAGTTTTTTTTACAAATCTATGGTAGTGTTTTGTTTTAATTTTTGACTCGGCGTAATTTTTATTCGTGTCAGGCGGTTGCGTGGCACACGCTCATTTGTCCTGAAAAAATTACAATTTTGCCCTAGTTAAAAATTACAGTCTTTCATCGTTTTAGTTTTTTTTAGCAAAAGTATTGATAGTGTTTTGTTTTAATTGGTTTTCTCGATGTAATGTTTTTTGAGATCGTGTTATGAGTAATATATACAAGTAACCGAAACACAGACGTATATGAAAGAGAAATATTTGGCTTAGTGCCCCGCAATGCGGGCAGGGCAACACCTAGTTAGATACTAAAAGTGAATTCCTTCAATAACAGCTGAAAGTGTTGGAGTGGTTTATGAGTTTACCTTTTATTGCTGCACCCGAGATCGATCCGGACATTCCCCGTTTTAGTTTTTCTTTTCTCAATTTTGCTGCTATGGGCTTGGCCCAATTTTGTCATTTTATTTTCTTCGGATGCAATTTTACTTATACTAGTAATAAGACCCGCGCGCGTTGCGGCGTGGGTACTTCGCAAATAGCGAATGAATTAGTCCAAGCGTTACGTGATGTGTTAATCATATGAAAACGCACGTTTTGACATATCCGATTGAACTCAATGTATCCTATCGTTGCATTGAGATTCGATCAAAACATAACGTAAATCGAATTTATATTGTGCAATCATAAATTATTATACGTGACCCGACTAACTCGAATTTATATTGTAAGGCCAAAAACTCTCTAGGGGGCCAAAGTGGCATTTACAAAGTTCGTAAGAAGTTAAGTTAGTTAAAAATTGCATTTCCTAAACTTAAGGGCTAAGAAAGGGTAAAGATAAAATTTGATAAAGTTTTGGGGTAAGAAGGAAACTATAACAAAGTTGGGGCTGAAAAGGAAACTACGACAAAGTTAGGGTGTCAAAAGCAAACTATTTGTAAAATGGAGTAGTAGTTTAGGGACTAAATTTGCCATTTTATGAAACTTTGAAGCTACCAAAGTCAATGGGCAAAAATTGCAATATCGTAAAAGTATAGGGGAGGTACTCAAGCGTTATGTGATGTGTTAACCATAAGAAAAACACGTTTTGACGTATCCGATTGAACTCAATATATCATATAGTTGTATTGCGATTGGATTAAAGGTAAAGTAAATCGAATTTATATCGTACAATCATAACGTATTATACGCGACCCGACTAACTCGAATTTATATCGTCAAGCCAAAAATTCTCGAGGGGGTTAAAGTGGCATTTACAAAGTTCATAAAAAGTTAAGTGGTTAAAATTTCATTTCCTAAACTTAAGGGCTAGGAAAAGGTAAAGATAAAATTTGATAAAGTTTTGGGGCAAGAAGGAAACTATAACAAAGTTGGGGCTGAAAAAGAAACTACGACAAAGTTGAGGTGTCAAAAGCAAATTATTAATAAAATAGAGTAGTTGTTTATGGACTAAATTTACCATTTTATGAAACTTTGAAAGTAACAAAGTCAATGGGCTAAAATTGCAATACCGTAAAAGTACAGAGCAAAATAATACCTTTTTAATCGTATATTATTTTATTGTTTATAGTAAATGACATAAAGTATTAAATTGCAATACTAAATAAAGTATTATTTTGTATTTGATAGAATATTGTTCTCCATAAATAGAATAAATTGCAATACCACCGACTTTCTCTTTCAAGAGTAAGTAGAATGTTAAAAACCAATGAACAATCATAATAAAAATCTACTTTTCTCAAATTTTACTTTCACCCCTTAAGTTTAGAATATATTATTTCACCCCTTAACTTTCTATAAAGTTTGTAAAATGTCACTTTAACCCCCTTAAGAGTATATATAATCTGATTTTTCATTAATAACTTTCGGTCGTTAACTTAAAAAAACTAATTTGTTGCGTGCTTATTTAAGTAGAATGTTAAAAACCATTGAACAATCATAATAAAAATCTACTTTTCTCAAATTTTACTTTCACCCCTTAAGTTTAGAATATATTATTTCACCCCTTAACTTTCTATAAAGTTTGTAAAATGTCACTTTAACCCCCTTAAGAGTATATATAATCTGATTTTTCATTAATAACTTTCGGTCGTTAACTTAAAAAAACTAATTTGTTGCGTGCTTATTTTTATATACGTGTTTGTATAAATTCGAGATATTCCACGTTTCGACGTAAATTTTGTTTGGAAACGAGTTGTTTTACCTTTCTACCCTTAAACTTTGTGATAATATCAAAACTAATCCCTCTAATTTTGTAAATGTCACTTTTAACACCTACAAGTTTCTAAAATTTCGTGTTTACCCTAAAACTAATTTCTTAACGTTTATATTTTATTTGTATTTGTATATGTCGATATAAATTTGAGTTCAACTACGCTTTAACGTAATTTTTGTTTGAAAACAAGTTGGGTCAATTATATATTGTTTTGTTTTGAGAAAAATGCCCGGATAGTCCCTGTGGTTTGCCTATTTTTCACCTTTAGTCCCTAACTTTCTAAAATTACAGCTATAGTCCCAAAGTTTTACAATTTCGTTCCCGTATAGTCCCTGGCGCAGATGAGAGTTAGTTTTTGGTGTTAAGTTGGTATGAAATTACCTAAATGCCCTTACTAATTAGAAATTAGAAATACAATTAAAACATAAACTCATACCCTCACCCTACCCACCTACGCTCACCCCACTCCACCTCACCTCACCTCCCCTCTTTTTTCTGCACCTTCAAGTAAAATTGGAGGAGCTTCAGCTTGGGGAATGAGGTGCACTGATCCTCAAGATCTCACAAAAGAAATCAATGGGTGTTTTGATGCACGTGGTTTTTCTTTTCCTTGCAGTGGGTTATATTAGTCCTGTAACAAGGATTCATTTATAATTGGATTGATGAATCATGTAATGGTTTTTAAAATAATAACCAAGTTTAGTTTGTGTCTTTGGTTAAGTAGTATAAGAGCAATCGGATAATCTCTCAATTGTTGGATTTAACTAGCGAATTTGGTTTCACTGATTTAGAACAATAAATGGGTTAACTTAAAATGATGGTTGCTTAAATTTTGACCAGTATAACTTTTTGGTGGTGGCGGTCTTGTTGCTGGTGTTGGTTGGGGGACAGAGTGATTTAACATCTCAGATACCATATAAGTCTGACATAGTCCAATCTGCGATTAATTGTTCGATTATTCTTAACAGTTGCTGAGTAAGAGATCTGATTATTTGCTATCAATTACACTTATTTACACTTCTGATCAATTTGTTTTTTTACATTTAAGCTCCAATCCCTCTGTAATTTTACTTGAAGGTGCAGATTAAAGAAGGAGAAGAGGTGGGGTGAGGGTAGGTTGGTACGGTGAGGGTATGAGTTTATGTTTTAATTGTATTTCTAATTTCTAATTAGTAAGGGCATTTAGGTAATTTCATCCCAACTTAACATAAAAAACTAACCCTCATCCACGCCAGGGTCTATCCGGGAACGAAATTGCAAAAGTTGGGGACTATAACTGTAATTTTAGAAAGTTAGGGACTAAAGGTGAAAAATGGGCAAACCACAGGGACTATCCGAGCATTTTTCTCTTTTTTTTTTTATGTATGTTTGGAGTTGGACTACGTTTTGACGTAATTTTTGTTCGGAAACACATCGGGTGAAATATAATACGTTTTCATTCGACGATATAAATTTGAGTTGCTATACGTCTCGACGTAATTTTAATTCGAAAACGATTCGATTGTATTTATCACGTCGTGTATGACGCCAACGTACGTGTTTATTTTATATACGTTTTGAGTTGGTTTACGTTTTGACGTAAATTTTCTTTGAAAACAAGTCAGGTAAAAAATAAATAAATTTTCATTTGACGATATGAATTCGGATTACTTTACGTTTCAACGTACGTAAATTTAGTTCAGAAACGAGTCAGATTGATTGTGGTCTACATTTTTATCACGCCGCCGCAACACTCGGCGTGTAAAAAAACTAGTTCAAATACAATGATGAAACTGAATGCCCTGGAGTCAAATTAGATTCACCGAAATTTTCTCTTTTGCACAAGAGGGTCTGGTCAAAGTGATAAACTGGTAATTTCCTCACAAGTTGCTAAGTTAAACCCTGAATTCAAATCGTTAAAATAAATTAGGTATTAATTGATGAGATTGGTGACCTATCGGCAAAGAGAAAACCTAAATTTGAAAGTCTTAGTTTCAAGACCCACATATGACGAGATTAAAGAAATTAATTTCTTTAATTGTGAAAATAAAAGAGTCTTGTGTGTCAATTTGGGGTAGCTCACTTGATAAAGGCATATGACTCTTGAGGAAGAGCAGGGCCGGCCCTGAGAATTCGTGTACTCTGTTCGAGCTCGAAAACGTGCTCTTAGGCCTTAATGAAATCGGGTATTGGGAAGTCTAAACCTAATGAGAATGTGCTAATAACTAATCTAAACCTTAAAAATAGTTTTGTAAGTGGGTCTATGTTGATGTTTTATGAGTATGCCCTATTAATTTATTTTTTTACATATGCATATCAATTTCTTTTTAAATAACGTGCCCTTCAAAATATCGGGGTCTGGCCGGTGGTCCTCCCTGCCTACCCTCAGGGCCGGCTATGAGGAAGAGGTCTCAGGTTCAATCTTGGGTAAGGATGAAAAATTTAAAATATTGGTGAATAGTAGAGTAAACGTTCCCATTTAAAAGAAAAAAAGTCACAGGTTCAATCTTAGGTAAGGATAAAAAATTTAGAATATTGGTGAACAGTAGAGTAAGCGTTGTCATTAAAAACTTGTGTATTCATTAATCCATCTTGAATTATATTAGACCTTTATTGTACAAGTTTTAATGATGAACTAGCTGATATAACTTTATAAATATTGTAGTTTATGGTTCCACTAAATGAACGAGTACACGTTTTAATAAACTAGTTGATATAACTTTATAAATATTGTAGTTTATAGCTCCACCAAGTAAACGATAATGGAAGGATAAAAAGCAACCATTCATTCATCATTTCTCTTTACAAACGTAACCGTTGGACAACGTTACATTGCCCACAAGCGCCTGCGCGGCAACCAAATTCAAACACTCGACCAATAACTAACAAAAGCAAACGCCACCTTTACTTTTTTCAAACCCTTTTGCCTATAAACCCAAACACTCATACCCTCAATAACTTGAGTAAGTATCCCATTTGCTACACATTTTTTCCCAAATGGGTTGTTGCATTAGCAAATGCAAACCAAGAGTTCCACCTCAATTTAATCCCAGTGTCCAAGACAAGCTTGTAATCTCTCAGTCACCACCGCATACACCTTCGTATCCGCCATTATCTTCACCACGAAAGCGGAAAACCATACAATCTCCGCCTTCAACGACCACCTCGGCTTCCTTCGCAAGCTCTACACAAATAAGCACTTGTGGATCTTCTTCATTGTCATCAGTCTCTTCTTGTTCTTCCTCAGTAGCATTTTCCAAAGTGGACAGGACATTTTCTAATGACTTTTTGCAATCATGTGCTTTAGAAAACCCTCAAATAATTGGTTTAGATCCCATCAAGAAGATTGGAGTGGTGAAGCAGATAAGTCCAGGAACTACACATAAACGGGCGCGTGCGAGCTCTCCAACGCTAACCCGACAAAAAAGCTTTCGAATTGAGAAAGAAAGATTGCCATATGGTATTGTGAATGGGAGAACTACCATGACATCACCTTCTCCTAGTAGAAGATTCAATGGGAATACAAGTAACTACCAAAGACAACCAATGTTGTCCTCAATGAACACACACAATGAGAGTAATCGCGTCACAAAGGCGTATACAAGGCCGGCGAGCCCAAACCGTAATGTGATTAATAAAGAAAGACCGATGTATGTGAAGAACAAAGAGAGATTTGGGTATGAAGTTGGTTCAAAAGTTGAAGTTAAAGAGGTGTTGTCTAGATTGAGTTATTCCGGGTCTGCTGCTACGGAGGATCTTGATAATCCTCACATTGCTTTGGATTGCTTCATTTTTCTTTAAAAATACAGAAACATTATAGTTTGTTAATAGGATATATTTTTATTTCTTTCTTATTTTTGTGTGTTTTAACATTTGGATTCCTAGTTTTTGAATGTGTGAAATGTGAGAATTGAAGTTTGACTCGATGTACAAGGTACATCATTGCAGAAACTGTTGTGCTTTTTTTTTGGATTACTGAATAGCATAGCTTTGCAGGAATTAGTCCATGTTGATGGTTGGGCCATATAAACCCCAACACCTACTAAACCTGGCTTAGTGATGAATTCAGGAATTATTTTATACGGATGTGAACGAAGGGTTCAACCAAAATTTCAAGGGGCGCCAGCCCACCCAAGCCAAAGCTTGGGTCCGCCCTTGCAGGGGCGTACCTTATGTTGTCCGAGCCGTAGCACGGGCTACGGCTCAACTTTTTATCGGTAGTGTAAATTTTTTTTTCCGGTTTTTATACCAAGGATACCCCTGAACAACTACGAGGACACCCCTAAAAAAGAGTCTGTAAGCCCAAATCAATTGAAAATAATAAGCCCAAATCTCAATTGCCCAATATGTTAGCCCAAATCAATTGAAGATTGTAAATAATAAGTCCAATTGCCCAATATGTTTAGCCCAAAATAATAAAAGATTGTAAATAATTGCCCAATTGCCTTGAAGTTTTAATGCACGACACAACTACGAGGATACCAATCAATTGAAAATAATAAGCCCAAATCCCAATTGCCCATTTCGTCACACTATAAGTGATGGTGATAAATTTGCAAACTTGAATGGAATAAGTGATCTTGCGCGTGTTATGGTTGAAACGGGAACGCATAGTTTTTTTTCTTCAGTTTATCGGGTAGTGAAGTTAGCTTTGCTTTTACCGGTTGCAACCGCAACCGTTGAAAGATGTTTTTCGAAATTGAAGCTTGTCAAGACGGATTTACGCAATTGAATGGGCTCTGAATTTTTGAACAACGCTATGGCTTGTGCGGTTGAAAAAACGTGAAGTAAAAGACGACGAATCTATTAGGTATTTGTTTTACTTTATTTATTTATTGTCGTTTTTTTAATATTGTACGATTGCACGGTGAATGTTTTTTAGGATACCCCTGAATTAATTTTCTAGTTCCGCCACTGTGCCCTTGCCTGGCTGATCCTTCATAATTAATGCTCGAATGAATATAGGAATGGTACAAGAAAAACAAACATCACAATTAATGCTCTAATGAATACCATGGAAACCAAGAATCATAACAACTCTTATATGCGGCCTTAACCTAGGGGTTCACAACAACGTGAAACTCGAACCAAAATGTGTCGAACCGCGAAGAAGAAAACCTTATGGCCAAATTATATACGCAATTTGAACGATAGTAGGAGCATACCAAACTTTGAGACTGAGCTAACACCATTTCTCGTATGAAATGCAAGTAAGTCTCAAGGTGTTATGTATATTAATGCAAAGTGCAGATAAGTAGCAACAATATTTTAACACCACAATTTAGGTGTACTGGTAAGAGGTATTCATAACTCATGAAGTAAGTAGCGAATTGATCCAGCGAAGCTTAGCAACATGTTGAGCCAGAGCATGATACTTTTACTTTTCCTCTATAGAAGAATGAACAACCTTATATATGTTTTTTTTTTTTTGGGGGGGGGGGGGGGGGGGGGCAATTCCAAAATTTCCAAGGATAAATACTTCAATGCCTGCACCCTGCAATATTTAAACTCACTACCTTTTGGTTGTGGTGCACATCACCAAATCACCAGAATGTCCCCTTGGGGACTCCTATGTTGTTTCTTAGAACTCAGGTTGATGAGACTGAGTCCAAGAAATTCACAATAACTTGTGGTGGACCTGCTCATCTGGGCTACTAGCTTGGCCAATAGACATGTGAATAAGTATGGAAAGCCATAGTAGAAGATATGTGTAAGTCAATTATGAAATATAATCATCTTGAGGTACCTGATGTGCCATCATATATACATATATTTGTACACATTTTCCCCATTTTTGGCGACTTTGGATGAATTTTCACTTGACTTGGTACTTAATATCGTTATTTGTGAAATTTCAGGTAATTTCGGCTAACTTGCAGAAAACAAGCGAAAGACCAAAGGAAAATGAAGAAAATGACAAGTTCT
Organism: Helianthus tuberosus; assembly: GCA_030545235.1. Taxonomy (NCBI): domain Eukaryota; kingdom Viridiplantae; phylum Streptophyta; class Magnoliopsida; order Asterales; family Asteraceae; genus Helianthus; species Helianthus tuberosus. The sequence continues at coordinate 116,488,179 of CM060403.1, read as the reverse complement.
AGCCGAAGCATATGTTGTGCAAGGCTTTGCGTTGTCAGAGTTGAAGAGCTGTGAATGAAGAAGTTGAGTCTATTTGGATAGGATTTTAGATTTTTCAGCACAATCACATGATTATTACAGTCTGGTGTATGTCCCCCACCTCTTGTGAAGACATACAAGATCCATTAGAAGTACCCCAACAACCTTAGAGATAGAAATCGAGCCAAAAACCACCAAGTAGCTAAACCCACTATCCAAAACCCACCCACAGCGGAGCAACGGATACTAATGAACTTTCCGAGGCTAAATATTGGATTTTTGAAGCTGCCATAAACTTGTCAAACGTTGATGAAAACAACTTTGAGCTTAGACCACCACTTATCCAAATACTCCAAAATTCCACCACTTTTCATGGACTTCCCGATGAAGATCCCACATGCATATTTCCAACTTTTTGGTTATATGTGATACATTTCGGATCAATGGAGCTTCTCAACATATATGCCACTGTATCCCATTTATCAGGAAGAGATCTAATAAATCTGTGACTCAAAGTAGAATTTTTGAAAACATTTTTGCAAGTCTCAACTCGTTGATAAGACAGTTAAACCTTTCAAATTGTTGAGTTAAAGATTCTCTCTGAATATGAGAGAATGTTTCATGTTGTTGGTTTAAAATTTCTTTGTTGTTCTCTTGAACCTCATCTATACCTCCAAATTTTTCATTCAATGCATCCCATAACTCCTTGGCATTCTCACAATGGAGCAATCCAGCATAGATTTTGTCGGGTAAGGCCATGGCCAATATCCTGAATCCCTTAGCATCGAGCTCCAACTTTTGGAAATCGTGCTCAAAGTAATTAGTGGGTTTCTTAGGAATATTAACATTCAGTTTCGGTACTCAGAACAAAGGGAACATGAGGACCATATACCACTGATCTCCACCAACCAGTGTTCTGCTGTGACAAGTGGCGACCCATTCTTCGTTGCAATATCTTGAATGCATGATGAACGAGCACTAGAGGCTTGTTTGCCGATCCGATAATGTGAGGATCATGAGTGATTAATATCTCTCTGAGTTCTATTGAATTTTAATTCAGAAAACAGAGTATCAGAAACAAATTGTTGATCTGATTGGTCTCATTCTTCTCAATGTCCTTTGATCACTTAATCAGCTATCAATTTGTCACACCCTGACTTTTACGGAAGCGTGATTATGTGTGTCTTGTTTAATATCATTGCATTCAACCATAACAAACAACTATATGATAAAGCTAAAGATGTTCATCCATTAACTAAGTTTGAGACATCACAAACAACATTGTCTTGAAAACCAAACACAAACTTCAAATCCAAATTACAAACTATGCAAATTGTTTTAGAGTTCCACAAGGACTCGACAAAAGACACTAATGAAAACCAGGCTTTGAATTATGTATCTTATCCAGGATAAGACACACAATCCAAACCCTTAGACTCCGGATGACATCTTTTATTCCCAACATTACTTGAAACATCCAAACGCCCGCCAGATCCACACTTAATTCCCTGAAATACATGTAGTTTGAAAACATCAACAAAAGTTGAGCGAGTTCATGTGTTTGTACGTGTCCCGAATAAACCTTTGTAATCATTGTAAGTATGTATGTTTTGTAAATCCCGGTATGAAAGCAAACGAGGAAAACATATCGATTAATGGTTTGCAAGGCCATTAATATGTGTGCCGTGATGCAGGAAGGCTCAAACCTAGCAGATTTTGTACCGGGCTTCCGGCTATAAGACATAGTCATCTCATGGGCCAAATCACGGTCCACATAGGTCGGGCTCGCTACACCCAAATAGATCTACCACTCATGTCCCTCGGTCCTACTACGAGGATTAATGGTCTTAAGCGTTCTACCCACCACTCACATGATCTAACAGTACCTTTCCTTAGCTAACCAAACCATGTATGAACGTTTGAAAACAATTTGTAACATGTACTTCACCCTCGAAGTTATAAAACCAAAAACAGTTAAGAGAAAAGGGGGACATGAACTCACGGTTTTGTGTTCTTCAATCCAACTGTAACTTAAAGTTTCCTCTAGTGTACACGACTACCTACAACGTACTACGATCTATTAGACGAGTGGGTCGTGCCTTGACTTAGTATTAATTAGTGTCTTTGAGTTACGTTTTATTATGTCTTCAATATAATTCCAAGTTATATAATTATTTCTTGAAATAATGAATATTTTAACTTTAAATTATATTTATTAAATTTTGGAATAATAGTTAAAATAATATATTTTAACTTGTTACTTTTTATATGTTTATACATGTATATCCTTCCCAAGGATGGGTGTATTTGTATTCGTATTCTTATACTTGTATATTTTTGCCAAGTATCGGTGGCGTAATTCGGTGTGTATTTATACGTACGAGAATACGTATTTTTATTGTGTTTATTAAGTATCCTTATACTTAATTTTTGTATCAACTTGTCCGGAATAATATCTTTAAAAAAATACATCAATATATATTTTCAAAATATATATTTTAGGAAATATTACTTAGAATGATTATTTATAACTTTTCCCTTGGCAAAATATTTATAAATCTCATACAAGTCTCAAAAATAATATACTTCCAATTCTAACTTAGAAAATATATGTAAATCCATTTTTCATCCAAAAATAATATATTTCAAGTTTATTTAAGAAAATACATTTTCTCCCAAAAATAATGTATTTCATGTTTATTCAAGAAAATATATTTTCACTCCAAAAATCTTGTATTTCATGTTTGTTTGAGAAAATATATATTTTCTTCCAAAAATAATACATCTTCTAATAATTCCAAGAAAATAAATATTTTTACTTGCCAAAAATAATATATTTTCTCCTTGTAAAAAATATGATATATTTTGTAATAATTGTAAAAATCATATTTTTGTTCTTTTGGTGTCCAAAATACTTATTACCAAAATATACTTATGATTAAATTTTCCAGAATATTTTGTAAGTTATATTCATTTATTTGGTTTCTCCAATATTGTGGGTATAATTTGTATACTTATTCCTTGGAATTTTGATAATATTTTGGATTGTAATTTTTGGTATTTTGATGAGTTATATTATTTCAAGTCCTAGAATAATATAAATAATACACATAATATACAAATAATCACACACATGGTGACTTCTAAATATATATTTTCCTAAATACATATTTAGTCACTTTTATTTATAAAAACCAACCTCCAATATTTATAATTTTTGTAACAAAAATTATGGCAAACTTTATGTGAAAATTCATGGTTTAAAATATACTTGTAAATATTTGTTTAAAAATATTTCTCTAAGTGTTTAATTTTTAGAAAAATTTTGCCATAGTTTTCCCTAAAAATGGTGGTTTCCATGCCTTCAAGGCATATCATTTTCTTTTGTAAATCAACACAATCAACAAAAATCAATCTACACTTACCAATTTTCCAAAATCAAGCATAAACTACTACCTCATGAACTTGAAAATTTATAAAAATGTGTAGTAACTTACTAGTGTATTTAGTAAGTCTAGTTACCCTTTAAAGTGTGGTTGTTTATTTAAAAGCTTCATTTTTGAAAGAATTAGTTCTTTACAACTTGTAATTAATTTTTCTAAAAATGTTTCTTCTTGGTTTTTTCTTGTTAAATACATGATCCTACACTTGATTAACCACTAAAAATGTGGTTTATTTCTTTAAGAACCAAGATTAAGTAAACTTTGTATTTTTAACTTGATTTCTTAAAAAACCATTCTTGAAATCATAGATTTACAAGACTTATACCTTACTTTGATCATCACTTAACAAGAAAACAACTTATTCTTTCAAGTTCATGATTTACATGAGGATGATCTATGGATCTTTAACATTTTCATCCTCTTATCTTGCTAGATTATGTTTGTAATCATTATCTAGCAAGATCACATGATGATCTACATCAAAAACATGAGCAAACAATAATCAACAAGCATAACAACACATAAACATCATGATCTCTTATGATTTTAAGTTTATGTTCAAGTTTCAAGATCAAGATTCTTAGTGTTCATCATGATCAACAACTTGTATCTTCTTTTAACCACTAAAATAAGATGTAAAATAAAGAGTATGGTGTTCTTACTACTAGCTCAAGGCTAGGGATGATCACTAGATGAAATGGAGTGGATAAAAGCACAAGAGAAAGGTCCTTCAACTTCCACAAGCTCCAAGCTTCAAGCTTCCTTATACACCTTCTTACACCCTTGTGCTTACTTGGAATTGAATGAAGATTGATTGATGATGGTGATATTGTTGTTGTTGTTCTCGGCCGAACCCAAAGAAGAAAGGAAGAAGAAGAGTGGTGTGTGTTGTGTAGTTTAGAGAATGAGGGTTATGATATAGGAGTTACTTCTTATAATCACTAACACATATTTTCCAATGGTTCTTGTGTTTAAAAAGAACAACATGATCTATTATAAAATTCTCATAAAATCTTGGTGTGGGGCCCTTGTTGGCCAATTACTAGGTTGGGGGTCTTAGGCTTAGGTAGTAACTAATAGTTATCTTATGTAGTTAAAATTCAAGTATTAGTTAGGTATTTAGTTACTAGATGTTATATAGTGTGTTTTGATGTTCGGAGACCATAACTAGCTTGGTAATGTTAAAACAATGCTTCTAGTGAAAATTTGGTGTTTCGGGTAGTGTCCGGTTGGTTACCGGTTCGTTAAGGTGCTAAAATATGTAGTTTAGTGTGCTTTATGTTACCTTTTGTGACAGTTTTGATTCCCGACACTTAGGAAAGTATTCTGGGCCAGTTAACCATATTTCTGCATGATATTAGAGTGTTTAAATGCTGAATTTTGCTGACTTTTGCAGTTTGTGCATGTTTTAGGCACTTTCCGCACTTAAACTATCACTAGGAAGGCAGTTTTGTGATTCTTAATTTCCTACACACTATACTAGTGTAACTCTTGGTTTCTGGCTCATTCTGTGTCTCAATACAATGTCTGTCTATGTACTGAACTCCGTCAACATTTTTCTGATTTGTTTAATAACTGTGCTAACTGTGTTTCGTGCATCATTTGAATCAACAAAGTTTGCATGCAATAATGATATGTCATTTGTAATATATGATGCACATGTATGTGTATGGCAAGAAGCAGAAAGCAATTCGAATCATTAATTGTAATTCAGCACAGTCATTAAGCACTAATCATTGTTTAATAATTGTACGGATACCTGGAATTTTGACAGTTGTCACATTCTCCCCCTATTAAGAAAATTTCGTCCCGAAATTTTAAGCTTTACTACTAGCTGCAGGGGTGTTGGGGAACAAATGTGGGTACTTAGCTTTCATGCGATCTTCACGCTCCCAAGTGAACTCTGGGCCGTGACGTGCATTCCATCGAACCTTGACGAGTTTAACACCACTCTTCCGAGTCTTGTTAACATTCCAATTAGTAACCTCAATGGGTTCTTCGGTAAAGTGGAGTGTGTCGTCAATGTGAACTTCGTCAGCAGGGATAACCACTGTCTCTTGAGTTGGACTTTTCTTCAAATTAGATACATGAAATGTATCATGAACACCGTTGAGTTCTGCTGGTAGCTCCAATTTGTATGCTACAGAACCAACCCTTTCTAAAATTCTGAACGGTCCGATATAACGTGGGTTTAACTTACCACGCTTCCCAAAGCGTGCCACACCTTTCCAAGGTGAGACTTTTAACAGAACCATATCACCCACTTCAAATTCCAAGGGTTTTTGTCTTCGGTCCGCATAACTCTTCCGGCGATCACGAGCCGCCTTGATGCATTCTCGGATCTGCAGGATCTTATCAGTTGTTTCTTGGACCAGTTCGGGACCAACCAGCTGTCTGTCGCCTGCATCTGCCCAGCGTAACGGCGATCGACACTTGTTCCCATAGAGAGCCTCGAATGGTGCAGCTTGGATGCTTGTATGGTAGCTGTTGTTATAGGAGAACTCAACCAAAGGCAGATGAGAATCCCAACTGCCACCTAAATCCATTACACAAGTACGTAGCATATCTTCTAGCATCTGAATCGTTCTCTCACTTTGACCGTCCGTCTGTGGGTGAAAAGCAGTACTCAGATTCAACTGAGAACCAAAGGCTTCCTGGAAGGATTGCCAAATCCTTGACTCAAATCTTCCATCTCTGTCCGATATAATCGAGATAGGCACTCCATGTCATGCAACTATCTCCCTTAGGTACACCTCAGCTAGCTTACCAGTGTTATCTTTCTCTCTGATCGGTAAGAAGTGCGCAAATTTTGTCAATCGGTCCACGATTACCCAAATCGTATCATGACCTCTGGGAGTTTTGGGCAACTTGGTTATGAAGTTCATAGAAATCTGCTCCCATTTCCACATGGGTATTTCTGGTTGTTGCAGAAGACCAGAAGGCTTCTGATACTCGGCCTTTACCTTGGCACAAGTCAAACACTTTCCAACGTAAGTAGGAACATCACCCTTAAGCCTTGGCCACCAATAATAATCCTTCAAATCTTGGTACATCTTATCCGATCTCGGATGGATCGAGTACCTCGATTTATGAGCTTCATAAAAAATAACATCTCTAAGGCCACCAAAAAGCGGAACCCAAATTCGTCCCATAAAATATAAGGTTCCTTCCTCGTTGTGTAACAACTTTTTCTCCATTCCTCGGAGATATTCGGCCTTTAAGTTCTCTTTCTTAAGAGCTTCTCTTTGTGCAGCACGAATACACAACGAGAGGTCTGTCTGAACAATCATCTCCAAAGCCCTAACCCTTATGGTCTTAATCCTTTCTTTGCGGCTTAAAGCGTCTGCCACCACATTCGCCTTTCCTGGATGATATTTAATCTCGCAGTCGTAATTGTTTAACAACTCTACCCATCGCCGCTGTCTCATGTTAAGCTCTTTCTGATCAAATATGTGCTGTAGGCTCTTGTGATCAGTAAAGATCGTACATCGGGTTCCATATAAGTAATGTCGCCAAATCTTCAAAGCAAACACCACTACGCCTAACTCCAAATCATGCGTGCTGTAGTTCTTCTCATGAACCCTCAATTGGCGCGAAGCATCAACGATAACCTTTTGTCGCTGCATCAGCACACAGCCCAATCCCTGACGCGAGGTGTCACAGTATACCACAAAGTCGTCGGTGCCTTCAGGTAGGGATAAAATAGGTGTATCGCAAAGCTTATCCTTAAGCAGCTGAAAAGCTTCTTCTTGTTTATCTCCCCATTCATACTTCTTATCCTTTTAGTAAGGGAGGTCAGTGGTTGAGCGATCTCGGAGAAATCCTCTATGAATCTGCGGTAATACCCTGCTAAACCCAGAAACTGTCGGATCTCGGTTGGCATCTTCGGAGTTTCCCAATTCTTAATCGCCTTGATCTTGGTGGGATCCACATGAATTCCATTCTCATTTACCACGTGACCGAGGAACTGCACTTCGCGTAACCAAAACTCGCACTTCGAGAACTTAGCATAGAGCTTCTCCTTCTTTAGCAGCTCTAAGATGGCTCTATGGTGTTGCTCATGGTCTTCTTTTGTCCGTGAATAGATCAACATATCATCGATAAATACAATAATGAATTTATCGAGATATGGCTTGCAAACTCGATTCATCAAGTCCATAAACACTACCGGTGCATTCGTCAAACTAAATGGCATTACTAGAAACTCGTAATGTCCATAACGAGTTCTGAAGGCAGTCTTCAGTATACTCTCTTTTTGGATCCGCAGTTGGTGATAACCTGATTGGAGATCGATCTTGGAGTAGTAACTCGAACCCTGAAGTTGATCGAACAATTCATCAATCCTCGGTAAAGGATACCAATTCTTGATGGTTAACTTGTTTAGCTCTCGGTAGTCGATGCACATACGAAAACTACCGTCCTTCTTCTTGACGAACAGAACTGGAGCTCCCCAAGGTGAGAAACTTGGTCTAATGAATCCCTTGTCCAGAAGCTCCTGAAGCTACGTTGACAACTCTTGCATCTCTGAAGGCGCTAGTCAGTAGGGTGCCTTGGCGACAGGCGCGACGCCTGGTACCAAGTCAATATGAACTCGACTTGTCATTGAGGCGGTAATCCTGGCAAGTCTTCGGGGAAGACTTCAGGATATTCCCTCACCACAGGGATATCTTCGAGCTTTGGTTCTTCAACTTCTTTGTCCACGACATGAGCTAAGAAGGCAACACATCCTTTACGCAAAAACTTTCGTGCCTTCAAACAACTGATAATCCGTAGAGGCATATCTTGCTTCTCCCCGTGAATCACGATCGTCTCTTTATTCGCCAATGGGATATGGATAATCTTCTCATGGCATACGATCTCAGCTCGGTTACTCGACAACCAATCCATTCCAACCACTATGTCGAAGCTTCCCAATTCAACTGGCAGCAGATCAAGCGTAAACTCACGCTCTCTAAGCTCTATCACACAGCCTCTAATTACTTCGTTAGCTTCTACTAGCTTTTCATTAGCTAGTTCTTTCGAGTACGGGATATCTAACTTACTTGCAACTAAACCAAGTATATTCTTAAACTGTAGAGATACGAAGCTATAGTCGGCACCGGTATCAAATAGCACAGATGCAAAATGTTGATTAATGGGGAACGTACCAGTGACTACGTTTGGATACTGACGAGCTTCCCTAGCTCCAATGTTGAAGACTTTTCCCTAAGCTTGGTTATTCTTTGGGTAGTCCTGCTTGAAGTGCCCTACATCACCACAGCCAAAACAACCTTGGGCACGACCATTCCCATTTCCACCTTGATTGTTGTTATTACTTTCCCCGCGGTTTCCATTTCCCGCCTGGTTTCCGTTTCCATTCCGGTTTCCATTACCTCCCTGATTGTTGCTTCCTCCTTGGTTTCTATTCCCATAACCGTTTCCACCACGGTTGCCATTGCCATTACCATTTCCATTTCCTCTCTGACCGCCATCCACGACCATTACCAACCCAGCACGTTTCCTTAGAATGACCATTCTTTCCACAGGTTTCATATTTCCTAAACCAACATTGGCCGGCATGATGAAACTGACATACATCACACTTGGACAGAGTGCCCATGTATCCTTTCCCTTTGTTCTTAGAACTTGCAACACCAGTCCTGACCTCGGCTGGTGGATTAGCATCTCTCCGCTTGTTAGCACTGTTGTTGTTTCCTTGGGTACTCTTCTTGAAATTCGAGAACTTCCTTTTGTTCTCTCCAGACGACTCGACATGAGTCTCTTTCCTCTTTCCCTCAGAAATAAAAAATTTGCCCAATCTGATTGCTTCTTCAGTCAATGCCACGCTCAAGTCGATGGCTTCGGTAATTGTTAGTGGCTTGGAAGTAGTCACCATGCTCAGAATCTGGGGTGCCAATCCCCAAATGAAACGTTCGACTCGCTTGAACTCTGGTTCTACCATGTAAGGGACAACACGAGACAAATCATGGAACCTTTGCACGTACTCAGCTATCTTAGGACCATCCATTTTCAGATTCCAAAACTCGGTTTTCAACTTATGAATTTCAGCCCTCGAACAATACTTCTTACGCATCCGCTCTTTCAACTCATCCCAAGTCATAGCATACGCTGCAACCTCACCTAGAGTCTGAACCTGAAGTTTCCACCATGACAGAGCTCCATCGAGGAATAGTCCAGAAATGTAAGTGACTTGATGCTCTGGCGTACATTTACTCATCCACAGCACCGAATCTGTCTTCTCAGCCCATCTCACAAAAGCTACAGCACCTCCAGTGCCGTCAAAGTTCAGAGGCTTGCAGTCTAGAAACTGCTTGTAAGTACAGCCTGTACAAGCAACATCATTCACAGAAAGTATTAGCAAACACACATGGAAATGTCCAAACATATTTTAATGTGTCTTAAGTGACTTAAACATTACCGTTAGGTGGGTTATTCCCTGAGATGCCTCCGTTGTGTTCGGAGCGTAGGGCCTTGTGTTGTGCGATTGCCTTTGAAATTCGTTCTTGTAATTCCGCCTCGGTTGTGGGAAACCGAGTGTTCCTTCGAGGAGGCATCTTCTAAGAAGAAGATTGTATAGGTCAGGTCTTATTCGTTAAATAATATATATAATAGCATTCATCATAACAAGCAAGCATATAGCATCACAATCATAGCACAAACATGTAATTCAACAACGTGTTTAATGAGAACATGATGATTGAGCTTTCATAAATCATCGACCACAAAGTATTGTTACATGCTTTACAAAGTGTATCATATCAAAAGGAACAGATGGTCACACTACCCTTGTCCAACAAGCCTATCAATATACAAAAGTCATACAATCAAAAGGTGGTCTCCAAAAGGCTTCACATGCTCGGCTCAATAGTGGTGCTCTCATCAAAAGTAATGCAACCTACATAAAACCAAAAACTAGCTATGCTGATGGTGGTGGTGGAGGAGGAGGAGGAGGTGGAGGAAAGAAAAGCAAGTTGTGCACATGCGCAAGCTCCTCCTCAAGCTCATAGACATGACGCAGCAGATAACTGATCTGCTGCACGATGGTGAGAAATCGAGCATCAAACTCTGGAAAAGGAGTAAGAGGAGCAGGTGGAGAGGGGGAACAAAAGCAAGCTGATAAGGACACGGTAAAGGATGCGGAGTCAGCTCAAGCTCCAAAATCCCGCGACCCATAATCTCATACTGAAGCTGAAGTGATAAAAGTTACTCATCATGTGTATAACCAACAAAATGAGAGGGATGGTAGGAATCCGAAATCGGCATGGGGTGGGAACCATCGGAATGGCTCATCGAGTGGCGAAGAAGTGAAAGGAGCAAAAGGTGCAGACTGAGGGGCCTGAGAAAAAGCTGCTGAGACATAAGGATCATGACTAGGCTGCTGGCCTGAAGTACCTTCCCCTGGACGGGGTACAGGTATGTCCTGCAAGAAAACGATAGGTAAATCAACACGATGGACATCAGACTCCACATGATGAAAAGGAGCAACATTAGCGGGTGTGGGTGCAGGTGGAGGAATAAGTGGCTCAATAACAGGAGGGTCAACGGGTGCAGGAACTGGTTCAGGTATGAGGGGTGCAATGTCTGGTATGCCAAAAGGAATAGGGTCATGATCAGGTAAGGGCTCAGGATCAGCAGGTGCAACATCAGGCTGATCAACAGGAACAAAGTCTAGCTCAAGACCAGGCTCGAGATCGTGTGGAGGAGATGGTGCAGCTGACATGGCCGTATGATAATCAAAATCAGTGGCATAGCGCTGTAATCCAACTGCCTGCAAGGCGGAAGACATCACAGACTCAAAGGAATCTGAGACAGAGTTCAAACTAGTATCAGAGGACAACTCAATAACAGGAATCTCAGGAAGTGGAATAGCAACAACGTCCTCGTCTAGCTCTCCATCACACTGGGCGTCATCAGGAGGACCATTAACAAACAGATCAATGTCATCATCAAACATATCATCAAAAGGCCAATCCTCAGGAGGGATGACCACTAGAGGAACAGGAGCGAGGATCGGTGCCACAATGTGCTCACCATCGGGATGCCTGATGATAAGATGATCATGGACTGGAATGGGAACAACAAAAGGATCCTCATCTACCATCAGCAAGCAGTAGGTCATCTCCAAAATCAGGCAACCAGGCAAGCGGTAGGTCATCTACCATCAGCAAGCGGTAGGTCATCTCCAAAATCAGGCAACCTGATGATAAGATGATCATGCCTGATGATAAGATGATCATGGACTGGCTGGAAGTCATCCTCATCGTCTGATAGCATATTTGGGTCGCTCTCAGTATCGGATGTAAAGATCTCTAGCTCCGGTGCGATCTCGTCATCGGAAACAATAGCCATAGGGTCATCAGTGTCGGACAATCCGCTCTCGGATGAAGACATAGTGTCTGTAACAGAACAATCATAACATATGCACATATATTAACCACTATCATTTAGTATTCAATCAAAGACAATGTATCATGAAATCATGTATCCTCATGAATCCTTTCTATCCTTCCTTAGTCTACCCAGACTAAACCACAAATGTAAACCTTGCAATAGTGTTTCTTGTCTTTCCATTTGTAAAAATGTTTGTTCCATGGATCTGGACGTTTCGTGTATGCAATGAAAACATGTTGTAAAAACATTTTTGTGAGAGCCCTAATGATTGTAGTCTAGACTCGAGAAAGAATCCTAGTTCGCTACAATCGAAGCTGTGATACCAAACTGTCACACCCTGACTTTTGCAGAAGCGTGATTATGTGTGACTAGCTTAATATCATTGCATTCAACCATAACAAACAACTATATGATAAAGCTAAAGATGTTCATCCATTAACTAAGTTTGAAACATCACAAACAACATTGTCTTGAAAACGAAACACAAACTTCAAATCCAAATTACAAACCATGCAAATTGTTTTAGAGTTCCACAAGGACTCGACAAAAGACACTAATGAAAACCAGGCTTTGAATTATGTATCTTATCCAGGATAAGACACACAATCCAAACCCTTAGACTCCGGATGACATCTTTTATTCCCAACATTACTTGAAACATCCAAACGCCCGCCATATGCACACTTAATTCCCTGAAATACATGTAGTTTGAAAACATCAACAAAAGTTGAGCGAGTTCATGTGTTTGTACGTGTGCACGAATAAACCTTTGTAATCATTGTAAGTATGTATGTTTTGTAAATCCCGGTATGAAAAAAAAACAAGGAAAACATATCGATTAATGGTTTGCAATGCCATTAATATGTGTGACGTGATGCAGGAAGGCTCAAATCTAACCGATTTTGCACCGGGCTTCCGGCTGTAAGACATAGTCACCTCATGGGCCAAATCCCGGTCCACATGGGTGGGGCTCGCTACACCCAAATAGATCTATCACTCATGTCCCTCGGTCCTACTACAAGGATTAATGGTCTTAATCGTTGTACCCACCACTCACACGATCTAACAGTACCTTTCCTTAGCTAACCATACCATGTATAAACGTTTGTAAACAATTTGTAAGATGTACTTCACCCCCGAAATTACAAAACCAAAAACAGTTAAGAGAAAAGGGGGACATGAACTCACGGTTTTGCGTTCTTCAATCCAACTGTAACTCAAAGTTTCCTCTGGTGTCACGACTACCTACAACGTACTACGATCTATTAGACGAGTGGGTCGTGCCTTGACATAGTATTAATTAGTGTCTTTGAGTTACGTTTTATTGTGTCTTCAATATTATTCCAAGTTATATAATTATTTGTTAAAATAATGAATATTTTAACTTAAATTATATTTATTAAATTTTGGAATAATGGTTAAAATAATATATTTTAACTTGTTACTTTTTATATGTTTATACATGTATATCCTTCCCAAGGATGGGTGTATTTGTATTCGTATTCTTATACTTGTATATTTTTGCCAAGTATCGGTGGCGTAATCCGGTGTGTATTTATACGTACGAGAATACGTATTTTTATTGTGTTTATTAAGTATCCTTATACTTAATTTTTGTATCAATTTGTCCGGAATATGTCGCAACCCCCGATCCCTTATCTGTCCCGGGAACGGGCGGACGCGAACTCAGTAGTGGTGGTATCAGTTATTTAATCTTGCAGCGGAATTTACATCAGGACCGTAGTTAGGAAATGTTTATCAGAGTAAAACCACCATATTTAATATTAATAATAACATGGGCAAAACCCAAGTTTCTTATTACAATACATTTATAGGGACAATCCCTATTTTATTGACTTTAAAACATTGTTTATTAGATAACTTTTATAGCCACTTATTTTCCAAGCCGTCAGTGCTCTCGAGCTGGCTTTTTCCCAGTTGGCTTTCACATTGTGTTACCTGAAACATGTTTTAAAAATATTTTGTCAGCGGGAAATACTGGTGAGTGAATCCCAGTTTAATCAAGATAAACATTTTATCAATTAACACAGTATTGAGAGCGATCACATTGTTTATTTCTACACAATTACTCATTCAGTACTGTCAATCCCTGACTTGTGGGTCATATTACACATTGGCTAACTCGTTGTCCAATGGTAACGTACTGTTATCCCGACTTACTACTCGCAAGTAATAAATTTTGTATACAAAACCCCAAATACCGGCAGTAATTGAAGAACTACAAAGACTCAATCACCGCTTAATCATATTGTAAAATAATTAAGGTTTTATAAAACATTCCAAAAATGTTAACAAAAAGAGGATAAACTCACATTGCTATCTTAGGCTTTTCGTAAGGGTTTCCGGGATATAATCTATAATTTATACAAATGTACATTGGTTAGTATCATAACCCTTTGAAAATATTAATGATACCCTCCCCCGAGACGGCATTCCAACAACTACGTCGGGCAGAACCACAACAGTTGTTACGGAACCCTAAATCAATCGGGCAGCGTAACTATTACGAAACTGGGGTTATAATACTTACAACGGAGCAGAACCTCGCTAATTAGGGGTATAATACCCATGTATTATAACTTCTCTACAGAATTGAGATTTAGAATTGAGATTGTGAGCGACGGAAAACGAAAACTGATGCTTTCTATTTATAGTTGCTGAAAATGGTCTCCACGCGGCCCGCGTAAAACACAGGCCAGGGTTACGTGGCCCGCGTCAACCCTGGTCAACATAATAGCTTGTCTCGGTCATCTACTAGGCTCGACACGATGTCGACACATGTCGGCATCTGGTGTCTTCGCGTTTAATGGTCTCTCGCGGCCCGCGTCAATGTAAGCTTAAACTTACGCGGCCCGCTTGAACTAAAGGAATCAGCGAAGTCCTGTATCAACCTTGATACCGCCCGCATGAGATGTTGGGGTGGGTCTACGCGGCCCGCCTCAACTCTATTTTTCATGTTTTTACTTTATTTTATAAATTATAACATATTTCGGGCTCGGTTTTCACATACGAGGTGTAATATAAGACATATTGGGACATTTTACAGTATACTAAAGTGTCGGAAATATTTATGAGGGTGTTGATTTTACCGAGGGTTGTTACATTCTCCCCACCTTGTTTTAGAGCTCGTCCTCGAGATCTATTGAAACAAATGCGGGTATTTCTTTTGCACTTCTTATTCAAGCTCCCATGTGTACTCTGGTCCTCTTTTGGAGTCCCACCTTACTTTGACTAGAACTAGTCTCTTGTGTTTGAGATTCTTGACTTTCCTGTCTTCAATCTGTAGAGGGCTTTCTACAAACTTGAGTTGTTCATTTACCTCTATGTCCTTAAGAGGTGCTATTAGTGATTCATCAGCTAAACACTTTTTGAGATTAGATACATGAAATACATCATGTATTCCTGCCATTTCCTCTGGCAGTTGTAGCTGATAGGCTACAAGTCCTATTCTTCTAATAATCTCAAAAGTTCCAACATACCTGGGACTTAGCTTTCCCCCATTGATGAATCTTACCACTCCTTTCCAATGAGAGACTTTCAATAATACTTTATCTCCTACTTGAAACTCCAATGGCTTGCGTCGGTTATTAGCATAACTCTTTTGTCGATCACGTGCTGCTTTCAGTCGTTCCTTGACTTGCATAATCTTGTCAGTTGTTTCCTGCACTATCTCAGGTCCAGATAGTTGCTTTTCCCCAATTTCTGCCCAACAGACTGGGGTTCGACACTTTCTTCCATAAAGTGCTTCGAATGGTGCAGCATTGATACTTGTGTGATAACTATTATTATAAGAAAATTCTATTAAAGGTAAGTGATCGTCCCAATTACCTCCAAAGTCAATTACACAAGCTCTAAGCATATCTTCCATTGTCTGAATTGGCCTTTCGCTTTGTCCGTCCGTTTGAGGATGATAAGCTGTGCTTAGTTTTAGCTTGTTTCCCATTGCCTTTTGGAAACTTGACCAAAAATGAGAGGTAAATCGACTATCCCTATCAGAAACAATTGATAAAGGAATGCCATGTAAAGAAACAATTTCATTTACATACAACTTAGATAATTGTTCCATATTAATTGTTTCCTTCTTTGGTAGAAAATGAGCTGATTTGGTTAGTCTATCTACAATCACCCAGATTGTATCATTTCCTTTCCTTGTTTTGGGTAATTTAGTAACAAAATCCATTGTTATTAATTCCCATTTCCACGCCGGAAATTCTAATTGTTGTAACAAACCTGAGGGTTTCTGGTGTTCAGCTTTAACTTGTGAACAAGTTAAACATTTAGAAACATAGGTTGCTATGTCTTTCTTCATTCCTATCCACCAGAAATTTTTCCTTAAATCCTGGTACATTTTATCACTCCCTGGATGCATCGTATACTTAGACTTATGGGCTTCTTCTAATATACGATGACGCAGGTTTCCTAATTTAGGTATCCACATTCTCTTTTTATGGAATCTCCAAATTCCATCTATTCCTTGTTCCAATTCTTTTAGCATACCTTTTAATTTTTCAGAATCATCCTTGATTACTGATTCTTGTGCTTCTCTTATTTGATCATTTAAATCTACTTGTAGATTTAATTTAAGAGAACGTATCCTTTTTGGTTTTTCATGATATTTTCGGCTTAAAGCATCTGCCACTACATTTGCTTTTCCTTCATGATACTGGATATCACAGTCATACTCACTAAGAAATTCCATCCAGCGTCTTTGTCTCATATTCAACTCTTTTTGCCCGAAAACATACCTTAAACTTTTATGATCAGTGAATATGGTAAACTTACTACCATAAAGGTAATGTCTCCAAATCTTAAGAGCAAAAATTATAGCTCCTAATTCTAAATCATGGGTTGAATAATTATCTTCATGATTCTTAAGTTGTCTAGATGCGTAAGCTATAACCTTTTGATGTTGCATCAATACACATCCATAACCTAATTTAGAAGCATCGCAATAGACTACAAAGTCTTCAGCTCCTTCTGGTAACGCTAGTATGGGTGTATGAGTTAATCTTTGCTTAAGAATTCTAAAGGCTTCTTCTTGTTTTAATCCCCACTCAAACTTAACAGATTTACAGGTTAGCTTAGTTAAGGGAATGACTATTCTAGAGAAATCTTTAATAAATCTTCTATAATAATCGGCCAATCCTAAGAAACTTCTAACCTCATTGGTGACTCAGGGGTTTTCCATTTCGTAATCGCCTCGATCTTTGTTGGATCTACATGAATTCCTTCATGATTGAATAGGTGTCCAAGGAATTGTACCTGTTCTAACCAAAATTCGCACTTTGAAAACTTAGCATAAAGCTTTTCCTTTCTTAATAAACTTAAAAGTGCGTGCAAATGTCTTGCATGATCCTCTTTACTCTTAGAGTAAATTAGAATATCATCTATAAATACAATTATGAATTTATCCAAATATGGCTTACATATTCGGTTCATCATGTCCATAAATGCAGCTGGGGCATTGGTTAAACCAAATGGCATGACAGTAAATTCATAATGACCATACCTCATTTTGAAAGCGGTTTTAGGAATGTCCTCTTCCTGTACCTTTAATTGATGATATCTTGACCTTTAATCGATTTTAGAGAAAAATCGAGCTCCTTGTATTTGATCAAACAGATCATCGATTCTTGGTAATGGGTACCGATTTTTAATCGTGACCTTGTTCAATTCACGGTAGTCAATGCACATACGCATTGATCCGTCCTTCTTTTTAACAAACAGTATCGGCGCTCCCCATGGCGACGAACTTGGTTTTATGAATCCTTTCTCTAACAATTCATCTAATTGTTTCTTCAATTCTTGCATTTCTGCAGGTGCCAAACGATAAGGTGCTTTGGCAATCGGTGTTGTTCCTGGTAGCAAGTGAATTCTGAATTCAACTTCTCTGTCTAGAGGTAGTCCTGGCAATTCTTCTGGAAAAACATCTGAAAACTGAGATACTACTGGAATATCTTTTAAATCCTTTCCTTTAGTGTTAATGATTATAGAAATCAAATACACTATAGAACCTTTTCTTATACAACTTGCAGTTTTCATCACAGAGATAAATTTAGTAGACCTAGAAGGTTTATCTCCTTTAATTGTGATCGTTTTACCTTTTGGTGAATTTACTTGAATTAACTTTTGATCACATAAAATATTGGCTTTATTAGCTATTAACCAATCCATTCCTAAAACAACATCGAACCCTGCCAGATTCATGGGATATAGGTTTGCCCTAAATATTTGGTTAAAAATTTCTATTCTTGCTCCCTACAAGATTTCAGAAATCCTAACGGTTTCTCCATTGGCTGTCTCTACTAGACATTCTTGTGGTAGTTTAGTTAATGACTGATTTAGAATTTTGCAAAATGACGTATTAATAAAACTTTGGTTTGCACCAGAGTCAAATAATACTTTAACAAAGATATCATTAACTAAAAACGTACCAGCTATGACATCTGGAATCATCTTGGATTCATCTGCAGTCAGAACAAATGCTCTAGCATTTTTGGTATTCTTGTTGTTCGTAGCTGGAGCTAATTTTGGACAGTTTGGTTTGATATGACCTTGTTCTCCACAATTGTAGCATATCCTGCTGTTTTTCTTCTTGCAGTCTTCTTCCTTGTGTCCCGATATTTTGCAAAAGTTACAGTATATAAAGCATCTTCCTGAATGCTTTCTTTTGCAATTCCTACAGTATGGTGTAGAGGTAGAACCTATATTTTTCCCATGGTTAGAATTTCCAGAACGAAATTCTTGTGTCAACTTCTGGGTTAGGTTTCTCCTTTGATCCTCTTCTCGGGGACGGACTATTTCATCTGTCAAGGTATTTGCTAGTTCTACAGCTTCTTCTATAGTTTGAGGTCTAACTGCCTTGACTACATGTCTTATCTCCCCAATTAATCCCCAAATATAACGGGAGATTAACACTGGTTCTGGTGAAGCAAGAGTTGGCACTATTCTAGCATATTCGAAGAATATTTTAGTGTATCCCTTACTATCCACACCAGTCATTATAAGGTTTAGGAATTTGTTTGCTATTTGTTCTTTTTCATTGGGTGGGCAGAATTTCCTTTCTACCTTGTCCTTAAATTCTTCCCATTCCATATTATAGGTCCTATAACTTCCTCTTGATTGAAGGATAGTGTTCCACCATTCTAGTGCTGAATTCTTAAATAAATTAGAAGCAAACCGTATCTTATCTTCTTCAGCACACTTGCTTATCCTTAAGACTGCCTCAGTCTTTTCTATCCAGCGTAGGGTTGCAATGGCCCCTTCGTTGCTCAAGAATTCCATTGGTTTACAAGACCAGAATTCCTTATAAGAACAACCATAAGTGTAACAACTCTCATCAAAAGTCATATTTATTAAATTAATTTGTCCAATAGGAAACCCTAATTAAGACACCCAAGTGATTCTACACAAACTCTAAAATTTTCAGAACAATCAGAATCAGGATCAGGGCCCCTAAAACTCAGGGGGGGGGGGGAGTATTCCCTACTCGACGATTATCCATATATATCGTTGTCTAAATCGAATTTATCAATTCTGTCAACTTAGCAAGGCTAGTCCAGGACGTGGCTAATCTATAAATAAAATGTAACCCTTACGGACCGTAAGGGATAAGGCTTACGGTCCGTGAGCATGTCAAATTTTGTGTATAAATAGCAGACATTGGGACTTGATTTCTGGCAGTGAAACGACGAAGAAATTCGTTACGTAGACTGAGTTATGTTATGAATACTTCTAAAACACACACATAACACGAAACGCTGCCGCAATAACAGGGTATTAACTCGATCGCTGCTACGATTCAATGTCCGATCGATTTAAACTATCCGACTGGATGTTTAAGCGCTATCCTTTGTCATTAGTCGTGATTCCGACAGGATGTTTGAGTACCACCCGAACTCGCGGCTCCCGATTCCGTCCAGGATGGGGTCGGGGGCCGTGACAGAAGGTGGTATCAGAGCCACTGATTTAAGCCAATAGGTGTTGTAATAAAATACCTAAATTTAAACGAAGAGTTAGGAACTTGATATTTTACGGTAGCACTCAGGATAGTATTTAGACTTGAACTTAAGAAAAGATGCCTTAGTATCAGCTTTGAGATAAGCGAAGTACTTGTGTAAATAAAGTATGATGGATTTTGGTATGCCGTAAAAATAACGATTAAAACATTGCAGGCAATAGCACTTAATTGCTATTAATTCTTGCTTATTAATATTACTTGGGCTAGAATAAGATATGTTACGGGAATACAAATTTCCCTAATTCTGGATAAAAGCCTAATAAAAGAGGCATTTTTTAAAAATACTATTTATGGGAAATAGAAAATTTTTCCGACAAGACTGGGTATGGTGTAGCAGACTCTCCAGTTTGTCCGGATATACTGGGATTACCTCTCCGGCGTGAACCGGATAAGATGGGGTATATAATATGTCAAACAAGTGACAAGATTTCCCTAAATAGTATCATGACCAGATATTTGACTGGTTCTTGGAAATACAAATCTGTTAAATACATTATGAAGTGTATGTATATCACAGTATGTGAAAAATATGATTATATAGATATGTATATCTATAAGAATTCCAAAAGTCAATTAGAAATAAAGCACAAGCATATGTGTCTAGATTTCTTTATCAGGAATCTCTTGTGTATATCTATAATTCCGATATCAAACATTATTTCGTTTGATCATTTACCTCGTAACTCGTACGACAATATAAACAATAGAAACCCTTTAAAATTGGGATGCTATCGAAAGTATAAGAATTTCCAATACATTACCATAGATTATTAAAGCAAGAAAGAAGCATGAAAAGTTGTGCTAATGCACAAGAAAACACATGAAAATTTAAGTATAGGTCCACAGACGTTGAAGTATATTACATACGACTTCCAAGGCAAGACCTTTGGAAAATATAAATTAGGCACGATGACACCAATGCTAATTCCGTCAGTAGAAGAACTACTAATAAAAAAGAATCACTTTGCCACGCAATCCTACAAACGACATGAATCTCGCTGAGGTACGTTGGAATAAGATTCCACAACTGTCACGACCCCTGACCCGGTTTTACCCGTTTCATGAGCCGCGGGACAGAAATCCCGTGGTATTTATTTATTTGAGTTTAACAGCGGAAGTTTATCATCAGGATCGTTGTAAAGCTAAAATTTTCCCGATTATTTTATTTCACAACTCGGGATAAAACCCCGTTAATTTACAATATTATGATTTCACGAAGAAATCTTTATTTAACAAAACATATTTCTTTCTTTTACAATGAGCCACTTTCTTAAGCTTGCAGTGCTCCGTAGCACCTTTCCTGAATCACAACAGATCACCTGAAACATGTTTGAAAAAGGTTTTGTCAGCGAGAAATACTGAGTGAATCATTCTATTTACAAAAATAACCTGTTGTTATAATTTACAGTATTAAGAGCGATTACAATGTTTCTATCTTTTGAATTAACTGATCCAGTTGTCACTTGACCGGACTAATGACTGTGGACATATCACTTGCTGGGTCCTTTCACCCATAAGTGATAAATAATTAGTAGCTATGTGCACATCCCCCCACATACTGGCAGTAAATTCAGATTACATAGACTTAATCCCTGTAATTATAACCTTTGAAAATAAACCTGATTTTGAAAGTAATTAGATAAAAAGAGAATGACTCACATTGCAGATTTAACACGGATAGAGTTTACTCTACGGATTAGCCTTGTTAACCTAATTTAAATAATAATGTACACAAAACTGAGTTAGTAATCAATACAGCATTTACGATAACTCACGAGATCAACCCTCACAACGAATGACAAAGTGCTATGCTTAAACATCCATCGAATTAACGACTAATGACAAAGCATCACCCTAATGTGGGCAGCACTTAAACATCCATTGAGTACATTGATCGATCGGAAAATGAATCGTAATAGCGATCGAGTTATTACCCTGTTTTGCGGCAGCAAATTAGTGAATCGTGTGTGTTTTTGTAGTAAACAGTGTCTAACTTTGTGTACGTAAAGAATTTTAACGTCAAACTGAAGCCAGGAATCAAGTCCCAAGCCCCTGTATTTATACCCTAATTTGGTATCTCCCGCGTGTCGCGAAGGAGACCATGGTCTCTGTCGCGTGTCGCCTGGGAAGCCAAAGTAGACTAGGCCTGCTTCGTCACCTATCTAGCCCTGATGGGTCAACAACTTCGTAAAATTCGAATTTGACAGCATTTTATGTAGATAAATATAACTAGGGTTTACCCCCCCTTAGTTTTAGGGGCCCTAATCCTGATTCTAAATGTTCTGAAAATTTTAGGGTTTATGCAGAATAACTTGGGTTTCTCAATTAGGGTTTCCTATTGGACAATTTAATTAAATAAATATGACTTTTGATGAGAGTTGCTACATTCTCCCCACCTTAATAAAAATCTCGTCCTCGAGATTTACTGGAATAAGTGTGGATACTTTCGCTTCATTTCTGATTCCAGCTCCCAAGTGTATTCATCTCCTCTCTTTGAATCCCACTTTACTTTAACTAGCACTAGTCGTTTATGCTTGAGAAACTTCACTTTTCTGTCTTCTATCTGAAGAGGTTTCTCAACAAATTTTAACTTTTCGTTTACCTCTATGTCTTGAAGAGGTACTACCAAAGATTCGTCTGCTAGACATTTCTTGAGATTGGATACATGAAATACATCATGTACTCCAGCTAATTCTTCTGGTAGTTGTAAACGATAAGCAACTGGTCCTATACGTTGGATTACTGGAAATGGTCCTACGTATCTTGGACTTAGCTTTCCTTTCTTACCGAATCTAACAACTCCTTTCCAAGGAGAAACTTTTAACAGTACTCTGTCTCCAACTTGGAATTCTAATGGTTTGCATCTATTGTCTGCATAACTCTTCTGGCGATCTCGAGCCATTTTCAGCCTTTCCTTGATTTGTGTAATCTTATCAGTCGTTTCTTGTACAATCTCCGAACCTGATAATTGACTTTCTCCTATTTCTGCCCAACAAACTGGAGTTCTGCATTTTCTTCCATACAGTGCTTCAAATGGGGCAGTTTCAATGCTTGAATGATAACTATTGTTATAGGAGAATTCGATTAAAGGTAAGTGATCGTCCCAATTTCCACCAAAATCTATCACACATGCGCGGAGCATGTCTTCTAGAGTTTGGATTGTCCTTTCACTTTGCTCGTCTGTTTGGGGATGATATGCAGTACTTAAGTTTAGTCGAGTTCCCATTGCTTTCTGGAAACTTGTCCAAAAATGAGAAGTGAACCGACTATCCCTATTCGATACAATGGAGAGTGGAACTCCATGTAAGGATACTACTTCGTCTACATATAATTTGGCTAACCTTTCCATACTAAAGGTTTCCTTCATGGGTAGAAAATGAGCTGATTTGGTTAATCGATCTACAATTACCCAAATCGCATCATTACCTTTTCTGGTCTTGGGTAACTTAGTAACAAAATCCATTGTTATGAGTTCCCATTTCCATACAGGCATTTCTAACTGTTGTAATAGACCTGATGGTTTCTGATGTTCTGCCTTAACTTGTGAACAAGTAAGACACTTTAATACATACTTAGCTATATCCTTTTTCATACCTATCCACCAGAAATTCTTTCTTAAATCTTGGTACATCTTATTGTTTCCTGGATGTATGGTATACCTAGATTTATGAGCTTCTTCCAAAATCTTATTTCTTAATTCTCCCTGTTTTGGTACCCAAATCCTTTTCTTATGGAATCTCCAAATTCCATCAGCTCCTCGTTCTAAATCTTTTATTCATCCCTTCATTCCTTCAGCAACATCTTCTATTGCTGTTTCTTGAAAATACTTTAGTTGTTCCATTAAATCTAATTGTAGACTTAATCAAGAGCACGAACCCGTCGTTGTCTTTCATGGTACTTACGACTTAAGGCATCTGCAACTACATTTGCCTTTCCTTCGTGATATTGAATATCACAATCGTAATCACTTAAGATTTCCATCCATCTTCTTTGCCTCATGTTTAACTCTTTTTGCCCAAAAATATATTTTAAACTTTTGTGGTCTGTATAGACAGTAAATTTACTTCCGTAAAGATAATGTCTCCAAATCTTAAGGGCAAAAATTATGGAGCCTAACTCTAAATCATGAGTTGTATAATTTTCTTCGTGCTTTTTCAACTGTCTTGAAGCATATGCAATTACCTTCTTGCGTTGCATCAGCACGCATCCAAATCCTAGTTTTGAAGCATCACAATATACTTCAAAATCTTTAGTTCCTTCTGGTAAGGCTAAGATTGGAGCTTTGGTTAATTTCTGCTTCAAGATTCTAAAGGCTTCTTCTTGTTTAGGTCCCCATTCAAACTTAATGGCTTTACAGGTTAGCTTAGTTAATGGTACAGCTATCTTGGAAAAATCCTTAATAAACCGTCTATAATACCCAGCTAAACCTATAAAACTTCTAATTTCCATTGCGGTTTGCGGAACCTTCCAATTGGTAATTGCCTCTATTTTAGCAGGATCTACGTGAATACCTTCATGATTCACCATGTGTCCTAAGAATTGCACTTCTTGTAGCCAAAATTCACATTTTGAGAATTTGGCATACAGCTTTTCTTTTCTTAACAAAGTTAAGAGTACTTTTTGAATAAATAAGTATATCATCTATGAAAACAATTACAAATTTATCCAAATACGGTTTACAGATCCTATTCATCATGTCCATGAATGCTGCAGGTGCATTCGTTAACCCAAAGGGCATGACTGTAAACTCGTAATGACCATACCTAGTTCTGAAAGCAGTCTTAGGTACGTCTTCTTCTTGTACCTTTAATTGATGATATCCAGAGCGTAAATCTATCTTAGAAAAATATCTAGCTCCCTGAAGTTGATCAAAAAGATCATCAATTCT
This sequence comes from Helianthus tuberosus, assembly GCA_030545235.1. Lineage (NCBI taxonomy): Eukaryota > Viridiplantae > Streptophyta > Magnoliopsida > Asterales > Asteraceae > Helianthus > Helianthus tuberosus. The sequence continues at coordinate 116,463,398 of CM060403.1, read as the reverse complement.
AGGTAATGGGTATCGATTCTTAATTGTAACCTTATTCAATTCGCTATAATCAATACACATTCTCATCGAACCATCTTTCTTCTTTACAAACAACACTGGAGCTCCCCAAGGGGATGAGCTAGGTTGTATGAATCCTTTACTTAGTAATTCATCTAATTGCTTCTTTAGTTCTAACATTTCGGTAGGAGCTAACCGATAAGGTGCCTTGGCTATCGGTGTAGTTCCTGGAATTAGATGAATCCTAAATTCTACTTCCCTATCTGGTGGTAATCCAGGTAACTCTTCTGGGAATATATCTGAGTATTCTGAGACTACAGGAATTTCCTTAAGTTCTTTACCCTTAGTACTAATGATTACTGAAATCATATATACTATTCCTTGCTTTCGTTCATAACTAGCAACTTTCATTACTGATATAAACTTCATGGGTTTACGCGGTTTATCTCCTGTAATCATAATTACTTCTCCTGTGAGTGCCTGAATTTCTATAGAATTCTTATCACAAATGATTTGAGCATGGTTGGCTATTAACCAATCCATTCCTAACAAAACATCAAATTCAGCTAATTTCATAGGTAACAGATTTGCAGAAAATTTATGACCTGAAAGTTCTATTTCTACTTTTTGCAAAACCTGATCTATTTTAACTGAATTCCCATCTGCGGTTTCGACTGTAAAAATCTGCCTAATGTTGGTTAAGGGTAACTTAAGAGCTTGACAGAATAAAGTATTGATAAAACTTTGGTTTGCACCAGAGTCAAATAATACTTTTGCGTATACGTTGTGAACTAGGAACGTACCAGCTATAACATCTGGAATGAGTTCTGCTTCTTAAGTGGTTAGCTGGAATGCTCTAACATTTTTCTTAGTAGCTCCGTCAGTCGCCTTGGCTTTGTTGTCTGCTGGTTTGATCAATTTAGGACATTCTGTTTTGAAATGTCCGGCTTCTCCACAATTGTAACAAATTATGGTTTTCTTTCTGCAGTTTTCTTCAAGATGTCCTACAGTTTGCAAAAATTGCAATATATCTTACATTTTCCAAAATGTTTCTTTTTGCAATTTTGACAGAACGGTAAAGTTGAAGATTGCCCTGTTCCTCTTTTCTTGAAGCTGTTATTATTACCCGTACGAAATCCTTGGGTAATTTTCTGAGCCAGTTCCTTTTTCTTATTATCGTCTCTTGTGCGTACCAGTTCATCAGTTAGGGTGTTAGCTAGTTCCACTGCATCGTCAATAGTGCGAGGTCTCGCGGCTTTAACAATATTGCGGATTTCGCTAATTAATCCCCAAATGTAGCGAGAAATGAGTACCGGTTCTGGCGAAGCCAGCGTTGGTACCACCCTAGCATATTCGAAGAATGTTGAAGTATATCCTCGACAGTCCACATTAACCATCCGATGGTTTAGGAACTTATTTGCCATTTGATCTTTTTCATACTCGGGACAGAATTTTCTTTCCACAAGACTCTTAAATTCTTCCCAGTTCATGGCATATGCCTCAATCCTACTTTTAGCTTGTAACACAGTGTTCCACCATTCTAACGCCCCTTCTTTAAAAAGATTGGAAGCATACATAACTTGATCTTCCTCAACACATTTACTTATAGCAATTACTGCCTCAGTTTTCTCTAACCAACGTAATGCTGCAATAGCCCCTTCATTACCTGAAACTCAGTTGGTTTACAGGCAAGGAATTCTTTGTAAGTGCAACCAGGTGTTGCAGCTTTCATTTTCTTGAAAATTGGGGTTTGCAGATCATTATTGTTATTAACATGATTTCCGCCTCCGTTTATACTATTACTAAAGTTGTCGCCTTGAGTACGTTTACTAGGAATGATTGATTGCGGTTTAACAGGTTTTTGAACAGCAGCAACAATTGCTGGAATAGCATTGGCTATTCCTTGTGCAACGATATCCTCTATATCTTGTCTATTTAACAATTGTTCTTCCTGAATTTGCTCGGATTGATTTACTTCATTTACTGGTTCATTACCAATGTTTGCCATCTGATAATTAATTTATAGATAAATAATTAGTATAAAAGAAATAATCCAATGTCACAATTAATTGCACATAATCACGTAAACGAATATACAAACAAAATCTAAAATTTCATTTAGTTTATGGATTATATCATGCCTCTATATACAACCGTTTTATTATTACAAATACTAATTTTACTATTACTATTACACAACCATAGTTTTACCAACCCATTATCTCTCGTCATTTGTCTTCCTAAAAACGAAGCTCCCTTTCATCATACTTCCAAGCAATTTGTCCCCCTATCTCCCGAATTCTGCTTCCCGCATCCATTAATTCTTCACCAAAATGGCGAAGTTCAGCCAGATTTTCATTACTCATGGGTGGATTTGGTAATGGTTCTGGATCGAATTGCGGAAGAAAGGAATAAGGACTGTTGACAATGTTTTGGAATTGCCAATCATTCGTCCACCATTTGTCCATTCCTAAAGGTTGGGAGTGGACTATTGGTTCTGGGATTGCTGGTTCAAGATTTATAGGGAGTTGATTTTCAATAGGACGAGTAAAAATATTTGTATTGACAGGCTGAATAGTATCACAGCTTGCCAATATAAAATCTATTTCCTCCTGAAAAGTCATTCCCTGGTTTTGTTTGGAGCTTTCTCCAATTTCCATCTGAGTTGGTCTAGAACCTTTTCCAACCTCCATTTCTATTTCCTTAGAATATTCCTCAAATTGTATTCCCATTTCTCTAGCATCTTCCCCCATTTCTATCTCCAAATCCTGCGGTTTCGAACTTTCCCTGGTTACAATTTCTTTTCCTTTTTCTAAAGGATTGTTTATTTTAGGAAGTTTCGTAGCTGGCTTTTTCCTACGTATACGACTCCCCCATACGTATTTCCTTCTTTTCTTTGGTTTTGACTTTTTCAAAGGTGGAGCGTTGAATTCTACAGGTTGTTCCACATCAGGAAAATACCCAGTAAACTCTTTAGAAACTTCTATATTTACAGGGTATAGGTTGAGATTCTCTAGGGCTTTCGATAACTCATTCATGCTGTTTAACATACAAAGAAAATACAAAAAACGCTAAGTTAAAATTTAGAAATAACCTTTAAGTTTTATTGCATACCCTGTGACTAATTTATACAAAGGAAAATGGATATTTTAAACATACTAGGTTTTATTTATTTACTAGATGATATTTCGGGCTTGTAAATAAGGTTGCTATTATGGAATCATGGTATTTTAAATATTAGCATTTATTGCTACAGTGGCCAGCATATAAAGATCCGCCCATTTTTCCTCTAATTTGTCTTCCCAAGGTGTTTTACTGGTTAATACCTGGGTTTTCTGTTTAATTTTCTTCTCTCGGGCTTTCTTTATTTTCTCCTGACTTTTCTTAAGAATCAAACTTCTTTTATCGGAAGAAAGTGGGTTCTCGTATTGGGCTTTTCGAACAAATATTCCTTCTTCAGGAATTGCAGGAAGTTTTGAGGATTTAGTTTGGGATGAACTTCCCTTCTCATTGGATGACCTATCTAATTTAAGATAGATACTGGAAAGCTTTTTCTTACCCATACTGTAACTAACAAATAGTCAGTTAATAAAACACATAATCACATAATAGTAATCAGGAAAAATTAAGTATTTCTAAATACTTAATTAGCTTAACTCAGTGGCTCTGATACCACCTTTTTCTGTCACGACCCCTGACCCGGTTTTACCCGTTTCAGGAGCCGCGGGACAGAAATCCCGTTGTATTTATTTATTTGAGTTTAACAGCGGAAGTTTATCATCAGGATCGTTGTAAAGCTAAAATTTTCCCGATTATTTTATTTCACACCTCGGGATAAAACCCCGTTAATTTACAATATTATGATTTCACGAAGAAATCTTTATTTAACAAAACATATTTCTTTCTTTTACAATGAGCCACTTTCTTAAGCTTGCAGTGCTCCGTAGCACCTTTCCTGAATCACAACAGATCACCTGAAACATGTTTGAAAAAGGTTTTGTCAGCGGGAAATACTGAGTGAATCATTCTATTTACAAAAATAACCTGTTGTTATAATTTACAGTATTAAGAGCGATTACAATGTTTCTATATTTTGAATTAACTGATCCAGTTGTCACTTGACCGGACTAATGACTGTGGACATATCACTTGCTGGGTCCTTTCACCCATAAGTGATAAATAATTAGTAGCTATGTGCACATCCCCCCACATACTGGCAGTAATTTTAGATTACATAGACTTAATCCCTGTAATTATAACCTTTGAAAATAAACCTGATTTTGAAAGTAATTAGATAAAAAGAGAATGACTCACATTGCAGATTTAACACGGATAGAGTTTACTCTACGGATTAGCCTTGTTAACCTAATTTAAATGACAATGCACACAAAACTGGGTTAGTAATCAATACAGCATTTACGATAACTCACGAGATCAACCCTCACAACGAATGACAAAGTGCTATGCTTAAACATCCATCGAATTAACGACTAATGACAAAGCATCACCCTAATGTGGGCAGCACTTAAACATCCATTGAGTACATTGATCGATCGGAAAATGAATCGTAATAGCGATCGAGTTATTACCCTGTTTTGCGGCAGCAAATTAGTGAATCGTGTGTGTTTTTGTAGTAAACAGTGTCTAACTTTGTGTACGTAAAGAATTTTAACGTCGAACTAAAGCCAGGAATCAAGTCCCAAGCCCCTGTATTTATACCCTAATTTGGTATCTCCCGTGTGTCGCGAAGGAGACCATGGTCTCTGTCGCGTGTCGCCTGGGAAGCCAAAGTAGACTAGGCCTGCTTCGTCACCTATCTAGCCCTGATGAGTCAACAACTTCGTAAAATTCGAATTTGACAGCATTTTATGTAGATAAATATAACTAGGGTTTACCCCCTAGTTTTAGGGGCCCTAATCCTGATTCCAAATGTTCTGAAAATTTTAGGGTTTATGCAGAATAACTTGGGTTTCTCAATTAGGGTTTCCTATTGGACAATTTAATTAAATAAATATGACTTTTGATGAGAGTTGTTACAACAACCATCAGTGCACAGTCTAATCAGAGTCATAATTATTATCACTGCAAAAAGAGTCACATACCTTTGCAAATTCCCTATTTTATTTTATTCGACATTCTCTGGTAATATCACTTAAACAACGGTTATCACACGAAATTCCAGATAAAATTCTTATATTTCTTTTCTGACTTCTGCATATAATAAGTTGATTTTCGTGTTTCTACTTCCCCTAATGGTCATTATACCATGAGGATTTCTTTCATAGTAGCAAATATTGATCTGTTTCATTTCTTGGAAAATCCACACGTTACACATGCACTGTTTTAATTTATGAAGACCACTGGAGGACTTCATTCCGATTTGTTATTTTATCCAAACTCAAATATCATTCCGCTTTTTGCACTGAGAAGCGCATTATTACAAAACGATAACTCTTTGATATCGAGTCAATGAATATCTTGAAAAACTCAAATTTCTTTACATGGTTTTTGTTGTGACCATGTCCGAACTTATTAAAACTCATTTTGTTTAAACCAAGTTCAATTATTTGAATTTGCTCGCATTACATATTCAATTCAAGGTTCCATATGATGAATTAAAACCATCATATTCGAAATAATCTTAACAAGCATTTCAATTTTCTTGAACTATAACATGCTTGTGTGATCCTCGACTTCATTAAATCATTTCTTTGATCACGATCACCTTGTGGTAATGTTTTCACAAAATCTGAAGCTTGTGCTAATCTCGGATTTAATTATTTGATCATTTATATTGAATCCGCTTGGTTGATTTATTCTATACAAGCAATCTTAACACAATCATGTGCTAATATAATGATACGCAAATTCATTTCATATTTCAGTTTATCTCTTAATAATTCTTACAACATCAATCGAGCCTTTCGTGATATTATTGCTTTATCATCGTTGATCGAAAAAAACACTATATAAATATAAATAAAAATTTAATTAATTAATTACCTAATTTACAATATAGTATTCCTATATTTAAAATTCTTGTTAAACCATTGAGGTGAAGAATTTATATTTTTATATATATACAAAATTATGTTTAAGGTATACTCTTATTTTTATATTTAGTTTTATTATTAGTAATAATAGTAGTAGTGTTAATATTATTTTTAAATACTAGGATTATTATTAAGGGCAGGTATTGGATAGCCTAGCCTTAGTTAGGCATGGACTGATCAACTATGCTTAAATAAGACAGCACTAATCAATATCCAACCATGATAATAACTAGTTAATATATATAAATTAAGTCATCATACTTATTTAGTAAATCTTAATTATATATAAAAATATTTTACTTTGTATTGTAAGGAGAAGACATATTTTCATAAAATAATACAAGAATTAGAGAGCGGATAAAATTATATAAATAATTGTCTATCACATGTTTTGTGGTAACTATGTACCATAACGCTTTAGCAAGAAAATGACCATATAAGAATAATATGATAGTCATCAACTACGTTGGGTTAAGGGAATATTGTAATATATAAGAATAGTCCTCGTTTTCACTTATTTACAACATCTGTAAATACATTCACAACGTTATATGGTTTCAAAATGAAAATAAGTAATCACATAGAATCAACCCATTAAGTGTTATATAATTACAAAATATTTTACAAATACTTTTGTTCAATAAATATTTTTACACTTTTATTTACAACTTTCATTTAACGTTATAAAAAAAATGACTTCGTTTACAAAATAATAATACTAAAATATTTTGTAATGTAATAACTTCATTGCGGTATTTTGTAATATATATTACATAGTAAATATAAGTATTTTACATAGTATAGTAAAATACTAAAATAATATTTATTAAAAGTGGTGACCATTTACATATAGTAAAAATGCGTAACAAATAATATATATTACATTTGTTTTACAAATATAATATAATGATTGGTCATGCCAAAACAACTTGGAACTCTAAACAATGATACACTAACTCTATTATCTTTTGGTGTATCTTTGCAATTCACTCATTTCAGCAAATTGATTTTCTCATATCATAATTCAATATTTGACAAATCATTTTTCATGCTTTTATTTAATTTTTGAACCATCGATTCTAAGTCTTCCTCAGTTACCAATCAAAGTAAGCTTTCTTTTGACAAAGAATTTTATTGATTCTAAAGGTCCTTCACATTCATTTTAAATATCTATTGATCATATATCTTTTGGCTTGAACCTAGTCACCTTGGAAATTATATCATTTCATTTCATTCGTTTGTCATCGATTTCTTGAACTAATTCGGTTGAATCATTGAATCCTAATTATTGTACAACTCATATTCACAAAATTTGATATTTTAAATATGTGCCCTCTAACTTAATATTGTTTTTATTAACTAAAACAGGACATAAATTTAAAAGAAATATCGTAACCCAAATCTCGAGGACGAGATTTTTATTAAGGTGGGGAGAATGTAACAACTCTCATCAAAAGTCATATTTATTAAATTAATTTGTCCAATAGGAAACCCTAATTAAGACACCCAAGTGATTCTACACAAACTCTAAAATTTTCAGAACAATCAGAATCAGGATCAGGGCCCCTAAAACTCAGGGGGGGGGTGTATTCCCTACTCGACGATTATCCATATATATCGTTGTCTAAATCGAATTTATCAATTCTGTCAACTCAGCAAGGCTAGTCCAGGACGTGGCTAATCTATAAATAAAATGTAACCCTTACGGACCGTAAGGGATAAGGCTTACGGTCTGTAAGCATGTCAAATTTTGTGTATAAATAGCAGACATTGGGACTTGATTTCTGGCACTGAAACGACGAAGAAATTCGTTACGTAGACTAAGTTACGTTCTGAATACTTCTAAAACACACACATAACACGAAACGCTGCCGCAATAACAGGGTATTAACTCGATCGCTGCTACGATTCAATGTCCGATCGATTTAAACTATCCGACTGGATGTTTAAGCGCTATCCTTTGTCATTAGTCGTGATTCCGACAGGATGTTTGAGTACCACCCGAACTTGGGGAATACTCTGTCATTCATTGTGAATCCGATGGATGTTTAAGTGATTGCACTTTGTCATTCGTTGTGAAGGTTTTAATCTCGTGAGTTATCGTAAATGCTGTATTAAGTTACTTACCTAGTTCATATGCACTAGGTTACAAGACTAATTAATAGACTAAGCTCTGCCTGTATAAATTTGCAATCTATCAAGACTTATCTGTAGACTAAACTTTGCCGTATGAACCTGCATGCTTATAATGTGAGTCATTCTCTTTTTATCAAATTACTTTCAAAATCATGTTTATTTTCAAGGTTATAATTACAGGGATTAAGTTTATGTAATCACCAAATTACAGCCGGTATGTGGGGTATTGTGCACAATATTAATTTCTCACGGGGTTAGGCTAATAAGCCCTAACACAGGTTAGGCAAATAAGCCCTAACAGTGATATACGTCATCATAGGGGCAGCCAATGGTGATATGACCATAGTCACAGATCCGGTCGAGTGACAAATACTGTGGGTAGTTGGTTGATATCAGAAACATTGTAATCTCCCTTAATACTGTAAATTATAACAAACAGGTCGTTTTTAGCAAAATGAATGAACTCACTCAGTATTTCCCGCTGACAAAACCTTTTTAACACGTGTTTCAGGTAATTACAGTAGATTGGATTAAGAGATGGATACGGCACTGGAAGGCTTAAAGAAATGGCTTATTTTATTAATTCAATCAAATTAAGAAATATTGTTTTATGTAATTGGATTTATCTTTATTAAAGCTACCATTGTAAAACATGGGTTTATCCCATCTATTTAATAAAATCCGGTGTTTTCTAAACTCTGATATTTTTCCTAACTCACGGTCCTGATGAAATTTCCGCTGCAATATTTTTCAAAATAATCACCGGTACCACGTGGCTGTTCGCGGCTCCCGATTCCGTCCAGGGTGGGGTCGGGGGCCGTGACAATAAGGCATGGTTCTTCTTCTTTTGGGAATAGGCATTTGAAGTACAGGTCCATTGTTTACACTGTTTTCTGGTTCACTTGGTCGCTTACTGCTATGCTTACTTTTATTATCAGCCTCCTTAATAGTTTGAAGAATAAATGGCATTGCATCTATAATTCCCTGTGCTACTATGTGTTGGATAGCACTATTATCCACTTGGTTTCCATTGTTATTGATGCTTGGATTTTCATTAACCACATTAATGTTACTCTGGTTATCGTTATTCAGATTTCCTTGATTTCCTTCGTCGGCCATCTGAATTTTAAACATTTATCCCATATTAATATCACAAATAATAGGTAATATAGTTAATCACATGACACGCAATATAACCAAAAACGTAGATCATTGCTACTATACTCTTTTCATATACTTATGCGTCTATTACACACTAGTACAGAAATAAAGATTACAATACCAACAGAAATAGAATCACACTAATAGTAATATGCATCCGTACACACATATTTTATTTTATTTTATTTTATTATATTATTATTATTATTACTACCATTTCCTCCATTCTCACATTAAAGAATTTGGATTTATCCAAAAATCCATATTGCGCTCATCGTATTTCCATACGAGACGCTCTCCAACCTGACGCATTCTCTCACTGCTTTCTAAAATTTCATCCCCGAAAGTCCAAAGTTCTTGAATGTTTTCTACACTCATTGGGGGTGCAGGTTTTCGGACTGGGTTTAGAATCTGGGGTGCGGGTTCCTGATATGGGGGTGACAGTTCCTGAAATTGGTAAGGATCCTCTAATATCTCCCTAATATAATCATCTTGGTAATAGGGATCTAAAGGGTCCATACCTGGGTAGGCTTCTATGTTCTGTATGGGTGGATATTCCTGGATAGGGTAACGTTGCACAAAATCCCTATTATCGTCCCACCAGGGGTCGTAATTTGGATCTAGAGGGTTTGGTGCAGGTACCCTAGGGATTTCTTCTGGGTTAAAGTCATGCATCTCCACTTGGTTGTCAGGATTTTCTATTTCCATGGGTTGATCTGGGTTTTGTGGTTGTGGGGCTACTAGTTGTTCCAGACTCGGGTCAGCAGCAGTTGTAGCTAAGATATGAAAATTAGCTAATCTTCTATTAAGCATATCCTGTGTATGGGCATCTGTCTCTCGCTTAATAGCTGCTAAGGTTCTTTGCTGTTGCAACTTTCGCATTCTCTTCCTACGAGCAAAAACTTCCTTACTGAACCATCCTCGTTTCTTATTAGGAAATGGTTCTTCAGATTGAGCTCTAAAGGCAAATATTCCTTCCTCCTGATCAGCAGAATACCCCGAAAGGGCAGGCTGTGATGATGTACCTTCACTCCTAGGTGATTCAGACAACTGACGATTCATGTCTGAGGGTTCTTGATCACTCATACTGTAAACTAACAAATAGTCAAATAACACATAACAAATAAATACAGTTATGCACGTATTTCCATAATTTATTTCCTAACACAAAATTTATAATTTAAGTGTCAGCAGAACACTTCTTTGGCTCAGACCAGTGGCTAGGCTCTGATACCACCTTCTGTCGCAACCCCCGATCCCTTATCTGTCCCGGGAACGGGCGGACGCGAACTCAGTAGTGGTGGTATCAGTTATTTAATCTTGCAGCGGAATTTACATCAGGACCGTAGTTAGGAAATGTTTATAAGAGTAAAACCATCATATTTAATATTAATAATAACATGGGCAAAACCCAAGTTTCTTATTACAATACATTTATAGGGACAATTCCTATTTTATTGACTTTAAAACATTGTTTATTAGATAACTTTTATAGCCACTTATTTTCCAAGCCGTCAGTGCTCTCGAGCTGGCTTTTTCCCAGTTGGCTTTCACATTGTGTTACCTGAAACATGTTTTAAAAATATTTTGTCAGCGGGAAATACTGGTGAGTGAATCCCAGTTTAATCAAGATAAACATTTTATCAATTAACACAGTATTGAGAGCGATCACATTGTTTATTTCTACACAATTACTCATTCAGTACTGTCAATCCTTGACTTGTGGGTCATATTACACATTGGCTAACTCGTTGTCCAATGGTAACGTACTGTCATCCCGACCTACTACTCGCAAGTAATAAATTTTGTATACAAAACCCCAAATACCGGCAGTAATTGAAGAACTACAAAGACTCAATCACCGCTTAATCATATTGTAAAATAATTAAGGTTTTATAAAACATTCCAAAAATGTTAACAAAAAGATGATAAACACACATTGCTATCTTAGGCTTTTCGTAAGGGTTTCCTGGATATAATCTATAATTTATACAAATGTACATTGGTTAGTATCATAACCCTTTGAAAATATTAATGATACCCTCCCCCGAGACGACATTCCAACAACTACGTCGGGCAGAACCACAACAGTTGTTACGGAACCCTAAATCAATCGGGTAGCGTAACTATTACGAAACTGGGGTTATAATACTTACAACGGAGCAGAACCTCGCTAATTAGGGGTATAATACCCGTGTATTATAACTTCTCTACAGAATTGAGATTTAGAATTGAGATTGTGAGCGACGGAAAACGAAAACTGATGCGTTCTATTTATAGTTGCTGAAAATGGTCTCCACGCGGCCCGCGTCAACCCTGGTCAACATAATAGCTTGTCCCGGTCATCTACTAGGCTCGACACGATGTCAACACGTGTCGGCATCTGGTGTCTCCGCGTTTAATGGTCTCTCGCGGCCCGCGTCAATGTAAGCTTAAACTTACGCGGCCCGCTTGAACTAAAGGAATCAGCGAAGTCTGGTATCAACCTTGATACCGCCCGCGTGAGATGTTGGGGTGGGTCTACGCGGCCCGCCTCAACTCTATTTTTCATGTTTTTACTTTATTTTATAAATTATAACATATTTCGGGCTCGGTTTTCATATACGAGGTGTAATATAAGACATATTGGGACATTTTACAGTATACTAAAGTGTCGGAAATATTTATGAGGGTGTTGGTTTTACCGAGGGTTGTTACAGAATAATATCTTTAAAAAAATACATCAATATATATTTCCAAAATATATATTTTAGGAAATATTACTTAGAAAGATTATTTATAACTTTTCCATTGGCAAAATATTTATAAATCTCATGCAAATCTAAAAAATAATATACTTCCAAGTCTAACTTAGAAAATATATATAAATCCATTTTTCATCCAAAAATAATGTATTTCATGTTTATTCAAGAAAAATATATTTTCACTCCAAAAATATTGTATTTCATGTTTGTTTGTGAAAATATATATTTTCTTTCAAAAATAATACATCTTCTAATAATTCCAAGAAAATATATATTTTTACTTTCCAAAAATAATATATTTTTTCCTTGTAAAAATATGATATATTTTGTAATAATTGTAAAAATCATATTTTTGTTCTTTTGGTGTTCAAAATACTTATTACCAAAATATACTTATGAATAAATTTTCTGGAATATTTTGTAAGTTATATTCCTTTGTTTGGTTTCTCCAATATTGTGGGTATAATTTGTATATTTATTCCTTGGAATTTTGGTAATATTTTGGATTGTAATTTTTGGTATTTTGATGAGTTATATTATTGCAAGTCCTAAAATAATATAACTAATACACACAATATACAAATAATCACACACAAGGTGACTTATAAATATATATTTTCCTAAATACATATTTAGTCACTTTTATTTATAAAAACCAACCTCGAATATTTATAATTTTTGTAACAAAAATTATGACAAACTTTATGTGAAAATTCATGTTTAAAATATACTTGTAAATATTTGTTTAAAAATATATCTCTAAGTGTTTAATTTTTAGAAAAATTTTTGCCATAGTTTCCCATAAAAATTGAGGTTTCCATGCCTTCAAGGCATATCATTTTCTTTTGTAAATCAACACAATCAACAACAAATCAATCTACACTTACCAATTTGCCGAAATCAAGCATAAACTACTACCTCATGAACTTAAAAATTTATAAAAATGTGTAGTAACTTACTAGTGCATTAATAAGTCTGGTTACCCTTTAAAGTTTTTTTTTTTTTTTTTAAACCCAAAAGATATTTTTATATAAAAGGCCAAACAAATTACACCAAGATAGCCGGTAAGCGGGCAACAAGCTGCGCCGCTACCCCCTTTTGAATAGCGAAACTTAACCTAGTAAAAACGAAACCCCGATCTCTAGGAGACGAAATGTTGCTGTGAACAACCCGTTGGACCCGTTCAAGAAATCGGATGGCTTCTGGGGCTAGCGCGCCAAAGGTATCAAAGGCAAAAGGGATAAAGGAATGTTGATTATCCTCGCAGGCTTTTGCGTGTTTGTCCATTTTCTTTGCTGCCGCCCTTTCAATCGCCTGACCAGGGACAAAACCTGTATCCCCTTTAAAGTGTGGTTGTTTATTTAAAAGCTTCATTTTTGAAAGAATTAGTTCTTTACAACTTGTAATTAATTTTTCTAAAAATGTTTCTTCTTGGATTTTTCTTGTTAAATACATGATCCTACACTTGATTAACCACTAAAAATGTGGTTTATTTCTTTAAGAACAAAGATTAAGTAAACTTTGTATTTTTAACTTGATTTCTTGAAAAACCATTCTTGAAATAATAGATTTACAAGACCTATACCTTACTTTGATCAGGGCCGGCTCTGGGCCCGGCAAACCCTAAAATTTTCAGAACATTTGGAATCTAAACGGACAGACGGACCCCAGGTACACAATGTTAATAAGTATGGGTACCGGTGTTAAAGGGAAAAGGAAGAAATCTCCTTGGGAGGGTAAGCACTAAACGGAAGACAACGATATAGTCTTGGTAAGATTTAAAAAAAAATGTAGCACGAACTGAGACCCACTACTGCGAACATAAGGCGATGATTACCTGAAGGCACGAAATTAGTATGTGATTTGCGCACCTGGCCAGTACGCAAGAAGCATATGACGTTCGTGAGACCGTGGTAATTATCGCAGGTATGTCCGGTAGAATTGGGTAGCAGGTGGGCGTGCGGGTGAAATGGGTGGTAAGACTCTCGGGAAATTGAGAGTACTATATAGGAATGAAAAATATGAGTGATAAGAATGAAGAATGTTGAATCCGTAAGAAAGTACGGATCAACAAGATATGAATGAAATGTTTGAATCCGCGAGACGGATTCAAGGAATGAAATGTATGAATGAAATGATTGAATCCGCGAGACGGATTCAAGGAATGAAAGGTATGGATGAAATGTTTGAATCCGCGAGACGGATTCAAAGAATGAAAGGTGTAAATGCAATGTTTGAATCCGCGAGAAGGATTCAAAGCATAGAAGGAAGGAAATGTATGAATGGTATGTTTGGAACCGCTAGACGGATTCAAAACATGGAAGCAATGAAAGGCATGAATGTGACGTTTGAGTCCGCGGGATGGATTTAAAATATAAAAAGGATGAAATTAGTCCACATCACAATGTGTCGATAGTTTGACCGTGGTTGTGTCAAACGAGTCATACGGGTAAATGTAAAATAAATAAACAAAAGAATGATTGTAATGGGCATGCAAACCAAAGTTGTAAAACGAAAGAAAGAAGTTTTGAACCAGTTATGTGTTAAATGTGTTAGTAATCGACTCTTAGGAGTCATAGTGAATGACGGGCTACGACCCGGACAATGATTTAAGTATGAACAAGAAGGGCAAGTTTTGTCAAGAAGTGAATCTCAAAGGTTTTGAGTGAAAAGTTCGAGTATTGGTTAAACTCTCATGAAATGAATTGCACGACACGTATGCTTATGTAAAATAAGTAAGGCACGAAATGAGAGGTATAGTAATGTAGAACGAATGAGGTAAGTTGAAGGTAACGTAAGGATATGTATGGTATAAATGACTATAGAAAAGTAGAATGATGCTAACTATGGAGTTAAGCATGTAGGTGTAACTATGAAGTAGTAGTTTTGTTGTGATAACAAAACAAGATTTGAATGTTATAGAATGTGTGTATGAAATGTAATCTTAAAAGACAAGATGAAAGTATTAGATCCGTTATAAACAAATCCTACGAATGAACGTATTATCACAAGCTTGAAGAAGTATGTATATTGACCTATTATAAACGGGTCAAGGGAAATGAAAATGTTATGTGAAAGTATGGTATGAAAAGTATGGACTTATTATAAAAAAAAGTCAATAGTATGAATAAATATGAACTGAGATAGGATGCTTATAATTATGATGTGACGATGAAGTCAAACCTAGATGTGTGTGGGCAAGAGGAAAGGAGAAAGGTTTCGGGGACGAAACCTTATTTAAGGGGGGTAGACTTGTAACACCCCAAAACCCGAATGTTTATATTCGTTAAATGTTCTAATATGGTACATCAAGAAATAAATAATTAGGTTATTTTACCTAGTTAAAGTTTATGGCCAAAACTATTAAATAACGAAAGTTGTGCCAAATATGTTAAGTGGTAAAACATGAGGGGCTAGATGGTATAGAATGAAAGTGGAGGTGTTAAAAGAAAGTAATAACACACACAAACACACAATCGTGTGCGTTCTAGATCGATCAGGAGCTCCCAAAGGAGCCAAACCCTAGCTCAACCTTAAATGATCAAATTGAAGGGTAAATCGAAGCTTAAATTCATGAATAAACATGGATTAATGATCACCATCACAAGAGGATCATAAGGTATGTCTTAAATTCTAGATTGGTGATCTTCCACGAAGTGGGTTATGTTCTAATCCGTGAATTGGTATGAAATTGAGTATGAACATGTGTTAGAATCATCATCTATAACATGGATTATGCATGGTTTGGGTTAATTTGATGTTTTTAAGTGAAATCCGTTGATTATGGTGATGATGACGACTTGAAAGATCACCCATGTCCAACTTCTTGCTTAAGATTGATGTATTATGATGTGTATGATGGATTCTTGCTAGAGGAATTGAAAGAAATGTGATGCTAATATGTTTGATGTTCATGCATGGATGATTTATGTTGATTAGTAGAAGGATTTGGATGAATTATGTATGAGATTAGGAGATTGTGCATGAACTAGTTGTACTTTATGTTTAGAAGGTAGTACATACACCAAGGGTATGATGATATTATGAAGAACTTAAGTTTAGATCACTAGTAAGTGATTAATAATGTAGTTATGAAGTGGGTTTTAGATAATGTGATGTAAATTGATGATTTACTTATGTTAATGATGTTTGGAATCAAACATGTGTGTGAATGTTTAAAGAAATCGGATAAGGAATGATAGATTAGCATGTTATAAGGTTGAATGATAAATTCCATATAAGATCCGTGTAATGAAAAGGTTGTGATGAATGATGAATAAGCTAACTATCTTAAGAATGATATATGATAGTTGATGCTTGATAAGCAACATGGAAGCTTGGGAAAGAAGCGGGTCAAATGGAACTTATGTGCACGGGAAGCGTACTCGGATGCAAAGTAAGTAAAACTTACACCCCTTTTTGTAGAATATCTATTCAATGTTTAGATTACAAACATGGTAAGTAAATATGTGAATTATGATGTTCCGACAAGTCTTGGTATGGGTCGGAACATGTGGTTATGTTAAGAAACTAAGTTGATGGTTAAAAGGGTAAAAGGGGCATTATGGTAATTTTGGTTGCAAGTTAACGAAGTAATAAGTTACATGGATGGGATGATGAATAACTAACATCCCACAAGGATAAAATGGACATTTAGACTTAACGGGTCAAACGGTGAAGATGTCACCCTTTGGCGTTATCGACTAATGAATTGCTTTGTTAAGTATTATGAATTTGTAGAATGTATAGAAAAAGGATTTGCGTTGCTATTATCTAGCAATTTAGCGGATGAAGTATTAAAATGGGTCATAGCTTT
Source organism: Helianthus tuberosus (assembly GCA_030545235.1). Classification (NCBI taxonomy): domain Eukaryota; kingdom Viridiplantae; phylum Streptophyta; class Magnoliopsida; order Asterales; family Asteraceae; genus Helianthus; species Helianthus tuberosus. Next base: position 116,446,491 of record CM060403.1, on the reverse strand, counting down.
GATCCGAGCCAGGTATGTGCATTTACAAGTGTAGATAAGTCGCATGATTGGTAATTTATGCAATGAAGTCTTTAGTAGTAAGGGATGGGTCAAAGTTGACAAAACCGCCCTTGATGGGTAAAATGGGCAAATGGTCTTAAAAGTTGATTACAAATAAGCTATTTGATTAAATGAATGTTTTGAAAAAGTAAGAAAGCAAGAAGTATGATTTTCGTAAGCTAAGGACCTTAAAATGCGCAAATACCCTTAACGGGTCAAAATAAGCTCTTGAGCGAAAATGGGGCAAGAGGATGCAAGACATCCGAGAACTTAATCTTTTATGATAGACAATGTTGAAATTATAAGGTTCATGTAAGTTTTGGGCTAAAAGGAATGAGATGTTTGATGAAAACATGAACGGGTCGAATAAGTGAAAGCGGGTATATAAAGCCGAGAGCTTTAAGTGAATATTTTCCTTAAACCAGATGTTAGATTTCAAGTTCATATGATAGAATGTGAATTTACAAGCATGTAGGAAGAAACGGGAGGTTAAACGGTTCAAAAGTTATGCGCGTTTTAGTGCGTACGGACGACGAAACGTAGCTGCAGCAAGAAACACCTCTTAACTTAAGAGGAGTGCAAAAGAAACACCTCTTAACTTAAGAGGAGTGCAAAAGAAACACCTCTTAACTTAAGAGGAGTGCAAAAGAAACACATCTTAACATAAGAGGAGTTCAACAGAACACCTTTTAACTTATGCGCCTCCCAAACATGATTTTGATCGTTCTTTTGACGTCTATGGGCTATAAATCTAAGTCTAAGTACCACGTAATTAATATATGGATATGCAAGAGGTATGTAAGATCTTGAACGTGTACGTAAGAGTGCATGTACATATGTAGACGTGTATTTAAGTATGTATGAAGGCACGTATGAGTGTATGAAAGTAAGTAGAGACGTAGTAATGTATGTACGTATGTAGATGTGTATTTATGTATATGTGAAGATACGTGTGTGTATATGTACATATGTAGAGACGTGGTAATGTATGTGTGTATGTAGATATATATTTGGTATATATGAAGGTACGTATGAGTGTATGCATGTATGTAGAGATATAGGAAGGTATGTACGTATGTAGATGTGTAGGTATGCAAGTAAGAATGTATGTATGTATGATAGAGATACGACGAGTAATACATTATTAATAGTGTGCCTTGAGAATGAAAAGTAATGCAGGTACATTATCGAAGCCTCACCAGTATATGGATACGCAGATGAATTGCTTAAAGTCAGAAAGATAACAAAATGGGAAGTGTACGAGACTGAATCTTGTTTATGTATTATGTACTAATGTTATGAATGTACGTGGTGAGTGCAGGTTGTACGAATCACGGGCGGTTATCACGAGCAATAGAGATCGAAGACCGAGTCATAATATAGATTGTACGGGGATAACTGAGTATGTACTTTAGTAAACAGGACTTATACTTTATTTTTGTAAAAGATACATATTAAAACGAACTTTCAAGTAGGTCAAGACGTTTGTAATGAAAGAAATTTTATGGCACGAATTTCCGCTGCGACTTTTTGTCAAATACGTATTAGGGCCTTACAATTATCTAGCAAGATCACATGATGATCTACATCAAAAACATACGCAAACAATAATCAACAAGCATAACAAGACATAAACATCAGGATCTCTTATGATTTTAAGCTTATGTTCAAGTTTAAAGTTCAAGATTCTTAGTGTTCATCATGATCAACAACTTGCATCTTCTTTTAACCACTAGAATAAGATGTAAAATGAAGAGTATGGTGTTCTTAATACTAGCTCAAGGCTAGGGATGATCACTAGATGAAATGGAGTGGATAAAAGCACAAGAGAAATGTCCTTCAACTTCCACAAGCTCCAAGCTTCCTTATACACCTTCTTACACCCTTGTGATTACTTGGAATTGAATGAAGATTGATTGATGATGGAGATATTGTTGTTGGCCGAACCCAAAGAAGAAGGGAAGAAGAAGAGTGGTGTGTGTTGTGTATTTTAGAGAATGAGGGTTATGATCTAGGAGTTACTTCTTATAATCACTAACACATATTTTCCAAAGGTTCTTGTGTTTTAAACAGAACAACATGATCTATTATAAAATTCTCATAAAATCTTGGTGTGGGGCCCTTGTTGGCCGATTACTAGGTGGGGGGGGGGGGTCTTAGGCTTAGGTAGTAACTAATAGTTATCTTATGTAGTTAAAATTCAAGTATTAGTTAGGTATTTAGTTACTAGATGTTATATAGTGTGTTATGCTTTTCGGGGACCATAACTAGCTTGGTAATATTAATACAATGCTTCTAGTGAAAATTTGGTGTTTCGGGTAGTGTCCGGTTGTTCGGTTGGTTACCAGTTCGTTAAGGTGCTAAACTATGCAGTTTAGTGTGCTTTATGTTACCTTTTGTGACAATTTTGATTCCCGACACTTTGGAAAGTATTATGGACCATTTAACCATATTTTTGCATGATATTAGAGTGTTTAAATGCTGAATTTAGCTGATTTTTGCTGAATTATGCAATTTGTGCATGTTTTAGGCACTTTTCGGCACTTAAACTATCACTAGGAAGGCAGTTTTGTGATCCTTACTTTCCTACACACTATACTAGTGTAGCGCTTGGTTTCTGGCTCATTCTGTGTCTCAATACAATGTCTGTCTATGTACTGAACTCCGTCAGCATTTTTCTGATTTGTCTGATAACTGTGCTAATTGTGTTTCGTGCATCATTTGAATTAACAAAGTTTGCATGCAATATTGATATGTCATTTGCAATATATGATGCACATGTATGTGTGTGGCAATAATCAGAAAGCAATTCAAATCATTAATTGTAATTCAGCACAGTCATTAAGCACTAATCATTGTTTAATAATTGTACGGATACATGGAATTTTGATAGTTGTCACACAATTTGAGCTAATTTTTCTTCTGAATCAACAGTGAGGTCAATTCAGTGAAATAGGCTCTAGTACCAATTGTTGGATCTGAGTGTGTGTGTGTGCAGTGTGTATTTTCCTATGAAACACTTAATCAAATTGAAAATCCAATCAAGCAGTAATAAACAAACACATCAAACTATCAAAGTTGGATTTGGAAATGATTGCAAGTGATTCATATTGAATTCAAATGATGTAATACAATCACAAAGGTACACACAATACTCCCTCCACCAGGTGAACACACTCTCACTTACTTTTATGCTCTAAGCTCTAAGTGTTAAAGAATAACAAAGAACAAACAAAACTATATAGAGGAGGTGTGAACTGCTGGTGACGTCATCTTGAAAGCGACCGGTAAAAGCTTCATTAAATGGTGTAACTGCCAGTAGTTGTGTAACTGCTGGATAGTTACACTGTTGCATTGACATGCTGCTTCATTTCTGAGTTAGTGAGAACAACCACTACTAGAAAACTATTCTGACCACAATTTCCGACAACATATTTGGTCGGAAAATTCTGACCATTTTCTGGCAAATTACTGACTAAAATTAATACCTGGTTTTTGTGACTAATTTCCGACAAAAAAAGGAATAAAAGAAAAAAAAAGTTTCATGGAAATTGGTTGGAAAACGTAGAATGTGATATAATGCAAATTATTTATCTAGTACCTTTATTAAATGATGTTTGTCATCCTAAGTTAATACAACTTTGTTATAATTTGTATTTCAAAAGATAATATGTACATTCATAATATAATTAATGAAAATATGATTATATTTAAATTTTTATATGTTTGACAAAAAAAATATTGCCACATGATCCAAAATATTAATCTACGATAGATATGTGACAAAAACAAGCATATATTCATTTTCATTTGACATATTTTTGGCCTTAATATGCATACAGTTATTATTATTATTATTATTATTATTGTTATTATTATTGTTATTACTACTACTACTACTTGAGATTATAAATAATAACTAATTAATGTATAATTTTATTCTTTTTTCCAGCAACAACATGTTTCCTAAATTCCCGCCCAAATCCCAAGCGCCTTTCCAATTTTTTAGACTTATCCCAAAATCCCAAATCCCACCTTTTACACTTCCTTTATTCTTTAAGCTGATCCAAAAAAAAAAAAAAACGAGTAAATTACAGAAGTCGTCCTTTATGTTAACACTATATTACAAAGTGTGTCCTTTATCTTTAAAAATTACAAAAAAACGTACTTAATGTTTGCAAACTCTTGCACATTATGTCCTTTAGCACTAACTCAGTCAGATTTCATGGTTAAATCTGACCAAGTGGACTTTATACAAGGGTATTTTAGCCCTTTTGCCCTAAACACTAAAATAAATAATAAAAAAATAATAAACAAACCACTTTAAGAAAATATAAATATAAATCCTCTTTCTCTCTCTCTCTCAATTCTGCCTAAGCTCCCCCCTCTCTCTCTCTAACACCACCTAACATCCCCCTCCACCTTAACTCCACCACCACCCCACCACCATCGCAGCCATCTCAACTCCACCATCGCAGCCACCTCAACTCCACCACCACCATCAGCAGCCCCCACCCTCCTCTGGGTTACCTTTTTAATCAATGCAACAAAACCCAGCAAGCCACACATTGAACTTTGTAATAATCAGATTTTAATTGTTTTTATATATTGTTTTAGTAAACCCCTAAATCCGAAATCAAGAACCATCGAAACCCTAACTCCTATTTATCCAAAAAATACCTGAAATTCGTTTCAAAACTGAAATCGATCATGGGGCTTATGCTCAGGATTGATACATATGAGGCACCTTGCTGTACAAAATGGCGGTGGCTTCAGATTGTATAGAGAGAAAGATAGAGTTTGTGACAGGAGGCACCTTGCTGTACAGACTTACCTGAAATTCAAACAAGAATTGATAATGAAAATGGACGTTGGTGTATTCTTGTATCCATTAGAGAGTTGAACATGAACCGGAAGACATATGATGAAAATGAAATAGAAAACCGGATTAAATGAGATATTTTGGAACACTATTGGAGAAAGTTTCTTCAGACAGTAGGGTTCGCAAAGAGAGAGAGAGTTGAGGGAAAGAGATGGTTTTTTAGTGTTTAGGGTAAAATGACCAAAATAACCTTGTATGGGGTCCGCTTGGTCAGATTTAACCATGAAAACTGATTGAGTTAGGTCTAAAGAACGTAAATTGCAAGGGTTTGCAAACATTGAGTACGTTTTTTGTATTTTTTGAAGATAAAGGACACACTTTGCAATCTAGTGTAAACATAAAGGACGATTCTTGTAATTTACTAAAAAAAACCCTAGCCACCACCAAAGCATTCTCTCTGCCTCTCCTCTCACCGCCGGACAAATGAAGTCAACACATACCTCTCTACCACTGGTAACGACACTAGAGAATGTAGAAATATGTATTTGTATGTATGTATTTTAGAAACCCTCTTATCTACTGCAGGACATCATCTCAAATCACTTTGGCTATACTTTTAACATCTTCACTATCTTCTTCCCTAACCTGATTTATAAAGGTAAAACCCTAATTTATTTTTTACTTAAAAAAAATATTGGTTTACTGTTTGTGTGTTTATCTTCATTAGAACCTTTTGTGTATGTGTGAATGCACAAAGAACCGTGCGGTTTAATAGTTAAAAATTGGATGAAGTTTTTGTATAGTAGTTGGGACTCGTGTCAAGCTTCTTGATTTTTTGGTTTTCCGAAACATATTTTTGTGGAAACATGTTATTCTATACAGAGGCTTTGCTTTTATTCCTTCATGATATTTTTCTAAAAAACCATTTAAAAAAATAAAGAATGCACATAAACACATGTTTATCTTTTGCTATATATTGACCCATGTATGTATGTGTGATTACTTGTGATGTGGGTTCAATTTGTAAGCCTTAGGCACCCTACATGCGTTTAAGTTAGATAGAAAGAAAATTTTTATATGTATGTGTACAGTGTTCATAGAAATAATGTTTTAAGGTAAAAGTGCCATTCTAGTTGTCTAATCACTATCATACGGTTTGTTAGTTAGATATTACTTTAATTTGACCGTTTATGTTTTTTTAAATGTAGGTTTTTAGCTGTGATAACCTATATAATGACCGGGCGTGGACGTGTCCCTTATCCGGGGATGTATCAAAAGGTGGGCGTGGACGTGAACCTTCTCCGAGGGATGTATCAAGTGGTGGCCGTGGACGTGTCCCTTCTCCGGGGGATGTATCAAGTGGTGTGCATGGGCGTGGGCATGCATCTGTCCCCAGTGGTGGATGTGGGCGGGGTTCGGAGTCCGGTGGTGGACGTGGGCGGGGTTTGGAGTCAGGTGGTGGACGTGGGTTGGCGTCGGAGTCCGGTGGTAGACGTGGGCTGGCGTCGGAGTCCGGTGGTGAACATGGGAAGGCGTCAGACTCCAATGGTGGACATCAGCGGGGTCAGAATCCTCCGGTGCTGGACGTGGGTGGGCATTAAACTCCAATGTTGGAGGTGTGAGCATCAGGAGCTAGTTAAGTAGTCATGGTCATGGACGGGGCAAGGTTTTAGAGTTGAGTCCTGGGTTTAGTAGGACGTTAGGTCGAGGATATGCTGGGAGTAGTAGTCGTACTAGTAACGCTGATCCCATGGCTGACATGCAGGGGGCATTACGACATCAACTGAGGGTATTTCGACGTCAACACGAGGACATCCACCATGTGGGTTATGAGGGAACCGAGCATAGGTTTAACACAGTTAGAGATCATGCCGAGTCCGATGATGGTGGTGATTATCATGAGGACACAAATGCGACTCAACTTGCCCTAATGCTCAAAATGCGCCTCATGATCACACTCAGACAATTTATCTTCCGGGTCGGGAAAAAGTATGTTTTTTAACATTTATATTTATGTTGTTATCATGTTATACTTATTCAGTTATTTCAATAGTGTAGGTTTGCGAACGGTAAAGTTCATAGGGCGATTAGAAATTTATTTAACGAGTGTTTTGATGGAACTTGGGCAACATACAGAGAAGTCCCTACGGAACTAGTCGACCACATGTTTGATCGATTTAGGGTACTACATCAGTTAGTGATTTGTATATATTATCGTATTTTGTTTTGAGTTTATATTGATAACTTATACTTTTTTAAGACACGTTATAATTGGGATCAAGCAAATGATGAAGCCATTAGAGAAGGATTCGAGAATGTGCTAAAGCGTCGTTTCGCAGACATAATGTCGGATTACCGAAATGAATCAGCAAAGAAGGCTAGGGTAGCTGGGCATGATTTCCCAGATGATAGGCTTGATTTTGAAGCAATGAGTAAATTTCCTCCTCGCTTTGTGCACCTTGATGTATGGGATGAGTTGTGCATGGTAAGTGAGTTAATACATTATTGTTTTTGTTATAATTTACTGCTTTTTATATTATCATACATGTATTTCTACTCTTTTATAGGGTTGGAACACAGAGGTGTGGCGAAAGAAGTCCGAGAAAGGTTGAAATAACTATAAGAAAGTTGACAATGACGATGTGATATCTCGACATACAGGGGGGGGGGGGGGGTCCATGGGCTAGGATGAACACCGCATCATCTTGGTAAGCTAACTGTAGTTATTAAAATTTAGAAAAGAGTCTGAGAGTATTCTCTATGTTTTGCTTGTAACTTTTTTTTTTAATCCCTAAAATTTCATTATTTTGTACCTTTGAGTTTTGATGTTATTAAAATTCAAAAAAACAATGAGTTTTCTCAAAATTTTGCATGTTGCTTTTGCTTTTTTAACCAGCTGATTAAATATTAACATAGTTTACAAATATTTATAAACTTTAGTAATTGTTTTTACTTTAAATTATGTTTTTTAGGAACGAGCATTGGGCCGGCCACCCACATTTAGGGGACTCTTCCTTGCAACCCACCTTACCAAAGAGTCGAAGAAAGATTCGTGGGACGGATTGTTTGATGAAAACTTGGAGGGGGCTGAGTTTTGTACAGCTAGATCTAGATTAGCATATGTAATATTTTTTTGTATATTTATTGCTTCAACTTTTAGTATAATAGCAACCGTGTTTTTATATATTGTAGGAGGCATACGAGAGATCCATGGTCGAGAAGTACGGGGAAGACGTCTCGCTACATCCGGTCAGTGATGCTGATTTGTGGGAGCGTGCGCAGGGAAGGAGTGGATTTGGGATAGGATCTTCTGATGCAGTTTCAGAAGCGATCAAATGGCTCAAGAAACTATTGATAATCAAAGACGATAAATCGAACCAAAGGTTCCAAGAAAAAAGTTCTCTTTTATAAAATTCAATAAAAAACTAACTAAATAATAAAACCTAGACCCTTATTTATACTAGAAACTAAACATATTAGAGATAAACATGAATAAACAAAATAAATAAAAGATACGATAACTAATAAAAGAATCAATAATTAAGGAATAAAATATTATTCAAATCTTCGGATAATCTTCAACCGGGATCCCATTCAAGAACGGGTTCACCCGCATCATTCTCCCAGTCTTCGAAAAAACTCATCCTCGAGTTTTGCCTTCGAACCAAGCATCCCACCAGCTGATCACCCAGTTTTGACTTAACCATAATTGTATTTATACTCGTAGGCCTGATGGTATTAAGTGGCAGTGGGATTAAACTCTTTTCAAGATTCGTCACGCCTGGCTCTTAACGTGAACCACCTGGGTCAAATTGGGTGTTGTTCAAACCAATCTCTTTTGCCCCTTTGTTTGGTAAATAACTAGTGAAATTAAATTGTCCAACCTTTTGGACTTTCATGTGAACAACATAAACATGCGGCCCATCTAATTTCATTCCACTTTCACCTAAAAGGTGTTGTTTGTATAAGCCCACCACACGTAATTACCACTTCATCCATTTCATCTAAGTCCATACAATCACCGTTCACTTTTGGACCAACCATGTCATGCTCAAACACATAATATTTTTTTGTTTGCGGTTCATCATAATTTTGGGAGCCCACATGAGAATCAAATTGTGGTTCCAAAATCCAAATCACTTAAAATTCCATATACTAATTCCACGTAACCCATGTCCCTTGGTATATCCACCAAACCACCTACTTCTTTAATAATATATCTTTCTATTTGAACTTCTGATAAAAGAGGTTTACTAGTCAAACCTATCACAATAATCCTAGCATTCTGAATGGACCCTCTCATTTTCAATTTTGAAAATACTAGCTCTTCACGTGTATAGCCATCAAAATAATCGGAAAGTTTATTATCAACAACTGATCCTTTTCCATTAAAATATTAATCATCTCCAATTTGAATTCCCACCTTCACTAGAGATAATTTTTTGCAATTAGCAATATCCAAATTGATCAAACTAACCGGTAATATTTTTCGGTCCACCAAAGGACCGCCCCTGACCAAGGTATCACAACCGGTAACCACCATGGCCTGCGCAGGACCACCGTGAGCAACCGCATCATCATTCAAAAAAACATCAAAAATACCATATTTATCTTCCACCTGTTCTTCTACATGAATGGTAACCCTATTAAGAACTTGTTGCACAAGTAGGCACTCTTCTTTGTTGGGTTCAATCAAGTCTTTATCGTATCGGGGTTCGCCATCTTCTGATAAAACTTCTTGACCCGAGTTTTCTTCACACGTAGGTTCGAGGAACCATGGGTGGGGATGGCAGAAAGGATGCTCCGCTTCCTCGTTCACATCTGTCACACCCCAACCGATGACGGAAACATCGGGGCATGGCACTGAGCGAAACAGATTGTCAAGAGAAATTCCATAACAACTAAATTACCGGATAGTTAATATTATGTCCCATACCATAACCCATCAAGTAACCAATTATTACAGACATAGATATCTCCAAACAAAACATGTTCCGACAACTCAGATTTAAATAAAGAAATTGTTTGTTTGTTTGTTTCTAGACTCCCATTCCTACTTGATTCCACAAAGAAGGTAAGCACAACATCCTAAGCAATCAAACACCTGTCACATACGTTAAAATACAGGTCAATACGCATAGTGTAAAGGTGAGCATACAAGTTTAATTGTAATAGTAGAGTTCGAAAGCGTTTACGCATAACCAGCATGTAACATGTATAATATGAAGCTAGTAGGTTATCGACAATGAAATCTGCACAGACTAGATTGCGAGTTGTAGAATGCGCGACACATATCACCACTGTGAGACGTGAAGAAGTAACCTTAACAACCCCTGTCCATGACATGTGCTGAGTCTAAACAAATAGTACTATCGTTGCTAAGGCGTCATGCAACAATCACTGTGTTAACATAACATACAAGCATTCATCGAGTAACAAGTAACATGCAATAACGGTCAGCGTAGAAATAGTGTTTGCGTTGTGTGTCGATGTGATTAGGAATAAGTAACGTATGTAACACCCAAAAGTGCATAAAGCAAAAAGGGGTCGAGTATACTCACAGCGATGGAGATGGATTGAAGGGAGCGTTAGAGTGATTAGCCTGAACAGTTAATGATAGCATAAGCGAAGAGCGGTGCGTAAAACGGTGCAAGTGGACCAAGTGTCGAATGGTAAACCGATCGGATGGCAATCCGATCGAATGGTCATTCGATCGGATGTCAATCCATTCGGATGGTCATCCGATTGGATGTCCATTCGGTCGGATTGACATTCGTTTGGCAAGGATGTGTTTGTGTATGATGGCTTTGAAGTTTTCGTTGTAGCATTTTGAAAACAGAGAAGTATCTCTACCTTTCAGGTCGTTCGATTGAACGGTCGTTCGATTGAACGGTCGTTCGATTGAACGGTCGTTCGATTGAACGGTCGTTCGATTGAATGGTCGTTCGATCGGATAGTGATCCGATTGGCGGGGCTTCTCAGTTGAGAACAAGTTTACAGCAGGACGGTCACTCGATCGGATAGCAATCCGATCGGATGGCAATCCATTAGGAACTGATGTTCTTTGAAAATTGAAAATGATTAAGTATAAAACCAAGTGCAATCCGATCAGATTGTGGTTCGATCGGATGGCAATCCGATCGGACGGCAATCCGTCCCACAAATCTGTTCATCTTGACTTGATGATTTTGAAAGTTTGAAAAGTTTTGCGGTTTGCTCGAGACGGTTATGACAACATGTCAAACAACGGAAACTCCATCAGACCCAGGTTATCCGATCGAACGGGAATCACCCCAACCCGATCAGTTAACTGTTCGTGATGGGTGGTTTCATGTTTAACCAGAAATCGGTTGTCTCGTTGATAGGATTCAGGTCTCAAATCGGCACATCACTAGAGAAGAGTAGAAGGCATGAATGAGCTCCGATTCTATCGGTTTTGAGTGCATTGAGTGTAAAAGAGTTAAAAGAAAGTTGGAAAACATCTTTCAATCCTTTTAACTTTGAAAATGTTTAGATCTATGCAAAAACGTTGTGAAATCATATGGAAATCATTCAGATCTGAGTTGTTCTTGGTGGAATGAAGCCAAATCTTGAAGTTCATAGAGCTCCATGATGACGTCACCCTAAAACGTCTCAAATCCGTTGATTTCCGGTTAAAAGTTAAGATTCAAAGGTGAAAAGGATGAAGGAGTGCGTGTAGATCATAGAAGTACAAGATTTGAGTTGAAAACTTACAAGAATCGCAAGAAATCGAGAGAAAGAAGGCTTGAGCGTGCTGGTCGAGTGAGGAGGAGCTGTTACATCACAAGTGATGTGACAGGAGGGGTATTTATAGGTTGCCAAAAATAGAAAGGAGGGGCAAGGGTCGGATGGTGCACCGATCGGATGGCGCCTCGATCGGATGGTAATCCGATCGGATGGCCATTCGATCGGTTGGCCATTCGATCCAAGTGTCCGACGAGTTGAGTTTTGGCGTTTCGTTTAGCGTGTTGAGTGTTGCAATGCGATTCGAGCGGGTGATGCGATAGTATTAACCATTAGTTACACAAATAACCCTACCACTATATCTAACATACAATCACTATAAATAACTTGCGTTTAGCGCTTGCGATTAGATTGCGATGCGATAGAATTACGATTGCGATTAAACACCTCAACATAAACATAACATGCACAAGTAACCCATAATAGCACACACACGTAAAACAATATCCAGAACACTTAATTTGAGTTGCGAATGCGATAGCGATTAGCGATTAGTCGATTAGCGATTAAACAAGAGATTAAACCTCGATTATTAATAGATACTCCACATAATACAACTAGAGCGATTAAATAAAAGGATTCGATTACAAGTCATTAACTTACAATCAACAGTTAAGCAAGGAGTGACATATCGCAATTAGCAATCTTTTCTTCCTTTGACTTTGACTTGTACTTTGACTTTCCAAAAAACGGGTTGTTACAGCATCGCCCCAGACGATAGTTCCCGATTCGGTTTCCTTAACGCCTATCTCCCGTCGTAACTCAAGATCTCTTCAAGATCCCTGACTCATTGTCTGATTCGTCTAATCTCATCAAGATCTCGGACTCGTTGTCGGAGCTGTTTGATCTTTACATCCCATGAATCAGGATCAACTCTGTCGTTGCCTCGGTCGGCGGTTCTACGAACATGGCGTCAATCTTCTCCATGAGCACATGAACCACCAATGTTCTTGTCGATGCCTCGGTCGGCGACTCTTCGAACAAGAAAACACTCGCCTTCACGTAGAGCCATTTGAAAACCAAAGCTCTGATACCTCCTGATGCAGTTTCGGAAGCAATCAAATGGCTCAAGAAACTATTGATAATCAAAGACGATAAATCGAACCAATGGTTCCAAGAACAAAGTTCTCTTTTATAAAATTCAATAAAAAATTAACTAAATAATAAAACCTAGACCCTTATTTATACTAGAAACTAAAAATATTAGAGATAAACATGAATAAACAAAATAAATAAAAGATATGATAACTAATAAAAGAATCGATAATTAAGGAATAAAATATTATTCAAATATTTGGGTAATCTTCAACCAGGATCCCATTCCAGAATGGGTTCACCCGCATCATCTATGGGTTCACCAGCATCATCTTCGGATCCACGTTTCATCGTTAATGGCACGCCGTCATCATCATCCGAGGCATACGAGAGATCCATGGTCGAGAAGTACGGGGAAGACGTCTCGCTACATTCGGTCGGAGATGCTAATTTGTGGGAGCGTGCGCAAGGAAGGAGTGGATTTGGGATAGGATCTTCGGATCCACGTTTCATCTTTAATAGCACGTCGTTATCATCATCCGGGTCTGCGTCCTATGCTGACTTCCAGCGCTCACAAGAGTAGGTATTATTGTAAATAATATTATATATCGTTATCAGTTATATTACACATAACATATATACTATTCTTTATCATTTTGCTAACTAATAATTTATTTTACAAATGATTTATTCATTTCACTTTGGTTCACTTCGAGTCAAGCGGGATGCCGGGTCAGGGTGGGTTTGAGTCGGAATAGACCAATTTAGAAAAAAAAAAATTATTTTTTGTTCGGGTTAGGACGGGTTTGTTTGAGACTAAGTTCACGTCAGAACGGGTTATATTGGGCTGTAAAATGGGTAGTTTAGGATTATTTGGTCGGTTATATTGGGCAACAAAATGGTAGATCATGGTAAAGGTTTAACATTGTATTTCAAAGCTAAAACAACAGTAAGATAATGTGTATCAGTGTATGTTAAACCAAATTTCAAAGCTAAAAAAATATCATGACCATACGACCATCTACTAAACATCTGTAGCTGAGATCAATTAATAAAAAGAACTATGAAGACTAATTAATAGTTCAACTATATAACACCAAAATGGACCCTTTAGGAATTTTTTGTGGGTTATATTGTATTGTTGTTCGGGTCGGGTGTGGTTATTTCATTGAGGTTGATCGGGCAGCCCTACCTAACATGGCAGAAAATTGACCAAAATTAAGGCCGAAAATTAGTTAACTGGGCTTGGTTTTTATCTCTATTTTTTACTAATATTATGTATTTTAATCAACTTTGAAGGTGCAAAACTTTCAATCTCAAGTGGATATGTTGCATAACCGAGTTGAAGAGGCACAACAAGTGAGATAAGAAATGAGAGAAGAAATGCAGCGACAAATTGCCGAACTATTGAAACAATTTGGTAATCAAGGCAATTCTCCATCGTAGTCTAGGTTAAGTTTATTGTCTTTGTGGTTGAACTTCCAATTTGAAAACTGTATCATATTTTGTGGGGAACTTGTAATTTGACAACGATGTCGTATTTTTGTGGATAATCTTGTAACTTGATAACGGTGTAGAATTTTTTTGTTGAAACTTGTGAGATAGGAATTTATAACTTTTTAAGCAGGATTTTATTATTTTCTTTAGAGTAAATTACAAGTTTTGTCCTTTATGTTTACATCAAATTGCAGGCGCTGTCCTTTATCTTTAAAATTGATGAGTTTTGTACTTAATGTTTCAAAATCTTACATGTTATGTCCTTTAGGCCAAACCCAGTTAAATTTTTTGGTTAAATCTGGTCATGCGCCTTGCACATGAGGGCACTTTTGTTATTTTATCTCCTCAGGGACTATTTGTAAAGTATCTTATATTTAGGGGCTAGTTTCAAAAAAGTAAAAAGATTTATAACGAAGCCATCTCTCTCCTTATATCATACGCAGATGGTGGTGGATGGGTGGTTGAATGGTGGTTACTGATTTCTGTATAAACAAGAGAGAGTGAAAAGAGGTTTCGGGTTTAAAGATGTTGGTGGTGCTCGGAACAAGATCACCGTTCGTCGGATCTGAGGAGTTACACCATCAAGCCTCCTCCATTGCAGATCCGGTGGTGCTTGGAACAAGAGAGATTGGAAAGAGGTTTCGGGTTTAAAGATGTTGGTGGTCCTCGGAACAAGGCCACCGTACAACCACCTCCGCTGCAACAAAACCGACTCCAAACACCATCACCGCACCACCGGTTACCGCTCATACTCGCCGTCCCACCACCACCATCTTCCAGATCTGTTTCTGAACTTAATGTAATAAAACAGGGTGTGTCAAACTTAGTCATTTTCTGGGTTACCTTTCTAGAGTGTGTGGCACATTTCTTGAGGCAAGTGGCTAAATGCATCAAATTGGGATTATTAATCTAGAAATTGGGTGTTGAAAATTTGGAGAATTGTTTAATAATAGGGATGAAATTTGGTTTGGGAAACAGAGAATTGGGTTGGATAACATGCTTTGATTGGTTTTGGGGGGGTTTTTAGGTAGGGGAGTTGATTTGGAGATGATGGTGGTTGTAGATGATGGAGGGTGGTGGCGGTGGTGACTGACAGCGGTTGTTGATTGATGGTGGTGGTGGAGGGTGGTTGAATGGTGGTTACTGATTTCTATATATATATATATATATATATATATAGTTAAAAATAATAAAAACTTTTAAAATTAATTTGTTTTATTTTTTTAATAATACTAAATAAACAGGGTAAAAGACTAAAATACCCTTGGGGTGACCAGATTTAACAAAAAAATCTAACTGGGTTTGGCCTAAAAGACATAACTTGCAAGATCTTAGAACATTAAGGACAGAACCCGTCAATTTTAAAGGCAAAGGACAACGTCTGCAATTTAATGTAAACATAAAGGACAAAACTTGTAATTTACTCTTTTCTTTATAATTAAAATAGTTTGGTCGGAAACTAGTAGGGAAAATATTACTATTTTGAATCGGAAAATGGTCGGAAATCGAAACAGTTTTTTGTCGAAAATAGATCATTAAAAATCATTGGAATTATGTCGGAAATTATAGTTACAAATTAATCAGAATTTTGTCAGAAAAATGTAGCCGGAAACTAGTCGGAAGTTTGTCGAAAACATCATCGGAATCTTGTGGGAAACTTTTACCGACCTGACTTTTTCCGACTAGACCCACTTTGTCAGAAATTAAATGGAAACACCGTTTTCCGACCAAATTCCGACAAAAAAATTGGTCGGAATTAGGCGTGTTTTTTAGTAGTGAACTTGATTTCTCAAAACTGCTGGTTGGGAACCAGTATTTCTGGAAATCCATAACTTCTGTCTTTGATTTGTTGACTTGGTCTTCTAGTCTTCAACCTTTAACTTTGGTTAACCCTAATTATTGACTTGTTGATCAAAACTTTGACCATTAGCACTTGTTATTCTAATCACTGATCTTTGAAGGTAGTAATTTAATGCAGCAATAGTTAGGGCAACTGTTTTAAGAAGCTTTCAAGGGAAGAGAAACTACTGGACTTGTAGACTGTATTTTAACTTATTCAGGCAAGAATGATAGATCCTTGTGGTTTTTGGCATTTATCATCAGTAGATCTTATATAACCCAACACAACCCCGAGTTATTATGATAACTTGAAACTTTCCATAACCTCATCTATGCCAATCCGTCTTTTATTTTCACTTTCTTTTATCACTTTCTTTTGCATAAATATTCTCAAACACCCTCTTTATTATTCTTATTCTCTACAATTATCTGACACATTTTTTTTTTCAAAAAACCTATCTTCTTTTGGAATAGAATGAAGTAAGTTTCGATTATGTACAATATAGATATTATACGCCTTTTCACAACCATCACACAACTGAATGAGAGATTACTGCGATACTTTGAGTTAAATTTTAATTATGTTTGATACCTCCGTAGTATTCACATACCAAACTGATCAATGAGAGATTACTAAGTTAAATTTTAATTAAGTTATATTTTTTTAGGTTTGAACTTTCCTTTGTATTCACCGTCCACCGACAGATATATCGGTTGGTGATTTTTGAAGTTTCACCATGAATACATCATATGCATGCTATCCCTCATCTCATATTAAAATTCAACTCAACTGAGGTATATTTTCAGATTCCCTTCACATTCAAGAAGCAGTGAAGCAGTTTCTACGACGACCTAGAAAAATGATGTTGGGCGATCAATAGTAACCTGCTTCAATAATTTAATGGAGAAGGAATGTTTCAAAACTATGGGTGGTTTATACAAGATTCCTTACAAGAAAAACAACCATAACACTACTATATATATTATTCTTGCGTGCACCAATTTTTACATCAAAATCATAGGACAACCCAGGATAAAAATGAAGTTAGTCCAGAGACCCAGTCCTCGTCGCGGTAACACGTTGAAAAGCATGATTAAAATCTTGTTCTGTTGTTCTGGCTGCGGTGAAAAAACTAGCTAATAGGTGTCTTTGATGGAGTTCAAATTATTCCATGCATGTCTATCGGTTTCATTGTACGGTATCGTTTGTGTTGATATGTTTTAATATATGTTTTGACTAACGTTTGATTTATGTAATGTGTATTTATCCACTGAACATGTATTCCGTTACTCAACAGTACTGGTTGCATGAGTAAAAGTAATAATTATTATTGTTAATATTAGAGACGGTTTCTTCAACTAAACAACTCCGCTGTTGATATCGCAGCAACTACTCCCCATCAGCACATCCTCTTCTCCTTCTCTCTTCGTCTACCAACATGCATTCTCAATCACAAAGCTTTAATTCCGATTATGAGTTAATTTATGAAACTTTGTATTCTCAAGACCTACGTTAATTTATGCAAAAAAATCAAAACCACATATTGGTGTGTCAAATTCAATAGCCAAATGATGTGTGTTAATACAATAATACTTAATAGTGGTAATTTTCCATTCCAGTAATAGTTTTCCATATGCAACTAAAACTACTAATCTTGAACACAAAAGTAGATCATGCGTTCTTTTGGAAGAAACAACAGAACTTGACACACATATAATAGTCGTTGCAAACATTCTCTTATTCACTTGAACTGTTGAACAAGATAAAGCTCTCAATAGGTGTCAAAAGACTCATACTACGAGAGTAAGTAGTAGCAAAAGAAACTACGAAAATTACAACGGATAATCTTATTAAGGCCTAGTGACTTAAAAAGCTAGCATCATGTTAATGGGTCCCAACAGAAAGGGTTTAGAGTATTAGAAACCTAACTTGACTACTAAAACTCCCCCATTATTATTGACAACTTGCTGGATTTTTCCGCGCGATGCGACGGGAACTCGATTATTGGTATCGATTTGGTTCATTATATAGGGGAATTCGGGTTGAACTAGTTCGATTCAGTCGGTACCGGTTCCGGTAATAACTATATAAATTGGTACCAATTAATGTCGATATCGGTTCGGTTAGTCATGGTTATATTATGAATAAAATTCCCTTTTTCAACAAACTTAATATAGAAACGGCGAGAAAAAGATTTTAAAGAAAGTCACGTATTCAACATTATTAAAAAGATAATGAATGCGAGTTATCGGAGGAAAATCAAATTATATACAAACTAAATGGGTTTAAAGCGTATATATTTTTAAGCATATACGGATATTAGTTCCGATAATAGTGATACCGGTATCAATGTTGTTTAGTCGGCATCAATTTCGTTTATCACGATACTACTAGGGCTGAAAATGAACCGAACGAACACGAATAACGCCTTGTTCGTGTTCGTTCGTTAAGGATATAATGTGTTCACAAACTTTTCATGAACACTTACCGAAAGATACTTTTTGTTCGTGTTCATTCATTAAGGAAAGGAACGTGTTCATAAACGGTTTACAAACACAAACGAACATAGATAAAATCGGTAATGACAACGGTGGCTAGAGGTGGATAGTGAGAGGGAGCGGCGCTAGACCTTGAATCCCTAATCATTGAACGAATGTCGATAGTTTTTTTTTATGTGAATAATGAGAAGGAAAGTGGAGCAGTGCATAAACAAGGTGCAGATTAGGGGTTCTTATTTTATTTGTTTCGGTGATGAGATATATAAGAATTAAAGAATATATAAAGTTTAGATAAAATAAATAAATACTAAAAAATCTTTAATGAATAATATAAACAAACGAATATGAATGAATGTTCATGAACACATTACCGAACGCTCACGAACATAATTGAACGAATAAGACATTTGTCCGTGTTCATTCATTTAATTAACAAACGAAATTTCTTGTTTATGTTCGTTCATTAATTAAACGAACGAACAAACGTAAACGAACTTCCCGCCAAACAGTTCAAAGCTGTTCGTTGAACGTTCGGTTCGTTTACAGCCCTGAATACCACTCAAATGGACACTTGATTTAGTCTACGATACCGAAAGAAGACTCTATTTCGAACATAACCCATTGTTAATGAAACTTTTATAGAAACGTCAAGAAATTAAATTAAGAGTTAAATGCCATTTTAGTCCCTGTGGTTTGGGTCATTTTGCCAGTTTAGTCCAAAGGTTTCATCTTTAACCTGTGGGTCCAAAAAGGTTTCACAGTTGCCATTTTAGTCCACTTGGTTAACTTTATCCATTTTTTCTGTTAACGAGAAGGCTAATTTGGTCATTTTGTATGTAATTCTGTTAACTAAAAGGGCAATTCCGCCATATAAAATGACCGAATTGTCCTTCTCGTTAACAGAAAAATTGGATAAAGTTAACTCAGTGGACTAAAATGGCAACTGTGAAACCTTTTTGGACCCACAGGTTAAAAATAAAACCTTTAGACTAAACTGGTAAAATAGCCCAAACCACAGGGACTAAAATGGCATTTAACTCTTAAATTAAACACAACTATGCGTTTAGTTTTTTTAAACGAACGAAAGTAAGTCGTCGAAGAAAAGGGGTAATGAAATCGAAAAAACGTTAATTTTTTTTTTCTAAAACTTACACTAACGTCGAAGCGTTAAGGGACAATAGGGGTTACCCCTTGTAGATCCACCCTGACTATTGTGATATTTTCTAAATATTGCTAAATATTGAAGATATCACCTTCCCAGCCTACATTTTTTTTTCTGAAGAAATTAATAAAACATTATAAAATACAGGGTGATTACGATTACACGAAACTTTCCTTCACGTCATCTCTGCTGATCCATTTTCTATTTAATTTCACTTTCTTTCGCATAAATATTCCCATATACACCCTTTTTATTATTCTTATTCTCTTCCTCTCACATTTTCCACAAAACCAAATTCCTTTTGGAATAAAATGAATTAAGTTGTGATTATGTACAGTGGATATTATACGCTTTATCACAACAATCACAGCTGAATACCGGAGATTACCGACACATACTTTAAGTTATATCTTTATAGGTCCGTTCCTTATGTGGTATTCACTGTCGAATATATGGGTCGGTGATTTTAGAAGTTGGATTTAGTTCGATTCAAGTTCAAAGTTCCAATTCGAGTTGATTTGATTCCAATAAATAAATATTGCACTTTTACTTTTAGAACCACTACAAACTTGATTTTTTTTACATAAAAAATACAAGTCTATCAAATTAATAAAATGTCAAATGATCTAAAGCATATTTGTAGCATTCATAATACCAATTTTAACTAGAGCCAAATGATAGTTTTTTTATATACAAACTCCAAAGATCTTGATCTCATGGTCAATCAATTCGTAACAAAATTTAGTTGAGTGTAATGTTACCGGATTAAACAAAGTCGAGGGTTGTTGAGGGCTTAGCGGCTGAAGGAGTGACGTTATGACTTCAAATTTCCAGGCATGTTAGTGTTTAGAAGCAATATATGTTTTCATAATTTAGATAAGAGTTAATTACATAGTTAGTCCCTGTGGTTTGCACAAAATAACATACTTAGTTACTAATAGATTAAAATCACCTTCTAGGGTATTAACTTTTTCATTTTGTAATATTTTGTAACGTTTGGAGGTATTAACTTCTAGGGTATTAACATAGTTAGTCCATGTGGTTTGCACAAAATAACATACTTAGGTACTAATAGTTTAACAAACAATTAGCGTTAATACCTCCAAACGTTACAAAATAAAAAGTTAATACCCTAGAAGGTGATTTTAAACTATTAGTACCTAACTATGTTATTTTGTGCAAACCACAGGCAGGGGCGTACCCACCCTAAGCCAATGGTGGGCGGGCGCACCCCATGAAAAAATATTTTTTAGTGTTATTTTTCGCCGAAAATCCCGACCGCACCCCTTTGAATTTTTCACCCGCACCCCTTGAAAATTTTCAACCGCCCCACTTAGAAAAAAAATTAATTATTAACCACTTATTCACTTAATTATTTAATCAAATCAAAGTCCAATATACAATCAATTTTTATTAACACAAGCCCAAACAAACCTAAAGAAATTTGAACTAAATAAAATAAGTCAAACCCATCCACTCATTCCATTTCCAATTCCCGCCCTCAAAAAAACTCTCAGCGACTTGACGCCACTGCTCACGACCTGGTGGCTTTTTTTACCAGAAAAACCAAAATTCCGGTTGGACCGACCGATATTACGTCAGAATTCCAATATAGAACTAGTATGGTTTATTTATTTATTTAATTATTTTGTTTTATGTGATGATTAGGAGAAAATATAGATGTGTAAGGGTTTAATCTTTTTATATATTATTTGATTTTTTTGTTGTTCTAGACTTGTAGTTAAATGATTTTGTTGTTTTATTTATAGCTTTGTTTGTTTAAATGATTAGTTACAAGTAATCAACATTTAATATTAGGGATTGAATGTTTAAAAATATAATTGAAAGTTATCGGCTATGGTTGAACATGATTGTTTATTTTGTTTAAGTGTTTAGTGTTGTTTTATGAACTGGAGCAAATTATATGTGTAAGGAACAATGAGTAAGAATGTAATGAACTTATGGCATGTTTAGTATCTTTAGATGATATTTTGGATATCTTTCAAAAAAAAAAAAAAAAAAAAAACCTGTAGGGTACAATTTTAAATACATTTGTAATTTGTAATAACGTTTGACGTGTTTTTGATGATTTATAAATTTTAGTTTGGTGTTCTTTTGTCTTACATGATCCGACCCGACCCGCTATGAACCGATATTTTTATACAGCTAGGGGCCTAAAATCTTTGAAAATATTCCGCACCCCCAAAAAAAAATTTCTGAGTACGCCACTGACCACAGGGACTATGTAATTAACTCTTTAGATAATTAGGGATTTAGTGATTTATGGCTGGATATTGGACTTTAAAATAATTATCATATACAAAGTACATTATATATATAACTTCTAAAGCTAGCTTCACCAAAACATATCATTTTTAACGACTAAATGAAAATGGGTTTCACGTATAAACTTTTTTGTTTTGACTGATTTAGGATTGGGAAATTGTTATATTATTAAGTTGTAAAGTGAAACCATAAACATCCATGAATACATGCTATCCCTCATCTCATATTAAAATTCAAGTCAACTTAGACGAAAAATGAGTTTATATTTTCAAATTACCTTCACATTCAAGAAGCAGTATAGTAACTTTCTACGACAACCTATAAAAATGATGCTTCAATAATTTAATGAAGAAGGAATGTTTTAAAAATTATGGGTGGTTGTTTATACATGATTCCTTATCCAAAAAGCAAGCTTAACACTACTATATATATTATTCTTGCGTACCCCAATTTATACAGGAAATCATAGGCAACCCCGGGAAAGAAATGAAGTTAGTCAGTAGACCCGATCCTCGTCCCCGTAACGTGTTGATTAAAATCTTGTGTTGTTGTTCTGGCTGTAGTGAAGATGACTAGCTCTTTGATGGAGTTCAAATTATTCCATATCTTATCAGTTTCCTTGTACGGTATCGTTTGTGCTAGTATATGTTTTGACTGGCGTTTGATTTATGTAATGTGCATTTATCCACTGAAGATGTATTTTGCAACTTCACAATAATTAGGTGTATAAAAGTAATTTATTATTGTTATTGTTGATATTATAGATGCTTAGACTAAACAACTCCGCTCTTGCCACCCTCAGTACATCCTCTTCTCCTTCTCAATCGCTCTATCGAAATGCATTCTCAAGCACAAAGATTCAAATTTGATTCTGAGTTCTAAGGGTTACAGAGTAGAAACAACTTTGCATTTCAAGAAACTACGTTTATACACAAAAATTGAAACCCCAAACTGGGAGTGGGTTAGTGTGGCAAATCAAAAACCAAATTCAGTGTGTTAATGGTGGTATTTTTCCATTTGATTAATAAATAGTTTTACATAAAATTCATTTGGAATTAAATTCACTAATCTTGAACACAATAATAGATCAATGGAAAGGTATTTTTTTTGTTTTGGGAAAAAACAATCAAAGTTGACACATTAGTAATTTATAAAAATAACTAGGAAACTCTTCATAGTTGGCAACTGCCTCGTACTAAGAACTTTAAGAACATTAGTAGTTAAAGGTAGTACTAAAATTAGAAAGGGTAATCTTATTAATCTAGTCTAGTGACTAAAAAAGCCTCATTGTTTATTTTCCCTAAAGTCAGGGTGTCTATTTATATATATATATATATATGGTAGGGTTCATGTGAGAACCACCTTTATTACGATAACCGCGAGAACCGCAATAAAGAATGGTTCCTAAATGATCCTTCTCCTATATATATATCACAAATGATATTATTTTGGGCTTATAAGGGTTCTATTTTTTGAATTTTATCTTTCGGTTGTTGTAATAAATGTTGATCCTGTACAAATATCGTAATGATTCGAATAAATAATGATTGTATTCCCGCCTCATGCAAAGGTACAAATAATACATATAGAAACGTGATAGTCACGTGCACTCCTCTTAGGGTCATTAACAAAGAAAACAGTGTGCGGGCGGCACCACAGTGGGTTCTGAGGGTCTGTTGATCTTCGGACGATTAAATTTTATGTTAACTAGGATTGAGACCCGCCGCAATGCGGCGAGGATTCTTTAGTTATAACTAAGTCGATCTAGGACCCGCACGTTATGTTAAACATGTCAAACGGGGAAGAAATAGACGATGTAAAAACGTTCGCCCACAGACGCACATTGCGTCGTGTTAACTCGGAAAATTTAGAATGAAACGTAAAAACGTTAAACCAAAGACGCAGTCGATCTAGGACTCGCACGTTATGTTAAACATGTCAAATGGGGAAAAAATAGACGAAGTAAAAACGTTCACCCACACACGCACGTTGCGATGTGTTAAGTCACAAAATTTAGAACCAAGCATAAAGCGAAAAATTTGCGGAAAATGAAAACTATAAAGGACCAAAGTTGAAAGTAAAAAAAGTAGTAAGGATAGATTGCAAAAGATAAAAAGTTTTGGGTTAAAAGTAAAAAAAACAAATAGTTTTGGGTTAAAAATAATTTATGAAATCCTTTTGGATGAAAAGTAAAAAAAAAATCTCTTTTTTTTTTTTTTTTTTTGGAAAACCCCCTAAAGACAAGGTTACGACAACTATATGCATAACCATTTTTTCTTTGGAAAATCCCCAAAGCACACCTCGTATTGCGGCGGGGCGTAAAACGGTGTCAAATAGTACTAATGTCACACAATCGTTATCGACCACCAACACTGACTCGACCTAGGATCTGCGTGTTGCGACGAACCTGTCAAATATGAAAAAATATAGGTAAAAAAGTTGAACCACACATGCACGTTGCGCCGTGATAACTTGTAAAATTTGAAACAAAACATGAAAAAGTTGAACCACACTCGTATGTTGCGTCGTATTAACTCGAAAAACTTAGAACTATACGTAACCCGAAAATTTGTCAAAGATGAAAAGTATAAGTGACAAAAGTTGTGAAGTTAAATTGCAAATAATGAAGAGTTTTGGGTTAAAGTAAAAAAAAAAAACAAATTATGTAGGGTTAAAATTGTAAAAGGTAAAAACCTTTAGGTTAAAAGTAATGAAAAGTTTTGGGTTAAAGTTAAAAAAACAAATTATGTAGGGTTAAAATTGTAAAAGGTAAAAACCTTTGGATTAAAAGTAAAAAATCAAGTTTTTTTTTTTGAAAAAACCCTAAAGCACAATGTACAAGTTTCAATGCATATTTTTATTGCTTATTTATAGTAATAAAATAAAATATTTATATTTATTTTATTTTTCCACTTATGAATTTACATGTCTATCATAGTCTACTTAACTTTGAAATTACACAATGTGGGCGCCAAAGTCACTCCACTTCACCACCATCGGGGCCCCAACCCTTGGGGCCTGTGCTAACTTGCGATCGTTTTTTTGTGGTTTTTTAGTTTTTTTTAATGAATAGAACCAATACCGTTACAGAAAAATCGCTACCCGCCGCGAAGCGCTAGTTTACTCACCTAGTTATAATAATTTAACATTTTTTAATACCTCGTCATTTTGTCGGTCCTAGTTGTAAGGATTTAGGATAACAATCATTAGATCCTGGGTTTGAAATTCCTACAATGGGATTTTTCTAGATTTATTGGGTTTCTTCCCGAATTTGTATATATGCATTATTGCCTAGTGGAGATGGATATGATTGGGTAGTTCCGCTGGTGGCATAATGGTACTCCAGTGGTCCCTCAGTTGTTCAAATTTGTCGTTCAAAAAAAATTAAGAGCATCCTCTAGTGAGCTATAGCTCAATTGGCATTAGCGGAGAAGTGAAGATTTGGATTTGAAGTCATAGGTCTCAAGTTCGAATCTGATCGCAACCAGGTTTTATCGTAGTGGGCCTTCGTGTGGCGGGTTTAAAATGGTACTCCAGTGGTCCCTCAGCTGTTCAAATTTGTCGTTCAAAAAAAATTAAGAGCATCCTCCAGTGAGCTATAGCTCAATTGGTATTAGCGAAGAAGTGAAGATTTGGATTTGAAGTCATAGGTCTCAAGTTCGAATCTGATCGCAACCAGGTTTTATCGTAGTGGGCCTTCGTGTGGCGGGTTTAATCCGAAACTGGAGATGATGGGCTTGGGCTAACTGGTTGTAACACGCTATCTCGTTATTACCGAATATCTCACATATTCGGATGATTTGATCCCAGATTTCTTTTATATAAAACGAATAACTAACGAGCCTGGATTAACTGATAACTCAGATGAACCGATGTAACAGATTAATACACTTAATTTACAGTTTAGAAATTTTAAAGTTTTAAACTCAAAAACTTTGTCGTGTATGATAATCCTTCAACCTTCCCCTGAACGTCTCCATAGAGATAACAGTTTAATAGTGTTCGGTTCTTCGCATGCTTAATCGCCTGTCCGGTTCCGCCTTTGTAAAAGCCTAACATAAACGCTAAAAACAATTAGTGTTTAAGTTAAACGGTTAAACACGACTAAAATAACAAGGAAAAACAAATTATATTCTTTAAAAGTTTATTCCTCTACAATCCAATTCACATCCAACTCGGTCCATTTTACTTTTAATTCTTTAGGAGATTATTCATCCACACTTTTAAACTATAACCCACTACCCGGGTCCGTATTCCTTGAGATTTTCACTCCTACTATTCGGTATGGGTTTATTACTTGTTTGACCCGTTAAGAGGAATTATGCACTTGGTTCATGCCTCTTACTTTCTTATCAATGTTTTCATCGTTTCTATCAACCACAACTCAAATTATGGTTGGTTACTTTAGTCAAAACCTTAACTTTTCCTTATAATCTTCCGGTATAGTGCTTTACCCAAATCGACTAGTTATGAGACTTAAAGCCTTTTAGTTCAAGTCTCCCATTTTTAGTTTCCGGAAGCATCAACTCGATCTAAGGATTCATTATCAAATCTACCCTTGGAGGTAGTTTACCCAAAACCCATTATTCGATGGCGTTTTAATCATTTTTTTTTCCAAACCGGAGAACTTTTAAAGGTTTGATGAAAACTAGCGGCATTTTTAACTCCTTATCTCATCTACATTTATTATGTCACTAAGGACATAAAGGTTTCCAAAGGTTTTGTAGTTTAAAACCCATTAGGCGTTATTTCACATCATAGACATGTTATTGGCTCTAAAAGTCGTTTTACCCAAATACCAGATATATCTCATTTGAGTTAATCTATTTGCAACATCTAGCCCAACCATCTTTCGTCGGGCCATAAGCCCTTACCGAAAGTATAATCCTTTACATATACCTGACGCAGGTCCCGTTATCAATACCTTGCGATTCAATTTGCTAATTCATGACAATCCATGCCCATACATTATGCTTACATGTAAGCATGACACTTAACTCCAAAGCATTAAATATCATATTCAAATGGTGATAACATCACCATATTCAAATAGTGATTCAACTAACCATGTAATGTTTGTTGGCAAAAAGATGCATAGTTACCATCTTATTCATTTGACCCGTTATAGTTTGCACCATAGGGATCTATTTTAAAAATTCATTAGTCTACTACCAAAGATTTGTTTTTACTCATTCGACCCATTTTAGTTCGCGCCAGAAGGTTTTTTTTAAAGTTCATTGTTTACCACCAAAAATTCATTTTACTTGTTCGACCTATTTTGGTTCATGCTAGAAGTTCTTATTTTGAAAGTTCATTGGTTTATCACCAATTTTTTTTTACTTGTTCGACCCATTTTGGTTCGCACCAGAAGGTTTTATTTTGAAAGTTCATTGGTTTATCACAAAAAAAAAAAAAAAAAAATCATTTTTACTTGTTCGACCCATTTTCGTTCACTCTAGAATGTCTTATCTTGAAAGTTCATTGGTTTATCACCAAATATTCATTTTTACTTATTCTACCCATTTTGGTTTGTGTCAGAAGTTCTTATTTTGAAAGTTTAATGGTTTATCATCAAAATATAGTTGTTTAATGTCACGGCCCCCGACCCGATTTTACCCGGTCCAGAAGTCGCGGGACAGAAACCCGTGGTATTGGTGTTTGATTTGGCAGCTGAAATTTTAACAGGATCGTTTAAACTGAAAACACCCAGTTATTTTATTTCAAGTTTCGGGACAAAACCCGTAATTTACAATAAAGGAATTTCACTGGGAAATCCATTTATTACAAAACATGTTTATTTGTTTACTGAGCCACTTCGTTCAAGCTGGAGTGCTACGCGGCACTTTTCCTTGTTCATAGTAAATCACCTGAAACATGTTTAAAAAGATTTTATCAGCGGGGAAATACTGGCGAGTCACTCAATTTGTACAAAATGACACTTTGTTATAATTTACAGTATTAAGAGCGATTACAACTGCCCCTATCTTATAATTATCTGGTCCAGTTATCACTCGATCGGATCTGTGACTGTGGTCATATCACTATTTGGGTCCGTTCACCTAAAAGTGACGTGTATCACTGTTTAGGTCCGTTCACCTAAAAGTGATAAAACAGCAGTAATGTGCACAATACCCCACTTACTGCCAGTAATTTAAGATAACAAAGACTTAATCCCAATAAAATATAACTGGAAAATAGTTGAGGTTTTTTATGTAAAACAGTTGATAAAAAGAGAATGACTCACATTGCAAGTTTAACTGGACAGAGTGCCTACTGATTAAGCCTGGTAACCTAGTTAAATAATGCAAACGAAACTAGGTTAGTAACTTAATACAACATTTATGATAACTTCACGAAATCAAAACCCTCACGACGAATGACAAAGTATAGCCCGAATTCAGGCAGCACTTAAACATCATCGGATCGGTTTCAATCGATCGTACATTGTATCGTAGCAGTGATCGAGTTATTACCCTGTTATCGTAGCAACGTTTCACTACTAAAGTTGAATTTTTGAGCAGAAAGGAAGCTGTTTGAGTGAATTATTTTTAGCAAACTGAACTGGCCATGCAACGTCGAATTTATAGCTGAAAATTAGGTTCCTCGCGGCCCGCGTAAGCTTGAAGAGGGATCCTTCGCGGACCACGAGGGCCACCCTAGCTACGGCTAGGGCTGCCGTGTCACACCCTAGGTCTGCCACGTGTGCGACACGTGGCCTTGATCGTTATCCGGAGATTTGCAGGGCTGTCGCGCCCCGCGTAGACCTTCCTTTGATCTTTCGCGGCACGCGACCGACTAGTAAAAAAAAAATTTCTTGATTTTTCATAAAAATTAGGGTTTTAGGGGCTCGGGTTTTCACTTACGGAGCGTTGTAGGACATTTTTCGTGCAGGTCCTTACATTTACCATTTTACCCATTTGACCCGTTATGGTTTACACTATAGGATACCATTAAAAATTAATTATTTAAAAAAAGTACGAGAAGGGCAACCAAAGCATAGGTTTGGGGAGATGGAGAAGATAAATGGAAGGATGGTAATGTAGCGCTAAGGTGGAAATGGAGGGTGTTAGGAAGAAGGGAAACCAAAACGCATAGCTTTAGAGTCGCACACATATCAAGTGCTAGGTTTGCATGAATTATCAGATATTCTTAAGATCATTAGCCAGCTACTAGACATAAAGAAAAATACATGGTATTTATAGGAAACAAGACTAGACAGATTATGGAGCAACGTAACAATGACACGTCAAGCAAAGTGCTAGCGGTTGAAGTCTTTGTTCACAATATAGATTTTCCTAATGTTGGAGAAGAGGCTGTGGAGGGTAAGTATCAAACTGTATTTTTCAACTTCTAAAGAGGCTACTTAAGCACCAATGAAGCTTTGAGGATTTATAGATGAAGAGTTACAAGTATTTCGGACCAAGGACTTGGATGTTTAAACCCAAATGAGGATGTACACGATACCTCTCAAGAAACCAATGGTTGAGGACGGAAGTTTGCATTGACCTTTCTCCCATATTTATTACTCTAAATAACAAACTAGGGGATGAAGGTTTGAGATTAATGAGTAGGAAGATAGATATGCAAGATAAAGGGCAAACAATTTAAAAATGCATTGATTTTGTGTGGTTGTGCCAACCACGTGCAATAGAATGTGGACCCGACATGTTAACTACGTACCGAACATATGTGATGAGGATCTCGGTAGAAATGTGCTCTATTCAACCACCATAAAACTAAGCGTTATTCAGGGAGCCAACCCAGAGAACTATACGGGTATGTTCACTAGAAACCGTCACGACGCTTGACTCATCCACTCGAGCCTACCAAGGGGCTTAAAACTATTATAGCATTTGCTTAATGCAAATGTGGTTCCAACGAAAGCAACTTTAGAGTTTTCTATTTTT
Organism: Helianthus tuberosus; assembly: GCA_030545235.1. NCBI lineage: Eukaryota > Viridiplantae > Streptophyta > Magnoliopsida > Asterales > Asteraceae > Helianthus > Helianthus tuberosus. Next base: position 116,416,640 of record CM060403.1, on the reverse strand, counting down.
ATTATTTACTTTTAATAGTTTTTCTCATTTATTAGATTTTTAGTGTTAATTATTTTTAAATGAAATATTCACAAGTTTCTGACGACAATTTTCTTTCTAAGGTTTAATGAGATCCATTGATAACACTCATTTGTTTAACAATGTCGGTTGTAAATCTGTCAACACGGAAAACGAATTATGAAGAAGCCTAGTTGGAGTTGAACCGGACTCAACTCATTTTGGCTTGTGAAAAACCCCTAATTGTTTTTATACTTTAATTTAATTTATGTTCTAATTTAATTTGATTTAGGACGTAAATTTTATCATTTTTACAATTTGTTATTAATTAAACTAGTAAGATAACCTGTGCTACGTACCGGGGTTTCGATCGGTATCGGTTCGGTACGATACCGACACTCGGTATAACAACCAAAAAACTATACCTAAGAAGACATCGACACGTGTTACATCGGAGACATTGTGCGGCGCAATAAACCGCAAAAAATATATAGAAACGTAGAAGAAATAACATGTCGCAATGGTATGTTCAGATTCAAAAAAGAAAATTTCAAAAACAATTCTTAACAATGGATCTTTAGTCTAGTAGGTATTTGGGGCTATTTTGTATGTTCGACTTTTAATCAATGTTTATAGTAATGGTTTGTTGGACCTACAAAAGAACAATAACATCCAAAAGCAAAAACATGACTCAAAGATCAAGAAATAAACAATTGATGAAACAATTCTCTCCCCAAAGATAGTAAATCTTGAACACCTAATCAGAACATTTGTTGTAGACAAAGCAAACATCTAATTAAGCCTTGGAACCGTTGTTCAAAAAGAAACACCATCTATTGAATGCTAAAGGTTGTTGAAGCCAAATGTCTGATGAAGAAGACCAAACATCTGTATGGCCAAATAGATGTTTGGATCAAAGCAACAGATGTTAGTCTAAACAGAGGTTTCCTAGTGTAACAGTACTTATCTTGTATCAATGTTTAGACTAGTTAGAACAGATGTTTAGATTTGCATAAATGTTTGTAACATCAATGGAATTTTTTTGTTAGAAACATTAGATGTCACTATCAGGGTGATGGTAGCCTATCACGAACAAAACTTTAGTACTTAGTATAAATAGATCTCACCTGTTAGAGATTTATTTTATTACTTCACACATTTTCTTTTGTACGAATAGTTCTAGTAAGTGATCAGGCTGATGGGGGAGATTATAGAATCATTTATGTAAAACTTTTGAATCATTGGAATCAATGAAAAACAGTTACGGATAATATCTCTCTACTTGTGAATTATATTGTTTTTATCAGTATTTGTTTATAAGTATCAAACTTAGATCCTAACATGGTTTGTATCTTCAAGTCTGATTATGTATCTGATATCCTTGTAGGATCAAGGTGATCCTTCCAAATAATTGGCATGCTAATTTAATTGGAGAATTTATTCAATACGAAGAACACATGCGTAAAACCGTGTCATATTGCACCAATATCACACCACCGCTAGCGACCACCAACAACGAAGTTATGGTTTGTTAATTAGAAGACATTAGACCGAAACGTAAAACATATAAAAGAATGACTATGTTGACCTAGGACCCGCGTGTTGCAGCGAACATGTCAAATGTGAAAAAATAGCTCTGCGTTAACTCGCAAAATTTAAAAAGTAATGTAGAAACGTCGAAATACACACGCACGTTGTGCCTTGTTAAATCGCAATATTTACAACAAAATGTAAAACCAAAATTTACGAAAGTTGAAAAGCATAGGGGACCAAAATTTTAAGTAAAAAGGTTGTGAGAATAAATGACAAAAGATAAAAAAAATTTGGGTTAAAAGTAAAAAAATCAAATTTTGCAAGGTTAAAATGCAAAAGATGAAAACTTTTGGATTAAAGGTAATAAATTAAACTTTTTCGAAAAACACCACAAGCGTGAGGATCTCTCTAAGCCTCCCCCTTTCCTCTCTGTATTTTTGTTGACCGCCCCTTTCCCTTTCTCTAGTAGGTGATAAGAAGAAACCAGGGTGATGACTGCCCAAATAGGACAATCAGAAGAAACCAGGAGATGACCGCCCAAATAAGGCAATCAGAAGAAACGACGAACAAAATCACTATTAATTTCCTTTGGCAAATAGGCTTACCAGAAGTTGTTCGAAACCCTAACCGCTTGACCACCGCCTCATCGCTTTCCGACCGCCTCATCGCTTTACGGCACAAACCATGTTCGCCGCCACCAAAAACTATCGCACCGACAATAACTCCGTCACAAACCCTACTCTGTGCTACCAAAGACTACCGCTACCACAATGATCAAAACGCCGTCGTCAAGTGTTGCTGACGACGGCGAGCAGGTTGGGACGCCGTGTTGCTGGTGACGACGAGCATGTTGGGACGCTGGCGGAAGGTTCGTCATCATCGGCCCCTCTCTCTCACACACACAGCTTTCTGTCTCCACCTGTTCATTTGGTTTTGCCATTTGTACTGTTCATTTGGTTCGTTTTTTAATATATAGGGTAATTTTTCTTTTTTTCTTTTTGTTGTTTTTTCATTTTCTTCCTATTTCAATTCTCAGTTTTCTTTTACAATTTAAATCTGAAGTGTTATTTTCTTTATATTATCAATTCTCAGTTTTTATTTTGTTTTCGTTATTATTTTTGGATTTTTGTTTTTATTTCTTTTGTCAAAGCAAGTGCATTAAAACAGACTAAGTTTTCACATGGCGTAACGTGCCGGTTTGATCCCACTAGCTTGTATATATTTAACTATTTATATATATACACACACATTTTGAAAAAAGTTAAATTTTAGCGGCCCATTTTTTTATTTATTTTTATGTTTTCAAGTAATATACAAATGTACTAATTCAAATATAACTATCTTTTCTTTTTAAAATTGAGTTATTGACTTTATATTATAGAGGTCCTGTTTTCTTCCACTCACCCAGGGCCCAAATGTTTTCGAGGTTTTTCGGAGACAACCCTGCTTTTTATATTATTTAATCTTTATTTATTTTATTACCCTAACAATTAAACTAGGAAACCCTATTTTCACCTAGTTTATGCATCATTCCCATTCCCTTTCTCATTATTTATATCTATGAATACAATCGACCTCCGTTCCACAATTAGGGCTTCAAGTTCCATTGCTACTCTCTAGGCCATCCACTTTTAGCTTTTGTTGCGTTGCCAAATTTATTTGTGTTTGTTTGTGTTCGTGAACACACTCATTTCCTTAATGAAGGAACACGAACATAAAATCGCGTTCGGATGAAACGTTCGTAAACACATTTATTTCATTAACGAACAAAACCTTGTTCATGTTCGTTTGGTTTGTTTATAGCCCTACATAGAACACTTGTAAAGAGCTTAATGATATGTACTAATTTATTTTAAGATATAAACATACATAATTTGGATGTATGATTTAAAATCAGGATAAATCATTTGTTCAATAAATGCGGAAGCGTAATATGCTACAAAGAGCTTAACAAAAAACAATAATAATAATAATAATAATAATAATAATAATAATAATAATAATAATAATAATAATAATAATAATAATAATAATAATGAGCCTAACAACATGCTGCCATGTGGTCAAACAGAAGAAAATCACACTAGAATAAGTTGTAAAATGTAATAGTATATAATTCCATTTAAAATTCGATTTTTATTTTATCCTTTTATTGTTAGATTGATTCAATTGACGATGTTATCCGGCGTTTTCTTTAATCCATCACTTACGATTGTGCTATTGCATTGATTAAATATGAAAATAGCACCTTCCTGGCCAGCCCACAAAACTTAAAAAAAAATAAAAATCAAAATACAATCCCGTGTATTTTGATGCATCTATGCTGATGCATCTCCTTCACGTCATCTATGCCTGATGCATCTCCTATTTTCACTTTCTTTTGCACACATATTCTCATACACCCTATTATTATTCTTATTCTCTCCAATTCCCTATCACATTTTCCACACAACCAATTTTCTTTTAGAATAGAATGAATTAAGTTGTGATTATGTATATTAGATATTGTACGCTTTTTTACAACCATCACGCAAGAATGAATGAGGGATAACCGACACATATTTTAAGTTATATATTTTGAGGTTTGATCCCTCCATTGTATTCACCGACACATGTGTCGGTTGGTGATTTTTGAAGTTGGATTTAGTTCGATTCGAGTTCAAAGTTCGAATACTGGTTGATTCAGTTCCATTCCAAAAAAAATAACTTATTTCATTTTTATTTTTAAAACTACTACATAATTGATTTTTTTTAACATGAAATTATACAAGTCTATCAAACTATTAAACAAATAAAATACATAATTATAACATTCATCATGCAAACTTATACTAGCCAAACGATATTTTTTTACAAAAAAAGACTCAAAAGATCTTCTTGATCTCATGAACAACAAAAATGCAAAAACAAAATAAAGTCAAAAGTTATGTAACCGGATTAAACAAAGTTGAGGGTCGTTGAGGGCTTAGCAGCTGAAGGAGTGACGTTAATCATTATAACGTCAATGTTGGTTCCAGACATGTTATAATTGTTCGATACTTCGATGATGGCTTTAGAGTTAAGACACCGTTTCTATTTTTATAATCTAGATTATTAGGGATTTAAAGATTTAGGGTTAGTTATTGGATTTTAAAATATTTATTATTATATACACATAAACCTATTAATAATTTGTAAAGCTAGCTTCACCAAAACATCTCATTTTTAGGCGACTAAATGAAAATAATTTTAATGTAAACTTTTTTTTATTTTATCTGTTTATTAAGATGTAAAGTGAACCCGTAAACATCCATGAAAACATCCTATGCATTGTATCCCTCATCTCATAATATAATTGAAGTCAACTTAGACGAAAAATGAGATTATATTTTCATATTCCCTTCACATTCCAAAAGAAGTATAGTAACTTTCTTCGACGCGCGACCTAGAAAAATGATGTTGGGCCATCAATAGTAACCTGCTTCAATAATTTAATGGAGAAGGAATGTTTCCAAACTATACAAGATTCCCTATCCAAAAAGCAACTTTAACACTACTATATATATTATTCTTGCGTACCCCATTTTTTACAGGAAATCATAGGCAACCCCGGGAAAGAAATGAAGTTAGTCAGTAGACCTGATCCTCGTCTCCGTAACGCGTTGATTAAAATCTTGTGTTGTTGTTCTGGCTGCGGTGAAGATGACTAGCTAATATATAGGTGTCTTTGAGAGATTTCAAATTATTCCATGTCTATATATATATGTTCCTTTGTACGGTATCGGTTGTGCTAGTATATGTTTTGACTAGCGTTTGATTTATGTAATGTGTATTTATGCACTGCATATGTATTTTGTAACTTAACAATGGTTGCGTGTGTAAAAGCACTTATTGTTCTTATTGTTGATAGTATATATGTTTAAACTAAACAACTTCATTGTTGCCACCCTCAGCACATCCTCTTCTTCTTCTTCTCAATCGCTCTCTCCCATTATCGAAATGCATTTTCAAGCACAACGAAGTTCCAGGGTTACAGAGTAAAAACAACTTTGTAATTCAACGTTTATACACAACAATCGAAACCCCAAACTGGGAGTGCTGGATATCAAAGAAACACTCGAACTCACAAACACAATGAACACCATTGATACAAATGAAATTGGATATTAGAAATAAGAGTAAAGTTCTATTTTGCTCATGTGGTTTAGTCCAGATATCTACTTTGCTCCAATAGTTTTAATTTGATTTTTTTGCTCCTTGTGGTTACTCAATTAGTTCAATCTCTTCCCTATCTTACATTAACACCCTTAAAATTGATTTTTGACAAGGGCAAACAAGTCTCTTTGCGTAGGTTATATGGTGTAGGTTTAAATTACTTAATTTTATTAGTTAATTTTTCTTAAACTCTAATTATATATACAATTTGTATACGTAAAAACAAGGGATATACCCATTTGCCTTTATCTAATTTCCTATTAAAATATGTAAATCTTTTTATATGCATCTTTAACGCAAAGTGTCTTATTAAATAGATTTTTATGGTAAACGAGTACCTATTTGGCTTTATCTAATTTCCTTATAACATATGCAAATCTTTTTATATGGCATACAAAACTATAACAGTGTGTAGTTGGTACTTGGTATTAGGTGAGGTGATATGTACTTAAGAAAATGGATTTTTCACCTTATAAAATTTAATAAGAAATAATAGTTAATATTACACATTAACATACAATAACTAATGTGTTTTTTTTTGTGTGTATATGATTTTATTTATTCATATATGAAGCTATGGTTAAAACAATAAGTTTGAAATCTCCATATCGTATACAAAATCAAAGCATATATATGATTTTAACAACTTTGAATGTATATAAGTTGAAAAACGATCAAACTAACCATGACATGGATCGAGAAAGAACAAAGAAAAAATCAAACGAGAAGAACAGAGAAAAAATCTGAACCAGAAAATCAGAAATAATTGTTCGACCACACTTCAATTATATCTACACTTCAATTTGGAGGAATCTCACGAACGTTAAAAAATTATACTTCAATTCTCAGGAACCCTAAAAATCTCCATAGCATGAAAGTCACCTGATGGATATGGAACTTGAAGGGTTTTTGGGGTTTATGAACTTGAAAGGCAAAAGACAAAATTGCCCCTACGCAAAAAGTCTTGCTTGCCCTTGATAAAAAAATCAATTTGGAGGGTGTGAGTGTAAGGGAAAAGATTGAATCAATTAGGTAATCACAAGGACCAAAAAAGTCAAATTAAAACTATTAGAGCAAAATGGATATTTTGGCCAAACCACAGGGAGCAAAATGGAACTTTACTCTAGAAATAACATCCTGGTAATCTCCATTGTTGTAGGAGACATCATATATATACATTTAGACGCAACGTTATACGGTTGGGAATTGGCGAGAATAACTGCCAACAACAGCTAACTAACTGGCACGTGATGGAAAATAATCTCTAGATATTTTGGCGTTTTTGGATTATTTAGATGATTAGGTGCTAAGCTAGTCTTATGTCCCTAAATAGGATTTACTAGTTCACTAGACTAGGCTTTGGTGATTATTTGTTGTTAATCGGACAATTAATTACGGTTATAATTTACTTAGTGATTGATAGGCGATATTAATCGGTAATTATTATTTAAACGCTCTTGGGAATTTAATAATCCTTGATAGCACCTTGTGATAATTATTTGTTCCCATTAATCATGTATTCGTGATCTATTAGCTGACATTATAAATCTCATTGTTCGGGTCGAACAAAATTATAACACTTGTGTATTTTCTGAAAAATTTTGGATACATATACTTATTCCCATTTAGGGTTTCAATCGTTGTTTTCTATTGAACATGAAATTGTACCATTTGTGCAACATTCCAGGAGTGCCGGAACCAATATGACATAAAACCGTTTAACCAGATAATCTACCAATGATCACTAGAATAGTTTTCATCGTATCGCGAGACGACGAATACGATCATGTTAAATGCAAATGTAAATACATTTCCTAGACATTGGTAGACTTAGTCGACTAAATTAATATGCAATTAAGGCTATATGCACGTAATTGTATAATTAACAGTGATTAAGTTGTACGGATATACTTGTTATTTCGTCGTTTGTTACAGAATAGTGGTCAAGTCATATATGGATGAGATAATCGAGATGGACAAAGATTATGATAAGGACTAATCTCCTAAAATCGCAAGTACTCCCTATAACATAGTCGTTACTTCAATTAAAGGCTAGAACAAGTGTTAATGGGGGTGTAGGTTAATTTACATTCTACTATGCATGAAACTATAACTTATTACATTGTGTTGTTATGGGCATCTTACATATCACTTTATTTACAATGTTTACGATTCACAAGCTTTTATTCAAAGGTGGGCTATTATCTACAGCACATCAACATGACCACTTACAAACCTACACCATGCATATGACAAAAAAACTAACATAACACATACACAGTAAAGAACTACAAGATTATAACACAAATCTATACCACATAACCCCTACAAAGTTTACGCCCCCACCGCAACGCACAGATTACCTACTAGTATGTGTGTCTGTGTGTGTTTATCGTGTGTATGTATTTGCATATGAAAGGTTGAATGTACGTTATTAACAACATATAACATACACTCTCACTATGCATAATGAGGTATATTTCCTCAATTCTTGTTGTTATATTTATCTGAGTAGGACCACACTATCTGGATAGTAAACAAGTGCATAAGCACATCTCGGGTCATTATGTTTGTGCATAAGTAGGGTGTAGTAGATACATCAGATAAGTGTTTACACTTAAATATAATGGCACTGGTAAAAGAAATTAACGACAACCATTGAGAACTGTGTATCTAATTAGGGTCAGCATATCTTAAATTGGATCATGATACGAGCATATCTTAAGTTGGATCATGATAAGGAAAAGCAACACATAGCTTTTTCTGTCAAGGACAAAGATAAAGAGTTAGTGCTATTATAATTTATAAGACATAGATTGGAATCTCATTAGCATTGAGTTATTACACCACATTATTTGATAATCTAATTATCCAACTTAAAATTGTCTTTTAAAGATTTCTACAAGGTTTTTCTAAGCATTTGTATTGGGGTACATACGCAACATTCTTAAGGGATCTTATGAACCATACGAAGAAGCCTTCTACAAAAAACTGAGAGGTTCTCACTGAGTTTTTCTTTCAGATATAGATCCTGTAGTTATGGAGTCAGAGACAACTGTTGGTCGTAGAACTGCCCAAAATCATGTTCATATACCATGACTGGCATTTGCTCTACAACAGAGAATGTACAGAAGTTCACGCAACTATTATCATATCCAAAAAAAGAGTTTTTTGAACACTTCGTTTGATAGGTTGTCATTATGGTATATGGTTCGACTCATCGACGTAAAAATGGAGATCATTGAATCTCTTATAGTTTGTTGATGATGTTTTCTTGATTGACCCAAATCTAATATTAATAAAAAAGTATACTTAATGGCACATGATATTCTCATACTAAAACAAAAGCCTACTTAATGCCACATGACATTTTTTCCTTCAATTCAATATTATTATTATTATTATTATTATTATTATTATTATTATTATTATTACAAAATAAAAATCCTTAACAACTTAATACTAATAAATATTTTATTGTTCACTTAGATAATGATTATTTACTTTTAACTTATCTAAAACATATAGTTAGTTATTAGGCCGGAGGGTGTGGGGGGCGCCACCACCGCCTCGTCACCACCTATGGCGCCGCCGGCGCTATACCCCCACACCCAGCCAATCAAGAGGGGCGCTATAGGTGAGCTCGCCATCATGTTAACGAGAAGAAGGGTCTGTTCAGGTGGGGCCCACTCGAGTGTCATCCAATCAATTTTTTTTTTTTTTTTGTTTAATAGAGGGCTCCATCCCACACCGTGCAAGTTAAAGGGGGGCGTTATAAAGCCCCCTAGCTGAGGTGGTGCCTACGTGGCGCTGAGGTGTCCTTATAAAGCCCAAGGGGGGTTATTCCACACCCTCTAGCCTTAGTAATAATTCTACTTATAATAAACAATTTCAAATAATGTCAATATCATAACAACTTCTTATTCTTTAAAAGGATTTTTTTACTATACGTTTAAAACATCTATTAAATAAATTTTTATTTTATATTATAATAATAAAATGGTAAAGAATAGGTTAATCCGGTATTTGAAAACCAGTTTACTTCCATGCTTTGAAAACACTTTTAGTGTTATTAGACCCGTGTAATAAACGGGTTTAAGGATAGAATATCTTCATAATAATTTTGATGCAAGTACACTAATCGGATGTCCTAGATGGAGTTATATTTTTAGGCTTGCCAAACCATTGATAATTACAAAAGGTCAATGTTCCGGTGACGTTTTCAAGAAATATTGATCAAAATAATGGTTTATATAATGGAACTCAACTACAGGTCCTATCATTGGGTGATCAGGTTATTGAGGCACTCATATTATCCGGAATTAATACTGGCACTTGAACGTTTATCCCTAGATTTCGTTTAATACCACCAAATAGAAGGATTTTGTTTACATTAAAAAGAAGACAGTTTCCCATCGCCATATGTTTTTCCATGACGATAAATAAAAGTATAGGACAATTTTTATGTAAAGTTGATTTGTTTCTAAAAGAATCAGTATTTAAACATGACCAACTGTTGCGTCATCTATGGTAAAAAATTCACTTATGTAAATTTTTGAAGAGAATAAAAATTAAATACTTTATAAATTTATATCCTTAAACCCGTGTAGTACACGGGTCTAATAATCTAGTTCATAACAAAGAGTGGTTCAATTTACATATTATTATTGAATCTTGACATCTTGAAATTTCATGCATATTCAAAAATCATGGATACTTGAACATCAACTAAACTACAAGATCATCACAAGAGATACGCTAAAACCTACCATACAACAAGATCTAAGACAGGATATTATAGATGGGTTGGCATTTGTAATGTAATTAAAATTTCAGAATTTGTAATCATATTCCAAGAAATAAATGTAATTTGTAGATTAATATGTCTTCTTAAGGCTTGAAATTAACTTTTTTTAAGGTATGAGTATCCATAGATTACCTATGGTCAACCCTTCGGTAAACAAACTTTGGTCGGAGAAAGGTCCAGTGGTAATCTGTCCGTAAAGAGCCAAAAATGGGTAGAAAAGTTAAAATTTAGTCGGAGAAGAAGCGTTGGTAAATGCTCTATTGGTAAAATATGTGGGTGTTTCATTAAAAAGGTGTCACACACAACCAATATACCAACGCAGCATCACCAATGGAATCTCGTCATATCACTAACGGATGTATCTGTCGGTGAAACCCTTGTTTTGTGCTCAATTTAAATAAAAAATAGCATAGTAAGAAGTATTTTTCACATTCAACTTATGTCACCTATGGATAGTTTGCAAATCCCAGCTTGTTCTTGCATATAGAAGTTAACGTAGCAAAACTTCTGGCATCTGTATTATCCATTGGAAAATATTAAGAGAGCAGAAAAACTGTATTGATAAAACAAAGTACTTTTAATATATATTGAGATATTACAATGAAAATAACAATAATAAAGTTAACCAACTAATGATAATTATAAAATGTTAATAAGTATATAGATAATAAACCCATCCAACATCCATACTGAGCAAAGTCTTCCAAATGAACCCATAGCCTAGCCATTCTTTTTGGAGCCAGAAGAACAAGTAAGAAATCTTACTACAGCCGTCACAGCCTTTGTAAACACATTGCCCCGACGAGGAACCTTTCGTTTAGCTTCTGACATTCTTAAGTATAGCTATTTCAAGTAAAAGCAATTGAATGCATACAGATACATAATGGTTTGGTTTTTATACACAAAAGAGATCACTTGTAATTTCCCAAACATGTTCCAGTTAACTTCCATTTCTGTTCTGTGAAAGTTATGATAGTCACTTTATGTTGCTTAGGTTCAACTTAGGGATGGCTTTGAGAATCAAAGTTCACAGAAATTACTTCCATACTTGTAGATAATAATATTTTATCTAATATGCAGGTGTTACCAATACACATTATTTCACCATATGACCATAATTTCATCATATAGATGTAAATTCCATTCCTCTTAGTTGTTTCTGTTAATGTATAACAAAAGCTATGGGTGTTTACTGTATGATTTAGCCCCTTTTACTTTGTAAGGCAACACCCATGCGCACACGTTACTTGTACCCCTACCTTCTTCACAAGTACGCATGGTAGCTTACAATTTAGTGGTGAAATCAAAACCTTAATAGTATTAAAGGGGGGGTTGGTTAGGCTAAAATGGGCCGGTTAAAAATTAACAAATAACATGAAACATTATGCCAATTTAACGCCCAAATGGTATAAAGATTAATTATGCTTGAACCAGACTAATTATTATTATTAATACTACAGTTGCATATATTGGGGAAAGATTAAATGAGAACCTGTAAATATTATGAAAACCGTAATAACTTGCATGAAAAGAAGTTACAACCATTTTTTATGTTTTACTACCCTTGGTCATAAAACCATCATCTGAGGGTGGTGGGTGGCAAAAAGTCAAAAACGAAAAACAAAAAGCAAATGATCTACGAGCATCACCAATAAAAGATTTTCTCATGTTTTTACATGCTTGTGTGGTATTATTACATGTTTTTTCCTATTGTTGTGTGGTATGTTTTTTATACCCATTTTTGGGTGCTCTTTTTTTCTTAAAAAAATAAATAAGGGGAGTGGGGTGGTCACTAGTAATAAAATTCCATCACTTACAATATCAATCAACTCCTGCCATGTCATCAGCCACTATTCTATCACTCACAAGCATTTTGTAGTGGCGGTGGTCATCACTAGTGATAAAATTCCATCACTCACAAATTTTTTAAATTTTTTTAAATTAGAAATTAACAATAAAACACTAAAATTATAAATTTCATTAAAATTAAAACATACTAGTTCAATTTAACATACTAGAAATATTTTAGGCTACAATTTAAAAAAAAATACTAAAAAAACTCTACTCCTCGTCCGACTCATGAAACTCCAAACCTAACGAACCTACTAGTTCGATTGTGTGAAATGTGTTTATGTTTTGGTGTGTGTGAAATGATTAAAAATAGAGATATATATAGATAAAAGGTTTAAAGTTTTTTTTTAATAAGCAACCAACGTTCGAAATCATCAATGTTCAACGCGTTATCAATTCAACGCGTTAATCCTATCACTCGTGACCAAGGTAGTGGCGGCGGTGTTCCAAAAAAAATAACGAGTGATGGGGTGCCCATCACGGACCACCCCCACTCCCCTAAGGGTGGGTCCAAGTTGGGTGGGTTGTGTATTATTCCATATATAAATTAGTAAGTTTTTTTGTGTATTAGCACTTGTAAATTGTGCTTGGGGAGTTTTTCAAAAAAAAAAAAAAAAAACTTAATTTTCCACTTTCAACCTAAAAGTTTTTCTTTTACATTTTAACCCCTTTTATTTTTTTTACTTTTAACTCTAAGTTTTCTTTCTTTTATAATTTAACTCAACACTTTGTTATTTACAACTTTGGTCCCCCGTACTTTTTATCTTTTGCAAGTTTTTCGTTTTGTTCTAAATTTTGCGAGTTAACATGTCGTAGCGTGCATCAGTGCATGTTAGGTTCAACGTTTTTGCTCTATTTTTTCATATTTGACAGACCCGTCGCAACGCGTCCATTTTTCCCCTTTTGAAAAGTTCGCCGCAATGGGCGGGTCATAGATCAACTAAGTTATTATTTTCAACGTTTTACATTTCTGCTTAATTTTTTCGCATTAAGACACTGTAACGGGTGTGCATGGTTCAACGATTTTAGTCTCCTTTTCGTTCTGTGTAATTTTTACCATTTTATCTATTTTATTTTTACGATGTTGAGAGTCGATGTCGTTGTTGCATTGGTGCTACTTGGCATGGTTTTACGAACGTTTTTAACCTATTAAATTTTTACTAATATTTTATTTCGGTTTACCCCTATTCTTCCTTTACTTAAACTATTTTTATGTGCATATTTTATGTACGGGTATCTATAAATATGATTTGTTCTATATTCCGACGTAAACTTTTTTATAGACGAGTCAGGTCAAATATAATACGTTTTCGTTTAAATAAACCATTTTTACGTGCATATTTTTACATACGTTTTCGTATAAATTCAAGTTGTTCTACGTTTTGACGTAAACGTTTTTGGAAAATGATTTAGGTCAAATATAATATGTTTTCGTGTTTATTTTATGTATGTTTCGTAAAGTTTGTTTCGAACCGAGTGGAGTCAAATTATTGTTTCTTTTTCTCCCTTTTTCGAAAGCTCTAATTAATTCCTTTCGATTACATGTGCATATTTTCCTTCATACCTGTTACGTTTTCTATGTATGAGTTGGGTCACGTATAATACGTGATGATTGTTCGATATGAATTCCATTTACTTTACGTTTGATCCAATCACAATGCTTATACAGGTTACACTGAGTTCAACTGGATACGTCGAAATATGTTTTTCCATATGTTTAATGCATCATATAACGTTTGGACTAATCCATTTAATATTTACGATGTAACCGCGCCGCAACGCGGACATGTCTTAACCCTAGTTACTCTTATGTAACAATTTAGGTAGGATCTTATGAACAGTAGATTGATTGGACTAATTTTTCATGTTATTTACAATATTGCCTTTGAGAATAATAATGAAATTCCATTGACATGTGTGCATATGAATAACTGCCATTGAGTATATTCTCTTTAACTCAATCAATATTTGGGCTTCATTAGAAAATGAAAAGTATTTAAATATTCAAGCCCAGACAAACAAATCTTCAAAGATACAGAGGCATGGTTTGGTAATAGGTGTTATTCGATATTAAATGCTTCTTTAAAATAACAAAAGAAGTGAAATATAAAAAGATAATGTTATGTTTTTACTTAAATTTTATGTTAGCGGGTTTGATTATTTTTTTTAACAGCATCTTGGTCAGGGCTATACATGGCCAAAGCTCGGTTGAAGAGGGATTTGAACCTGAGCACTCCAGGGACGGAACCTACTATGTAGTAAACCTTCCAGCTCCATTACCACTGGGGCAACTTCATCGGATAGCGGATTTGATTTAATGTATCTGCGGAATTATGATTTAAAAATTAAATTATCATTTTTTGCATTTTCAAAATTTTTTATATAGTCATACGCAAGACACGAGACTTTAAATGAGTAATTGCCTAGACGCTCTATAACAACTATGTGAAATTCCATTAGTAATATTAATCCTTAAAGACACTAAACCTTGAAAACTTCGTACAGTTTTACTGATCCTGCCCCGCGAAGCGGGGGTTAAATACTAGTTAATTTAAAAAATAGGTAGCGATGATATGGAAATGTTTTTAGATGTTTTTAGGTTTTCTTATTGAGTGGGATTTGGTATTTTTGAAGAATGGATATTTTTCTGATATAACTGACGTGGCGCGTTTTCTTGTGTTTTTAGACTTCTTCATCGTACATTGTCTAACAACACCTACACATGCAACAAAAATCGAACACCATGCAACACACCTTGATCTAGTCAGAAAAATCATTGGTGGAACCAGCCCACGAAGAACCATCAACCGTATAGTAAATCTAAAGGGGCACAGGGTTTAAGGGAAATAAGAAAGAGGTAAAAAGAACAATCAGCACGCGAACCAAATTTATTAAAGGGTGAGGGTATTGACACACCCCCCTTTTTGTGTGCACAACCCCCCCCCCCCCCCCCGAGGTGGCATATAGGGCAATAAGGAGCGTATATAGTGTGAAAGCAATTAATGTGCCAGAAAAAGTGTTTTGATAAGCCTCTCATTGCCCTATAAGAGGCATATAAGGTTGTGGTAGTTGAAGCATTAAACCCTATACGCCTCTCATTGAGCAATAAGAGGCTTATCGGCACGACTTTTGATGAATTTAAGGTATAATTACTGACATGAAAGGAGTTCAGTCTGAAAAAGTGTGAAAGTGACCCATATGACCCTTATCGACCTATACGACCCTTATCGAGCAAAAATGTTTGTTTACCCAAGCATACGGGATTTATGGCTTCCAAATTTTTTCAAACTCGCAAAATTCCGACTGAAATCCTGAAGATTCTTAACTAAAAAATTTGGTTGAGACCGTGAAGCATAAAGATGTCGTTTTGGGGCATTGGTAATATTTTTGGCGAAGATTCGAACCAGTCGTACGTCTCCGAAAGCGTTTGGTTATCCGACGTTGATCGAGGTGAGGAGGAGGCTGTGTCCGTGCCTCGTTGTGATGACGGGGGTGTGCGACCCACGTTACCTGACTTGAACCAGGTAAAGATGAGGAGGAACCATCTTACAATATTGCCCAAAGTTATCCGCGACATGAATACGGGACTTACCATTCGTATACGGAAAACAAACACAAGTTAGAGTATGAGGAAGGTGCTAAGGAGTATGAGAAAAATGATAAAGAAGTCGAAGAAGGTGCCAACGACTTTGAGGAAAATGATAACGAAGTCGAGGAATGTGCTAAGGACTTTGAGGAAAATGATAACGAAATCGAGGAAGGTGTAATGTACTTTAAGGAGGATGTTGACGACAACGAACCTGCTAACGAGGAAGGTGTTCACGACGACGAGCGTGCTAACGAGGAACCTGCTAATGAGGAAGGTGCTAATGACGAGAAAAAAACAAAAAAGGTATGACATAACCGTCAATTACGTGTTATTCGTGTTACATAATGTTGATATAATTTTAGAGTGGATAAAATGATTTTGTATACGTGTTATTCGTATGTATATAATTTTTATTAGGTAGGAGAAATCTAGAAAATGTTTGACCCATCCCGACCTTAACCCGAACCTGACCCGAAATTGTGTCATACATATTAACCCGATTTCGTTATCATTTTGGTGAAATATTATATATGTTCTGGTGAAATATTTTGTTAAAAATAGATTACTTAGGCTTGTAAATGAACCGAACGAACACGAACGAGGCATGTATACTGATTAAAAATAGAAAATGTATGACACGAAATTTCATACAAACCCTAAAATGTGTCATACATATTAACCCGAACCCGATGTTGAACCCGAGTTTTTTTATTGTTTTTTTGACAAATTAATATATTAATTTCATTTATGTGGATTTCTAATGAACCTTTTTTTTGAGATATTTGGGTCACTTGAAGAATTGAAGAATTGGGTATACAAAAGAGAAGTTGCGAAAGGTTACGTCATTGTCACCCAACGAACGAGGAAAAAAGGCGAAGGTGCGTCAGCAAGGACAGTGAAGATATGGTTGTAATGCGATCGTGGCGGCGAACCCAAAAGTAAAGCATCCGTTCGGCGTTCCGGTAGCAAAAAGGTTGGCTGTCCTTTTAGTCTGATAGGGAAACTAGACTCAAGTAGTGGTAGTTGGAGCCTTGTGGAGAAGAAAAACATTCACAACCATGAGCCTGCTAAATTTCTCAAGGGCCACGCGTTTGCTAGAAGGCTGACCCCGGACGAAGAATCACTGGTGGAGAGACTTTATCTGCAAAACATGGAGCCTACAAATATACATTTAACCATAAGAAATAAGTACCTACATAGCGTGTGCATTCTACAAGATGTACAAAACGTGATTAAAAAGATTAAACGAAAAATGTATGGCGATCGAACTCCAATGCAGATATTGGAGAGCATGTTGCAAGAAGAAAGATACGTTTATTTCACCAGAGTGAATCCCTCCACAAACGCGGTCGATGAAGTTTTTTTCGTTCATCCGGACTCGTACAACATGTGGCGTGCATTCCCACATGTGTTGATGATTGATGCTACCTACAAGACGAATGAGTATAAGCTTCCGTTTATTCAAGTTGTGGGTGTGACATCGACACACAAGTCTTTTTGTGTGGCTCATGCGTTTGTCTCTAAAGAAAAAAAAGATAACTTCTTATGGGTCCTGGAGAATCTCAAAGAATTTTTGGTAGATTGCATGGAGCCACGAGTAATTGTAACAGATAGGGATCAAGCTTTGATGAATGCTTGTGATAAAGTATTCCCAAAAGCTTCCAAATTGCTATGTAGGTGGCACATCTCACAGAATATTCTAAAACACTGTCGGGTAAAATTTACGGATGAAGACTGGAAAATATTCAAGCTTTGTTGGTCTCGACTGTGTAATTCTCCCATTCCGACGATATACAATTATAACTTTCAGCGGCTTTTCACGCGACTGGTTAACGACGGACGATCAGGTACATATTATATTAGTTTACATACATTCATCCATACATATAGGGGTGAGCAAATTAACCACCATAACTGATAACCGAACCATAACCGACATAACCGAACCACTAATAACCGATAACCAATATAACCAATGGTTATGGTTATGAAACTTTGTATAACCACTCAATCGGTTATGGTTATGGTTATGAAGCTTTGGTTAACCGATATAACCGACCCCGAACCGAACTTGTAATGTTAACTTTATATAATGGATTTATGTTTTACAAAACCATATAGAGGGTTTTTATTAAGATAAAAGTATGTTAGTAAAAAAATGATCTTGATGTAGATGCCATTTATTTTGATAAAGAACTAAGGTGTTATGTCCATTTTTTTTTTTGAGAATTATCTTATTAAAAAGAACCCCAAATCGGTAGTTTAACCAACAAGTTTAGTCTCTGTTATCTTATAAAATAGGCTCAAGCTAAGTTCAAATCATGCACAACCCTATTTATTTCAAACCTTGCTTGGTTACTTAACCGAAATTAACCAAAACCGAACCATAACCGACTTCATAACCGATTAACCGTAACCGAAGTTTGATTATGGTTATGGTTACCAAAACTCCATAACCGAACTAGCGGTTATGGTTATGGTTAATAGTAAAAACCGAACCAAACCGACCCATGCACACCCCTACATACATATATACATACAAACATTACAAATCATTGTATTCAATTTTTTTTTCAGATGTTCTGGATTATTTGTATGATGTGTGGCTGAAAGATTATAAAGAAAAGTTCGTTTCAGCTTGGACTAACACAGTCCCCAATTTTGGTCAACATACAACCAACAGAGTTGAAAGCCAGCATTATAAGTTTAAGAGATACATTAAAGGGCCAAACAACTCGCTCCATAGACTTGTGTGTCTTGTTGGCAAAGTTGTATAGTCACAAAAGATACAAATAAAACTTCGTTTTCAGGAGAGCAGGTCCGTGCAAATGGGGGACCACAGATTTCCATTTTTTGACAACCTACGCGGTAATGTTTCCTAAAAAGCCTTAGAGTTATTGGTTGTCGAGAGGAACAAGCTAAATGCGTTGAGGGCAGGAGGGGGGACTTGTGGCCACCAGCTTTCTACGGGTTGTGGGTTGCCATGTGCTTGTCAGATGGAGTGGTGGGAAAATACAGGTAACATAACAACTATAACATATGCTTCGATCCATAGAATATAATCATCATTATACTTCATGTTTTAACAATGATTCTTGAAAAACAGGTTGCAAAATTCCACTTGCCGCAATAGATAAATTCTGGACAAAACTTTATTTTTCGACAGAAGAACTTAATCAAGACAAGTGTAATATTCAGGCGGAAATGGATAACCTCACACAGCAACTACATACGCAGCCACCTCTAGTGGTAAAAAGTATGTTGTCGAAGATGAAAGCGGTGTTGAATCCAAGTATGACTGACCATCAACCGCCTGAGGTACAACAAGATACTAGGGGCCGCCCAACTACGAAAGTAAAACAACAAAAGAATAAAGATAAACAACCCGAATCACAGAGGAACGACTACACTCAAAAGCCAAATGTGCGACGTAGTCGTTCAAAGAAAACCAAAGAAGAAAAAAATACACTTCCAATTATAGATAAAGACTTTCCACGGTTGGCCGGGCACAGGTACATACGTATATACATGCATATATTTAGAATTCTTTTTCAATTTTTTATTTTTTAATATTTTTTAGTTTTTTTTATTTTTTTGCCAATTATAGCTACAAAAACGTGATCGAGCGTTTTAAGGATTGGCTTCCATCTAGCTATCGGAGATACATAACACATATAGAAGATGCCCAGCCGGACGGTAACTATGGGTTTCGATCCATAGCTATGGGTTTGGGGTATGACCAGAAAGAGTGGAAGTGGGTCCGCCAAGAGCTACTTGACGAGATGTTCATTAACAGAATGCGTTGGGGGCATATACTCGAATCATTGGATAAGGGATGTTACGAAAATGTGTATCGATCGATAAATTGGTTAAATGTTGAACCTGCACCTATGGCATGCTGGATGTGGTTGCCCTACACAGGGTTGTTGGTGGCTCAAAAATTTGGGGTGATTGTTCAACATTTAAGCAACGGTGTTTGTCAAACTTACTTCCCGCTGTTCGATGGACCGCAGGTTTACCCGAACCATTCCATTTTAACGATTGCTTATGTCGAAGATAGCCATTTCATCATGGTTAAGTTAGAGGATGATAGCCCGATACCAGTACCAAATGGACTTTGGAATATATACCGAAGTATGGAAGCTATGGAATGGGAGACAGTGTACATCTCTCGTATTGCACAGGGTAGGGCGTTACTACGTAGTAATAGAACTCGACAAAAAGAAGTTATTGACTTGTGTTAGGTGTAGCATCCGTGAAACATAGTGTACGCAACGAACTTATTAATGTTTCTCTTTATTATAATTTAAATATATTGTAACATCCGTCAAATATAGTGTACGCAACAATTTTTTTATAAATTTTTTTAATTAAAGTGCTTCATTTAAAAGAAAAGAGTACAAAATAAAAGAAAACTATTGTTTTAAAGGGATTTAAAATTGTTGACTCAAACTAAAAATGAAATCTGTTTTTTTTTAATAAAAGGAATTAATTTTAATATAAATAAATGAATAATAAAAAAATTTAGAATTACACAAATAAAAAAGGGTGGGGTCCTTCTGTATCGGACCGGCCACCCCCAGGTTTCGAACTCGCACCCTTCTCATAGAACATACAAGCATTAACCAGTTTATCCTCCTGTACAGGAGTTGATAAATTGGTTATAGTATATCCTTTATACACTTCATAAGCCCCTCATTGATTCAAAAATCTATTCGCCCCTTATTGCCCTATACGCCCCTCATTGATTCAAAAAAGGGAGGGGTCCTTCTGTATCGGACCGGCCTCCCCCGGGATTCGAACTCGCATATTTCGCATAGAACACACAAGCCTTAACCAGTTTATCATCCTGTACAGGAGCTGATAAATTGGTTATAGTATATTCTTTATACACTTCATACGCGTTAAACCCAACAACTCCTATAAGTTGCTCATTGAACCATACGGCTCTCATTGAACACAAACACTTTCCCAACTTCAATAAAGGGGTAAACTAGATCTAAAATTTGAAAACTCACACACTAAAACACCAAGAACACACACACAAACGCTCTGGACCACACGATTTTCACAAGACAAACTCTGGACCACACGATGAAGGTTAGTTTGTATTCCAAATTTTATTGCTTAATCTTCAACCTTTTTTTATTTTTGGTTTTATTTCCGCCGTTTGTGGTGGTGTTGGGTTTGACGGTGGTGTTGGGTTTGATGGTGGTGGGGGATTGACTGTGGTGGGGAATGACGGCGGTGGGGGATTGACTTTGGTGGGGAATGACAGCGGTGGTGATTGACGGCAGTGGTGGTGGTAGTGGTGGTGGTGGTGGTTGTGGGGGTGGCTGTGGTGGTGGTGTTTGTGGTTGTGGTGGTGGTGGTGCTGGTTGTGGTGGTGGTGGGGATTGACGGCTGTGGTGGTGGTGGTTCGGCGGGTGTGGTGGTGGTTGTGGTGGTGGTTGTTGTGGTGGTGGTTAGGCGGGTGTGGTGGTGGCTGTGGTGGTAGTGGTGGTGGTGGTGGTGGTGGTGGTGGTTAGGCGGGTGTGGTGGTGGCTGTGGTGGTAGTGGTGGTGGTGTTGGTGGTGGTTAGGCGGGTGTGGTGGTGGCTGTGGTGGTGGCTGTGGTGGCTGTGGTGGTAGTGGTGGTGGTGGTGGTTAGGCGGGTGTGGTGGTGTTGGTGGTAGCGTAACCCTACCCGACCCCCGGCCCGACACGTTTGTCGGGTCTAGACTTATATCATCGTTTTTTTTAAATGTGCATATGTTATTTTTATTATTATATTTATTATTTTTAACAATATATTTTCAGATGTCGGGTCTAATGCTATAATTGTATGTTTTATTAACAGGATATCGAAAGTCGGTGTTTTGACGGTGATGGTAGCGTAATCCTTATGGAGAAGTACACTGCGTTCATATTTCAGATTCAAACGCTTAACTGCGTTCGTATTCCAGATTCACGAATAGTTTCTGGTCAACGGACTGATCGGTAACATTACTTTACTTGTGCTCCGATTTAAGCGGCGCGCTCCGATTTCGGTTGCTTCATAGGACTCACTTGAATCGTCTCGGAAGTGGATTTCGGTTGGTTCAGATCTCTTTGGGTATATTCGAAACCAACTAAAATACGTTGAATTACTGAATCAACAGAAATAACTGAAATAACTTGAATCGTCTCGGAAGTACTGAACAACAGAAGGATGACATATCGGCGGTTAGCTCGAAGAAGTTTCTCTCAATCAGGGATCTTCGAATGCGGTGTATTTAAAATATCAATAGATGAAGGGTTTGTCATAAGAACAGGTTCATCAAATCGAGAATCAACTTCTTCATGATATTTTTCATGCATTTCCATTAGCCACAGTTGTACGAAGAAACTGTTCGATTTCACGGTTTGTTTGAGAACCTGATTCAGATACACAACGGGTTCGTGTGAATCTAAGTAATAATATGTAATAGTTAGCGATTTAGTGTGTAGGGTTTAGGGTTTAGGGTTTCGGCTATGTATTGTATTACATTTTGTATGAAAGTGTTGTGTTTTATGTTATTTTATCAAAGAATGTTCACTTACATTTGCGTAATGGATTATAGAGAATTTGACGTTTTATAATAACACTTGATAAAAAAAATGTAGAAGTTTTATAATACTAATTAAAAAAATGTTGACGTTTTATAATACTAATTAAAGACATAATAATAATTGATAAATAAAAAATTTGACATTTTATAATACACAAAATTCATTTCATAAAATATCGTCATGGGTCAAAGACCGTACCCGACCCCCGGCCCGACCCGTTTGCCGGGACGAAATGGACTTTGAAATACCTCACCGACGTATAGAAGCTATGAATGGGTGACAATGTACATGTATCGTATTAATTATTATTATTATTATTATTATTATTATTATTATTATTATTATTATTATTATTGCTAAGTTAACGGGATGATTGTCCGATGTCGGTACGAAATGGACTTTGAAATACCTCATCGACGTATAGAAGCTATGAATGGGTGACAATGTACATGTATCGTATTACACATGGTAGGGCGTTAGTAGATAGTAATAGAACTTCACGAAAAAGAATTTGTTAACTTGGCAAATGTGTAACATCCGTGAAATATAGTGTATGCAACAATTTAAAAAAAATATTAATTAGGGTGTTTTATAACATAAAAAACCCTTAATTACCACATAAAATTGTTAAAAAAATTAATTTCATATAAGCCGTATAGGGCAATGAGACCCATATACAACTCCTATAAGGTTCTCATTGATCAACAAGCCTCCCCTAGTTGACACCTTATGAGTGTCTCATTGACCAAAAAGCCTCCCCTAGTGGTTTCCACTTTTAAAAGGAATTAATTTTAATACAAATAAATGAATAATAAAAAATGTCAAATAAAAAAGGGAGGGGTCCTTCTGTATCGGACCGGCCTCCCCCGGGATTCGAACTCGCACAACTCGCATAGAACACACAAGCCTTAACCAGTTTATCCTCCTGTACAGGAGCTGATAAATTGGTTCTAGTAAATCCTTTATACACTTCATACGCTTTAACAACAACTCCTATACGCCCTTTTTGCCCTATACGCCCCTCATTGATTCAAAAACTACTTTTCAGGTTTGACCAAATAGAGAATAGATCTAAAACTTTTTAACCCCACGCACTAAAACACCAAGAAACACACATTGTCTCTCTCGTATAGCTCGGCTTAGAACGTATCAACCTATACGGTCCATATTTTCATAAAAGGTTAGTGTATTATTTTATCTTTCCTTTGTTTATTTTGTTTTTTTTTTAATTTTGGCCGGTGGTGTTGGGTTTGACGGTAGTGTTGGTGTTGGGTTTGACGGCGATGTTGGGTTTGACGGTGGTGGGGGATTGACGGCGGTGGGGGTTTGACGGTGGTGGTGGTGGTGGTTATTGACGACTGTGGTGGTGGTTAGGCGGGTGTGGTGGTGGTTAGGCGGCTGTGCTAGTGGTGGGGGTTTGACGGTGGTGGTGGTGGTGGTGGTGGTTGTGGTGGTGGTTATTGACGGCTGTGGTGGTGGTTAGGCGTGTGTGGTGGTGGCTGTGGTGGTGGTTAGGCGGCTGTGTTGGTGGTGGTTGTTGTGGTGGTTGTGGTGGTTTGTCGACTCCACTGCTCCAACCTCCTGATCCCTTGTGCCATTTCAGTGTGGTAGATGTGAAGCAGAATCCCGTTGGAAGGTAGGGTTCGGTACACAATTTCAAGACAGCCGGGCTGTCTTTGTATTGTGTATGCTGCACCCATCGTTTTCATGTACAGGAATTCAAAAATATGTAACAATTAGCGATCTAGGGTTTAGGGTTTAGTGGCATTCTGTATCAAAGTTACATGTTTTGTGTATTAATATAAAACGATGTTTAATTACATTTTGAATTACGTTTCTTGTTGCGTTATGGTTAATAAACGACAATTGAAAAACAACTAAAGACTTTCAGAAGTTGACATTTTTTAACATACACATTGCGTTATGGAAACAATTAAACACATAATAATAATTGATAAATAAAAAAGTTTACATTTAATAAAACGTTATAATATACCCATTTAATAAAATTAAACACATAATAATAATTGATAAATAAAAAAGTTGACATTTAATAAAACGTTTAATAATACTTATAAAAAATTGGCATTTTATAATATATACAATTCGTTTTATAAAAAAAAAGGACGAAGAAGATGAAGTTCAGATAATAAACTTTAATTAATATGGATATTGGGAAAGAAAAAACAATTGTCAAAACCATTTACTTTATCGTAGAATCACTCATTTCCTTTATTTTGTTTACCTTTTTTTATTTATTATTTTTTATCAGTACAAAAGGTTTCTTATAATTAACCTACAATTTTTACAACTCTAATTGGTGTTTTTTTTTAAACATACAATTTAAAATATTACAAGAATAAAACATTAAAACAATTTTTTTAAATATATGATTTAATAAATTGTCTTTTTTTAGTTTCACCAGACACGTATGTATATTTAATTAATACGTAATTTCAATTATGTCTTAATCTCAAAATATCATATAATAATTTATAAATTTTATTACTAATTGTTTAATATGTTTTTTATTCAACCTATATAATATACGGGTCTATAACCTTAATTATATATATATATATGAGTTAGTTAACGTATAATTGACCTTAACGTACGATACGTATGCGATGAGGAATATATATAACATGCGGATTTAGTTTTACAACATGCGGATTTGGTTTTACAAACATGCTGATTTGGTTTTACAACATGCGGCTTTGGGTTTACACAGTGGCGGATCTAAGAATTTTTTTCAGTGGGTTCACTTTTCTAGATGTTCCAATTTCATATGTCTGAACGTAAAAAAATCGGGTCAGTTCGACGGTTCGGATCAGGCACATAATTAAAATACGATACCATAATGAAAAGAACACCGTCACTAGAAATTTAAAAACATATAATATATATAATACGACAGTCTTTACGAATAAAAAGAACTAACTAGAGTTGTTCCCTACGAGTTTTCATCTTACGAAAACGTTGCATTACACTCATGTATCCCGCACCCATCCAATTACGCAAATTCAAGTTTCAATATATTACAATTTAACATCACTGAAACAGATTAAAACAAAATACGTTAGAAACTAACATCCCTAAATGACGAAATTCTAAGTTTCAACACAACTTAAAAATTTACAACAAAATAATCTAAGTTAAACACATTAAAACACAACACAATAGTAATTAACAATTTAACATGATACCAACAACAGATTATAACAATTATTTAGTTAACACACCTGAGTCAATGAGACTGTGATAAAGATTTAAAGTGGTGAAAACTGTCAAACTGGATTAGGGTGCTAGAAAGGTCGGAGGAGGAGCGTGGACGGTCGGAGGTGGAGCGCACACGACCGAAGGTGAAGGAGTAGCGGTTGCTCGGTTCGCTAGAGGTGGAGTGTAAGTTGTGGATGTTGTAGAGGGTGGAAGCAGGAGGCTAAACGCTCTGCAATATACTTGTATTCATGCCCTTTTGTTTTTAGGTAACCCTAAAGAGAAAAGGAACAAAAATAGAACAAGGCACGGCTACAATGATACGGGAATCGAACTTAGAATGCCTGGTTTAGAAACAACGCTATTTGCCAATGGAACAATTGAGATTTTTGTTTATGGATTCACCCATAATTTATTTATGGGTTCCTTTTCAATTTTCTATATACGTTTCCGTTAAAAACTACAAACCGACTGGGTTCCTAGGAACCCAATGTTTGAATACAGATCCGCCCCTGAACGGTTTACAACATGCGGCTTGGTTTTACAACATGCGGCTTTGGGTTTACAACATGCGGCTTGGTTTTACAACATGCGGATTGTTTTTTGCAACATGTGGATTGGTTTTACGAACATACAACTTTGGGTTTATAACATGCGGACTTGTTTTTACAACATGCGGAATTCTTGTCGCGTACAATTGTACGGTAAGAGATATTGTACAGTACATTATATATATATATATATATATATATATATATATATATATATATATATAGGGAGGAGCTCATGCGAGAACCACCATTATTGTGAGAACCGCAAGAACCAATGTGAACACAACCTAAAATAGCTAAAAAAACCTACCCCCCACCCCAAAAAAAAAAACCTAAACCCCCCTCCCCCACCAAAAACCTAAACCCCGCCACCCCCCCCCCCCCCAAGCTAAAATGCTAAAAACTAAACCCCCAAAAAACCTAAAAAAATATAAAAAAATCTAAAATTTTTTTTTTAATATTTTTTATGTTAAAATCGCTACTTTTCGAAGCCAAAAAAAAAGTAGCGATTTTTTTATAAAAAAATATTAAAAAAAAAAATTTGTGTGATTTTTAACTATTTTTAGGCATTTTTTGTTGTGTTCACATTGGTTCTCGCAATAAGATGGTTCTCGCATGATCTTCTCCCTTATATATATATATATATATATATATATATATACTAGCCGCACAGATCCCTAAGGGCTCTCGAATTCTCATAGAAGACCTTAGGCCCATTTTTAACCACATTTTTTACTTAGGCCCATTTTAGTCGTCTGTGTTGAAAAAAATGGGCCTAGGTAAAAAAAAATATTAGAATACCCCTGAATTTTTATTCTAGTTCCGCCACTGAGCTTAGTGGTATCAAAGTGTGTAGTAAATGTGTTCCTTCTCAACTAGTTAAATATTACAATTTCATGATGAAAGATAGATTTAAAAATTGATTTAAAGTGTGTCTGAGTTATCCGTTCTATAATAATCTACCAACTGTGTTTGTAATTTTTATGCTAATAATTAAAGTATTCATTCTACTTTCATGAGAACCTAACTTTTATACGTTCAGTGTGGCGTCTAACCTTAGACGCCTCAAATGTTTATTTTCGATTTTAGGACAAGTAAATGCCCATTATCGTGATTTTCCTCATAAATTAAAGTACAAATTATATATCTCTTGAAAAGAAATAATAAAACAAAATAAGAACCATTCATTCGGGTTTCAAGCAAAAGACTAGTGTGGAAACTTTAGTTATTAGCACAGAATTCATCAGCATGCCTCCTCCTTGAATTATATGGTAAATTTGATGGATATATGTATGTCCGACCTTAATTAAAGTCAACGTAACTAACTCGGTACGATCCGAAGAGTTACACGTTGGTACACGAATCGTATATGTTCACGAGTAGGTAGATTATTATTTGTGAAATAATAATAGTGGAAACCCAAGAGACACCTTTTATAATAAAAGGATGTTTAAGGTGGAAACCCAAGAGACACCTTTTATAATAAAAGGATGTTTAAGGTGGAAACCCATGAGAAACTTTCAGAATAACCGCCTTCTTCTTGGCCGGTTCTACTCGGGGGTATCTTGTGCTCGGTTGTGAACTTCCTACTAGCGAGGATTCGTTGTAACCCGCGTGTTACAATTCCGGTGTAGTCGTCAAAGGTTGATTACTAAAACCCTCTATGGTTGTTTATTCCGTTTATTTGTTTATACGCGTATAACCTTGATCCTGATTGGGAATATTTATTAATCTGATTAATAAATCAAATTTATATAATCGGCTTTTGGTAAATTTTATAAACCGCTTCCGCTATTATTATGATACCATGATTCCCAACAGTGGTATCAGAGCCACGGTTACACGCGTATAGATGGTAAAGTTATAATTTTGATCTATGTTTTATTTGTCAAAAAATATTTGTTTTGACAAAAGATCAAAAGCTTTTGGTTGTCTATGGATTGTGATGTGAATCGAGCCCTAGGTTATGACATTTGTCATGGTTGTATTGGTTATGGTTTTATTTTGATTTGTATTTTGTTGCGGATATTGGATCCGATGTAATAGATAGGATTAGAATAGATTTATGTTTATTGTATTTTTAAATTTATTATTGTAATCCCTCGAGTACAAGATCAAGATAAATGGCGAACAGGTACCATGAAGATAGAGATCACGGGTCAAGTGGGAGCTTTCAAAAATTAGCTTTTGAAACCCCTTTTGACTAGTTCGTTTCGTTTCTGGCTAAAACGAAACGGCCAACCTATTAGGGGCTCGATTCGTTTTTTATCATTGTGTTTTGTGGTTGTGTTTTATTTATTGTAAATAATATAGATAACCCAAAATAAATAAAATTTTCACAATCAAGATAACGGTTTTATTAAAACAAGTTTTATAAAACTGAAAAGTATACTTAATAAAAAGGTTTTATTAATATTTAAAACAAGATCATTTGCGATAAATCGACCGACATAGTTTAATAGGGTATTTAAAACTATATCGTGCGAGCGTGGAAAGGAGTTTCTATTATCACGGATTATATAAAATCGGATTTTATAAACTATTGTGTAACTCGCCTCATTCTACGAGCTATTCAAAATATTTTTGGTAAATATTAAAATAAATCCCAAATTTTAAATTGATGTTTTATGCCACCCTTAACGAGTTAACACTTCATTCTAAATCGAACCCAAATGTTAGTGCTATACCCTGCATCTGGGCGTCCATCATGAAAGAAGGTAATCATCGCGTTTCCTGTGTAACATAGGCCGGTGATACAGTTAATAGTAAAGGACAAAACATCGCTTGTTCATCAAGTGGGCATAGTTGGGGTTAAACATACATCGTTTTAAGCGATAACTCCAAATGGAGAGTTGTGTAGTGGACACAATTAACAATCGTTGTTTACCTACATAATCATACCAGTGGATAGTGCTTAAGCCAATTCACTGTCATATGATGAATCGGGATCTCATCTTAATTAAAAAATTTGTTTTTGGGTCATAAAATTAAATTAAGATATTAAAAACATAAAATACTAATTAATTAATTTTGAATTTTGTAGATGTCAACTGAAAACAATTCCTCCCAATTCTCTCTCAAGTCCATCTTAGAGAAGGACAAACTGAACCACTCCAACTTCATGCACTGGCACCGCAACTTGAAAATTGTTCTCAAGGCGGAGAACAAACTGTATGTTCTTGAAACGCCAGTCCTTGATGAACCCATCAATCAGCAAACTGTTGCATATAGAAACTATGCAAAGCACTTTGATGACTCTATGAAAGTCTCATGTTTAATGTTAGCATCCATGATTCCTGAACTTCAAAGGACCATGGATGACAAGATGGCATATGAGATGAATGAGCACCTGGTTGAAATGTTCCAACAGAAGGCTCGTCATGAGAGGTTTGATGTGATGAGATCACTCATAACCACTCGTATGCAAGAGGGTACATCAGTTAGCGCTCATGTGCTAAAAATGAAGGCATATGTTGATCATTTGGCTCGTCTGGAATCCCCCTTGAGTGATGAATTAGCTGGGAATATCATCCTCAACTCATTGCCTAAGTCATATGATCAGTTCACTATGAACTACAATATGAATGAGATGGAGAAGACACTTGCAGAGCTGCATCAGATGCTCAAAACTGCTGAGGTGAATATACCCAGCAAGACTGCACCAGTGCTGATGATCAAGGAGGGTCATGTTAAGAAACCTAACACCAAGAAAAAGGGCAATCAGGGCAAAGGGAAGGGCAAAGGTAAATTAGTTTCAAACAAGAAGCCTTAAAAGGATGCCAAGTGTTTTCATTGTAATGAAATTGGGCACTGGAAGAGGAACTGTGCTAAGTATTTAGCTGAACTGAAGCAAGCCAAGGCTTCAGGAGGAGAGTCCTCAGGTATATATGTTATTGAAATCTTTTCTTTTTCTGGCAAAACATGGGTGTTTGACACAGGATGTGGTTTTCACATTTGTAATGCTTTACAGGGACTAAGAAAGATTAAGAAGCTGAAATAAGGCGACTTGGAGGTCCATGTTGGCAATGGACAAAGAGTTGTTGTGAAGGCGATTGGAGAATATGTTCTTTTACTTCCTTCTGGTTTAGAACTTGTTTTGAACAATGTTTATTTTATTCCTAGTGTTACTAGAAATATTGTTTCGGTTTCTGCTTTGCATGGACAAGGTTTCAATTATCGTTTTAATGGTGAATTTATTTCTGCTTATTTTAATGATGTATTTTACTTTGATGCAAAACCAAACAATGGAATCTATGAGATAGAAATCCAAAACAATAACATATTATGCAACATCTCCCATAAACGTAACAAGTTGGACTTTAACGATACGTATATGTGGCATTGTAGACTTGGTCACATAAGCGAGAACCGTGTTAAACAGCTTAAAACCGCAGGAATATTAGATTCTAAGGGTTCGGAAACGTTTGGAAAATGCGAATCATGCTTAAGTGGAAAGTTAACAAAAGCACCTTTTTCAAATGTTGGAGAAAGAGCTAATGATCTGTTGGGACTTGTACATACAGATGTATGTGGTCCATTCAGAACAATGTCAAGACATGGAGAAAGATACTTTGTTACATTTACTAATGATTTCAGTAGATATGGTTATGTTTATCTTATGAAGCATAAACATGAGAAATTTGAAAAGTTCAAGGAGTACCAAAACGAAGTAGAGAATCAGCTAAATAGAACTATTAAGATGCTTCGATCAGATCGAGGCGGTGAATATCTTAGTCAGGAGTTCATCGACCATCTAAAGGATTGTGGAATAGTTTCACAGCTCACTCCACCTGGAACGCCACAACATAATGGTGTGTCTGAACGGAGAAATCAAACTCTATTAGATATGGTTCGATCAATGATGTGTCGAACAACCCTCCCACGCTCCTTTTGGAGTTATGCTCTAGAAACTGCCGCAAAACTTATGAATTTAGCTCCAACGAAGAAGGTTGACAAAACGCCTTATGAGATATGGTATGGAAAGAAACCAAAAGTATCCTATCTCAAGGTCTGGGGATGTAACTCTTATGTCACTCTAGAATCTTCGGATAAACTAGATCCCAGATGCGGAAAAGTGGTTTTCCTAGGATACGCTAAAAGGATTGGTTACCTTTTCTACCACCCCACTGAAAATAAGATTTTCACTAAACGCAGAGGCACTTTCTTGGAGGAAGAGCTTCTGGCACGAGGGATTGGAGAAAACCATGTGGATCTTGAAGAAATTCGAGAATCACAAGTGACTGAACCAGTTGTTCAGACATAACCAGAAGTAACTGATCTAGTTGTTGAAGTTGAGCCTGAGAGGACTCAAGAAACAACAGAAACACCAAGTGTTCGAAGTAGTATTAGGGATCGTCATGCCCCTGAAAGGTATGACGATATCTTCATGATTGATGAAGCTGAACCTGCTACTTACAAAGCTGCAATGTTGGATTCAGAATCCAAGAAATGGCAAAAAGCCATGAATGCAGAGATGCAATCCATGTATGATAACCAAGTCTGGGATTTGGTTGATCTTTCTACCGAAGGTCGGACTGTAGGAAACAAATGGATCTTCAAGAAGAAGACCGACATGGATGGAAATGTGCAAACCTACAAAGCAAGGCTTGTAGCAAAAGGGTTCACTCAGACTCAAGGAATTGATTATGAGGAAACTTTTTCGCCAGTAGCCATGCTTAAGTCTATTAGAATTCTACTTGCCATTGCTGCATATTATGCCTATGAGATATGGCAAATGGATGTCAAGACCGCGTTCCTTAATGGACACTTACTTGAAGATGTCTATATGGTTCAACCTGAAGGTTTTGTCGATCCAAATAATCCTAATAAGGTGTGCAAGCTAAAAAAATCCATCTATGGATTGAAGCAAGCATCTCGCAGCTGGAATCTTCGTTTTGATCAGAAAATTAAAGAGTTTGGCTTCATTAAAAATGAAGATGAACCGTGTGTTTACAAGAAATCTAGTGGGAGCTATATCACTTTTCTAATTCTGTATGTAGATGACATACTAATCATTGGAAACAATATCCCTATCCTAAAAGATGTTAAGGTTTGGTTGGGAAAATGTTTCGCAATGAAAGATCTTGGTGAAGCCGCTTATATTCTAGGAATAAAGATTCATAGAGATAGATCAAAGTGGTTATTAGGTTTAAGTCAAAGTACATATATTGATAAATACGACGCTTCTCAATGCAAGACTCAAAAATGGGGCTCTTGCCCATGGCACATGGAACCATTCGTAATGGCGAGCAGTGTGCTAAGACCGAAGAGGAAAAGAAGAAAATGGAAAGAGTTCCATATGCTTCTGCTATCGGTTCCATCATGTACGCCATGTTATGTACCAGACCTGATGTCTCGTATGCTCTTTGCATGACGAGTAGATATCAACAGAATCCAGGAGAGAGCCACTGGGCTGCAGTGAAGAACATTCTTAAGTACTTAAGAAGGACTAAGGACATGTTCTTAATATATGGAGGACTGGATGAGGAGCTATCAGTTAAGTGTTATACTGATGCAAGTTTCCAGACTGATCGTGACGATTCAAGATCACAGACTGGATATGTTTTCATTCTGAATGATGGGGCTGTTACTTGGAAGAGCTCGAAGCAAAGTGTGGTTGCTCAATCCACCTGTGAATCAGAATACAATGCTGCATCGGATGCTGCTAAGGAGGCTGCCTGGATGAAGAAGTTCATTACTGATCTCGACGTTGTGCCTAGCATAAAGAAACCAATCGAGATGCTGTGTGACAATACTGGTGCCATTGCTCTTGCAAAGGAACCAAGGTCGCATCAAACCACAAGGCATATACTCAGAAAATTCCACTATATTAGAGAGATAATAGAGCGTGGAGACATCGTAATAAGCAAAGTTCATACAGATCTAAATATGGCTGACCCCTTTACTAAGCCTCTACCTCAAGCTAAACATGAGGAGCATGCTGGAAAAATAGGGCTTAGATTTGCTAGACAGTGGGCATGATCTGTAGTTAGTATTGGTGTTTTAATTTTGAACTACAACAGTTACATTGAAATAGTTATTTGATTTATTGGTTAAATGTAAGTTTAATTATTTTGTAACTGTGTTCGTTATTTGTATGTTTATATCCTTGAATAAGCGTATTCTATAATATCCGTAGTCGATCAAAGTACATGGGAATGAACTTGAATGTAAGACTATTGTGAATTGAGATGATTGTATTCATAAGATGAATAACTCAAGAGTTTGAGAATCAAAATTCACAGATATCACTAGGGAATGATATTGGATGTGACTCGCTTCAAAACGATCTCCATGGATCTAAGTCATGAGATGTTTTGATATTGATATGTTCAATCTGTCCTTTTTCTTTAGGAACATATTAAACTACATTGATCAAGGACAATCTTTGATGTTATCTCACACTGTCCTGAAACATGGGTAGTAATCCGGGTAGCGTTGGGAGGAATCCAAGGTTAAGTGGGAGTTGTATGGTGCTGATGGAATTTTGTACTTCTATGGGATTAGAAGTTTAGACATTCTGGCGCCCTCGTTAACTCAAACTGGAATAAATGCGTGGCCACGCTCGGACTAAGAGTAGTTCGTTAGACCACTTTGAATTAAAGACGAGAATAGAGAATGGTTGATCACTATATAAGAATTAATGATCCATGTCTTATGATCAACGAATGTTCTATACAGAAGGGACTTATTGATAGAATTATCAGGGCTATAGTATTTTGTTAAGTAAAGTGTTACTTGAACGCAAAGAACTAGTTGACGACTGTAAAGTGTCATGCCGTGTTAAGAGCAGTGCGATGCAGCTAGGCGTCCAACTCTGCACACGTTGACTCATTTAATTAAAATCGTCCAAGTGGGAGATTGTTGGATATATGTATGTCCGACCTTAATTAAAGTCAACGTAACTAACTCGGTACGATCCGAAGAGTTACACGTTGGTACACGAATCGTATATGTTCACGAGTAGGTAGATTATTATTTGTGAAATAATAATAGTGGAAACCCAAGAGACACCTTTTATAATAAAAGGATGTTTAAGGTGGAATCCCAAGAGACACCTTTTATAATAAAAGGATGTTTAAGGTGGAAACCCAAGAGGCACCTTTTATAATAAAAGGATGTTTAAGGTGGAAACCCATGAGAAACTTTTAGAATAACCGCCTTCTTCTTGGCCGGTTCTACTCGGGGGTATCTTGTGCTCGGTTGTGAACTTCCTACTAGCGAAGATTCATTGTAACCCGCGTGTTACAATTCCGGTGTAGTCGTCAAAGGTTGATTACTAAAACCCTCTATGGTTGTTTATTCCGTTTATTTGTTTATACGCGTATAACCTTGATCCTGATTGGGAATATTTATTAATCGGATTAATAAATCAAATTTATATAATCGGCTTTTGGTAAATTATATAAACCGCTTCCGCTATTATTATGATACCATGATTCCCAACAAAATTATTTCTAGAATGGATGAGTCATACACACTTTAAATGAGCTTTTAAATTTATATTTCATCATGGAACTGTAACATTTAACCACTTAAGAGGGAACACATTTACTACATACCCTGAATATTGTTGAACTAATTACGGACCCAATCAAGTTGGAATGGGATGGGCCGAACCTTGCAGTGCGAGGGTGGGGTAACTTGGTTCTCAAGGTGGTGGATTAAATTATGGATAATACTAGCCTATAATTAATTAATTATTCTAATTATATATATATATATATATCTATGGAACCCATTAAGTCTAACCACTTTTTGAATCAATCTCTACCGTCGGATCATGCTAAGACTAAATCTCAGCCCTTTAAACTCACAAAATTAACCGCTACAGTGGCGGTTCTGGACGGTTTCTCAGCTGGTGGTTTTGCTCCTCATTATTCTGCCCAGGACCTCCACTTCTATGGCAGTTAATCTGCAGTTTTACGGTTCCTCCTTTTCCTCCCCACGTCACTGATAACCTCCCCTTTCTAGGCTTCCGTCAGTTTCTTCTCACCCATAAAACCCCCTATGTCTTCCAAAATTGACTTTCCCTCTCTTGCTCATAATTTGGTGAGACCTCTAATCAATTGAATAGCGGCCTCAATTGGTATATTCGGTTCTCAGACTGTAATTTGTAATTCTATTGTGTTGTTACACAATCGGTTCCTGCTGTATCGACCTCTGTGTTCCCTGTTGTGTCGATTTCGTTCTTAAGGTACGTGTATAATATTCTATTTTCATCACAAAACTCTTTTCTTATTCCTATAAATTGATTGGAAGTGTCAAAATTCAGAAAGCCGGCCAAAGTGGAAGTGACAACCATGAAGATCACAGAACAAAGTGTTCGATCTGCAAAATCTGCAAAATAACAAGGAATATAGTTGAAAATGACGTCAATTTAAGGAAGCAAAGGTAGTTGGGAGGGAAGAAAACCACTTTGGCGACTTGGTGGTATATCTGATGTCCTCTCCATCGCTGCCTACCTTTGTTTTTTGGTTGCTCCTTCCTCTCAGGTCAAACTTTATTATTTGTTATCGTATACTAATGTGTTGTGAATATTGTTCAGTTTGAGGTGTTTAGGGTTTAGAATTTGTAATGCCTAAATAAGGTGAATTGGTGATTATTGTTGGTTAGTCAGTTTGTTGCTTTCTATACCTAAAATTAGGGCTTGTGCTTTGAGGTTAAGTGTTTGTCAAATGACATTGGCAACAATTTTGTTTGTTATTATCAAGTTGCAAAACTCATGAAGATGAGAGGGTTACCTTTATGATGATTTTGATAGAATGTTTTGACATATCTCATGTTTCAAGTGATAATATATAAAGAGTGGACATGTACCGTGTAACATATTGTTCTATACTATTGAGGTGTGTCGGTGTGAATATATTTTTGGTTATATTTTAAGCCCTTTTTAACACTTTATTCAAGTTTTAAATTTATAAAACACGATATTTTACTAACACTAAACACACATATGTCCATCCACTTTCTCTTTCTTCATTTATTGCAATTTATCTGCATTAGCTCCACACGCACCGTGTCTGCTGGTCACGGCCCCGTGTGCAGAAGTGTATCTGTACTATCAAGATTTGCTTGGATTTTGCGAATCTTAGCGTTGACCACGGCCGTGCTGAGCTGGGCACGCCCCCGTGTTGGAAAATAGAATCTTCTATAGCTTTGTCCTTTTTGCAGACACCTGGCCACGCCCCCGTGTCCGCTGGGCACGGGGCCGTGGTCAACCTTCTGTTTTCTTTTTTTGCTTGGGTATATGCTGTCGAGGGGTCGGGCATGCCACGTTTGTTCGTTTTCTTGTAATTATGTTAGATTTTGCTGCATATTTGCTTCTTTTGTTCATTTACGCTCATTTCATCCTGAAAATACAAAAGGAAGACAAAAGCACACTTTTTCCAACATTAGTACTAAAAAAGGGTTAGTTTTATGCCTCATTTGATGTAATTTATATGTTGCATTTTAAACACGTCATATACCCCCACACTTGAATCTTTGCTTGTCCTCAAGCAAAACTCTTTATAATGTGGCTTACACTCCCAAATGGAATGGGTAGAAGAGAAGTTTTGGGCTTGTCTTGAGTGTCGGGAATCCAAGATCTTTATTAGGCTATATTTTTATGTTATTCACAATCCTATTCGTTATGATTTATTTTGAACGTTTCATAAGAGAAATTACTTATTTGGGCATAACATGCCTTTTCAAAATTCCATTTATATACAAGTTCACATACCTCACGGGAGATCACTCAACACTCGGCCGAAGATGTATTTTTGTGAAACACTCGAGACCGGCATGGAACTTACTTCTACCATATGCTTGCCAAGCAATCAATCCTTCTTTTTAACTATAACCTTTGTAAATATCAAGAGGACTTGGGGAAGGGTTAGGCTTGGGTTAAAGGTAGGTGGTTTTGGGCTAGTGGTTAGTAGAAAGGGCTAAAAGCGTAAAAAGCGTCGGTCGTCGTAAAACTTTTTGTTTTTGTAACTTTTATTCAAATAAAGTATTTTCAAACAAAGTTTCTTTTGAGGAACTTGTTTGTTTATTGCTAGACTTCATTTTTTTAGGGAACATCACATGAAAACCGAGCTTTTTACTAAAAAAAAGGGTTAAAAATAAAAAGGTTTTGGTGGGTAAAGGGTGTTTGTTTTGTGGGTTTAGAAACGAAAAGGTTTAGGCTCAAATGGGTTAACTAGGGGGATTTTGGTAGGTGGTAAAAAAAAACCCGAAAAATAATGGTGTAGAAAAGGAAAAAGGTTAGTCCTAATGCCTCCATCATTTACTTACTTGGGTTTAAGTTGGTAAGTACCGGGAATGTATCGTCATGGCAAGTTCTAGAGTTGTAAGAAACCAAGCGGCTATTCACACAAAAACGAAAAAATGAGCATTTAATCTAAAGATGTATATTTGTATGCTCAATAAAAGCTCAAAACTCACTTTTTGTGGGAATGGGTTTATAATGTGATCAAGTATATATAATCAAATTTTAACTAGATTTGTCAAGCCGTTTCATAATTTTTTATGTTGGTTCTTTTTATAACGACGATATCGGTTGTAAATTTGTAAAAATATAACCTTTTTAGAACTTGTTATTCCCAAATTAAACCAAGACAAGTAAAAAAAAATGAAAAGTTTTTGAAAAAATTTGGGGTGATTAGCGGTTCCAATAGAGTTTTATGTAAGACTTGTTATTAGGACTTGCAAAAATTCAAGGTTTTAGCATCCCCCCACACTTAAATTACACATTGTCCTCAATGTGTCCCAAAAATAAGTTTTTAGGTTGATTGAATATGTAAAAAGGTGTTAAAAGCAAAATTTTATGTTACTGGGCATCTAGACACGACCCATGTTCATCCGGGCACGGCCCCGTGTTCAGATTGCCAGTATCATAACTAACAAACGGCTGGGCACGGGGGCGTGTACAACGAACACGGCCCCGTGTCCAGTTAGCTGAACTGGGCATTTTCTGCAGATCATCGAGCACGGGGCGTGTGGGCTGAGCACGGACCCGTGCTGAACTTGCTGTAATGAAGAAAAATTGTCGGGAGGCTCTGTTTTTGTGCATGGGGTGTAGGTTCAAGTTTCACTTAGTATCCTCCATCATCCGAGTGTGTTTTATCCATTACAACATCATCCAAACACCATTTAATAATTAGAAACCATCATTTCATTAAAGAGTGAATTACATAAGATCCTAAAAACTTAAAAATTAAGCTAGAAATGAAAAACTAAAAGTTCCTAAGATAGATAGGTCAAGTAATGCAGAAAATCATTCCAAGGAGTTCTACCCTTATTGTAGTAATATCAAAAACCTGGAAATAGCTTCCCGGTATTCGAAGGCGTCGTAGAACTTATAACCGAAGGATGTGTCATACCCCAACCGACAGCGGAAACATCGGGGTGCGAGCACTAAGCGTTCAGATTGCTCATGAGATTTCCATAACACTAAAGTTTCAATATAGATTAATAGATTTCACGTAAAATTTGTCTAACACCACAACCATATCAAAATAACCACAAGTTCCGACAAACATCGAATATCAAACATTGTTCATAGACTAAGTTAACTAGGTGAGTTTCTAAGCTTCATCCTAGCTCGATTCCATGTTTTCAGCATCCTATCAGCCTGCAACATATATTAAAATAAGGTCAGTACAAAGAATGTACCAGTGAGTATACAAGTTTAAGAAATAGCATAATAGATTCAAAACAACTCATATCCACAGTGTAAGAATAAAATATTTTCAGCCGTGCTAGTGTCGCAGTCCACGCAGTGATAGCCCAAGTATCCCGATGCTTTAGTGTTTACCCAAGACTCAAGGTAAACTAGAATCCTCCTAACAATACCCTCCGAGAATAATGGGAGAGGTGCACCTCCTATAGCGCTACTATTGTTAAGGAGGAACTACACACCCTAGATTTATAACAACCCTCCTGAAAATTTTTCTGACGCCCTAATATATTTTAAATACCCTTGTATGTCTTAAAATACACCCCGTA
The DNA here is from genome assembly GCA_030545235.1 of Helianthus tuberosus. NCBI lineage: Eukaryota > Viridiplantae > Streptophyta > Magnoliopsida > Asterales > Asteraceae > Helianthus > Helianthus tuberosus. The sequence continues at coordinate 116,377,343 of CM060403.1, read as the reverse complement.
TGTGAAAACCGAGCCCTAAAAATGAAATATCATTAAAAATAAATAAAATACAAAATTTTAGGGGCGCTCGCGGGCCGCGTAGCCCTTGGCTACATCTTACGCGGGCCGCGACAGCTATGAGGCCAGATCGCACCCGGTGTTGACACGTGTCAAACGCGTGTTGAACCTAGTTCGTGACCCAGATCACCTACGCCTAGACCCCCCTAGTACTGGGCCGCGTAGGCCTTAGCCTAACCTTACGCGGGCCGTGAGAAACTCGAAAATCAGCCCTATAAATAGCAGGCATCGGATCTTCAGAAAACTCGTTCAATATTCTTTTCTCTCTCGAAAATTTACATAATAGGAAAAATACTCGGGTATAATATCCCCCTAATTAACGAAGTTCTGCTCCGTTGTAAGTATTATAACCCCAGTTAAGTATTAGATACACTGCCCGATTGATCCAGGGTTCCGTAATAACTGTCGTGGTTCTGCCCGACGTAGTTGTTGGAATGCCGTCTCAGGGAGGGTATCGTTAATATAAATAAAGGGTTATTATACTAACATATGTACATTTGTGTAAATTATAGATAAATCATCAGGAAACCCTAAAAGAAGTCTAAGACAACAATGTGAGTTTATCCTCTTTTTGTAAACCTTTTGTGAACTGTTTTACAAAACCTTATAAGTTTTACAATGTGATTAAGTAGTGATTGAGTCTTTGTAGTTCTTCGATTACCGCCGGTATGTTGGGGTTTTGAATAAAAAATGTGGAACACGTTACCATTGGACAACGAGTTAGCCAATGTGTAATATGACCCACCAGTCAGGATTGACAGTACTGGATGAGTAATTGTGTAGAAATAAAGATTGTGATCGCTCTCAATACTGTGTTAATTGGTAAAATGTTTCTTGATTAAACTGGGATTCACTCACCAGTATTTCCCACTGACAAATATTTTTAAAACGCGTTTCAGGTAATAAAATGTGACAGCCAAATTAGAAGTAAGCCAGTTTGAGAGCACTGACGGCTTGGAAAAATGTGGCTATAAAAGTTACCTAAAAGACGATGTTTCAAGTTCAATAAAATAGGGTTTATCCCTATGTTGTAATAAGAAACTTGGGTTTTACCCACGTGGTTATTAATATAAAATAAGGTGGTTTTACTCTGATAAACATTTCCTAACTACAGTCCTGATGAATTTCCGCTGCCAAATTAATAAACAAACTGATACCACCACAACTGGTGTTCACGGCCGCCCGTTCCCGGCACAGATAACAGGGCGGGGGTTGCGACAGAAGGTGGTATCAGAGCCTAGCCACTGATTCAGCCACATAAGTGTTCTGCTGACATCAAGATATTATTTAAAGTGTTAGGAAATAAATTATGAAATTATGTGCATATCTGTATTTTATTGTTATGTGTTGTTTGACTATTTGTTAGTTTACAGTATGAGTGATCAAGGACCCTCAGACGTGTATCGTCAATTGTCTGATTCACCTAGGAGTGAAGGAACTTCTTCCCAGCCTACCCTCTCTGGGTATTATTCTGATTAGGAAGAAGGGATGTTTATCTTTAAGGCTCAGTCTGAAGAGCCATTCCCTCAGAAAAAAAAAAGATGGTTCAGTAAGGGAGCATTCGAGCATAGGAAAAGAATGCGAAAGTTGCAACAGCAAAGAGTCCTAGCAGCCGCTAAGCGAGAGTCAGATGCCCATACACAGGATATGCTTAATAGAAGCTTAGCCAATTTTCATATCCTAGCAACAACTGTTGCTGACCCAAACCTGGAACAACTAGTAGCCCCACAACCCTTACCTTTGTTCCCCACTCAGCCGATGGAGATAGAAATGCATGATTTCAACCCTGAGGAGATACCTAGGATATCATACCCTAATCCCTTAGATCCAAATTATGATCCATGGTTAGATGATCATAGGGATTATGTGCCACGCTATCACCTAAACGACGAAACCATGCCGAATTTAGCAGCCTATCCAGGTCTGGACCCTCTAGATCCCTACTACGACAACGATGAATACATTAGGGAGATCTTAGAGAATCCGTACCCTCAGGAGAATCCCATGCCCCTGTACCCAAACCCAGTACCAGCACCTGCACCCCCAATGAGTGAAGAAAATGTGCATGAGCTCCGAACTTTTGGAGAAGAAATCTTAGAGAGTAGTGAGAGGATGAGGCAGGTAGGAGAGCGACTCGTCTGGAAATACGACGAGCGCAATATGGATTACTGGATGAATCCAGACCAGTAAGGAGATGGTGAAGTTGGTAATAATAATAATAATAATAATAATATGTGTAATAATAATATATGTTGTAGTATAGACCACTTTGTGGTTAACGATGCATAGTAGTATTGTAATTTTTAATTCCAGTTTTAGTGTGTATTAGAAGCATACTATAATAGAAAAGAGTAAAGTCGCAATGCTCAACACTTTTGGTTAATATGTGTGTTGTGTGGTTGTTACTCAAATTGTTAATTATTTTGTGATATTAATAATTGGTAAATGTTTAAATTCAGATGGCCGACGAAGTGAATCAGGAAAATTTGAATAGCGATAACCAGAGTAACAATAATCCGGATAACGAAAATCCAAACAACAATAATGGAAACCAAGTGGATAACAGTGCCATCCAACACATAGTGGCACAATGAATAATAGATGCGATGCCATATATTATTCAAACAGTTAGGGAAGCAGAAAATAAAAGTAGACATGATAGTAATTGACCCTCTGAACCTGCAAACAACGTGAACAATGGACCCGTACTTCAAGTGCCCATTCCTAAAAGAAGAAGAACCGTGTCTTACGGTTGTTCTTATAAAGAATTCTGGTCTTGTAAACCAATGGAATTCTCGGGCAATGAAGGGGCCGTTGCAGTTCTACGCTGGATAAAAAGACTGAGGCAGTCTTAAGAATAAGTAAATGTGCTGAAGAGGATAAGATAATGTTTGCTTCCAATTTGTTTAAGAATTCAGCACTAGAATGGTGGAACACTATCCTCCATACTAAAGGAAGTGATAGAACTTACAATATGGAATGAGAGGAGTTTAAAAACATGGTAGAAAAGAAATTCTACCCTCCTAATGAAAAAGAACAGATAGCAAACAAGTTCTTAAACCTTAGAATGACTGGTATGGATAGTAAGGAGTACACTAAGTTATTCTTTGAATATGCTAGAATAGTGCCAACCCTTGCTTCACCTGAACCAGTATTAATCTCCCGTTACATCGGGGGATTAATTGGAGAGATAAGGCATGTAATCAAGGCAGCTAGACCTCAAACTATAGAAGAAGCTGTAGAACTAGCCAATACCTTGACAGATGAATTAGTCCGTACGCGAGAAGAGAATTAAAGGAGGAACCTAACCCAGAAGCTTACACAAGAATTTTGTTCTGGAAATTCTAACCGTGGGAGAAATGTAGGCTCTACCTCTACACCCTACTGTAAGAATTGCAAAAGGAAGCATTCAGGAAGATGCTCCATATACAGTAACTTCTGCAAAACATCGGGACACAAGGAGGAAGATTGCAGGAAAAAGATTAGCAACAAGATATGCTACAATTGTGGAGAACAAGGCCACATCAAGCCTAATTGTCCAAAGCTAGCTCCAGCTACGAACATCAAGAATACTAAAAATGCTAGAGCATTTGTTTTAACTGCAGAAGAAGCAAAGATGATCCCGGATGTGATCACCGGTACGTTTTTAGTTAATGATGTTTTTGCTAAAGTATTATTTGACTCTGGTGCAAACCAAAGTTTTATTAATACTTCATTTTGCAAAATTCTTAATCAATCATAAACTAAACTTCCACAAGAATGTCTGGTAGAGGCAGCAAATGGAGAAACCATTAAGATTTCTGAAATTTTGCAGGGAGCAAGAATAGAAATTTTAAATCAGAAGTTTATTGCAAATCTTTACCCCATGAATCTGGCAGGATTTGATATTGTGTTAGGAATTGATTGGTTAATAGCCAATAAAGCCAGTATTTTGTGTGATCAAAATTCAATCCAAGTAAATTCACCAAGGGGTGAAAAGATCACAATTAAAGGAAATAAGTTCTCTAAATCCACAAAATTCATCTCTGTGATGAAAACTACAAGTTATATAAGGAAATGATCATTAGTGTATTTGATTTCCATAATCACTAACACTAAATGAAAAGAATTAAAGGATATTCCAGTAGTATCCCAGTTTTCAGATGTATATCCAGAAGAGCTACTAGGACAACCTCCAGATAGGGAAGTTGAATTCAGAATCCATTTGATACCAGGAACCGCACCAATTGCAAAAGCACCTTACCGTTTGGCACCCACAGAAATGCAAGAACTAAAGAAAAAATTAGATGAATTGTTAGAGAAAGGATTTATACAGCCAAGTTCATCACCCTGGGGAGCGCCGATCTTATTCGTTAAAAAGAAGGACGGATCAATGTGTATGTGCATTGACTACCATGAATTGAACAAAGTCACAATTAAGAATCGGTATCCATTACCAAGAATTGATGATTTGTTTAATCAATTACAAGGAGCACGATTTTTCTCAAAAATCGATTTAAGGTCAGGATATCATCAATTAAAGGTACAGGAAGAGGACATTCCTAAAACCGCTTTCAGAACAAGGTATGGCCATTATGAATTTACTGTCATGCCATTTGGTTTAACCAATGCCCCAGCTGCATTCATGGACATGATGAACCGAATATGTAAGCCATATTTGGATAAATTCATAATTGTCTTTATAGATGATATTCTCATTTACTCTAAGAGTAAAGAGGAACATGCAAAGCATTTGCACGCACTTCTAAGTTTATTGAGAAAAGAGAAGCTTTATGCTAAATTTTCGAAGTGTGAGTTTTGGATAGAACAGGTACAATTTCTTGGACATCTAGTTGATCATGAAGGAATTCATGTAGATCCCACCAAGATTGAGGCAATAACCAATTGGAAAACCCCTGAATCACCAACCGAGGTTAGAAGTTTCTTAGGATTGGCTGGTTATTATAGAAGGTTTATTCGAGATTTTTATAGAATAGTCATTCCCTTAACTAAGTTTACCTGTAAATCCATTAAGTTTGAATGGGGACTAAAACAAGAAGAAGCCTTTAGAATCCTTAAGCAAAGATTAACCCATACACCCATACTAGTGTTACCAGAAGGAACTGAAGATTTTGTAATCTTTTGTGACGCTTCCAAACTAGGTTATGGATGTGCATTAATGCAACGTCAAAAGGTTATAGCTTACGCTTCTAGACAGCTTAAGAATCATGAAGATAATTATTCAACCCATGATTTAGAGTTAGGAGCTATAATTTTCGCCCTTAAGATTTGGCGAAATTACCTATATGGTAGTAAGTTTACCATTTTCACAGACCATATGAGTTTAAGGTATGTCTTCGGGCAAAAGGAATTGAATATGAGACAAAGACGCTGGATGGAATTACTTAGTGATTATGATTGTGATATCCAGTATCATGCAGGAAAGGCAAATGTAGTTGCTGATGCTTTAAGCCGAAAGTATCATGAAAAGCCAAAAAGAGTACGTTCACTTAAATTAAATCTGCAAGTAGATTTAAATGAACAGATTAGAATGGCACAAGAATCAGTAATCAAGGATGATACTGAGAAATTAAAAGGAATGATTAAGGAATTAGAACAAGGAACAGACGAAATTTGGAGATTCCATAAGAAAAGGATGTGGATACCTAAATAGGAAACCTACGCCACCGTATATTAGAAGAAGCCCATAAGTCTAAGTATACGATGCATCCTGGAAGTGATAAGATGTATCAGGACTTAAGAAAGAATTACTGGTGGATAGGAATGAAAAAGGATATAGCAGCTTATGTTGCAAAATGTTTAACTTGTTCACAAGTCAAAGCTGAACATCAGAAACCTTCAGGTTTATTGCAACAGTTAGAAATGCCTGTTTGGAAATGGAAATTAATAACAATGGATTTTGTTACTAAATTACCCAAAATAAGAAAAGGTAATGATACAATCTGGGTGATTGTAGACAGGCTAATCAAGTCAGCTCATTTCCTACCAATGAAGGAAACTTTCAATATGGAACAATTAGCTAAATTATATGTAAATGAAGTAGTTTCTTTACATAGGAATTCCTCTATCAATTGTTTCTGACAGAGATAGTCGTTTTACCTCTCATTTTTGGACAAGTTTCCAAAAAGAAATGGGAACCAAGTTAAATCTAAGCACAACATATCATCCTCAAACGGATGGACAAAGCGAAAGGACAATTCAGACCATGGAAGACATGCTTAGAGCTTGTGTAATTGATTTCGGAGGTAATTGGGACGATCACTTAACCTTGATAGAATTTTCTTAGAATAATAGTTATCATACAAGTATCAATGTTGCACCATTCGAAGCACTTTATGGACGAAAATGCCGAACGCCAGTCTGTTGGGCAGAAATTGGAGAAAAACAACTATCTGGACCTGAGATAGTACAAGAAACAACAGACAAAATCATTCAAGTCAAGGAATGACTGAAGGCAGCAGGTGATCGACAAAAGAGTTATGCTAATAACAGACGAAAGTCGTTGGAATTTCAAGTAGGAGATAAAGTATTATTAAAAGTCTCTCCTTAGAAAGGAGTGGTAAGATTCATCAAGAGGGGAAAGCTAAGCCCCAGGTATGTTGGACCTTTTGAGATTATTAGAAAAATAGGACCTGTAGCCTATCAGCTACAACTGCCAGAGGAAATGGCAGGAATACATGATGTATTTCATGTATCTAATCTCAAGAAATGCTTAGCTGATGAATCACTGATAGTACCTCTTAAGGATATAGAGGTAAATGAACAGTTAAAATTTGTAGAAAAACCTCTACAAATTGAAGACAGGAAAGTCAAGAATCTTAAACACAAGAGATTAGTTCTGTTCAAAGTGTAGCGGGACTCCAAAACAGGACCAAAATACACATGGGAGCTTGAATCAGAAATGCAAAGGAAATATCCACACTTATTCCAGTAGACCTCGAGGACGAGCTCTAAAACAAGGTGGGGAGGATATAACAACCTTCCTGAAAATTTTTCTGACGCCTTAATATATTTTAAATACCCCTATATGTCTTAAAATACACCCCGTATGTGAAAACCGAGCCCTAAAAATGAAATATCATTAAAAATAAATAAAAGACAAAATTTTAGGGGTGCTCGCGGGCCGCGTAGCCCTTGGCTACATCTAACGCGGGCCGCGACAGGTAAGAGGCCAGATCGCACCCGGTGTTGACACGTGTCAAACGCGTGTTGAACCTAGTTCATGACCCGGATCACCTACGCCTAGACCCCCCTAGTACGCGGGCCGCGTAGGCCTTAGCCTAACCTTACGCGGGCCGCGAGAAACTCGAAAATCAGCCCTATAAATAGCAGACATCGGATCTTCAGAAAACTCGTTCAATATTCTTTTCTCTCTCGAAAATTTACATAATAGGAAAAATACTCGGGTATAATATCCCCCTAATTAACGAAGTTCTGCTCCGTTGTAAGTATTATAACCCCAGTTAAGTATTAGATACACTGCCCGATTGATCCAGGGTTCCGTAATAACTGTCGTGGTTCTGCCCGACGTAGTTGTTGGAATGCCGTCTCAGGGAGGGTATCGTTAATATAAATAAAGGGTTATTATACTAACATATGTACATTTGTGTAAATTATAGATAAATCATCAGGAAACCCTAAAAGAAGTCTAAGACAACAATGTGAGTTTATCCTCTTTTTGTAAACCTTTTGTGAACTGTTTTACAAAACTTTAAATGTTTTACAATATGATTAAGCAGTGATTGAGTCTTTGTAGTTCTTCAATTACTTCCAGTATGTTGGGGTTTTGTATACAAAATGTGGAACACGTTACCATTGGACAACGAGTTAGCCAATGTGTAATATGACCCACCAGTCAGGATTGACAGTACTGGATGAGTAATTGTGTAGAAATAAAGATTGTGATCGCTCTCAATACTGTGTTAATTGGTAAAATGTTTCTTGATTAAATTGGGATTCACTCACCAGTATTTCCCACTGACAAATGTTTTTAAAACGCGTTTCAGGTAACAAAATGTGACAGCCAAATTAGAAGAAAGCCAGCTTGAGAGCACTGACGGCTTGGAAAAATGTGGCTATAAAAGTTACCTAAAAGACGATGTTTTAAATTCAATAAAATAGGGTTTATCCCTATGTTGTAATAAGAAACTTGGGTTTTACCCACGTGGTTATTAATATAAAATAAGGTGGTTTTACTCTGATAAACATTTCCTAACTACGGTCCTGATGAATTTCCGCTGCCAAATTAATAAATAAACTGATACCACCACAACTGGTGTTTGTGGCCGCCCGTTCTCGGGACAGATAAGGGGGCGGGGGTTGCGACAGGATTAAACGTCACATAGCATAAAATAGAATACTAGAGTGAACAAGTTTCACATACACGTAGGATAGAGTTTAGTTTGCAAAGTCTCAAGTTTTGTAGTTTAATAGAATACATGTCACATCCCAAAGTTTAAAGTAAAAAGGGATCGAGTATACTCACAGTGATTTTTTAACAGTTACACTGTTATTGGATCAAAGGGAGCTCTCTTAGAATTAGCCTGATAGATTACAACAGATAAGAGGCGGGCAGAATAACGAGATTACGCAAAGTGTTGGAACAGTCACTAGATCGAATGGCGGTCCGATCGGCTTCGATCGGACTATCCGATCGGATTGCCAGTCGATCGAGTGGCTGATGTGAGAGGGGACAGATGACTGCCCGATCGAATGGCCATCTGATCGGGTGGTCACTCGATCCAAGTATCAAGTTTAGTGTGTTGGTCACCTCGATCGGATGGCAGCTCCGATCGAGTTGCCACTCGATTGAGATTTCCAAAGTTCCAAGTTTCTGAAAAAGGTTCTAAGTCCTGAGTGCTAGACAACTGCTACCCGATCGAGTGGCTGTTCGATCGGATGGTCATCCGATCGGATTGTCACTTGATCGACTGATCCATGTCCCGTTTGTAATTTTGTGAAATTTCTAAGTTTCTAGATTAACGATGACGGCACGGGATGTATTGAGACAACGGTAACTCACCGTCTTTCAGTCGTTCTGATCGAATGGGAATCACCCCTATCTGGACAGTCGTCTGTTCACAACAGTTTATGTCGGAATCCGTTCCAAGGTCGTTTTCTCTGGCAACAATCCGATTCCAAACCAACTCTAGACTACCCATCAAGTCTACAGTCCGTTTATACCCGGATTCCACCGTTTAACGTGAAAGATGGAAGAAAAATGAAGAAAAACTTAAGTTTTATTATAAAATCCTAGATCTAGCTTAGATTTGGTGCAAAACACCTGAAATTTCTTAGATCTGAGCTAGATCTTGTCAGGAATGACATCATATGGCAGTTTGTACACCCCACCATGATGACATCATCCTGAAGAGCTTAGATATGAGAGATTTCATGGTGAAAAGTGTGATTTCAAAGGAGGATCTTGTAGAGAACGTTTTGTAGATCAAGAAAGTACAAGGATCTTGTAGAGAACGTTGTGTAAAACGTACTGAAATAACCGAGAAATTGAAGGAATATGGTGTTCGTGCGTCTGAGTCGAGCAGGGCTGTCACATCAGTGAAGGACTGATGTGACAGCTCCAATTTATAGTGTGAAGGGGAGTGAAGAAGGGCAGTGTGCACGGATCGGGTGGCAACTCGATCGAGTGGCCATCCGATCTGGTGGTCAACCGATCGGGTGGTCATCTGATCGGGTGGTCCTACGATCGGATTGCCACTCGGCCAATCCATCCTTTCCTGTGTTTCTGTTTTCGCGTGTTAGATCAAGCGTTGCGTTGCGGATTTATTGGGTAATAGCATATATAGTATAACTTAGACAACAGTACCAATTTTTTTAAAGTTTTATAGTTTCTGCCAGTGACAAGACTCCAGCCCCTCGTTCATCCAAGTCTCAAGTTTCACGAGCCTCAAGAGTCAAGCACCAAAGTATATAGATTTAGACATTTCAAGCATGTAGAATGAGGCATTCCAAACATATAGACATTTCAAGCTTGTAGAATTAGACATTTCAAGCATATAGAATTAGACATTTCAAGCATATAGGATTAGACATTTCAAGTATATAGCATATGACATAGAATTCCCAAGTATCAAAGTTTTTAATGTCTGCATAGCTAAGGGCCAAAATTGACAATAGGGAAAGCCCAGGGACTAAACTTGCTAAAAGTCTAAAGTTGAGGGACGCAGGGCGTTACAGTCTACCCTCCTTTAGGAGATTTCATCCCCGAAATCTTAGAGGAAGACTGCTCGAAGAGCTGCAGATACTTGGCCTTCATCTCACTTTTCAACTCCCAAGTGAATTCGGCGCCACACTTCCCTTCCCATCGAACCTTGACAATGGGAATTTTGCTGCGCCTCAACCGCTTGACTCTTTGATCCATGATTTCGACCGGTTTCTCCACGAAGTGTACAGCTTCGTTTATTTGCAAGTCTTCGAGGGGAACCTGCAGTTCCTCGTCGGCTAGGCATTTACGTAGATTGGATACGTGGAACACTGGGTGCACGTTGTTTAGCTCTTGTGGCAGGTCGAGTATGTACGCTACCTTGCCAATCCTTTGGAGTATCCTGAAAGGACCCACATAGCGAGGTGCGAGCTTTCCCTTCTTACCAAAATGAACTACTCCCTTCCAAGGAGATACCTTGAGAAGGACTCGGTCACCAACATCAAATTCCAGAGGCTTACGCCTATTATCAGCATAACTCTTTTGTCTGCTCCTAGCCTTGATCAAGTTTTCACGGATCTGAAGAATCTTATCCGTTGTCTCTTGAATTATTTCAAGGCCAGTAAACTGCTTATTACTAATCTCATGCCAGCTGAGAGGAGATCGACACTTGCGGCCATACAAAGCTTCGAAATGAGCCATCTGAATACTGGAATGATAGCTGTTGTTGTACGAGAACTCAATCAATGGTAAATGTACATCCCAGTTACCACCAAAGTCGATGACACAAGAACAGAGCATATCCTCTAGGGTCTGAATAGTACGCTCGGTCTGTCCATAGGTTTGAGGATGAAAGGCCATTCTAAGATTCAAATGAGTACCCATAGTGGATTGAAAGGTTTGCTAGAGACGTGAAGTAAAACGACCATCACGGTCCGAGATTATGTCAAGAGGTATGCCATGACGGCTTATAATTTCACTAGTATAGATTCGAGCAAGTTTCTCCACTCTGTAATCTTCACGAATGGGGAGAAAGTGTGCGGATTTGGTCAAACGATCGATTATCACCCAGATACTATCGTGACCGGAAGGTGTTCGAGGTAACTTAGTAATAAAGTCCATAGCGATACTATTCCATTTCCAAATTGGGATTTCAGGTTGTTCTAAGAGTCCTGAGGGACGTTGATGCTCAGCCTTAACTTTCGTACAAGTAAGGCATTTAGAAACATATACAGCAATGTCCCTTTTCATGCCAGGACACCAATAGGTTGTACGCAGATCATGGTACATCTTATCGGTGCCCGGATGAATGGAGTAATGGGATTTGTGAGCCTCATTCATAATAAGCTCACAGAGATTATCGTGATCCGGCACCCAGATGCGATTGAGGTAATATTGCAGCCCGTTAGGTTTAGTTTCAAGCTGATCAATCCTAGCGCCATGGATTTCTTCTTCTAGACTTCCTTCATTTGCTGACGAATACTGAGCGTCACGAATACACGCATGGAGGTCATTAGAAATACGAATAGCATTCACATGAGTCTTACGACTAAGAGCATCGACCACTACGTTCGCTTTGCCAGGATGGTAGCGAATTTCGCAGTCATAGTCGTTAAGCAATTCCACCCAACGTCTCTGTCGCATGTTCAGCTCTTTTTAGTCAAATATATGTTGAAGACTTCTATGGTCAGTGAAAACCACGCACTTAGTACCATACAAGTAATGTCGCCATATTTTTAACGCAAACACAACTGCACCAAGCTCCAGATCGTGAGTAGTATAGTTTTTTTCTCATGCACTTTGAGCTGACGAGAAGCATAAGCAATAATCTTGTCCCACTGCATTAGCACACAACCCAATCCATGGTTCGAGGCATCACAATATACCACGAAATTGTCATTCCCCTCAGGGAGAGTAAGAACAGGGGCACTACACAAAAGAGTCTTAAGAGTTTGAAAAGATTTCTCTTATTCGGGACCCCAAGCAATAGGTTTCTCTTTCTGAGTTATCGAAGTAAGAGGTACAACAATTTTAGAAAAGCCTGAAATGAATCGGCGGTAATACCCAGCCAATCCTAAGAAGGAACGAATCTCAGATGCAGATTTAGGCGTACTCTAATTCTTCACAGCTTCGATTTTAGACGGGTCAACATGAATACCTTGCTTACTAACGACGTGACCAAGAAATTGTACTTCATTAATCCAAAACTCACACTTAGAAAATTTAGCATACAGACGTTCACCACGTAAGAGTTCAAGCATCAAACGCAAATGTTGAGCATAATCAGCTTTAGTTCTAGAATAAATTAGAATATCATCAATAAAGACTATCACAAAACGATCCAAATAGGGCTTGTAGACACGATTCAAGAGATCCATGAACGCAGCGGGTGCGTTGGTCAATCCAAAAGGCATGACCACGAACTCGTAGTGCCCATTGCGAGTGCGGAATGCGGTTTTGGGTACATCATCTTCAAGAACTCGAAGCTGATGGTAACCAGAATGAAGATCAATTTTCAAGAAACATGACGCGCCCTGTAGTTGGTCAAATAGATCATCGATGCGGGGAAGAGGATAACGATTCTTAATGGTAAGCTTATTAAGTTCACGGTAGTCGATACACATACGGAATGAACCATCTTTCTTCTTGACGAACAGCACGGGAGCACCCCATGGCGAGGTACTTGGACGAATAAATCCCTTGTCGAGTAGTTCTTGAAGCTGACTAGATAGCTCTTGCATCTCAGAGGGTGCAAGACGATAGGGAGCCTTGGCAACAGGAGTCGCACCAGGTACAAGATCAATACAAAAATCAACAGATCTAGGAGGAGGAAAATCAACAGATCTAGGAGGAGGAAGACCAGGTAGATCTTCAGGAAAGACATCGGGGAAATCACACACCACTGGAACATCGCTTATGGTCTTCCCCTTGCTCTTTTGTTCCACCACGTGGGCCAAGAAAGCAAGGTTCGGTTTACGTAAGCACCTGCTCGCTTGTGTGCATGACATCAGCCTCAGTCCTTTCGAAGGTCGGTCTCCATAAACATGCAAGATATCACCAGACAGTAGAGGTAAACGAACAAACTTCTCGTGACAAGCAATCTCGGCATGGTTCTTACGCAACCAATCCATACCGATAATGACATCAAAACTACCCACTGCATGGGTATTAGATCAATAGTAAACACGTGGTCGTTAAGAATCAAGGAATAACCACGGAGAATAGAATCAACCAGAATAGACTTTCCATTGGCAATTTCCACCGAAAATGACTTAGGTAACATAGAGCGTGCACAGTTTAGCAAAGATTCAAATTCCACGGACACAAAACTTCTATCGCCACCAGTATCAAATAGGATCGAAGCATAAAGGTCATTTACAAGAAACGTACCATTAACGACGTCATTGTCGTTACGAGCCTGGTTAGCATTGAGATTGAATGCTCGTCCACGGGCGGCTTGCTGCTGGTCCTGGTTTAGCTGAGGATACTGGTTACGAAGATGAGTAGTATCTCCAAATTTGTAGCATGCACGAACAGTGTTGACTGGCTTAGGATTCTGAGGAGGAGCTGGGAGAGCTGGTAGGGCTGCCTGAGCTGGGGCTTGTTGAGGTTGCTGAGTTGGGTTAGCTTGACAACAGTAGGGAGTCGTGTGACCATAGCGATTGCAGTTGGTGCACAAACGACATGCTGAAGCAACAGGATGATGAAAATTACAAGTGGTACACTTGGGGTAAGACCCAGTGTACTGTTTCTTAACTTCAGGGGTAGCAGTGTTCTGAGCAGTAGCAGAAGGAGCAGGCTTAGCAGCAGGGTTCGCAGCAGGGACAATAGCATTGCATCCTATACCCTGAGACTTTCGCCTCTTGTTCTTGCTGCCACTAGGCTGCTGGGTAACTTGATGTGCGGACTTGGAGGGAGCAGGGTTAGCAAACTGCTTATCACGAACGCTGTTGTTGTTGAGACTGGCTGCAAGACGGTAGACTTCCTCAATGTTTCCAAGTTGAGCTGCTTCAATAGAATCACGCATAGCAGGAGGTAGACCATTGAGATACTTGGTTATCATTCGCTTAGGAGTAGAAACCAAGTGAGGAACTATCAAGCTGAGCTGGTTGAAGCGGGTAGTATAAGCCAGATTATCATCACCAATCTACTTCAAGTGCCAGAACTCTTCTTCAAGCTTCAGTTGTTCATGAGGAGGGCAGAATTCAAGCATCATTAATTCTCGCACCTCAGCCCATGGACGAGCATAGGCATCTTCATTCGATCGGATGTTTCTCTCATTCGTCCACCATTCCAATCTTGAAACATTCCAGTCGCACTCCTAGTCTTTAGATGATCTGGGCATTTGCCGTTGATGAAAGTAACCTCGATGCTGTCGAACCACTCAAGCATAGCAGTCACCCCATCACTGCCTGTAAAAGACTTAGGGTTGCAAGAGATGAAATGTTTATAGGTGAACTTGGTAGACTTTTCTTTCTCCGTTTTAGAATCAACAGATGAGGGCAGAGTGTTCGATCCTTAGATCTCAGAGATAATCTTTGGCACGACCCGAGCGATTTGGTCGGCCATGAAGGACATCATCTTTTTCTGAGACTTTTCCCTGGATCTCTTGAGAGTGTCGGAGAGCTTTCGAGAAGACATCCTAAAGATCCAATAAGAGGATCATTAAGTCTAGATTAATATAGATTCACACACGATAGACTAAGACTCAAGATTCACACAGATACCGCAACCCACGACCTTCGCATGGCACGTTGTACGAAGTTTGGCGACGCCTCAGAAACGCTTATATATAGGAAGTACCAGCGGTGTATCCACCACACTTCAGGCACTATCGCTTCGAACTCGTACGCGGTGTCATGTTACGTGTCGCAAAACACACTCTTCATCATAGATTCACATAGACTATTCCAATAGTTTCATATAGATTCCAATAGATTCAATAGATTCCATAAATTCATAGACTCCAATAGATTCAATAGTCTCCAATAGATTTAATAGATTCATAGATTCATGTTAACAACCCACAAACAACGAAATCCCGCATGGCACGTACTACGAAAGTTCGGCAACATGACGGAAGCACATATATATAGGAATCATGGTTGTAAAACAAGGTTTCCAAGGCCGAGTACTCCCCGAGTAGTCGCTACAAGGTAGGCTGCCGAGGCGACTTTCTTCAACTCCGACTAATTACTCGGAATCGATCAAATGCAGTCAACATTTGCCAAAATCGGATCTAAAGGGTCAACTCGGGCCGAATTTTACTTAAAATAAAACAAAACATAATTTCTATGCCTATCATATTAAAGAATGAATATCGATTTCACGTATTTTGTTATAAATATTAGTAAATTTATGGTATTTGACATATATTTAATTTCTGAAAACTAATTTCTTTATAATTTGGCATCTCCGAGTACTCCCCGTGTACTCTCCGGCTAGGACGAGTACTCTCAACTCCTCGGTCGACCGACTAGGAAGCGCCTAGCGACTTTTACAACCATGATAGGAAGTACAAGCGACATATCCACCATGCTTCAATCATGCCACGTCCCCCTCGTCATCGGTGTCACGCTTCGTTAACCACAACATTAGATTCCACCACTTGTCTCAACATAGATTACCTAAATAGATTCAACATAGATTAACCAAATAGATTCCATAACTTCAACCCGAGCCTTCAAAACTACGAACTTCACTTAGCGCGTGGTACGAAGACTCGGTAACATGCTAGAAACACTTATATATAGGAAGTACCAGGGGCGTATCCACCATGCTTCGGACACGTCACGTCATCCTCGTCTTCGGCGCTAGGCTACGTTTCGCATTTTGTTTCTCAAAACAACACACACTTAGATTACACGTAGATTACGCTAGAGTACGCATAGATTACACATAGATTCCTCGTAGATTACTCAAGTAGTTTCCCATGGATTAGATTTCAACAACTCATCACCGGTCTACAAAACACTAAGTT
Source organism: Helianthus tuberosus (assembly GCA_030545235.1). Taxonomy (NCBI): domain Eukaryota; kingdom Viridiplantae; phylum Streptophyta; class Magnoliopsida; order Asterales; family Asteraceae; genus Helianthus; species Helianthus tuberosus. The sequence continues at coordinate 116,361,144 of CM060403.1, read as the reverse complement.
TCGCATGGCACTTAGTACGAAAGTTGGTAACATGTCTGAAACACTTATATGTAGGAAGTACCAGCAACGTATCCACCATGCTTCAGACACGTCACTTCTCCCTCGTATTTCCATGCCATGTTATATTTATTGTCTTACAACCACAACAATACATAGATTCATCAGGTAGATTCACATAGTATCATAGTCGATCAGGATTCACACATAGACTATTGTGATAGAATAAAGCTTCATAAATTTAGTTGATCCTGGGATTAGAGTTAACGTTTTAGATTGCGGACATACGTGCGATTCTTGAGAAAGTCTCAAAATAAATGAAGAATCAAGATAAATGAAGAATTAAGTCTAAAACCACAAGTAAAATTCGAGATAACATAAAAGATAGGCTCATAAAACATAGATTGTTCCGCGTAGAAGAACGGCGACTAACTAAAGTGATTTGAACCCCTTTCGAATTGAGGTAACGCGTCTTGACTTACTTAGACAAATACGTCATCGATGTTAGGCCTACGATATTCGTCCTTTTCGTCATTTCGCAAACCCAATTGAAATGAAGTTTCGAGACTTTGGCGAGACATAAATAAAACGTCAAGGAGTGGGACTAGTTGTCAAGGTCTGAGTTTCACCTCTAACTTGACAACATCGCACCCTAATAGTGTTGGTACTTATCCGCAGGCAAGACCCACTAGAATAATATCAGGAAATTTCCGTCAAGGTCTGGATATCACTCCTGTCTTGAGGGTAAATCTCATGCAAAATACCAACACCAATTGATAGTGTTTTCGAAGTATCAAGTGTATATTGTGTCAGCCTTAGGAAAGGCATGTAAGTTTAGTAGGGAAATGTGCTGCTAGGAAGCAGATACGGTAGAACGCATAAGTCTTAAACATCAAACAAGAGTAGAGATTCCTAGAACTATAGACTAGGGCAAGTATTCCTACTTATCCTAATTCCCTATAGTTATGGATCTGATACCAATCTGTCACACCCCAACCGATGGCGGAAACATCGGGGTGCGAGCACTAAGCATTCAGATTGCTCATGAGATTTCCATAACACTAAAGTTTCAATATAGATTAATAGATTTCACGCAAAATTTGTCTAACACCACAACCATATCAAAATAACCACAAGTTCCGACAAACATCGAATATCAAACAGTGTTCATAGACTAAGTTAACTAGGTGAGTTTCTAAGCTTCATCCTAGCTCGATTCCATGTTTTCAGCATCCTATCAGCCTGCAACATGTATTAAAATAGGGTCAGTACAAAGAATGTACCAGCGAGTATACAAGTTTGAGAAATAGCATAATAGATTCAAAACAACTCATATCCACAGTGTAAGAATAAAATAGTTTCAGTCGTGCTATTGTCGCAGTCCACTCAGTGATAGCCCAAGTATCCCGATGCTTTAGTGTTTACCCAAGACTCAAGGTAAACTAGAATCCTCCTAACAATACCCCCCGAGAATAATGGGAGAGGTGCACCTCCTACAGCGCTACTATTGTTAAGGCGGAACTACACACCCTGGATTAAAAGTCACATAGCACAAAATAGAATACTAGAATGCACAAGTTTCACATACACGTAGGATAGAGTTTAGTTTGCAAAGTCTCAAGTTTCATAGTTTAATAGAATACATGTCACATCCCAAAGTTTAAAGCAAAAAGGGATCGAGTATACTCACAGTGATTGCTTAACAGTTACACTGTTATTGGATCAAAGGGAGCTCTCCTAGAATTAGCTTGATAGATTACAACAGATAACAGGCTGGCAGAATAACGAGATTACGCAAAGTGTTGGAACAATCACTGGATCGGATGGCTGTCCGATCGGATGGCTATCCGATCGGATTGCCAGTCGATCGAGTGGCTGATGTGAGAGGGGATGGATGACTGCTCGATCGGATGGTCATCCGATCGGGTGCTCACTTGATCCAAGTACCAAGTTTAGTGTGTTGGTCACCTCGATCGGATGGCAGCTCCGATCGAGTTGCCACTCGATTGAGATTTCCAAAGTTCCAAGTTTCTGAAAAAGGTTCTAAGTCCTGAGTGCTAGACAAATGCTACCCGATCGAGTGGCTGTTCGATCGGAGGGTCATCTGATCGGATTGTCACTCGATCGAGTGATCCTTGTCCCGTTTGTAATTTTGTGAAATTTCTAAGTTTCTAGATTAACGATGACGGCACGGGACGTATTGAGACAACGGTAACTCACCGTCTTTCAGTCGTTCTGATCGGATGGGAATCACCCCTATCCGGTCAGTCGTCTGTTCACAACAGTTTATGTCAGAATCCGTTCCAAGGTCGTCTTCTCCGGCAACAATCCGATTCCAAACCAACTCTAGACTACCCATCAAGTTTACAGTCTGTTTATACCCGAATTCCACCGTTTAACGTGAAAGATGGAAGAAAGATGAAGAAAAACTTAAGTTTTATTATAAAATCCTAGATCTAGCTTAGATTTGGTGCAAAACACCTGAAATTTCTTAGTTCTGAGCTAGATCTTGTCAGGAATGACATCATATGGCAGTTTGTACACCCCACCATGATGACATCATCCTCAAGAGCTTAGATACGAGAGATTTCATGGTGAAAAGTGTGATTTCAAAGGAGGATCTTGTAGAGAACGTTGTGTAGATCACGAAAGTACAAGGATCTAGTGTAAAACGTACCGAAATAGCTGAGAAATCGAAGGAATATGGTGTTCGTGCGTCTGAGTCGAGCAGGGCTGTCCGATCGAGTGTGAAGGGGAGTGAAGAAGGGCAGTGTGCAAGGATCGGGTGGCAACTCGATCGAGTGGCCATCCGATCGGGTGGTCATCCGATCTGGTGGTCATCCGATCGGGTGGTCATCCGATCGGGTGGTCGTCCGATCGGGTGGTCGTCCGATTGGATTGCCACTCGGCCAATCCATCCTTTCTGTGTTACCGTTTTCGCATGTTAGATCAAGCGTTGCGTATTTATTGGGTAATAGCATATATAGTATAACTTAGACAACAGTACCAATGTTTTTAATGTTTTATAGTTTCTGCCAGTGACAAGACTCCGGTCCCTCGTTCAACCAAGTCTCAAGTTTCACGCGCCTCAAGAGTCAAGCACCAAATTATATAGATTTAGACATTTCAAGCATGTAGAATTAGGCATTCCAAACATATAGACATTTCAAGCATATAGAATTAGACATTTCAAGCATATAGAATTAGACATTCCAAGTATATAGAATTAGGCATTCCAAACATATAGAATTAGACATTTCAAGCATATAGGATTAGACATTTCAAGTATATAGCATATGACATAGAATTCCCAAGTATCAAAGTTTTTAATGTTTGCATAACTAAGGGCCAAAATTGACAATAGGCAAAGCCCAGGGACTAAACTTGCTAAAAGTCTAAAGTTGAGGTACGCAGGGCGTTACAGGATGTCACTTAGACATTGTTGAGTCATTCCTCTATCTCTCTTGGGAGGAAGAAGGCGGGCTCATTTTCCATAACTTCTTGTGGAGGAGATGTGTTGGAAAACGGGACTCCATGTAATATATCTTGAGGAGGTTCCGGGTGCATGACATACCATTCGGCCTGAATGATAACTTCTGGAACTACATTCCATCCCCTTTGTATAATGATTGGTACCAAAGGAGGGGAAGCGAGAATATTCAACCTTTGGTGCAAAAGGTTGACTTCTCGAAGACATCCTTCTAGTCCCACCAACATATGTTTTATACGATCGACCAAAGCTTCCTCTACTCCCGTTATTTCATCGATGGCTTCTCTCAAGACATACACATAGTTTTCAAGGGAGTCTTCTACCGATGGCCTTCTCCCTTGTCGGTTGTTCCTGGAGTGTGATGAAGATGTTCCGCTATTTCTGCTCGACATTCTAAGAAAGCAAACCGAAAAGAGTTCAATTTTAGTGAAACAGTACCTCGGACACGGCCCTGTGCTCGCTAAGCACGGCCCCGTGTTCACCTCTCTGCAGATTTTTGAAACAAGGAATCTTGAAGTTTTAAATTATTTTTCTGACTTTTGAAGAGTTTTTAAGCAGAAATAACTTAAAATAGTGTTGTAAAACTTATTTTTAACAAGATTCATTGAATAAAAATCTAACAAATATTATAATAGAGCTTGAAACTATGGAGATTTCAAACTCTAATGGAGGTTTAGAGGAGAACTTGAAGAAGAAGGCAAATGACAAAAGTCGAAAAGACAAGATGGTTGTTGAGAACCTTCTTTAGAATATACCTAGTATGGTATATGTGAAGATCCCACCAGATCTTTGTCTTTGGAATGGGTCCAAGAGTGTAACACCTCGAAAATTTGTGTCCAATAATATATCAACACGTGTCATGGACTTTAAACATGTAAAGAAGTGATTATAGAGGGGCTAAAGTTGACAAACAGAGAAAGTACGTGAATAAAAGGGTTCAAAGTGTCAACGTTGGATAAATATATCTTGCAATAACCCTACACGATGTTTACACCCTTAAACGAATGAGTCATGGATCATACGAAGCTAATTGTGAGAGAAAGTGAGAAATAACAAACTATAGGGGTTAAATGTGTCAACATGTTTGAAGTATACCTCTGAGTGACCTTTTAGCAAACCCGAAGCTTTGTAACGATAAATTATGCTCACTAGAATGCGTGATAAAAATTTCACAAAGTTTCGTTATCGTATGAGAAAGTTATGGCAATATTCGTATACGAGGGGTTAAAAGCGTCAACTTTGAAATTTAAGGCTTTACGGGTGATCACAAAGTTAACCGAGGACTTAACGGTGTTTGGTTATGTCATGGAGCCCTTAAAAGTCAAGTTAGAGGGCCAAAAGTGCAAGAAATAAAGGTAAAACCACGTTTGGAAGGACCAAGGACCTAAAGTGCAATTAACGAAACTTGTTTGGCTGGTTCTGGAAAGCCACACGGGCCGCGTAAGGTATCAGGGGACCCTTACGCGGGCCGCCTGAACACCCCAGTGACAGAATTCACCTACAGGTGCCAGTTCAGGTCTGTTAACCGACTTTGGAAGCTTGTTTTGCATACCAGGGACTCCTCCAATAGTATTACATGCAATAGGGGCACTTGTACTGATCTCATAACTCTTGTAGACTTCCTTGGCATGATCCTAAGTGATCAAAATGCATATATAAGGACATCCAAGTTGAAACTCTTGTGCACACTCACTTGGAAACTCTCACAACTCAAGTTCTGGAGAATTTTGGAGCTCAAGCACCCTTCCTAGGAGTCACTAGTCGTACTTAGGACCCTTCTAAGTGTCCTTAACTTTCCTTAATTCAGTTTAGCTTAGTTAAATAGCTTAAAGTCAAACCGTCGTAATTAGAGTTTGACTTCGTAATTAATCATAATTTGTCCAGTCAATTTTCAAATTGAAAGTACCTATGAGTTGGTAATTATGTGGGCAATAAACCCTTAAAAGGGCACCCTCTGATTCCCACTCTAAGTAGGTCAATTTTTGGGTCAAAGCTAACCTTAAAAAGTCAACAGAAAGCTTATTTTCAAATTAATGCATAATTAGAAATGTAGAACTCATGCAACCTGTTTTATCACTAATATAACTTGGTAATTAATGTAAGAACATGTCTAAACATGTTCAACCCGACAATTTTCAGTTTAGGCTCGGTTCGGAACCGAAAGTCGCATAATTTGACTTTTGCTTGGACTTTCAGTTCTGACCGAATGTAGCATGTTTTAGAAATGCCTTAGAGCCTTATTTGGACCAGGTTACATGTTGGTATAACCCTCTGAGATTATACAACTTGGTTCATTAGTTATCCGATTCATATGCATGTTTCCGTTAAATGCTTAAATGTTGAGTATTATGCCCACATGACCTTAAAACGTGATTTTTGAAAATGTAAAAGAAAAGAAACCTTAGTTACTGACTTATAAACTTGTCCCTAAAATTTGACATCAGTTTGAGGTCTAGATTAGGAATTATGCTCATTAGCGTAAATGAAAAGCTTTTTATTAATTAAACGACGTAATTAGCATATACCCTAACTAAACCCAATTTTTGATATCAAACTTTTTACCCAATGATTTAATATAATATTTTGGGATTTTTTAAGATTTTTATTTATTTTTAGACTGAGCATAACATAGAGTTCTAAACTTGATTCGGTTATTGTCGGTTTTGCCCTTTTAGGCTATAAAAAGATTTTTACAAATCCTTTTGATACCAAACCTTTTCCTACTGATCTAACATGATAAATAGAATATTTTAAGCCTTTTGGAATAATAAAAATATCAGTTTTTCTTCTAAAACCCGAAAATCGCTTAAAATTGCCTTTTTACGCATTTTAAGCGCATAGTATCTATTAAAACCATTTTAGATATATAAGACTTGATACCTATTGATGTTCTAAGTAAATTTTTATACTTTAGCAGTAAGCAAAAGTTTTAAACTCAGATTTCCAGATTTGACCTTTAAACCTTAGGTGAAATTACCAAAATGCCCATTCGAAGCATAGTATGGTTAGAAATGATAAATTTCACATATTTACAATACCCTACTGTTATGACTTATAAAAATAAATATTTTTACTGATTAAATCAGACTTGTAACTCATATTAATATTAAACTCTTTTATAACCTTTAAAATGACCAAAATACCCCTACGGGGCGTAAATTGTGATTAAATCCGTTTTGGGCATAATAGAAGATATCTTACTGATGTCACAACATATTTAAGGCATATTAACTTAGGAAACCTGTATATGACTCTTATGGTTACCCGTTACGCCTCTTTCGCGTTAGGTTCGGTTTATGTAACTAGTTTACATAAATTGACCGAAACGGGTCAAACCTTATCATTTTTGTCTCAAAATCCAGAATGTGTTTAGTTTACCCATATTACACAAGTCTCCAAACTTGTCGGGTCTAAATCTCATTCTATTTCGGTCTTCGCTTAATCGTGCGTTTGAACCGTATCTTCTTTTAAAACTAACCGGTCTAAGTTTAAGCTTAATTAAAGACCCGTTAGGAATCTAATAGGTTATTAAAAACCTTCGTTCCATATTAGGAGATCCGGTAAAAGCTATGTGCACTTGCTATTTGTGATTATTACTTGCTCAGGTAAATACTTTTAACTTATTTTCCCTTATACGGGCTTGGGGTACGGTATATAAAATACCGCTTGGTCGGGCATTGAATTTTTAATCGTATGATGGTTACTTTATTGAAATGACCCGTTTAAATTGTTTTGTTTGCTTAAAACCTTTGGGGGGTTAATGACCATATCCCGGATATCCTTAGCATCATTCATCGAATGGCCACGACCTTAGCACGGGGTATAGGCGTACACCTGCCTGTGCATATATAAATAATAAGGTATAACCGCCGGTTACGAGAATAACTCGCCGCGGGACTATATCATGTGGTGTGTCTATTAATCTTTAACCCGGTGTCAATCCGGGCTACTGAACGTATAACGAACATGTAATTCTTTTACAAGTTTATATATAAATAATTATCCCAAGTTATAAAATGTTTTGTGCCTTGAGCATTCAAATCAATTTTCTAAAACCTTTTCAAAATGAGTCAGTTAATTGTATTTACCAGTGTAAACTGACGTATTTTCCGAAAAAAGCTAAGTGCAGGTACTACTCGAAATAGGCTGGCCTCTCCTTAGCATCAATAAGAGTCTCGCAAGCTTGGATGCATTTAAATCTGATGAACTATGTTTCCTTTTTATTTGATCCGTCTATGGATCCTTACAGTCCGGTTGTAATACCTTGATATTACTTTAAATTCGGTTTGTAATGTGATTCATCTTTTGCTTCCGCTGTGCATTTAAAATTGTGTTGTTTGACTATGACGATATCAACTACGTCACGATACTCCCCACCGGGCCCACCGGTAATACGTGAAAATATCGGGGTGTGACAGGTTGGTATCAGAGCCAACACTAAGTGAATTAAACACTAGCCTTTTGTGTTTAATCTCAGTTACACAGTTGCACATTCCTCAATTTTCGAGTCTAGACAAAGAACTTAGGACAAATCCCGATTTGTTTTATTTTTGTTTTTATATATTTTCCTTGTTGTTATCTTTGTTTATGTTGATAGGTTCAATCATGCCACCAAGGTTCATCAGGGGAAGAGGAAAGGCACCAATTACAGGCCACGACAATGAAGTCGGGCCATCACACAGACGAACCCCACCGGCCTCAATGAGTACGAGTCCTCAGGAGCATTGGAGGACGCATATAGAGCCAGTGAGGCGATCCGTCTCGCTAAGTTCGTCACCATCTTATCACCATTCCTACGGGCCTCATTTTGAAAATGAGCCCCATAACCCGCAACCGTCTTTCACCCCCCTCCAGAGATCCAACTCACCTTTCGATAACCCGACACCTGTCTTCCAAAGCTGGTTTAACCCGGCAAACTACATTGAAGAACCAGTGGGTTTTAACCCACTCAGACCTGAAGACCACTTCTCGGGTGACCATGCAATGGACATGGACTAGGACACGGATCCCGCCGAGCCTCCAACCGGGACCCCTAACCATCCCATCGAAATTTCAGATGGGTCACCTTTTGTGGGATCACCTTATAATGGTCCCGACAGCTATGAGGAGAGGTTCAGACAGATTGACTGGGTGTTTACTCCCAGTTACCACAACTCTCCGCAGCAGCAGCAGGATCCCTCTGAGGATTCTCGTTTTGTCGCGGTCACTCCGCCACCACAACCATTCCAGCAACAGCCTCCGGAGCCACCGAGGCGAAGAAGATCGAACGCACGGATGTCCGTGCGAGGAGGAGTGCGTATCAGCACCCCTCAGCCCTCAAGTGGCAGCCGCTACCCGCCACTCCATGAAGACCCGCAGATGGGTGGGCTTTCAAACCCCGTCTCGGAAGTAAACTCTACGCCTGTCGCGCCACCACCGTTGGGTTTTGGAGACCCAATTCCTACATATGCTGGCTCAGCGGCGTATAATCCCTTTGAGCAGCCGGTCTACACCAACAACAACTATGCAGAGGCCGACCCTAACCTGGTAGCAGCGGCAAACTATAATGCCCATCATCCGGAAGGATCCTTTGGGGTCCCATATCAAGCCGGATACCCACACTATGGGTACCCACCTTATGGGTATCATCAACCGCCACCTCCTCAACCTCTGCTATATCAGCAACCCTCGCTGCAGCCAGTGATGTCACCACCGCAGCATCAAGAGATTCTTCAAAGGATTAATGAGGTGCGGCATGAAGTGCGGGAAGACCGTAGGCAAAACCGAGGAATGTTCAAGAGTCTGCCAAACTTAATTAAAGGAAAAAGCAAAAAGGATCATTAAATCCTTTATTTGTTTGTCTGTTTCTAGTGTTGTATTCAGCCCCTGCGTGGGCATGTCTTTCAGTATTCCGCCCCTGCGTGGGCATGTTTTCTCTGTTTAACCCATGCGTGGGTATGTTAGGTTATTTCGCCCCTGCGTGGGCATGTTATTTCAGTAGAAGTCCCGTTTAGGGCAAATCTGTACTTGTTAATTTTGGTAGTGGAATGGTTTAATTTAAATTTTCATTTTTAAATTATATGCATAAATATAGTATGTAAAATTAATGGAAAATAACATTCCTTTTATAAGACCTACCATTTTAATAAAATTAAAAAGAATCTTCAAGGTAAAACCTAGCCACATGTCTTTCTAAATCTGGCCAAGACGGTAAAACCTATTCAAAAGGTTCAAATCTTTGTTAACATCAGAAAACATGTTAACACTCCTGGCAAAATGTGATTCGATAAAATCGCATGAGTCATCCTTACATTGGATTCTTCCAATTTCTTTTATTATATTAAACATCCAATAGGGAGGTAATGCCTACGGGCTATATTCATTGTCATATAAGACAAAAGACAGTCGTGGTCTTCGACCCCCTGTTAAGAAGAGGTAATAAATTATAATTAAAACCTCAATACCTTGATCCTATAAGATCATGATTAAAAATTTTAAAACTGTCCATAAGACTAGGCCTTTTTGCCATTAATATATTTTAATTATATCTAGAGTTTTTATAATGAAAAATCATGAATATATATATATATATATATATATGTATATATATGTGCTTAGCAAATTAATTGAAATGGTTCTTAAATACCATCATTAATAAATAATCTATAATGATAAAACTATTATAGATCTCTGAATAAATTAAAATCATTATTTTATGTAGCAATCAAACTACATGCCTGGGTCAGACGAGGTCAACAGTCACCCCAGAGATAATCATGACACCTCCAGAGTCAATGTAGCAGAAGCGGAATTACATGCATTGATAGATAATGTCGTTACACGAGCTCTGGACAGGCAGTTAAATGAATCCAGTGGTACCCATGCAAGGACCCAGTCAGTACCACATACAAAGCCACCCTCAAGAACTCATACTGCTCGTAATAGCAATTCCCATCACTCGTCAAACCAGAGGAGTGTTCCATCTAAGAGAGTTGTGTTAAACCAAGAACCACGTGCTAAAGGTTGCATTTATAAATACTTTGTCTCCTGCAAACCCATGGATTTCACCGGGGAAAAAGGAGCAGTTGATTGCATGTCATGGTTAGACGAGATGGACACTGCGGTAGATATTAGTGGTTGCGCTAATAAGGATGTGCTAAAGTTTGTATCTCAGTCATTCAAAGGTGAGGCACTAGCCTGGTGGAGATCTTTGATCCAAACTACTGGGAAAATTCCATTGTACAATCTGTCTTGGGAGCAGTTTGTGACATTGATTAAGGAGAATTACTGCCCTCATCATGAGGTTGAAAAGATTGAAGCTGATTTCTTGTCGTTGGTTATGAAAAACCTAGATTGTCAAGCCTATCTTACGAGCTTCAACACTATGTCAAGACTGGTTCCGTATCTGGTAACTCCGGAACCCATGAGGATAGCTCGTTTCATTGGGCATTTGGCCCCAGAAATCAAGGCCAGTGTGAAGGCCTCCAGACCAGCTACTTTTAGGTCGGCAGCTGATATATCATTGTCTCTTACTTTGGACGCGGTCAGACAAAGATCACTCAGAAACACCGATGCTGAGAAGAGAAAGCGTGAGGATGACAACTCACGACGTTCAGACAAGAAGCGTAAGGGAAACAATGACCACAAGAAGAGTTCTGGAACGAAAAAGGATGGTCATTAGTTGGGTGATAAACCCAAGTGTAAAGTCTGTAAGAAGCACCATTTCGGAAGGTGCAGATTCGAGTCAAAAATCCCAATCACAGCCAAGAGCTTGTGGGATTTGTAAGTCTTCTGAGCACAAGACCTTATACTGTAAGAAAATCAAGGATGCTACGTGCTATAACTACAATGAAAAAGGGCATATCAAGTCCAACTGCCCAAAGTTTGCTAAGAAAGCTGAGGAAGGGAAAAAGACCAATGCTAGGGTTTTCCAGATGAACTCACATGAGGCTATCCAGAATGATAATGTCATAACAGGTACATTCCTTATTAATGATGTTTATGCAAGGGTGTTATTTGATTCTGGAGCAGATAAGTCGTTTGTTGATGATAAGTTTTTTAAGTTGTTAAACCTACCTATTAGAACCCTAAGCATAAAATATGAGGTTGAATTAGCCGATGGCACCATAGAAACCGCATCAACCTGTTAGATGGATGTTTCATATCCATTAGGAACCACTCTTTTCCATTGTCCTTACTTCCTTTGAAGTTAGCTGGCTTCGACATAGTAATAGGCATGGATTGGTTATCCCATAACCAAGCTCAGATTATTTGTGACAAGAAGCAAGTAGTGATCAAGACCCCATATGGTGAGCCACTTACCATACAGGGAGATACTCAGTATGGATTGCCTAAGGAAGTGTCAATGCTTAAGGCATCAAGGTGTATGAAGAAGGGTTGTGTCATCTACATGGAACAAGTGACTATTGATGAGCCGAAGCCTAATATTGAAGACATCCCCGTCATTTCTGAATATCCCGAAGTATTCCCTGAAGAACTACCTGGATTGCCACCAGATAGGCAAGTAGAATTCAGAATTGACATTATTCCAGGAGCAGCACCTATTGCAAGGGCACCTTACAGGTTGGCAGCAACAGAGATGAAAGAGTTGAGGACTCAGCTAGATGATTTATTAGCAAAAGGTTTCATTCGTCCTAGTTCATCTCCTTGGGGAGCACCAATCCTGTTTGTGAAGAAGAAGGATGGGTTGATGCGTCTATGCATCGATTATCGCGAGCTTAATAAGGTCACTATCAAGAATAGGTACCCTTTACCCAGGATCGATGATCTGTTCGATCAATTGCAAGGGGAAAGTTACTTCTCTAAGATTGACTTGAGGTCGGGCAATCATCAACTGAAGGTTAAAGATGAAGATGTACACAAGACTGCATTTAGGACTCGTTATGCTCATTACGAGTTCTTAGTGATGCCTTTTGGGCTCACTAATGCACCTGCCGCATTTATGGATCTCATGAATCGCGTCTGTAAGCCCTACCATGATAAATTCGTCATCGTCTTCATCGACGACATTCTCATTTACTCGAAAAGCCGAGCTAACCATGAGAAGCATCTCCGCTGTATTCTTAAGCTGCTTCAACAGGAAGAGCTCTATGCCAAATTTTCAAAATGTGAATTCTGGCTTCGCGAAGTCCAATTCCTTGGACATGTGGTTAGTGAGCGTGGTATCCAAGTAGATCCCGCTAAGGTTGAAGCTGTTATGAATTGGCAAGAGCCAAAGACGCCCACAGAGATTCGTAGCTTTCTAGGTTTGGCAGGATACTACAGGCGATTTATTGAAAACTTCTCAAGAATTGCAGCACCCTGACTCTACTAACACGAAAGAATAGCAAGTTTGACTGAGGGCCTAAGCAGCAAGAATCTTTCGATATTTTGAAGCAGTAGTTGAGCAACGCTCCTGTGTTGACAATGCCTGATGGAATAGAGGAATTTGTGGTATATTGTGATGCATCGCACACAAGTATGGGATGTGTGCTTATGCAGAAGGGCAAGGTCATTGCCTATGCTTCTCGACAGTTAAAGGTGCACGAGAAGAACTACACCACCCATGACTTGGAATTGGGTGCCGTTGTATTTGCACTAAAACTGTGGAGACATTACTTGTATGGTACCAAGTGCATGATCTATTCTGATCACAAAAGCCTTCAACATCTGTTCAATCAGAAGGATTTGAACATGAGGCAGCGACGATGGATGGAAACTTTGAATGACTATGATTGTGAAATCCGATACCATCCAGGCAAGGCAAATGTAGTCGCAGATGCCTTAAGTAGAAAGGAGATAGTGAAGCCCATAAGAATCAATGCCAAGAGCATTGAATTAAAGAATAGTTTGAATGAAAGGTTGTTAGCCGCGTAGAAAGAAGCTGTACTAGAAGCTAACTATCCTGATGAGAAGCTAGGAATAACTGCTGAACAGTTATCCTATGGCAAGGACGGAATCCTGAGATTAAATGGTCGAATATGGGTTCCGATTTATGGAGGACTTAGGGATGTGATCCTCCAGGAAGCCCACAGTTCTAAGTACTCCGTTCATCTTGGAGCTGATAAGATGTACCAGGATCTGAAGGCAATTTTTTGGTGGATAGACTTAAAGAAGTCTATAGCTACCTATGTAGCCAAATGTTTGACGTGCGCGCAAGTTAAAGATGAACACCAAAAGCCGCCAGTTTTGTTACAACAGCCTGAACTTCCCACCTGGAAGTGGGAGATGGTGACAATGGATTTTATCACTAAGTTGCCAAAGACAAAGAAAGGAAACGATACTATTTGGGTGATAGTGGATAGACTGACTAAGTCAGCTCACTTCCTACCTATTAAGGAAACACACAGCTCAGATAAGTTAGCTCAGTTGTACGTGGACGAGATTGTATCTCTCCACGGGGTGCCAGTGTCTATAATATTTGATAGGGATACAAGGTATACCTCGCATTTCTGGAAAAGCTTTCAGCAATCCTTAGGCACCCGACTAAACTTTAGTACAGCATATCATCCGTAAACGGATGGTCAAAGCGAGCGAACAATTCAGACGCTGGAGGATATGTTAAGAGCTTGTGTTATAGATTTTGGTGGAAGTTGGGATGATCATGTTCCACTAATCAAGTTTTCATACAATAACAGCTATCACTCAAGTATCCGAGCTGCACCATTCGAAGCCCTATATGGAAGGAAGTGCAGAACCCCCGTTTGTTGGGCAGAAGTTGGAGATGTCAAACTAACAGGACCTGATATAGTCCTGGAGACGACCGATAAGATTGTGCAGATAAGAGATCATCTCAAAACTGCCAGAGATAGGCAGAAAAGCTACGCAGATAAAAGGCGTAAACCTCTAAATTTCAAGGTTGGTGATAAAGTGTTGCTTAAAGTATCACCCTGGAAAGGAGTGATGCGTTTTGGTAAGAAAGGAAAATTAAGCCCAAGGTACATAGGACCATTCGAGATCATCAAATGTGTCGGATCAGTGGCTTATAAGTTAAACTTACCTGAAGAGCTCAATGGAATTCACAATGTATTCCACATCTGCAATCTAAAGAAATGTCTAGCTGATGAGTCGCTACTCATGTCGTATAAGGATGTGCACATAGATGAGAGCTTGAAATTTGTTGAAAAACCTTTGTCGATCGAGGATCGACAGGTTAAGAAGCTTCGAAGGAAGCAAGTGCCGATTGTAAAGGTCAAATGGGATGCCCGCAGAGGTCCCGAGTACACGTGGGAGGTAGAGTCCACAATGAAAGAAAAATACCCTCATTTGTTTCAGTAAATCTCGAGGTCGAGATTTCTTTTAAGGGGGTGAGGATGTAACACCTCGAAAATTTGTGTCCAATAATATATCAACATGTTGGATCGGTTCCGTGACCCTAAACAGTCAGTAAAGGCAGTTCATCATCGTTTACAGAGGCGGAATCAAAGTAAACAACGTCACACAGCTTGTTTCCTTTTAATCTTCTTATATTACTGATTTGTAGAGCTTTTACACATTCAAATCTAACAAGATTTTGGCAGCACCTCAGCTCACACACATTCAGATCCGTTACAAATGAACATGCACAACACCTATATATAGGCTAAGCCTATTCCGTTTGAAAGTGGTACAGCCATGTTCAAACGAACCTAATCAAACGAACATGTTCAGACGGACCGGTTCAAATGAACAGACTTGTTCAAACGGAAACCCTTGCGTCACTTCCGTTTGAACTTGGTCTTGACATCTTCAAACGGAATTACTACCTAAAACATGACTAAACCCTAATTCAATCACTATTGTGCACTCATTTAACCTATCTAGACATAAGACTCGAATAAGACGTAGTTAACAGACAGTAGATACACCAACAGACTCCCCCTTGGATGTTGACGAAGTCTTTGGCTTCGAGTCTTTAGTCTTTGTCTTTGTCTTGACATGTAAAAGCTTCCTTCAATCTTTTCATCTTCAATCAACAGCTAGCATAAAGCACAGACTCTGAATCTTTAACAACCTTCAAGCTCCCCCTTGAATATAGATTCAGGAACTGTCTCTGACCTTTAATCTTCAGACTCCCCCTATCAGTGGGCTGGGATTTTGCTTTGCTGTCTTCTCAGAATAACACCTGTTACCTGCATATACTCTACCCAAATATAAGATATATGACAATAACAGTATCAAACTTAAACTTACCTTATAACTTTCAGTGTTTAGAAATCCACTTAAGTATTCAGGTCCAAATTAATGGCCCTGATTACTCAATTAATCTACCAAGTCCAATCTAATGACCTTGGTTGATCTGAGACAATACACACTAACATTTGTACAAACATTTTCAAACAATTTTCTGAAAATTACAAGTTTCAAATTAATGAACTTGTTTCGACTTTCTATTTTCTCAATTAACCATGATTAGCTCCAAACTCATCATCCAGTCCAGAAACTTCCTGCATCTGCTTCAATTCGAATATGAAGATCAGCTTTCCACTTTTAGTTTGTCGGAAAATAAAGCAGAAGTGTAAAATCTTTTTGTATTTTTAATAAAGTTTCTATGCTAGAAATGAAATACAGAAACTAAAATGCAGTGAAAGTAAACTATTTACAAACAAATTTTTGGTGAGCGTGTTAGGGAATCATATCAGCTATTCGACAAGTCACAAGTACCGTTAAGCTTTAATTTCATACTCAGAATTAAACAATTCGCTTAGATTGTCGATATACTGATCCACTTAAATTCTCACACAAATTTCAATCTGTAAAGGATACGTAATTAGTGTTTTAGAGACTTAAACTTATACATGTGTCCCACCTCTTGAATATACTCTAGTATCCAGATCCCAATATTCAGTCTTACAGGTGAGTATACCACAGATGATATCTGTAAAGGGTTAAATTGCGAACAACCGTGAGAGCTCAGGTCAGAACTTCCGTTCAGCAGAGAGATGACGGCTTCGACTTTGGTGTGTCCCCTTTAGAGGATCTTTTTTACAACAGCATTGATTAGCAATTTTATTGTCTCATCATTTATGCTGAGGGCGGCACTATGTTTCAAGCAATGCAGAAAGTATTATTCGAGGACTAGGCCATTGCTTCCGCATTATCAGAAGTCCCGGAATAATACCCCAGATATCACTGGGTATAAAGACCTAGTATCTCAGAAAGATGGATCTTTCAAACAAGATTTCAGGGGTTACCTATATATCCAAGTAGTGTTCCCCACGAAATAAGTAAGTAAAGATTTAGATTTATATCCCGAACAAATCTACTAAATGTGTAAAAACATATCGGCACATCATCAGCGAGACTGTTTAACGCATTTAAACTTTCCATTTCTTTGGCATACCGTAACTGTCAAGCCGATGTACTATTATCTTCCCTTTTTACACAAGCTCTTTTCTGGTTTTCTATTGTTTTTGGATTTTGAAAATATCTCATGTTTTTGTATTTTTGAAATTTTTACTGTTTTTGTATTTTCTGAAAATATTACCCTATACCTCCCCCTAAATACCAAAACAAGTAAAAAAACGACAAACCATTGCAGATTGCTTCTCAACATCATCTACAATGTCTCCTTCATCAACGCCAAGAATCTCTTCCAACACCGATAAAAGCTTCATACCATTCAGTTTTAGCAAATATTGAAAACGTGTTTTATCAAATGCTTTGGTATGTAAATCAGCTTTTTGTTCGTCAGTGTGGATTTTCTCAATTCGTATCAACTTCTTCTCGAAACAATCGCGAATGAAGTGATGACGAATTTCAATGTGTTTAGTTTTAGCGTGATGAACAGGATTTTTAGTAATGTTAATCGCTGCCTCATTATCAACAAAGATAGGGGTGTTTAGAAATTGCAAACCATAGTCGCGCATCTGTTGCTGGATCCACAAGATCTGAGAGCAGCAACTGCTTGCAGATATATACTCCGCTTCACATGTGGATAAAGCTACAGAGGTCTGCTTTTTGCATTGCCAGGTGACCAATCGTGGTCCGGAAAACTGGCACCCCGCTGTTGTTGATTTAGCGTTAACTTTGCAGCATCCGAAATCCGAATCGGAATAACCTTCGAGCATAAAGTCGCCATCTTTTGGATACCACAACCCTAACGATGGAGTACCTTTTAGGTAGCGTAATATCCTTTTGACTATTACCATGTGTGAAACTCTCGGATTAGATTGAAATCTTGCTGCGAGGCAGGTTGGGTACATAATATCAGGTCTTGAAGCTGTCAAATACATCAGCGATCCGATCATGGAACGATACATTGTTTCATCTACCTTCTCTCCGGTGAGATCAGGATTTATCCCATGATTCGTTGCTAATGGAGTGGAGGCTGGAGTAGAACCTCACATCCCGAATTTCTCCAAGATATCATGAACGTACTTCGTTTGATGTATGAAAATTCCCTTAGGAAGTTGATCAACCTGAAGTCCTAAAAAGAATTTCATCTCACCCATCGATGACATTTCAAATTTTTTCTTCATAACTTGTTCAAAATCTTTGCACAAATTCTCATTTGTTGACCCAAATATGATGTCATCCACATATATCTGAACAATCAGAAGATGTCCGTCGACCTCTTTGGTGAAGAGAGTGGCATCCACTTTTCCACGGATGAAGCTGTTGGCTAGCAGGTGTTGAGACAATGTCTCGTACCAAGCTCTCGGGGCCTGGTTTAAACCATACAGCGCTTTGTCTAGCAAGTAGACCTTGTCTTTGTGGATTGGATTGGTGAAGCCCGGTGGCTGACCGACATATACCTCCTCTTTTACCTTCCCGTAGAGAAACGCGGATTTAACATCTAACTGATAAACTTTGAAATTTTTCCAAGATGCAAATGCCAGGAAGATTCTGATCGCTTCTAGTCTAGCAACCGGAGCATATACTTCAGTGAAATCTATCCCCTCTTGCTAACTGAAACCCTGGACTACGAGTCGAGCTTTGTTACGAACCACAACTCCTCTATCGTCTCTCTTACACTTGAACACCCACTTGGTGTTTATCTTCCTCTGACCATCAGGCAAATCTACTAACTTCCACACTCCCAACTTCTCAAACTGACTCAACTCTTCTTGCATAGCATTGACCTAAGAATCTTCAGTTAGCGCCTCTTTGTATGTACGCGGTTCGATCTGCGAAACAAAACAACTAAGTGAAAACTCAGTTTGTAAAGATGCTACTGTAGAATAAAAACAAGTAAGGCCTTGGTCAATTTGACGTCTAGTACGAACGCCTGTTTGCAATTCTCCAATGATCAGCTCCTCTGGATGGTATGAAAGAGTTCGTGGCATCACTTCGCCTGAAACATCTACATCGCCTTCCAGATTAGTAACATTCTGATTTGCACCTTCTTCACTGACTGGGTTTGTTTGACCTGAAATCTGAATTTGCTCCCCCTCAGAATCTGAATCACCACGATCAAATACTGGCATGTTCTCAGATTCTTGATTATCATTCTGTAAAACCTATCGACATATCCACGGTGAGATCGTTTAACACATTTAAACTTTCCATTTCTTTAGCATACTGTAACTGTCTACTGATGTACTATCATTTCCTCTTTTTACGCAAAAACTCAATTTTCAAATTTTATCATGTTTTTGGCTTTTTCAAATTTTCAAATGTTTTTGTATTTTCTAACAACATTACTCCCCCTAAAATGCAAAACCATTTAAAAGAAAATTTGACAACCAACACTGATAGCTTTGTCTCGCCATCCATTTTCTGCATCTCATGCTCTGTTTTGCAGAAAATATAACACTTTAAGCAGAAAATATAACGTACCCCCATGATTTACAACACATTGATATTTTACAGTTTGAAAACCGTTTTTCAATCTGATGAAAGTAATCATGTTTGTTCAGCCGTGAGGGTTTCGGCGTATTCAATCAACACATATTTTTGAATTTTTGACAAAAATTAAAAAACAAACATATTTTTGTTTTTCAAATTTTTCAAATTTTAGGGTTTTTGAAATATTGTTTATTTATTTACAGAAAACATATAAACTTCCTGTTTCAACCAACACAGGATCCAGCAGCCTCCTCTCCTTGTTGTGCCAGGCTGCTCCAACCTCTATTCTCACAATCTTTGAATTCCATGAGCACCTGCATAAACAAACTACTCAATTACTTGAACATTTTAGCCCAGGTCTGTTGAACCTTAGGCATTTCAACACAATAATTTTCATTCAATGCTGGAAATTCTTTGTCATTTTTCACAAAAACTTTCTCAATTTTAACTTCAACTTTCTCATCTTTAACCAAATCAACATGTTTCTTAACACTCCATGTTTGACCTTTTGGTGTTCCTCGTTTGTAAAAATGTGAAACTTTTTGAACATTTTGATTTTGAACAACAACTCTTGGTTTCCAAAACTCTTGAGGTTTTGTCATATCAACAGTTGTTTTCCAACTTTATGTTGTTCTAAATCTGGGTGTGTGAGAATTCCGGATCTGTCTAGAATCGAACCTATTCGGGTTTGATTTCCAGTTTTGATTCGAAGCAAACTTGTTTGTGTTGTATCTCCAAGTTTGTTTTGAGTCAAATCTGGTTGACCTTTGTCTCACATTCTCAGATTTTTGTTTCTCAGCATCAATCTTCTTTTGATCAACATCCACAGGTTTTAGATTAGAACACTTGCGTGCAAGATGTCCTTTTTGATCACATTTGAAACATGTTCTCATGGACACATCTTTGACCTGTGGCTGTTGCGTTTTCTTTTGAGCAAAGAACTCATCATTAGACTGTCTCATTTTGAGTTCTTTTTCTTTTTCTAAACTGTCTCCTTGAACAAAACTCAATTTTGCCTGAAAATTTGGCATTTCATTTTTGTTTCGATTCTGTTTCTTCTTATAACCCAACCTAGCCTTCATGTTCTTCTTTTTGAAACCAGGTTTGTTATACGAACCTTTATGACTCTTACCAACAAACTTTGAAATCTCAGACTTCTCAATCTCAACCATTTTGAAAACTTTATCAACCTTTTCTGAAATCACATTCTGTATCGGGAAAACAACATCTAAGAACAATTTGTCCGATCCAATCATGGTATAAACCAATCCTTTTGAATCATCATTCAAACTTTCCTCGGATTTTGTATTTTTCAGATAACCATCATGAAGATTTCCTTCATCTTCATCCTGTGATTCAGATTTACCTGTAACAACCGACTCTTCTTTCAACACACTTTCAACGACTTTACCTACCACCTCTAAATCATGAGAATCATCAGATTTGGAATAGGTTATGTCAATGTTGTCTGGCAATTGGTCTACCATGTTGAAAGCTTTTTCGACCTTTTCCTCATCATAAAATGCAAATTTTCCCGGTGGTGGAACTTGATGAAACTCTGAGCCAATGCCTTTCTTGTTCTGCTCAGACTCACCATCACCCGGTTTTATATTGAAAATTCGTTCAAGCACATATGACGACACGTGGTAACTTTTTAGCTTGTTGTTATCCTGTTCTAAATCAGCAATCTGTCGCTTCAACTTAGCAACATCCTCAATATAAGAATTAACAACATCTTGTTTTATAGAATACATTCGTTTAAGCTCTTTGGTTGTTTCAGACAGATAATTCATTCTTGATTGAGCATATTTCATTTCGTCTTTCACTTTTTCATATGACTTTTTCGTAATATGATATGATAATTTCATAGAGTCATATTCCTTTTTCATTTCTTGACAAGCAATTTCTTTTTGTTCACATTCATTTGTCATTTTCAAAACATTTTCTTTCAAAACTTCATTTTCTTTCTCTAATTTGTTACATTTTTTCTGAAAGTTTTTCATCATTTTCTTTAAAAACTTTTTCTTTTTCTAGCATTTCTTTGCATTTTTCTTTGAAAATCTTTTCAATTTTTGTGAACTCAAGATCTCTTGTTCTAAATTGCTCATCTTTTTCAGTACAAGCTCTGCACGGTTCCATGCATTTCTTGCACTCATTAATCAGTTTCAAGTTTTCAGAATCAGAATTTACCTCAGTGATTGGCACTTCGGTGTTTTCAGCAACCTCCGTCTGCTCATCAACATTCTGCTTTTCTTCAACACCGACTTCATCACCAACATTATCAGCTTCCTCATTCTCATTCTTTTCTTCTTTTTCTTCTTTCTTCACCTCTTCTTCAATCTGCTGTTCTTCAGTAACAGCTTTCTCAACCTCTTCATTCACAACAACTTCTTCACTTTTGATTTCCTTCACAGCTTCAACTTCAATAGTTTCTGCTTTAACCTCTTCAGCAACTTTCTTCAGATTGTTCACCATTTCTTCAACATTCTTCTTCATTCACTCCTCATCCCTTTTTCTCAGACATGATAACATAGCATATCTGATCTCCTTTTCAAATCTCTTAGCATATGTGTCATCTTTCAATACATTTCTATAGTATTCAGCTCTCAACGGGACTTTGAGAAGAACATCATCGAAGATTATGTCTTTCTTGGGAACAACCGGTTCTCCTTCTCTGTTATAATAGCATTCTCTCTTTTTATCCCATCTTTTGCTACCGACAGCCATCTCATACTCCTCCTGCATGTCATCCATTCTGTTGTAGACCACGTTTCTTTCTCTGTAGGTCTTCTCACTCAAGATCTCTTCTCGAGTTTTCTCTTTGATCTCAACTTTTTCTTCACGGATTTTAGCAGTGTCTTTGTTTTTGTTTTCATCTTGAATCTCAGCAACAAAAACAAACTTTCTTTCTTCTGTCATAGCTCTCCCTTGAGCTGTTTTACGAACATTCTCTAAACGATCTTCTTCAGGACAAACTGTGCTCCAGTCAAATCCTTCATCAGGATAGATTACTGCATATGCTCTTGACTTCTCTTTTGGTTTATCTTCAATCAACTTTGGCTCTTCTCTGCTTCGATGGTAGATTGCCTTTCGGTAGTAATCATCATTGAAAGGATGTTCATTTCCACCAACTGCAGAATTAGTGCATTCTCTCTTGAAATGACCTTTTTGCTTACATTTGAAACATGTCATTTTGGATTTGTCGAATCCAAGCTTTGTTGATGCACCTCCAAGTGATTGTTTTCCGGTAATCTCCATATACCTTTGAGCTCTTCGAATACAACTAGCTAAACACCAACGAATGTCAATGAGCTCCATCTCTTCCGGATCAATCTGGTCGTAGTCTTCTTTGGTCAATTCAGAGTTTCCAATTTTGCCAGCTACTAGACCTTCATATGACTCCAAAACAGACGCAAGAAAACTCATTTGCTGCTTCGCTACATTGATGCTCATTGCTGGAGAATTCTTCAGTTTAAGAGCTATGTTGCATAGAATCTCCTCTGCATCTTCAGAACTAGCTTTTGAAGCCGATGAATGATAACCCGGATTGTAACTTGATGAGCTTTTTTCAGGTTCTTTTGTTCTATCACCAATGAATGCTGTCTTTGGTGAACCAACGCCTTTATCAGAAGGCACACTGCCTTTGTAGTATAAGCCAATGTTCTGTTGATGTGAAGAATCAGTCATCTTGTTTTGCTTTTGTAGCTCCAGATCATGACTTTCAATCTTTTCAAACAAAGCATCAAGAGTAATTGTATCATATAAAGCATCATTTTTCAAAATAAAAACAAACGTTTGCCACTGATCAGCTCGTGGTAACGCTTCAATCACTTTATCAATAAGTTCCTCTCTTGTTTTATTTATCTCTAATCTCTCCAATTCAATTTTAAGATGACAGAATCTCTCAATCATTTGTCTCACTGTCTCTCCTTTAATATTATCAAACAGATCAAATTCTTTTTTTAATAAAGCGATTTTGTTCTTTTTAATCTGTTTACCCCCCTCAGCTTTAATTCGTAAAGCTTCCCAAACAGATTTAGATGACCCGTCATGAGTTAGTAAAGCAAAAATATCATTTCTGATTGCCGACTGGATCAAAGCTATCATTCTCTGTTCAGCTCCGTATTCAGCTTTATCTTCTCTGGAAAACTTCTTGAATACAAGATCTTCGCCTTTATCATCTTTTGGTTTTTCATATCCATACTCCAAGCAGAACCAGCTTTCATGAGCATACGCTTTTGCCCAGTTGATAAACCGTTCCTTCCACCAGGTATAATCTTCAATGCTTTCCAGAGTTGGTGTCTTTGAGTGAGTTCCGTAAAAGTTATCGTGCTTGATGTTCTCATTGAGCACCTTAGTAATGGTTTTTGGTGTAACATTTGCAACCTCGGACGATTCAGTTGTGAACGCGTTGAAAAACATGTTGTAGAATTCCTCAGCCATGATGTAAACCTTGAATAACCTTGAATTTTAGCTCTTCGAATATCAACACAATTTAATCACCTGAAAACAAACAAACACACAATCAGTTTAAATGAACTGTATACGTAAAAGTGTGAGAGCGAAATTGATCTAGGACTCGTGTCGAAGATTCGCGGACTCGTTTCAAAATTGTAGAAGTGAGATCACTGAATGAATGAGACTGAAAATGATTTGGGCCGAAGAACTTTCAAATTTCTGATTTGGGCCGATGATGATAATGAAACTTGGGCCAATAACAAACTAATGATGATTAGGCCGAAACCTTGATACGGACTGCACTTTAGCTAGTTGAATGATCTGATAGAATCACGTGGGCTGATAACACAAAATCTATTAGACCAAGAACTTAACAATCCAAATTATGATTGGACCAAAATTATGAGTTTTCCGATGACTTTTTACATGCACTATACGAGTTCCTTTGTACAGTGGCCAACAACATCAATTGACATTTCAATTTTATTGGGTCTCTCAAATCACATGCACACGATTATAAATGGCCAACAAATTCTCGTGGGTTTTTTAATGACCGACAAATAGTTTAGCTCTCATTGGACCTCAATATTGTAATGGCAGACAACAATTAATTAGTCAACATTCAGATCACATGGCCTGACACAACTGAACAATCACGAGAACACTTTCAAACTGTAACCACTTCAAACGGACAACACCCTCAAACGGTCACACCCTCAAACTGTCACACCTTCAAACGGTCATGTGCTTGATTTCAAACGGTCAGGTGTTTGTTCAAACTGTCAGGTGTTTGTTCAAATGGTCAGATTCTTTTTCAACCGGTCATATCAATTTCAAACGGACAAGATCAATTTCAAACGGACAAGATCAATTTCAAACGGACAACCATGTATTTTCAAACGGTCAGGGCTGCTTCAAACGGTCAGGACTGCTTCAAACTGTCAGTCGCTGATTCAAACGGACCTAAAAACCCGAATTTCTCCTAAACGGCTAGGAATTAGGATCTGAAACTTGGTAGGATTGTAAATCAAGTGTTTTCGCACAACATATCAAAAAATCAGACGATTTGGACCGTAAAAACCCGTTCAATTTGACGATTTTCAGTGAAAAACGTGAAAATATGAAAAATATGAAGAAGTAGATGAAATTCGGATCTGAATCTGATGAAATCACGATCGGAAATGTGTGTTGGATCAGTGCAATCGAGCTCCTGCTCTGATACCACTTGTAGGACCGGTTTTAACTCCGAAACGATTGCGAAACGAACGTGAAACGTGCGGAATCCGTACACGAACGCGACCTAACACATGTGACGTAATATAAACGTGATTCTATTATAAATCTGATATTGTACAGCACCTTGATTCACAATGACAACACTTTCTCTCTCTAGATTCTCTCTCTAGATCTAGAAAGCTCCAAATGAAAAATGTAGCAAAAGTCCCTAAACTAAACATAACCTCCCTATTTATAGGCCTTGACTATTAATGAGATTTCTCATTAATTACAATTATGCCACCTTGCCTTTTTGACTAGCTATCACTAATATAACGACTCGTTTTCTTCTGTTTCTCGCTACGGCTCGGATTGACGAAGGCTATAGACATAAATGCACTAACACTCAGCACTTGGCACCATAGGAATATGGGGACCAAAAACAACAGACCTCCAACATCCAGTGTTCTGTTGAGCAAGGATGTGACCCATCCTTCTCTCCCAGATGTTGTATTCATTATGTTTAAGCATGGGTGGTTTAAAAAGTGAGCCAATGTTATTCTTATCATCTTGTGATTGTGACGTCATCCTGGTTGTTTTACAGGCACTGATTAATCAACTTTGATGGTGATTAAACCTTGCTCTGTTTTTCAACAAAACGAACAAACGATCAGTATCAACTATTATGAGCTGAACTATTTACGTTAAAATGATTGTTAAATTAAATTTGACTGTCCTAGCTCTGATACCAATTGTTGGATCTGAGTTTGGTTTTGATTGTATTTTTCGTTTGAATTAAAATGAAGATGAATGAGTTGTGCAGCGGAATTAAGATGGAAACAAACTTTGCATACAATCAAACGAGAGTATTGCTTTGATCAAACACTTTTCACAAAGAACCGAAAGATTGAATTTAATTTCAACAACGATTACAATGCAATGCTTAATGCAAACTCCCCCTCATCCAGAGCTCAGTGTTTGTTCGTGCAGAGAAGACACATACACTGAGCTCTGGCTGAGGGGGAGTTTGCATTAAGCATTGCATTGTAATCGTTATTGAAATTAAATTCAATCTTCGGTTCTTTGTGAAAAGTGTTTGATCAAAGCAATACTCTCGTTTGATTTGTGGTATAGGGTTTGAGCTGGGATGAGTGATTATAGGACCAGTAGTTTGACTCCTGCATTCCCTAGCCTATTGCACTTGTAACACTTGATTTTTGATTTATCCAACCCCACCCTTAAATTCCCATGTAACCCTGGGAAGTTTCTCCCTGTTCTTTTGTAGAATTTGCTTGTTCTTACACTAAGCAATGCCAACTGATGCAAAATGTCCATCTCTTCTAAGTCAGTGGGATCAAAATGTTGCAAATCATTGAGTTCAAAGCACAAATTATCTGACATCTGGTTTTCACAGTTTGAAGTAAAAGCATAATTTGCAGAGTGAGGATCAGGGTTGTTAAAATTTCCACCAGCAGTTATATCAATGAAGTGATCATAACCCTGATCCTTACCACTGCTACCAGATTCTTCCTGACCAAAAAGAGTTGTGCTACCGAATGAATAATCATCAGCAACTTTTCCAGACTCTTGCAACTTCTTTTTCTGGTTCAACTCCCTTTCATAGGTCAGGAGTCTACCATGAAGTTGGGTCAGGGTCAGATCTTTGAACTCAGCAGAGTTTCTAGTGACAAAAGCTATGGTGTCCCATTTTTCTGGTAGTGACCTAAGGAACCTGCTATTTTGAGTTGAATTTGGAAAAGTTACTTTAACAAGCCTTAGTTCACTAATGAGACAACTGAACCGCTCAAATTGCTGAGTCAGTGATTCACCCCTGATGTGACAAAATGTTTCATACTGCTGATTCAGAATTTCCCTATTGTTCTCAATGACTTCTTCTGTCCCCCCAAACTGTTCCTTCAACGCATCCCATAGCTCTTTGGCACTGTTACAGTGTAACAGTCCAGCATAGATCTCATTGGGTAATGCGGATGCTATGATGCTAAATGCTTTGGCATCGAGTTCGAACTTTTGAAAATCAGTTTCAGTATAGTTTTCAGTTGGTTTAGGAACGAACTTCTTTGCGTCCTCAGCACTTGGCACCATAGGAACATGGGGACCAAAAACAACATACCTCCAACATCCAGTGTTCTGTTGAGCAAGGATGTGACCCATCCTTCTCTCCCAGATGTTGTATTCTTTACGTTTAAGAATGGGTGGTTTAAAAAGTGAGCCAATGTTATTCTTATCA
The DNA here is from genome assembly GCA_030545235.1 of Helianthus tuberosus. Classification (NCBI taxonomy): domain Eukaryota; kingdom Viridiplantae; phylum Streptophyta; class Magnoliopsida; order Asterales; family Asteraceae; genus Helianthus; species Helianthus tuberosus. Next base: position 116,333,989 of record CM060403.1, on the reverse strand, counting down.
TCTTGTGATTGTGACGTCATCCTGGTTGTTTTACAGGCACTGATTAATCAACTTTGATGGTGATTAAACCTTGCTCTGTTTTTCAACAAAACGAACAAACGATCAGTATCAACTATTATGAGCTGAACTATTTACGTTAAAATGATTGTTAAATTAAATTTGACTGTCCTAGCTCTGATACCAATTGTTGGATCTGAGTTTGGTTTTGATTGTATTTTTCGTTTGAATTAAAATGAAGATGAATGAGTTGTGCAGCGGAATTAAGATGGAAACAAACTTTTCATACAATCAAACGAGAGTATTGCTTTGATCAAACACTTTTCACAAAGAACCGAAAGATTGAATTTAATTTCAACAACGATTACAATGCAATGCTTAATGCAAACTCCCCCTCAGCCAGAGCTCAGTGTTTGTTCGTGCAGAGAAGACGATTTTGCAAAGAGCTAATAGAACAGTACAGAGCACTGTTCTATTTATAGGCACTAGCAAACCACTGAGCATCTAAGCTGACGTCACCATGAAAGTGACATCTAACCTCCTAACAAACTCTAACCTCTGATCAATACAAACACTGCTATGCTAACTACTGCTATTACATTTCATTATAAAAGACATCTAAATAACTGCTGCATCCTTCCACTGCTGTGAACCCAGCAGTACTTGTCCGGATCAGCAGTGGTTGACTCAAGGCAGTAGATTGATCTGCAGAACTTTAGTCTTTCATCAGGTCTTTACTTGATCAGCAGTTTGTAGGTCAGCAGTTTGCACGATCAGTAGATAGGAGGTCAGCAGATCTTGAAATCACCTTCAAGGGGAGAGACTTGTATGTAACATCTGCTTATTCTGGATCCACTGCTCTGATCCAGTTTTGGCTTTAATTATATGTTCCTCTGGTAGGGTTCAATCCCAACACCTGTCCTCTGCGGCATGGTGTGAGGCTTGTCAAACCTAATAGCGCTATTTAACTAATGACCTGTTCGCCATTGGCCCAGCGATTAAGTCGATATAAAAATGAGGGACTTATGATAGAGTTTTTGGTCTAGTATCAATGTTGTCACCCTTGAGTTGAGTGGGTGGAGGTACGTGTCCCACATAAGGAGATCACGCAGTTTCCAATGTTGTTACCCTTCAATTAAGAGGGTGGAGGTACGTATTCTACCCAAGAAGAATACGCAGGTTTCTTTTCAATCATTTACCCATTCCCAACCACCGGGAATCCCATGCCTTGTAGAAAGTGTGAACTCACCTTAGGTTAGCTCGGCAGATAAACAAAAGGTCACTTGAGCTATTTTGGGTCAACCACGTCCTAACATGGTTACCATACAAGTCTGGTCTAGGTTCATGTAGTGCACGTAAGTTTACACATAAGCTAACAAGTTACGAACACATAACGATCATGGCAAACACGTAGAATCATGGTAACTAGTTAACCTACACTTGACATGTTAAACAGAAGCATACAGTCCACATAAACATAACCCAACTTGTGCGACTCGAGTGATTGGGCCGTTGTGGTTATGCAAGCCCAATCACCTTATGCGATCCAAAGGATAAAGCTCAATAAACATCCGGCCCACCCTGTTGTGCGTCCAGCACAACCTTGTGCGACTCACAGCGGGTTGTGCGATCCAAAACAAACCCGGCCTAACAACAAATGCAATCCAAAACTTATACGACCCAAACATTTAAACAAACACTTATCTTGTGCGGTTCAAATATACTTGTGCGATTCAGTATAACTTGTGTGATTGGGTTTTGGGCTTACGGCCCAATACCATAGCATTACTTAATAAATTGAGTGGCCCAACATCTTGTGCGATCAACACAACCTTGTGCGATTCACAAGATGTTGTGCGACGGAGCTTAAAGAAGTTATACGATGTGCTTTAACTGTTGTACCCTTACATATCCTAGCATATGCGACTGACTTGTGCGACCGAGGGCTTATGCGATTCCCCTTGTGCAGTCAAACAAGCTTGTGCGATCAGTTATCTAATCCCTAAAATCATGCAATTAGTTACAACAATTTGACAGTTTCCTTTTATTTAATCCCATTAACAATTAACAGTTTTCCAATTGTTCCTTTAATCGATCAAATCAAGGGATTTCCATTATTTCTTATGAACCCTAATTAACAATTAACAACTAGTTTAGCACAACAGTCAGTAACATCCAAATACATTAATTTGGATCATTCAAAATAACGATTTCACATACTAGCATGCAACCTAAGTCATGAACATCAACAATCGAGTAACATGTAATCAAGATCGCATCCCTTTAGAACGTATTCGGTCCTAAGTTATCATGAATCATTACATAAACCATCAACTAAAACAGTTCCCTCGCACAATATATTTAAGGACCTGTAAAAATGTCCCAAAATGACCCGTAAGTGAAAACCCGGACCCCTGAAACCCTAATCCATATCAAAAATCAAGAAAAATCAATTTTCTGGTTTCACGCGGGCCGCGTAAGCCATAAGGTAAGGCTACGCGGGCCGCGTAAGCCATAAGGTAAGGCTACGCGGGCCGCGACAACTTAAAAAGTTTCTGGATAAGCATTCAGGCCATGTGGCAGCCACGTGGTGGACCTACTGATGACACGCTAGCCCTAGTTGTAGACTAGGTGGACCTCGCGGGCCGCGTAAGATTCAAGAGAGGGTTTACGCAGGCCGCGTAAAACCCAAAAGTTTGCTATAAGTTGCTGGTGCATGAGTAGTTCATCTGTGTTCGAAAATTTCATTCAAAAACGAAGTATACTGCTCAAAATTCGAATTTCCACATAGAGAAACGCTGCTAAGATACAGGGTATTAACTCGATCACTGTGACGGTATAATGTCCGATCGATTGAAACCGATCCGATGGATGTTTAAGCGCTGCCCGTATCTGGGCTATACTTTGTCATTCGTCGTGAGGGTGTTGATTTCGTGAGTTATCGTAAATGTTGTATTAAGTTACTGACCTAGTTTCGTATGCATTGCTGTTTTAATTAGGTTATCAGGCTTATCAGTAGGCTAAACTCTGCCCGTCTAAACTTGCAATGTGAGTCATTCTCTTTTTCTCAAAAATGTTTTACAATACCCAAATGTTTTCTAGTTATATATTACAGGGATTAAGTCTTGGTTATCTTGAATCACTGACAAGTGGGGTATTGTGCACATTACTAATTTCTCACGGTTAGGTTCATCAACCTAACAGTGATAATCATCAATACTTGGGTGAAAGGACCCAATAGTGGTATGACCATCGTCACCAGGGTGTGACACGGCGCCAGATAAAAATAAGATAGTAGCCATTGTAATCGCTCTTATGCTGTAATTTATAACTAATGTGTCGTTTTGTGTAACCTAATGACTCGCCAGTATTTCCCCGCTGATAAAATATTTTTAAACATGTTTCAGGCAACCTACTGTGAATCAAGGAAAAGTGCTACGGAGCACTAACAAGCTTGAAGTGGTGGCTCAGTAAAATAAATAAACATGTTTTGTAAAACAAGGGATTTCCTAGTGAAATTTCCTTTCACTGTAAATTACGGGGTTTGTCCCAAATTATGAAATAAAATAATTTTGCATTTTTAAGTTTTAAAAGATCCTGTTAAACTTCCGCTGTCAACTCAAATAATAAATACCATGGGTTTCTGTCCCACGGCTCCTGGACCGGGTAACACTGGGATTGGGGCCGTGACAGAAAAAGGTGGTATCAGAGCCACTGATTTAAGCCAATTAAGTATTTAGAAATACTTAATTTCTCAAATTGCCACTTTGTAATTCTGTGAAAAATTTAACTTGCAATTTTATGTTTTCTCTATATCTGCTAAACAGTATGAATGAGTTGTCTGAAGCTCGTCAGAATCTCAATATCCATTCTGCTAGTATGGAAGTTTCTAGAGACTTTTCTGATTATCTGGCCGACACTGAAGAACCTATGGAATTCCAGGCTCAAGCCCAGGAGAAACCCAAAATGAAGAAAAGAAGGAGAATTGTAGGCTGGAGGCGCGCACGGAGGAAAAAGCCAGCCGCACAGAGGGTTAAAAGGACTGAGGACCCAAATGATAAAGGGAAAGGAAAAGAGGTCGGGGAAAGTTCAGGGCAAGCTCAGAAAATGCCACCCTGGGAGGAGCTTGATCGCAAACTGGAAAATTGTGACCTCATTGGACCTGCCAATGAAGACCTCTTCAATTACCCAATTGAATCACAACTTCCAGTTAATTTGGAACCTGCTATCCCAGATCCCATTGTCAACCACCAACTTCTACCCGGAGAGCTGGAGGAATGGTGGACAAGTGATTGGCAATTTCAGAATCTTTTGAATAACCCTAATACCGTTTTCCCCCAGTTTGATCCAGAGCCTGCACCAAACCCACCGATGAGCACCGAGAACTTGGCTGAACTCCGCCACTATGGTGAGGAGCTGGTGGACGCAGGAAACAGAATCCGGGAAGTGGGGGAGAGGATATCATGGAAATACGACGAGAGGGAACGTCGTTTCTGAAGTGGCAGCTGACAGGGATCGTATGTGGTTGTGTGGTTACGTGTTTAATAATAATAAAAAATAATAAATATTAATAAAAATATAATCATGTAAAATAACTTAAAAATAAAACTTTTGTAATATAACGGATGTGTAGTGATGCATATTAATATATAAACGTCGCAAAGTCGACAATTTTGGCTATACGTGTTGACATGCTTATATGTGATTGCTTTACTATGTTTGATTGTTATTTATTTTGTGCCAATAATATATATATATCTATATATATATATATATATATATATATATATATATATATTGTTAATTAACAGATGGAACACGCTGTTAATGAACCAGTTAACGAAGTTAACCAATCTGAGCAAAACCATGAAGATCAATTTCTTAATAGACAAGATACAGAAAACATTGTTGCCCAGGGAATAGTAAATGCTATTCCAGCAATCCTTGTTGCTGCCCGAAATCCAGTTGAACCTAAACCAACTACTCCCAGCAAACGTACTCATGGTGACAATTTCAGTAATAGTGTAAATGGGGGCGGCAACATTAATAATAATGATAATGATGTGATGCAAGCCCCATTTCTTAAAAGAATGAAAGCTGCAACGCCCGGTTGCACTTACAAGGAATTTCTTGCCTGTAAACCAATCGAATTTGCAGGCAATGAAGGGGAAACCGCTGCACTACGTTGGCTAGAGAAAACCGAAGCAGTAATTAAAATAAGTAAATGTGCCGAGGAAGACAAGGTCATGTACGCGTCGCATCTTTTTAAAGAAGGGGCACTAGAATGGTGGAATACGGTACTACAAGCCAAGGGAAGTGATGTAGCGTATGCCATGAATTGGGAAGAATTTAAGAGTCTAGTGGAAAGAAAATTATGTCCCGAATATGAAAAGGAACAAATGACAAATAAGTTCCTGAACCACCGGATGGTGGATGTAGATTGTCGAGGGTATACTTTGACTTTCTTCGAGTATGCTAGAGTTGTACCAACCCTGGCTTCGCCAGAACCAGTACTTATATCTCGCTATATCTGGGGTTTGATTGGCGAAATCCGTGATATCGTTAAAGTTGCGAGACCTCGCACAATTGACGATGCAGTAGAATTAGCCAACACCTTGATCGACGGGCTGGTACGCACAAGAGAAGAAAATCGGAAGAAGGAAGTATCTCAAAAGATTACCCAAGGATTCCGTGTGGGTAATAGTAGTAATTTCAAGAAAAAGGGAACCGGGCAACCTTCCACTGCTCCATTTTGCAGTACCTGTAAAAGAAAGCATTTTGGAAGATGTAAAGGGTATTGCAATTTCTGCAAAATTCCAGGGCATCAAGAAGAATATTACAGGAGGAAGAAATCAACAATCTGCTTCAACTGTGGAGAAGCTGGACATTTTAGACCAGACTGCCCTAAACTGGTCAAACCAGCTGACAACAAAGCTAAACCTGCAGAAGGAACTACCAAAAAGAATGCAAGAGCATTCCAGTTGACTACCCAAGAAGCAGAACTCATCCCAGATGTAATAGCTGGTACGTTCCTAGTTCATGACGTTTATGCAAAAGTATTATTTGACTCTGGTGCAAACCAAAGTTTTATAAATACTTCATTCTGCCAAGCTCTTAACCTACCCTTAACCAACCTTAGACAAATTTTTACGGTAGAAACGGCAGCTGGGAATTCTGTTAACATAGATAAGGTTTTGCAAGAAGGAAAGATAGAACTCTTAGGTCATAAATTTTCTGCAAACCTGTTACCTATAAATTTAGCTGGATTCGATGTCGTGTTAGGAATGGATTGGTTAGTAGCCAACCATGCTCGAATCCTCTGTGATAAGAATTCCATAAAAATTCATGCACCCACAGGAGAAATACTTGTGGTTACAGGAGATAGGCCACGTAAGTCAATGAAATTCATTTCAGTAATGAAAATGGCTAGTTATTCAAGAAAACAAGGAATAGTGTATATGATTTCGGTAATCATCAACACTAAAGGTAAGAAACTTCAGGAAATTCCAGTAGTATCAGAATACTCAGATGTATTCCCAGAAGAACTACCTGGATTACCACCCGATAGGGAAGTAGAATTCAGAATTCATCTAATTCCTGGAACTACACCGATAGCCAAGGCACCTTATCGGTTAGCACCCACCGAAATGTTAGAACTGAAAAAGCAGTTAGATGAATTATTAAGCAAAGGATTTATACAACCTAGTTCATCCCCTTGGGGAGCACCCGTGTTGTTCGTAAAGAAGAAAGATGGTTCAATGCGAATGTGTATCGATTATAGGGAATTGAATAAGGTTACAATTAAGAATCGATACCCATTACCTAGGATTGATGATCTTTTCGATCAACTTCAGGGAGCTAGATATTTTTCTAAGATAGATTTACGCTCCGGATACCATCAGTTGAAAGTACAAGAAGAAGACATACCTAAAACTGCTTTCAGAACTAGGTATGGTCATTACGAGTTTACAGTCATGCCCTTTGGACTAACAAATGCTTCTGCAGCATTTATGGACATGATGAATAGGATCTGTAAACCATATTTGGATAAATTCGTAATTGTCTTCATCGACGATATACTTATTTATTCCAAAAATCAGGACGAGCATTGTGAACACTTGCATGCACTCTTAACTTTGTTATGAAAACAGAAACTTTATGCCAAATTCTCAAAGTGTGAATTTTGGCTACAAGAGGTACAATTTCTAGGACACATGGTAAATCACGAAGGTATCCATGTAGATCCCTCCAAAATAGAAGCGATCACTAAATGGAAGGTCCCGCAATCAGCTATGGAAATTAGAAGTTTTCTAGGGTTAGCCGGATACCATAGACGATTTATTAAGGATTTTTCTAAAATAGCTGTACCATTAACTAAGCTAACCTATAAAGCAGTGAAGTTTGAATGGGGATCTAAACAAGAAGTGGCTTTTAAGATTTTAAAGCAAAGGTTAACAAACGCCCCAATTCTTGCCTTACCAGAAGGACAGAAGATTTTGAAGTTTATTGTGATGCTTCTAAGCTAGGATTAGGATGTGTGCTAATGCAACGCAAGAAGGTAATCGCATACGCCTCAAGGCAATTGAAGAAGCACGAGGAGAATTATACAACTCATGACTTAGAATTAGAAGCCATAATTTTTGCCCTTAAGATTTGGAGACACTATTTGTATGGCAGTACGTTTACAGTCTATACAGATCATAAGAGTTTAAGATATATATTTGGGAAAAAATAATTAAACATGAGGCAAAGAAGATGGATGGAAATTCTAAGTGACTACGACTGTGATATTCAATATCACGAAGGAAAAACAAACATAGTTGCAGATGCCCTAAGTCGTAAGTATCATGAGAAACAACAACGAGTTCGTGCTCTTAGATTAAGTTTACAATTAGACTTAATGGAACAACTGAAGATATTCAAGAAACAACCATCAAGGATAATGCTGAAGGAATGAAGGGAAGAATAAAAGAATTAGAACAAGGAAATGATGGAATTTGGAGATTCCATAAGAATAGAATTTGGGTACCTAAGCAAGGAAACTTAAGAAATAAGATTTTAGAGGAAGCCCATAAATCTAGGTATACCATGCATCCTGGTAACAATAAGATGTACCAAGATTTAAGAAACAATTTCTGGTGGATAGGAATGAAAAAGGACATAGCTAGATATGTTTCTAATTGTCTTACTTGTTCACAAGTTAAGGCGGAACACCAGAAACCCTCAGGTCTACTACAACAATTAGAAATGCCTCTATGGAAATGGGAAATAATAACCATGGACTTTGTTACTAAGTTGCCCAAAACCAAAAAAGGTAACGACACAATTTGGGTAATTGTGGATCGATTAACTAAATCAGCTCATTTTCTACCCATGAAGGAAACTTTTAGCATGGAAAGATTAGCAAAGTTGTACGTAGACAAGGTAGTATCCTTACATGGAGTCCCACTCTCCATTGTATCTGATAGGGATAGTCGTTTCACTTCCCATTTCTGGACCAGTTTCCAGGAAGCAATGGGAACCCGACTAAACTTAAGTACAGCCTACCATCCCCAAACAGACGGACAAAGTGAAAGGACGATCCAAACTCTGGAAGACATGCTCCGAGCATGTGTAATAGATTTCGGTGGAAACTGGGACAACCATTTACCTTTAATTGAATTCTCCTATAACAATAGTTATCATTCAAGCATCGAAGCTGCCCCGTTCGAAGCATTATACGGACGTAAGTGTAGAACTCCAGTCTGTTGGGCAAAAATAGGAGAAAGCCAACTATCAGGTCCCGAGATTGTGCAAGAAACCACCGACAAGATCACTCAAATCAAGGAAAGACTGAAAACGGCTCGAGATCGCCAGAAGAATTACGCCGATAATCGACGTAAGCCGTTAGAATTTCGAGTTGGAGACAAGGTACTCTTGAAAGTTTCTCCTTGGAAGGGGGTAGTCTGATTCGGAAAAAAGAGGAAAGCTAAGTCCAAGGTACATAGGACCATTCCCAGTAATCCAGAGCATAGGACCAGTCGCCTATCGCTTACAACTACCAGAAGAGCTAGCAGGAGTACATGATGTATTTCATATATCTAACCTCAAGAAATGTCTATCGGACGAATCGCTAGTAGTCCCTCTTCAAGACATACAGGTAAATGAAAAGTTGAAGTTCGTAGAGAAACCACTTCAGATAGAAGATAGAAAGGTCAAGTTTCTCAAACACAAAAGATTGGTACTGGTTAAAATCAAGTGGGAATCAAAAAGAGGACCCGAATACACCTAGGAGCTGGAATCAGAGATGAAGCGAAAATATCCTCACTTATTCCAGTAAATCTCGAGGACGAGATTTTAAATAAGGTGGGGAGGATGTAAGGACCTGCAAAAATGTCCCAAAATGACCCGTAAGTGAAAACCCGGACCCCTGAAACCCTAATCCATATCAAAAATCAAGAAAAATCAATTTTCTGGTTTCACGCGGGCCGCGTAAGCCATAAGGTAAGGCTACGTGGGCCTTGAAAACTTAAAAATCTCCGGATAAGCATTCAGGCCACGTGGTGGACCTACTGATGACACGCTAGCCCTAGTTGTAGACTAGGTGCCCTCGCGGGCCGCGTAAGATTCAAGAGAGGGTTTACGCGGGCCGCGTAAAACCCAAAAGTTTGCTATAAATTGCTGGTGCATGAGCAGTTCATCTGTGTTCGAAAATTTCATTCAAAAATGAAGTCTACTGCTCAAAATTCGAATTTCCACATAGAGAAACGCTGCTACGATACAGGGTATTAACTCGATCACTGCTACGATATAATGTCCGATTGATTGAAACCGATCCGATGGATGTTTAAGTGTTGCCCGTATTTGGGCTATACTTTGTCATTCGTCGTGAGGGTTTTGATTTCGTGAGTTATCGTAAATGTTGTATTAAGTTACTGACCTTGTTTCGTATGCATTGCTGTTTTAATTAGGTTATCAGGCTTATCAGTAGGCTAAACTCTGCCCGTCTAAACTTGCAATGTGAGTCATTCTCTTTTTCTCAAAAATGTTTTACAATACCCAAATGTTTTCTAGTTATATATTATAGGGATTAAGTCTTGGTTATCTTGAATCACTGGCAAGTGGGGTATTGTGCACATTACTAATTTCTCACGGTTAGGTTCATCAACCTAACAGTGATAATCATCACTACTTGGGTGAAAGGACCCAATAGTGGTATGACCATCGTCACCAGGGTGTGACACGGCGCCAGATAAAAATAAGATAGTAGCCATTGTAATCGCTCTTATGCTGTAATTTATAACTAATGTGTCGTTTTGTGTAACCTGAATGAATCGCCAGTATTTCCCCGCTGATAAAATATTTTTAAACATGTTTCAGGCAACCTACTGTGAATCAAGGAAAAGTGCTACGGAGCACTAACAAGCTTGAGGTGGTGGCTCAGTAAAATAAATAAACATGTTTTGTAAAACAAGGGATTTCCTAGTGAAATTTCCCTTCACTGTAAATTACGGGGTTTGTCCCAAATTATGAAATAAAATAATTGGTCATTTTTAAGTTTTAAAAGATCCTGTTAAACTTCCGCTGTCAACTCAAATAATAAATACCACGGGTTTCTGTGCCACGACTCCTGGACCGGGTAACACCGGGACGGGGGCCGTGACAATATATATATTGAGACCGAACCCTATTTCCAAATCAAGCATCAATACTTCCAATCAACATAACTACTAACATGTAATCCTATTTTCATGTATAATCACAACATCGATTAACATTCAAGCAAACTATAACGAAGCACGATTAGAGGGTGAAATAGGATCGTCCCGAACAAGGAGATATTCGAGGGAGGTGAGATGTTGTCGTCGGGTTCGAGAGGAGAGAAAGAGAGTGTAGGGTTTGTGTGTATTCTTGTGTTTGCAAATAATGAGGAGTATACACCCCCCTCATGAGGTTATGCGTGTAAAGGGTGGGCCGAACCCATCATGGGCTGCCCTTGGTTTCGAGTACAAGGAGTGTAGCCCAAAAGGGCTTGTGCGAATGGACATGTTTTGTGCGATGAGTCATACATATACACATAATAGTTTCATATCACATAACACAATATTCCATTAAAATCACGTATCACATAATCACATATCGTTCAAACAAGTTACATTAAACACAAAGATAGGTTCTGAAATACGAGTTGTCACATCATCCCCAAGTTGAAAGAAATTTCGTCCCGAAATTTAGCACGTAGTTACTGAGGAAGCTAGTTAGGTTGCGTGGTTTCCTGGTTTTCCTGGGGTGTCACAATAACTTTGATGGTAATCACCTCAATACAAACCCACAACCATAGACTTGATTGTGAGCTTGGTGGGTACAAGATTCCACCAAGTTATTAGCAAAAATATGAACATACGAGAAGATAAAAACAAAAAGAAAGTTTAATACACTTTGGACCTCCAATGTGGTGAAGTTTCACCTTAGATTACCAAGGTAATCTTGTGAAAACCTTCCTGGAGGTTATCCAAGTGCTAAGGAAGATGAAATAAGTAAGAAATGGTAGTAGAAGTGAGTTAGAACTCACTTTGAATTACTTGAAACTTTCTGCCAACTTCTGGAAATTTAGAGATATTAGAGAGTGTTTTTGAGAGTGATTAGTGGTTTGTAAAGTGGTAAAAGAGTGTGAGAAGTGTTGGTTATATAGCGGAGGGATTAGGGTTTGAGTTAGATGAGTTTTAATTGCAATTAGGTGGGAGTTTAACCAAGAAAACACAAAACTGACCAACCAGCTTGGCTGGAACAACTTTCTACGGATTTACCGCCTTGGCGGGCCGCGGCGATGAAGTCCCCTCCCCGTCGCGTAGCGCGACGGGCTTATTTCCGAGCAAAAGTGTGTTTTTAGGCAGGTTTGGTCCCTGATGTTTGCTTTATGATATATTATAAGGTATGTTATGTATTTTACACATGTAGCCAAGTATTAAATAAGCATAGGTATCACGGGTTAAGTACCGTAAGTGTAAAATAATGTATAAGCGAACGTATGAATCATGTATATACGATATTTGTTTTCAAGTTTACACATATGTTTACAAGAATCATGTATAACGTATGAATGAATTAAAACGTATAAGTATAAACAAATAAGCAAAGTATAATATGTATGAAATAGGGAATTTTATTACGATCAAAGTCTCGGATTTACAACGATACAACGAAACACGATTACAAGAAAAACAAGTTCCAAAAAATAGAAATACAAGACACGCTTTCTAAATAAGGAAAGTTACGAAAAACGGGGCGTTACAGGTGGGGTTTCCCACCGTCTTTGCCTCTCCCCATACTTTCACGATGTTGCAATTTTAGCCCCTCAACTTTGGTACCTTTAAAGTTTCATAAAATGGCAAATTTAGTCCCTAAACTACTAACCCCCCTAAGCTTTACAATATTGCATTTCAAGCCCCTCAGCTTTACTACGGCCCCTCCAATTTTAGAGTAAGCAATTTTAGTGTGTTATCTAACTTTACTATTCTTCTACTTTAACAATTGACATTTTTAACCCTAGCTTTTTACTAATTTAAATTTCTTTCGACAACATTCGTTCGTTAATTTCTTTGTTTACTCATATCATTTTTTTACTTAAAAAACTATTTTTCCGTGCATATTTTTATGTACCTATCCGTATAAATTTAAGTGTGTCTACGTTTCGGCATAAACTTTTTCTCGAAACGAGTTAGGTCAAATATAAGACGTTTTCGTTTAAAAAACCACTTTTACGTGCATATTTTTATGTATGCGTTTGTATCAATTCAGTTGGTCTACATTTGGATATATATTTTTTAAATAATACGTTTTCTTCCTTATTTTATGTACGTTTTCATAATTTTTTTCCGAACAGAGTGGAGTCAAATTGTGGTTTCTGTTTTTTTCCATTCTTTTTTTTTTCAAAGTTTTAATTAATCCTATAGAATAAGTCATGAGTGTACGAGATAGATTCAACTTACTTTACGTTATGATCCAATCGCAATACTTATATAGGTTACATTGAGTTTAATCGGATATGTCGAAACACGCGTTTTCGTATGGTTAACGCATCACCATTGGCGGACCTACCTTTACGGGTGGGTGGGCGGGCACACCCCTTGAAAAAAAATAGTGTATTTTTTAGGCAAAAAACTCAATCGCACCCCTTGAAAATATGGTTGAACCCTTCATCCGCACCCTAAAAAAGAATTTTTGGGTCTGCCATTGCGCATCACCTAACACTTGAAAAAATTCATTTGATGTTTGCGATGTACTCGTACCGTCATGCGTACGAGCCTTATTAGACCGCCCGTAGTGGGGCATGTTTTTTAAAATTTTTTCAAAAAAACGCCCTATAACGCCCCATAAGCCACTACACCCGGCGTTATAGGGCGTTATTTTCGAGAAAAATTGCGTCCGGCGTTTGAATTAAAACGCTTAAAATGAGGGGGGCCCACTTTTTTTACCGTTGACAAACGGTCAAAAATTTTTTTTTTTAATTTAAAATATTACCCCACTATATATATATCACCCCACATTCTCACCTTTTTTATAAAAAACCCACTTTATCTTCTACTTTCTCTCCCACTTTTCTTCTATTTTTTATAAAAAAAACACCCACTTTCTCCTACATTTTTATACAATCATGAATCCATTTCGACCCCCTTTTGGTGTCCCCGCAAGACCCACGAACCCGAACACAACTCAACCGCAAAACCCGTATAACCTTCAAGACATGGACCCGAGCTTTTTAACGTACGCGGCTTACTTGAGTGGCGCCCCTCCGTTTGTGGCTCCCACTTTCGGCCATGGTCCTGCCGGCGGGTCTCAACCCGAAACCGAACCCGATGTCGAAGTCGTGCCGGAGACGCAACCCGAACCGGTGCAAGAAACATCGAAACGCGGCAAAAGGTCGCATAAGAAGAAGGGAAAAGACGCACCACGGCGTACAAAAAATATCATTAAGTGGACGAAGGACGAGGAATTCACGTTGGCTCGGGCGTGGCTCGACATTTCGGAGGACGAAGATACCGGTAACCATTTTATATATATATTGTTTTACTTATTTTGTTACTATATTTTTTAACATACAACTTATAATTTTTTTTTAATTTGTAGCAAACTTTCAAACTGGCCCGGTTTTTTTGGATAGGGTTCGTGCACTTTTTTTTACTACTTGGGGTCAAGGCGAACATCGGGACCAAGATTCCATTTCTAGCAAATGGACCGACATCAACAACAAGTGTCATGCGTTCCAAGAAGTCTTCCAACGTAACTACGATAATCGCCCGAGCGGTGAAGGTGACGTCTGGGTTTTAACGAAGACTTTGGAGGAGTTCGAGAGGACAAAATGCCCTTTCACGTACTATAAGTGTTGGGAGCTACTACGAAAAAGTCCAAAGTGGGCGGTAGTTAATCCAATGACGTCAAGTAGTAGACGTCGGGCTAAAAGGTCAAAAACATCATCCTCCGCTGACCCATCAACTCCGACATCGGATGCCCGCAATGTTGATTTAAATGAGGCGGTGGACGTTGACGAGGGAATTCAAGAAGAGTTGGTCCGACCCACCGGTAGAAGAAAGGGATCCGGGGAAAAAACGGTCGAGTCGTCTTCCGATCTCGAGTTAAAGGATGATTTCGAGGAGATGAACCGTCGTCTCCAAGACATTCGCGACCTCGGCTACAAACGTTGGGAGATTATGCAAGAACGAGTGGTCGAAACCAAAAAGTTTAACGAGATGCAAGAGGCGAGGCAAATGGAAAAGGACATTGAGTTTTTGTCCAAATCGATCGACCACCTCCAAGGCGACGCGTTGATCCTTGCGCAAATGCGTCGACAAAAAAATCGAGAAAAATATGGACTCTAGATCATATTTTTATATTCGTTTTTTTTTCTGTTTTTTTATATTCGGTTTTTTTTTCTGTTTTTTTTTATTTTCGGTTTTTTTATTTTTCTGTTTTTTTATTTTCTGTTTTTTTAATTTCAAGTAGTGTAATTTTTTTTTAAATTAATGAACTTTTTTATGTTTTAAATTAAAAAAACTAATTGTGAAATGATTGTGAAATTAATGAACTTTTTTATGTTTTAAATTAAAAAAACTAATTGTGAAATGATTGAATGCCCCATCACTGACTAGGACGCCACGTGTCGGATAATGCCCCATGGTGGGGGCATTATAACCCACTACCACTACACATGGTCTTACTAGTTTTTCTAATGTATGAGTTATAGTGTTTTATAATCGAAATAATTCAAACATAATGATTTATTTAAATATAATTCAAACATAATGATTTGTTTAAATAACATGTGCATGTTATAATAAAGTTGATGGTTTCGTCGATAAGCCAAAGTAGGAAGGCGCCCAGGCTGGCTTTTGCTTTTTTAAATCAGTCAAACCTTCACATATCATGGATTCTGCATCAACCGTTATTTTTCCATCATCTTTCCAACGGTCAATATATCTTTCCGTCATCCTTTTATATTCTACATAAATTATTTTAAATTGTTTTGAACGGCAACATACCATCCATTTTACATAAACTAGTTGAATTCCTCGCGCTATGCGGCGGAAACTCAATAGATAGCGTTCGGTCCGTTATAGTACGGGTGCTCGTTATAGCAACCGAAAAAGAAAATCTAATTAAATAAAGCTGTGATATGTCTAAAAGAATATCAACACGCGTTTTACATTGATTGAAAACCGTAAAAATGTATATTGGTCGGAATCGGTTCTGGTTCGGTTCATCATGGTACATGTTTATGATGTCCATAAAAACTCTAATATGAATACAACTTCGTTTTTAATAAAGTATACACTGGTATTGGCGTTGTTCAGTAGATGTCGATTGGACAAATGTAATTTGTTAGAACAATATTAAATCTAATATAAAGAAATATGAATTTAAAAGATATATCTTTAAAACAAAATCTTATCGCACATTTAAGTTCATAACCATTTCGTTTTAATATCTAAAAAATAATAATATTCAAAAAAATTACTTAAAAATCTCATCAAACATTGAACATTTATTGTTCATCATCACTTCATAATAATATGTATATATATTATTATATAATATAATATTTATATATTTTTTATTATGGTATTGTTCATCATAACTTTTATATTCATATATATAATTAGTAAAATAACTAGTGAGGTTCTCTCGCGTTTCGCGGTAGGTGCCACTATCGTACTAAACCGAATTAAAATCGATCGAACAACATATTGGTACGATACTGGAACTCGTTATAGCAATTGAAAGGAAAAACCAAAAAATAAAGTCATTATATACCCAAAAGAATATCAACACATATTTTACATAAATCAAAAACCATAAAAACGAATATCATTAATGTCTTTCGAAATGAATATCAGTATTCATTACTATGGAACCGATACATGTACTGATGTTGTTCGATTGGAATTGACGTGGTACCAATACTCCCCTATAGTTTACGATATTAAAAAAAAAACTCTATAGTACCATCGAAGTTGTTTGCACGTATTCAGCTTAATTCGTCATGGTAAAGAACAAACGGTATAAGTTTGATTCGTCAAGGTACCAGTACGGTATTCATACTCGCTATAGTTTATAATATAAAAAGATACTATATACCACTATCCAAGTTTCGCATGGTATCAGTTCGGTTAATCATGGTAAAGGACAAATAAAAATCAATTATATTGATCCGTTTAATTTTGAACAAAACTTTTAGCAGAACGAAGGCAAAAATAAACATGTCGCATATATTCAGAATTAAAGTATTACACTATACTAATAGAATAATGAAAAAAGTAATGTCAATTTATAAATAAGAAACTAAATGTGACTTAGGTTTGATAATATGTACTTTTGTGCTTCGATTATTTAAGCTTTACCACTCATAACTCGGTTTTTGGACAAAAAAAAGTGTATCAACACAGAGAAAAATTTAGGCACGTCACAACAACATACTCAAAGTTATATAAAATATTGTACATCTTTCGGAATAATCTTTTTATCTGGGTTCTTTTTCGTCAACGTACGTCATATGCTACGGTTTGGAATATCCTGCTCTGCCAGTTTCTCAATCAGTCTTTTATCCTCCGAAGAAAGCCTTCTCACATACGCGTGACCAACAAAGTTTTCAATAGGAGTGTGGTTATGCCTCGCGTTCGTCACCTCTATCTTCCAAACACTTCCCTTTGCTTCCGTAAACCATATCAACTCAAAAGGGCAACATGTTTTCTTGCGACCTTTTTTCATCGCTGTAGCTACACTCTTGTACTCCCCACGAAGACTACATTGAAACTAAACCTTGAAATTACTGCCTCTTTTATTCGACCTTTTAATCACAATGACGTAGCCATTGACCTTTCCCGTATTCTGTACATAATCCACCAACTCATCACATGACGAAAATTTCTTGTTTGTATCAAAAGAAAATGTAATTGGGTAAGATCATTCCTCATCCTGCTTACCAGCCTCTCCCTGGTCGGGATACTTTTGTTGTACATAGCTTCGCTCACCACCGTAACCGTGGTCGGGATAGTCTTGTTGTACATAGCCCCGCTCACCACCGTAATCGCGGCCGGGATAGTTTGGCTGACCGTACGGATATTCAGCTTGAGGATACGGTTCACCTCCGTATCCGTAATTCGAATAGCCGTGTTGTGTGTACGAGTCTTCCACAGGGACATTCAAGTCCAGCTGCATCGTATTGTCACGATAACGAATGCTAGATACAACCTCTTATTCCCTCGTGTTGGAAGGGATCGGTATATTGTACGAGGCAGAAATAGTAGTTCCATCGTAAGAATCTAGAACAACGAACCACTAGAGTATTCAATGAAAAGATAGTTGCTAAACCACGACATCGTAATCACTGAAAAAATACTCTACTCAACAGAATTTTCACAGTTAAAAAAACAAAATAGAATATAACTTTCATTTTTGAATACGTAAACCGAATGCATGGCCTGCTTCTTAAATGCAACAGAAATGGGGGTCGAAGCGCCGTGCTTTGGCCAACGGGTGACACTGAAAAGCAACCTCGTACAAAATAAAACCTCGTATCAAATGCCACTTCGTGTTTGGTCTGTAGAAGAACCCTAAACGTCCCGCTTTGCCCAAAGCGAGGCGCTTTGGGGTACAGAACAGAACCTCGTACCACTGTCACATCACCTTTTGTCTGAAAAGCAACCCTAAACGCCCCGCTTTGTGGAAATAAGGTTTGGGTGTGTGAATATGATGATACATGCCAAAAAGATAAAACAAGAGAATAAAATATATTATGGAACACCAGGTTACTAAGTAATAATAACAAACTAATCAAGCCTACCCTCTTGCTGGGCTGGGCTCAAATGCGCCCAACAGCTTCTGGACAACTTACTTAAAACAAAACAAGATCTCAAAATTTAAGCATACAAATTAGCATTATTGTTTCCATAATGATATCAAATTTGATAACATACCTTTGGCCGTAATAACAGTATCATTTAATGAAATTTAACGTACATACCGCATTCAAAGATCCTTGCATTGGACACAAACCTGTGGAATTTGTGGTGGATCCAAACAATATGAATGCACGCAACAAATTTGACAACTATGACAACTTATTAAAAGTTTCTCAGGCTCACGGCAATCGCACTGGTAACAAACTGGCGTTAGTGGTGTCTGTTCATCACAAAATAAACCTATATTTAATCATAAACACAACCTAATATAACCCAATAGTCAACCATAACAATAAAAAGAACAAAGATTTACCACATTCTGACATATGGATGATTCACCATGTAGAATAATGTACACATCCATTAATGGACATTTGTTAGGAATTATCTGAGAATATATTTTCTTATCAGAAGATTCAGCATCTTCCATCTTTTGTATGCTATAAAATTTGGCTTTGCATAAAGGGCATGTGGATACTTTTTTCATTGAAGCCTGTATATACAATATATATATATATATAGATAGTTATATCATCGTTACTTGTGTTCTAAGAAACTGACAAGTGTAAAGGATTATGAACGAAGGATAAAATGATACCATATGATCTGCCCAGTTCTGTATGCATAAAAAACAAAAGCGATGTCCACATGGTAGAACTCCTCTAGTTGAACTATATTCTATCTAACGTATGACACATGATAAAAGCGTTTCTTTAAACAATCTGGGATTATGTTCCATTTTATTACAGTTGTCATGATCAACTTCTGTAGAGTGATCTTCACGACTAGAAGTTGTACCAAATCTTCGATCTCTTCCAACATCAAATTTCTTCGTTTCTATAACAACCCTAAAATTAAACCAACACTCTCCTGAATATTTTTCCGACACCCCAATATATTTTAAAATATCCCAATATATCCTAAAATACACCCCATACGCGAAAACGGACCCCGAATATCTTAAATATCATTAAAAATAATAAAAAATCATTTTTTGGGGTTTAGGCGGGCCGCGTAAGCCAAACCTTAACCCTTACGCGGGCCGCGAGAAGGTAAAAGCTGGCTGAACCCTGGGCCGCCACGTGGCACAACACATGCCGACCCTACTAGCTGACCCGGATCACCTACGCTGTTGACCATCTTTGAAGCAGGCTGCGTAGGCCTTAGTCTACTTTTACGCGGGCCGCGAGAAACCCAAACTCAGCCCCTATAAAGCTGGAGCTTGGGCCTTCAGTTGACGTTGCTCAGATTTCTTTTCTTTCTCTCAATTCTGAAGTTTAGGCATTATACTCGGGTATAATACCCCCCTAAATAACGAAGTTCTGCTCCGTTGTAAGTATCATAACCCCTGGATACATATTAGATACTCTGCCTGATTGATCTAGGGTTCCGTAACGGCTGTCGAGGTTCTGCCCGACGTAGTCGTTGGAATGTCGACTCGGGGAGGGTATTACTAATGTTAAAATGTGTTATTATACTAACACGTGTGCATTTGTGTAAATTATAGATTTTCACCAGGAAACCCCAAAGGATAATCTAAGACAACAATGTGAGTAATCCTTCTTTTTGTGTAAACCTTTTTGTGAGTAATCTCCTTTTTGTAAATTGTTTTTACAAAACCTCACTTAATTAATTATATATTAAGCAATTATTGAGTATTTGTAAGAATACAATTATCATGAGTATGTTAGGGTTTTGTATACAAAGTTATGTTACTGCCTTGCGAGGGGTAACATTTCCACAAGTCGGGTCGGACAGTACCATGGATGTTAATTGATATAACTTGGAAACAAATGTAATTGTGAGATCGCCCTCAATACTGCACAATGGTTTTTATTAAACTTGATTGAACTGGGATTCACTCACCAGTATTTCCCACTGACAAAATGTTTTTAAACGCGTTTCAGGTAACAAAATGTGAAAGGCAAATAGAATCCAGCTGGACAGCACTGAAGGCTTGGAAAAGTGGCAATAAAGTTACCTAAAAAGAAATAGATGTTTTTATTAAATAAAAATAGGATTTATTCCTATGAAAATGTGTGTACTTAAAACTTGGGTTTTACCCCATGTGTTTAATATTATGAAAGTGTGGTATTTTACTCTGATGAAATATTTCCTAACTACGGTCCTGATGGAATTTCCGCTGCCAAAATTAGACAATACGCGATACCACCCAAACTGGCTCGCGGCCGCCCGTCCCTGTATTTGTATATGGGGACGGGGGTTGCGACAGAAGGTGGTATCAGAGCTAAGCCACTGATTCAGCCACAGAAGCGTTCTGCTGACATCAAAATTCAAATTGTTAGGAAATAAATTACGGGAATACGTGTATAATTGTATTTTCTTGTTATGTGTTATTTGACTATTTGTTAATTGTATTTTCTTGTTATGTGTTATTTGACTATTTGTTAGTTTACAGTATAAGCGACCAATGACCATCTGACGCGTACCGTCAATTTTCTGGTTCGCCTAGAAGCGAAGGTGCCTCTTCTCAGCCTGCCCTCTCAGGGTACTCTGCTGATACGGAAGAAAGAATATTCGTGTTTAAAGCTCAGTCCGATGAGCCATTCCCTCAGAAAAAGAGAGGATGGTTCAGTCGAGGGGCACATGAGCGTAGGAAGCGTATGAAAAAGTTACAAGACCAGAGAGTACTAGCCGCAGCCAAAAGAGAAACATATGCCTATGCCCAGGATATGCTTAATAGGAATATAGCCAATATCCACATCCTAGCAACCACTGCAGCTGACCCTAACCTGGAGCAAATGATAGCACCCCAACCACAACCACCAATTCCTGACCAACCGATGGAGATAGAAAACCCGGAAAATCAAGTAGAAATGCATGATTTTAATCCGGAGGAAATACCTAGGGTACCAGCACCAAATCTCTTAGACCCAAATTACGACCCATGGTGGGATGACGTTAGGGATTATGTGCAACGTTACCCGATACACGAAGACATACCTATGCCAAACCTAGGAGCCTACCCAGGGTTAGATCCTCTAGATCCCTATTATGATAATGATGTATTCATTAGGGAGATTCTAGAAAATCCTTGCCCATACCAGGCCCCTATACCTCCATACCAGGAACCCGCACCCCAGATTCCGAACCCAGTCCTAGAACCTGCACCCCCAATGAGTGCAGACAATGTACAAGAACTTAGGACATTTGGTGAAGAAATTTTAGAAAGTAGTGAACGGATGAGACAGGTGGGAGAGCGACTCGTCTGGAAGTACGACGAGCGCAATATGGATTTCTGGATGAATCCATATCCGTAGATGTGATGATGGAGACGGTAGTAATAATAATAAAATAATAATAAAATATGTGTGTATGTGTATGAAAAAAAAATTACGGATGCCTATTATTAGTAGTGTAACTTTAAATTTCAGTCGGTATTGTAATTTTAATTTCAGTACTGGTGTGTAATGGATGCATATTATATGAATAGAGTAAAGTCGCAATGATCGACGCTTTTGGAAAAAATGCGTGTCATGTGATTGGCTATATTAAATATTATTTTGTGATATTAATACGTGGTAACTGTTTAAAATTCAGATGACCGACGAAGGAAATCAAGAAAATCTGAATAGCGATAAACAGAGTAACATTAACTTGGTTAATGAGAATCCGAGCATCAATAACAATGGAAACCAAGTGGATAATAGTGCCATCCAACACATAGTGGCACAAGGAATCATAGATGCAATGCCATTTATTATCCAAACTGTTAAGGAAGCAGATAATAAAAGTAAGCATAGCAGTAAGCGACCAATTGAACCTGAACACAGCGTGAACAATGGACCTGTACTTCAAGTGCCCATTCCCCAAAGAAGAAGAACTGTGCCTTATGGTTGTTCTTATAAAGAATTTTGGTCCTACAAACCGATAGAATTCTTGGGAAATGAAGAACCCATTGCAGCTCTACGCTGGATAGAAAAGACTGAGGCTGTTTTAAAAATAAGCAAGCGTGCTGAAGAAGACAAGATAATGTTTGCTTCTAATTTATTTAAAAACTCAGCCTTAGAATGGTGGAACACTATCCTCCAGTAAAAAGGAAGTGATAGGGTTTACAACATGTAATGGGAGGAATTTAAGAATATGGTAGAAAGGAAATTCTGCCTTCCCAATGAAAATGAGCAGATAGCAAATAAGTTTCTGAACCTAAGGATGACCGGGGTAGATAGTAAGGGTTATACTACCACATTCTTTGAATATGCTAGAATAGTACCTACCCTTGCATCACCTAAACCGGTATTAATCTCCCGTTACATCTGGGGATTAATCGGGGAGATTAGGCATGTAGTTAAGGCAGCTAGACCTCAAACCATAGAAGAAGTTGTAGAACTAGCAAATACCTTGACAGATGAGTTAATCCGTACCAGAGAAGAAGACCAGAGGAGAAACCTAACCCAAAGACTTACCCAGGAATTCCGTTATGGTAATTCCAATCGTAGGAATATAGGTTCTACCTTTGCACCATACTGCAAGACTTGCAAGAAGAAGCATTCGGTAAAATGCTTCGCTCACTGCAATTTCTGTAAGTTACCAGGACACAAGGAAGAAGATTGCAGGAGAAAATCCAGTAGTGGACTATGCTTCAATTGTGGAGAAAAATGTCACATCAAGCCGAACTGTCCGAAACTAGCTCCAGCTACAATTAACAAGAACACTAAAAATGCTAGAGCATTTGTTCTGACTACAAATGAAGCCAAAATGATTCCGGACGTAATAGCCGGTACGTTTTTAGTTAATGATGTTTTTGCTAAAGTATTATTTGACTCTGGTGCAAACCAAAGTTTTATTAATACTTCATTTTGCAAACTTCTTAATCAACCATTAACTAAACTCTCACAAGAATGTCTAGTCGAGACAGCAAATGGAGAAATGGTTAGGATTTCTGAAATCTTGCAGGAAGCAAAAATAGAATTTTTAAACCAAAAGTTTATTGCAAATCGTACCCAATGAATATGGCAGGATTTGATATCGTATTAGGAATGGATTGGTTAATAGCCAATAACGCTAATATTTTATGTGATCAGAAGTCAATTCAAGTAAATTCACCAAAGGATGAAAAGATCACAATTAAAGGAGATACGCCTTCTAAATCCACAAAATTCATCTCTGTGATGAAAACTGCAAGCTATATAGGAACAGGATCTATAGTGTATTTGATTTCTATAATCACTAACACTAAAGGAAAAGAACTAAAAGACATTTCAGTAGTGTCTCAGTTTTCAGATGTATTTCCAGAAGAGTCGCCAGGGCTACCACCAGACAGAGAAGTCGAATTCAGAATCCATCTGCTACCCAGAACAGCACCAATTGCCAAAGCACCTTACCGTTTGGCACCTGCCGAAATGCAGGAACTAAAGAAACAGTTAGATGATTTATTAGAGAATGGATTCATTCAGCCAAGCTCATCGCCTTGGGGAGCACCGATTTTATTCGTTAAAAAGAAGGACGGATCAATGCGTATGTGCATTGACTACCGTGAATTAAACAAGGTCACGATTAAGAATCGGTACCCATTACCGAGAATCGATGATCTGTTCGATCAGTTGCAAGGAGCTCAATTTTTCTCTAAAATCGATTTAAGATCAGGATATCATCAATTAAAGGTACAGGAAGAGGACATTCCTAAAACCGTATTTAGAACAAGGTATGGTCATTATGAATTTACTGTCATGCCATTTGGTTTAACCAATGCCCCAGCTGCATTTATGGACATGATGAACCGAATATGTAAACCATATTTGGATAAATTCATAATTGTCTTTATAGATGATATTCTAATTTACTCTAAAAGTAAAGAGGAACATGCAAAGCATTTGCACGCTCTTTTAAGTCTATTAGAAAGGAAAAGCTTTATGCTAAATTTTCTAAGTGCGAGTTTTGGTTAAAGCAAGTAGAGTTTCTTGGATACTTAGTTAATCATGAAGGAATTCATGTGGATCCACTAAAGATCGAGGCAATAACCAAGTGGAAGACCCCTGAGTCACCAACCGAGGTTAAAAGTTTCTTAGGATTGGCAGGTTATTATAGAAGATTTATTCAAGATTTTTCTAGAATAGCCATTCCTTTAACTAAGTTAACCTGTAAATCCATTAAGTTTGAATGGGGACCAAAGCAAGAAGAAGCCTTTAGAATTCTTAAGCATAAATTAACCTATGCACCCATATTAGCATTGCCAGAAGGAACTAAAGACTTTGTAGTCTATTGTGACGCTTCTAAGATAGGTTATGGATGTGTGTTGATGCAACGCCAAAAGTTTATAGCTTATGCATCTAGACAACTTAAGAATCATGAAGAGAATTATTCAACCCATGATCTAGAATTGGGAGCAACAATTTTTGCTTTGAAAATTTGGAGACATTACCTTTATGGTAGTAAGTTTACCATATTTACCGATCATAAAAGTTTAAGGTATATTTTCGGACAAAAGGAGTTGAATATGAGACAAAGATGCTGGATGGAGATGCTTAGTGATTATGATTGTGATATCCAGTATCATTAAGGAAAAGCAAATGTAGTGGCAGATGCTTTAAGCCGAAAGTATCACGAAAAGCCAAAAAGGGTACGTTTTCTTAAATTAAATATGCAAGTAGATTTAAATGATCAGATAAGAGAAGCACACGAATCAGTAATCAAGGAGGATACTGAAAAATTAAAAGGTATGATTAAGGAATTAGAACAAGGAACATATGGAATTTGGAGATTCCATGAAAAGAGAATGTGGGTACCTAAATTAGGAAACCTACGTCATCGCATATTAGAAGAAGCCCATAAGTCCAAATATACGATGCATCCAGGAAGTGATAAGATGTACCAGGATTTAAGAAAGAATTTTTGGTGGATAGGAATGAAAAAGAACATAGCAGCCTATGTTTCTAAATGTTTAACATGTTCACAAGTTAAAGCTGAACATCAGAAACCCTCAGGAATGCTGCAACAATTAGAAATGCCAGTATGGAAATGGGAATTGATAACAATGGATTTTGTAACTAAATTACCCAAAACAAGAAAAGGCAATGATACAATCTGGGTGATTGTAGATAGACTAACCAAGTCAGCTCATTTCCTACCAATGAAAGAAACTTTCAGTATGGAACAGCTAGCTAAATTATATGTAAATGAAATAGTTTCTTTACATGGAATACCTTTATCAATTGTTTCTGATAGGGATAGTCGTTTTACCTCTCATTTTTGGGCAAGTTTCCAAAAAGCCATGGGAACCAAGTTAAATCTAAGCACAGCTTATCATCCTCAAACGAACGGACAAAGCGAAAGGATAATTCAGACGATGGAAGACATGCTAAGAGCTTGTGTAATTGATTTTGGAGGTAATTGGGATGATCATTTACCTTTAATAGAATTTTCTTATAATAATAGTTATCACACAAGTATCAATGCTGCACCATTCGAAGCACTTTATGGATGAAAGTGCCGAACCCCAGTCTGTTGGGTAGAAATTGGGGAAAAACAACTATCTGGACCTGAAATAGTGCAAGAAACAACTGACAAGATCATTCAAATCAAGGAACGACTGAAAGCAGCATGTGATCGACAGAAGAGCTATGCTGATAACCGACGCAAACCATTGGAATTCCAAGTAGGAGATAAAGTGTTGTTGAAAGTCTCTCCTTGGAAAAGAGTGGTAAGATTCATCAAAAGAGGAAAGTTAAGTCCCAGGTATGTTGGACCTTTTGAGATTATTAGAAAAATAGGACCTGTAGCCTATCAGCTACAATTGCCAGAGGAAATGGCAGGAATACATGATGTATTTCATGAATCTAATCTCAAGAAATGTCTAGCCGATGAATCACTTGTAATGCCTCTTAAGGATATAGAGGTAAATGAACAACTTAAGTTTATAGAAAGGCCTCTACAGATTGAAGACATGAAAGTCAAGAACCTCAAGCACAAGAGATTAGTTCTGGTCAAAGTAAAATGGGACTCCAAAAGAGGACCAGAGTACACATGGGAACTTGAATCGGAAATGCAAAAGAAATATTCACACTTGTTCTAGTAGATCTCGAGGACGAGCTCTAAAACAAGGTGGGGAGGATATAACAACCCTAAAATTAAACCAACACTCTTCTGAATATTTTTCCGACACCCCAATATATTTTAAAATATCCCAATATATCCTAAAATACACCCCATACGCGAAAACGGACCCCGGATATCTTAAATATCATTAAAAATAATAAAAAATCAAATTTTTGGGTTTAGGCGGGCCGCGTAAGCCAAACCTTAACCCTAACGCGAGCCGCGAGAAGGTAAAAGTTGGTTGAACTCTGGGCCACCACGTGGCCCAACACATGTCGACCCTACTAGCTGACCCGGATCACCTACGCTGTTGACCATCTTTGACGCGGGCCGCATAGGCCTTAGCCTACTTTTACGCGGGCCGCGAGAAACCCAAACTCAGCCACTATAAAGCTGGAGCTTGGGCCTTCAGTTTACGTCGCTCAGATTTCTTTTCTTTCTCTCAATTCTGAAGTGTAGGCATTATACTCGGGTATAATACCCCCCTAAATAACGAAGTCCTGCTCCGTTGTAAGTATCATAACCCCTGGATACGTATTAGATACTCTGCCCGATTGATCTAGGGTTCCGTAACGGCTGTCGAGGTTCTGCCCGACGTAGTCGTTGGAATGTCGTCTCGGGGAGGGTATTACTAATGTTAAAATGGGTTATTATACTAACACGTGTGCATTTGTGTAAATTATAGATTGTCACCAGGAAACCCTAAAGGATAAATTAAGACAACAATGTGAGTAATCCTTCTTTTTGTTTAAACCTTTTTGTGAGTAATCTCCTTTTTGTAAATTGTTTTTACAAAACCTCACTTAATTAATTATATATTAAGCAATTATTGAGTATTTGTAAGAATACAATTATCATGAGTATGTTGGGGTTTTGTATACAAAGTTATGTTACTGCCTTGCGAGGGGTAACATTTCCACAAGTCGGGTCTGACAGTACCATGGATGTTAATTGATATAACTTGGAAACAAATGTAATTGCGAGATCGCCCTCAATACTGCACAATGGTTTTTATTAAACTTGATTGAACTGGGATTCACTCACCAGTATTTCCCACTGACAAAATGTTTTTAAACGCGTTTCAGGTAACAAAATGCGAAAGCCAAACAGAAGCCAGCTGGACAACACTGAAGGCTTGGAAAAGTGGCAATAAAGTTACCTAAAAAGAAATAGATGTTTTTATTAAATAAAAATAGGATTTATTCCTATGAAAATGTGTGTACTTAAAACTTGGGTTTTACCCCATGTGTTTAATATTCTGAAAGTGTGGTATTTTACTCTGATGAAATATTTCCAAACTACGGTCCTGAAGGAATTTCCGCTGCCAAAATTAGACAATACGTGATACCACCCAAACTGGCTCGCAGCCGCCCGTCCCTGTATTTGTATAGGGGGACGGGGGTTGCGACAGTTTCCCATGATTATGAAAACCTAGTTTCGTGAAGTGGTCTTCTTTCATGTTTACGAGAATAATTTGAAGGCTCACAAATTCCAATATCATTTTGGTGAATTTCTGAATGTTTGAAACCTTCCTCTGATTCAGAAGACGATAACTTGTTATATGTATTTTTATGTATCAGCCTGCAATTTCTTCTTGAGGATTCACCTTGTTTTGGTCAAAAATCAAGCTAAGATAATGCAACCAAACTTTCTGTTGTGAGGTGTGATGCTTGAATCAATGAACAATACTAAGGATCACTCAGAAATGTAATGAACAAGTGACACAAAGATTTATACGAGGAAAAAGCCCTTGATCAAGAGTTGATCTCCGGCATAAAAAAACCTCGGGTGATGGAAACTACCGATCACCAACTCAGATTAAACAAAAATGTATTACAACTTTGGATGATAGCGAGCTTGTTACAAGGATCACTAATGTGTTATGTGCTAAAAAGTGTGTAATCACTAAGCAAACTGTCAAGAGCTGGTGAGAGCAGTTGCGAGTGTGTGTGTTAAGCTAAAAATAGCCAAGTGTTCTAATTTAGCTCGCTATCCCCTCTTAAAAATGAAAAATATCTAAGCTAACTAACTATCCGCATTTCGTGCAAGTCTTCCACGACCTCCATAACGTCCATTTCAGTCAAGCACGTGCGGAATAAATAGAGAATATGCTCCAGGAATATCGCCAAGACCAAGTCCTCGTACTCCTGCAAAACAACATCATATTCAAAGCAGACAATCATTAGTGTAAGGATCCTTATGATGATCCATGATCCTGATCCTACAATACTTTCTGAGGATCACTAATTCAAAAAGAATTGAGGATCCCTAAGCCCGGCAGTAATTGAGGATCACTGATCATTGGAAAATCCTCCCCTAACAATTGCCCCCAAAATATAAGGAGTAATGTGTAAATAAACGAGTTATATTTTCTCGTTCTTATCCGTAACAAACCAACAGATATATAGCCATTGAATCCTGACTAGCCGTTGCCAACATGACGTCACTGAAGTGACTATCCTGCAAAATCATCATTATAAATTGAAGTTAGAGATAAGGGTTAGGGTGCATTTAAATTCGTGCATTTCATCCTTTAAATCCTCATTCGAAGATCTGATCAGGTACTCCTCTTTCCTTTCTCTCTTCATCTTCTCGCTCTGTTTCTTCTTCTTCACCACCGTCATGACCAAGATGATGCTAAGATCCTCACCGGCTAAGGATCACAAAAAGGACAGTCCTTTGAAGAGCCAAGGGATCATCAAAGGCTCTGCGAAGAAACAATGTTGTTTTACTGATCCGCAGATAGACAGGATTCGCCATTGTTTCCCGGCAAACACTGTATTCAAAGATTTTGACCCCACCGTCTTGAGTGACTATGTTTCTGAAACCTGGGTAGCTTTTCCGGTCACCCCATTTACGATAGGATACTCGTATCCTTTTCCTGATTTCACCCAATCCTTCTTCTCTCTCATCGGCATCTCCTACATCCAAGCGATGCCAATGATGTGGAGGGTCTTGTATACCCTTGAAAGAATCATTGAGCATGAAGGTATTGATCTAGGAATGTCAGAGTTAGCAGAGATGTACGATCTTGTGAGCCATGGATCTCATCGATATCTATTCAAACACAAACCCGGTGAAAAGCACCCCATCTTCAAAACCACCAAGAATGACACCAACTGGAAGAGGAGATTCTTCTTTGTCAGAAGGGATTCTATCCCTGATAGGAAGGATCTTCCAAGAAAATGGGTTACTCATGGTAGGATAGAGGATCCTTATAGAAGGATCATAGGATACCCTGTCTCTACTGAGGATCACTGACTTCTTCGTTTCTATTTTACAGCTATTACCGTTTCACACATTATCACAACACCTGCAGCGAAGGAAAGGCTTGCTGCTTTCCGGAGGCTTGATCCTGCAATAAGAACATTTCAAGCAAATACCCAGGATTCTCAGGAAGTATCCTCAGGCTCCGTTACGATGTCAAGTAAGTATCCCATTTTGTGCATAACTAAATGTTTAAATAAAAATGAAATAAGGATACTTGTCTGTTTTGGATGTGTAGGTGCTGGAAAATCATCGAAGTCTGCTACCTATTTCAGTGTTACCGATCTCACCACTGTTGGTCCCAGGTCTAGGAAGAAAAAGGCTGCTGCTAGCCCAAGTACTGCCATCCCCAAGCCTACTGCTTCCAAGGGAAAGAAGAGGAAAGCCTCTGAGGCTGACAATCTAGAAGGCCTGCCTCTAATCCGCCACCAGTTCCTTGAGTACTTTGCTGATGTAAGGATCACTGACTTAGCTTAGTTATCCTGCCCATTTGAGGATCATGTGATCCTAAACTTTACATTGTCTTCTTTGCAGAAATTTGCTGAAATCGACGACTACGTAGGCAGTGTTGAAGAGGCTGAGCAAAAGTGTTTGGACCTCCAGAAGATCATGCTAGCCAAGTGTTTTGGTCAAAAAATCAGACGAGGATAATGTAACCAAACTCTCTGTTATGGGGTATGATGCTTGAATTGGTTTTTAGCAATAAGGATCACTATGAAAAATAAATAACAAGTGACACAAGGTTTATACGGGGAAAAAGCCCTTGATCAAGAGTTGATCTCCGGCACAAAAAACCCCGGGTGATGGAAACTACCGATCACCAACTCAAATTAAACAAGTAATGTGTTACAACTTCGGATGATAGCGAGCTAAATACAAGGATCACTATAGTGTAATGTGTAAAAGGTGTACGAAATTGCTAAGTGAATGAACGAGAGCTGTTGTGAGCGGTTTTAAGAGTGTGTGTAGCCAAAAATAGCAAAAGTGTTGTCTAATTAGCTCACTACCCCTTTTAAATCTAGTAAAATTCTAAATAACAAACTATCCGCAAATGGTGCAAGTCCTCCACGACTCCACAACGTCCATTTCTGACCAAGCACGTGCGGAATAGACTTAGAATATTCTCCAGAAATATCACCAAGACCAAGTCCCATTTGATATTCCTGCAAAACAGTTACGAATTCAAATCAGACAATCATTAGTATAAGGATCCTTAGGATGATCCATGATCCTGATCCTGAGGCACTTCTGAGGATCACTAACTGACACAGAAGTAAGGATCACCAAACAGGATAATAATTGAGGATCACGGGTCATTTAGAAATCCACCCCTAACAATTACCCCCAAAATATAAGGAGTTATATTGTAAATAAACGAGTTGTATTTTGTTGATCTTATCCGCAACAAACTAACGGATAACTAGCCGTTGAAGACGGAATAGCCGTTGCAAACCTGACGTCACTGAAGTGACAATCCTGCAAATCATCATTATAAATAGGAGTTAGAGATAGGATCAATATGCATTTAAATCCGAAGAAACTCCCTTTAAATTCTCAGTCGAAGATCAATCAGGTATCTCTTCTCTTACTTCTCCTTCTCTTACTCTGTTTTTCTTTCTCTACCGTCATCTCGTTAAGAATGATGCTCCGGTCCTCCCCCGCCAAGGATCACCAGAAGGATAGCCCCTTGAAGAGTCAAGGGATCATCAAGGACTCAGTGAATGAAAGGTGTTGCTTTACCGATGCTCAAGTAGATAAGATCCGTCATTGCTTTCCGGCGAACGCCTTTTTCAAACCTTTCGATCCCACGGTTCTGAGCGACTATGTTTCTGAAACATGGGTTGCCTTTCCAGTTACTCCATTCACCATAGGATACACCTATCCTTTTCCAGACTTAACCCAATCCTTCTTTTCCCTTACCGGCATCTCTTACATCCAAGCTATGCCGATGATTTGGAGGGTCTTGTATACCCTGGAGAGGATCATAGAGCAGGAAGGGATTGATTTAGGAATGTCAGAACTGACAGAGACGTATGATCTCACGACGTTTGGATCCCATCGATATCTGTTTAAGCGAAAACCCGGCAAAGAACATCCCATTTTTAAAGCCACCAAGAATGACACAAATTGGAAGCGACGCTTCTTCTTTGTCAGGAGGGATACCATTCCAAACGGAAAGCATTTACCCAGGAAGTGGTCCACCAATGGTAGGACAGAGGATCCTGAGAAGGATCACCAGGTAATCTTGCTCTTGTGAAAGGATCATTAACCCCTTTTTGTCTTGTGTTATGCAGCTATCTCTGTTTCGCACCTTATCACAACACCCGCAACCAAGGAAAGGCTTGCTGCTTTTCGGAGGCTTGATCCTGAAATAAGGTCATTCAAGATAGACACCCAAGACTCATAAGAAGTATCCTCAGGTTCCATCACCATGTCAAGTAAGTATCATGCTTTTTGTATAGTTGAATATTAAAATAAATAGTTAAATTGAAATAGGATAAGGATACTTATCTTGCTTTAAATATGTAGGTGCCGGAAAATCTTCCAAGCCTGCCTCCCAGTTCAACACGGCCAACCTTGATGCTGTTCGATCCAGGAAGAAGAGGGCCACTGCCAGTCCTAGCGTCTCCATTCCCAAGGCACCCACTAAAGGAAGGGGTGGCAAGAAGAGGAAAAATTCTGATATAGATGACCTACAAGGCCTACCACTGATCCGCCACCAGTTCCTTGAATACTTCAATGACGTGAGGATCATCAATTCTGCCTAGGTATCCTACTCATTTGAGGATCATCTGATCTTGAATTGCTTTGTCTTTTTCTTTGCAGAAATTTGCTGAGATTGAAGATTATGTGGGAAGCGTCGAGGAGCTGGATAAGAAGATTGCCGACCTCCAACAAGTTGCAGTGCTTAAGGATCTTAAGATCGCTGATCTTGAAAAAGCCCTTCAAGATGCCAAGACTAAGACAGCTAAAATCTTGATCGACTACGAGAAGCATGATCTCATAGAAGGTGCAAAGGTCTCCGCAGCCATCACAATGTATCAGACAAAACTAAAGATGGCCCAGGAAGCTCAAGATCCTAACTTCGACAGAAGCAGCTGGGATGTTGAGGGCTGGAAAGCGAGGTTGGCTGATCTTGAAGATGATGAGGAGGCTGAGGAGGTTTTAGCGATTGAGGCTGGAAGCAGTGGAAAGGATCTGGTGAAGGATACCGAAGCTGGAGGGGATGAAGATGCAGCGAAGGTGTAGGCTGCATGATTGGGCAATGATGGACATTCCTAGACGTAGCCGGAGCCCAATTTTTAAATTTGGTAGTAGTTTTTTGTGGTTGTGATGTTTTTAAAACAATGATGGTCTGTAATAACTAAACAATAACTATTAGGGCTAAGGATCATGAATGATCCTTTGGACAATAGGTAGGATTACACCTGGTGGAGGGATCCTCTGTTTGGGGGATGAAGCCATTGTGATCCTGCCATCTTTTTAATTCCTGCACTACCAAGACCTTTAGACAATGGACACCCTTTACCTACCCCAGCGGACGGGCCACGTATTGCTGGTAGATGCTCGGGGTAGGTAATTTTGACAACCTTCGATGGTTAAACTTTTGTTAATAAAATAACCTTAATCTTTTTTGGCTTATCTTGTGTTGTTATCCTTTTCTGTTCTTTTTTTTTTAAATTTTCATTTATCTTGATATACACTTGTCTGAACAGAAAAAGTTGAACAAATTAGATAGAAAATATTTAGGATATGATCCAGGATCAAATATCTTATAGTTGGAAAATTCCAAAAAGTGGTACCTTTTAAGGATCATGAGTTCTGTTGTCAAAGTATCAGGGTTATTCAAATAATCAATGAATAAAATCAAATTAGTTAAGGATCATACATGAGGACCCAAGTTAGGATCCTAACTCTTAATATTATTATAACCAGGATAACCACAGAACAAACCTTAGTAAAAGGTAAAGATCAAGGATCCTTGGTTGTTTAACTTCGAAGACCTGAAATAGAACATAACTTGGGACTAAGCCATTATAAGATAAGGGTTAGCAACTGGGGACAAGCCCAAGATTACTGGGGACAAGCCCAAGGATAACTGGGGACAAGCCCAAGGATAACTGGGGATAAGCCCAAGGATCGTATGTTAACTGGAGTATGGCCCTAACTGGCGACTATCCAAACTTAGTGGCATGAAAATGCCAAAACCTTAGCTAACGTGAAAACGCTAGAAACCTTACGAACGGATGTATGGTACGTCTACCATTATACGTAGGATCCTAGGTATAGCCAGTACAATGGAATTATCAGCCCCTAAAACGAGTACTGGTCCCACTGCCATGAACTATACCAGGATCATCATGCGCTACTGGCGGAACTGGGGTCAATCCCAAACAACTGGTTGCTTGTGTGGATAATCATGCTTTTGCTAAGAGTACCTGAACCTTCAAAACTCAAAATCTCGTGAAATGGGGATGCAAGATCCTTATCCTTATGTGAGAAAGTAAGGAAATGAAATAGTTTAAGATTAGAATGTTACCAAAAATGAGGATCATCTGTGCTTTAAGGATCCTTTAAGGATATTTATCATGTGAGGATCATGGATCCTTATCACATGAAATATCTCTTCAAATGGACAGCATTCCAAGCTCTTGGTAGTAAGTCACCTTCCATTGTTAGCAATCTATATGCCCCCTTTCCTGCCTCAGCTTCAATCAAGTAAGGGCCTTCCCATTTTGGTGCCAACTTTCCATCAGTAGGATTGGTGGTATTCTGGAATGCTTTCCTTTGTACCATATCACCAACTTGGAATTTCCTGATCCTAACATTTTTGTTGTAGGCACCAGCCATTCTTTGCTGATAACTGGCCATCCTTATCCTTGTCAAATCTATGATTTCTTCTATAGTATCCAGGTCTTGAACCAAGTTCTCATCATTTTCCTCAGGATCACGAATACTGGTTCTAGCAGTTGGAACCACCATTTCTGTAGGGATCACTGATTCTGCCCCAAATACAAAAGAGAATGGAGTTTGGCCTGTAGCATTCTTAGGAGTTGTCCTATCAGCCCAAAGCAGATAAGGTAATTCTTCTGCCCAATTCCCTTTCTTGGATCCAAGCTTCTTCTTCAGATTGTTGATGATGATCTTATTGGAAGATTCTGCCTGACCATTAGCTTGTGGGTGGACTGGTGTTGATGTTATCATCTTAATCCCCCAGGTGTCACAAAAGTTAGTAGTTCTGCCCCCAATGAATTGGGAACCATTATCACATATAATTTCAGAAGGAATACCAAATCTAGTTATAATATTTCTTTTAATGAAGGATATAACTTCCTTTTCTCTGACTTGGGCAAAAGCTTCAGCCTCTATCCACTTGGAGAAGTAATCGGTCATAGCAAGCATGAACACTTTTCCACCAGGTGCCTTAGGAAGCTTACCAACTATATCCATGCCCCATCTCATGAATGGCCAAGTGGAGGATATAGGATGTAATAATTCAGCCGGTTGATGAAGGATATTGCTGTGTCTCTGACAAGGATCACACTTAGCATATTCCACAGCATCTCTCTTCATGGTTGGCCAGTAGTATCCTGTCCTCAGGATCCTTGAGAATAACGCCCTGCCCCCAGTGTGGTTTCCACAATCTCCTTCGTGGAAGTCTTTTAAAACTTCTTGGATTTCAGGATCCTCAATGCATCTTAAGTATGGTCCTGCAAGAGATCGTTTGTACAACATATTATTTAAAATTGTGAATTGAGATACCTTAATTTTGAAAGCCCTAGGGTTTTCTCCTGTAGGAATCTCTCCATGTTGTAAATATCTCATGATTGGGAGGATCCATGATCCTGAATGGGATTGATTATCATCGCTAGGGGTGATTGCAGAATCCTCTCCTATCTCCATAGCCACATGATCCTCAATAGCCGGGGTCAGGATATGGATAATAGGGATCTTGATATCCTCCGGGATCTTCAAGGATGATCCCAAATTGGCTAGTGCATCTGCCTCTGCATTCTCTTCCCTTGGTACCTGTGTCAAACTAAAGGATACAAAAGAGAGTGCCAATTCTTTGACTAACTCCAGATATTTGATTAGCTTTTCACCTTTAACAGCATAGGATCCATTAAAATGATTAGTGATTAACAAAGAATCTACATGTACCTCAAGATACCTGATCCTCATATGCTTAGCAATTTGCAAGCCAGCTATCAAGGCTTCGTATTCAGCCTCATTGTTAGTGGTTTGGAACTCACAAGCTATAGAGTGGGGTATTATGTCCCCCTCTGGCGATTTTAGTAGTATTCCAAGCCCTGTTCCTTTGACGTTTGAGGATCCATCAGTGTAGAGTATCCAAGGATCCTTGGTCTCTTCTAGCTGCTGGACTTCCAATTCAGCTTCCTTTTGCAAATCACTACTGAAATCTGCCACAAAGTCAGCTAATGCTTGGGATTTAATGGCTGTCCTGGGCTCATATCTTATATCATATGCACTTAGCTTCACTGCCCACTTAGCCATCCTTCCTGACATTTCAGGTTTCCTGAGGACATTCTTAATTGGAAAATTAGTTTTGAAGATAATAGCATGAGTTTCAAAATAATGTCTTAATTTAGTAGATGCCATAATTAATGCAAGGATAAGTTTTTCTAAGTGTGAATACCTGGATTCAGCATCAAGTAAACTCTTACTTACATAATAGAAAGGATGTTGTGTACCTTCGTGATCCTTAACAAGGACGGCACTTACTGCTTTTGAGGATACCGCAAGATATAAGGATAATACATCTCCTTTTTCTGGTTTCATCAAAGCCGGGGCCGAGGATAGGTAATCCTTAAGAGCTCTTAAGGCACTTTCATGCTTCTCAGTCCACTCGAATTTCTTGTTCTTCCTTAGGATATCATAGAATTCCTTGCACTTTTCTGAGGATTTGGATATGAATCTGTTTAAAGCTGCAATTCTGCCTGTTAACCTCTGAACATCCTTAGCATTGGCAGGTGACTTGATGTTCACTATAGCTTTTATTTGTTCTGGACTGGCTTCAATGCCTCTCTTTGTCACCATATATCCTAAGAATTTACCTGCTTTAACACCAAAGTGACATTTTGAAGGATTAAGCTTCATATTATATTTGTCAAGGATATTGAATGCTTCCTCCAAGTCTCTTAGGTGATCCTCAGCCTTTATTGATTTTACCACCATATCGTCTATGTAAACCTCCATAGTTTGTCCAATCTGATCCTTGAACATCATATTCACTAGCCTTTGATAAGTTGCACCTGCATTTCTTAGTCCGAATGGCATAGCAATATAGCAGTATATACCAGTTGGAGTCATGAAGGCTGTATCCTCTTGATCGGATGGTTCCATTTGAATTTGTTGAAATCCAGATGAAGCATCCATAAAAGTTAACAGTTCATGACCCGCAGTTGCATCCACCATGGAGTCAATGTGGGGTAATGGGAAAGGATCCTTGGGATATGCCTTATTTAAATCGGTGAAATCGACACATACCCTCCACTTTCCGTTTTTCTTTTGAACAACAACCACATTGGCCAACCATCTTGGATACTTGACCTCTCTAATCATACCTGCTCGGAGTAGTTTCTCTACCTCCTCCTGGATAATGGCATTTCTTTCTGGTGCAAATTTCCTTCTCCTTTGATGAATTGGTTTGAAGGACCTATCAATGCCAAGTTTGTGAGTGATTACATCTTTAGATATACCTGTCATGTCTTCGTGTTTCCATGCAAAGGTAGTCTTTCTCCTTTTGAGGAAGGATATGAGGTCTTCCTTTATTTCGCCAAGGATCCCTGATCCTATATAAACTTTAGATTCAGGATTATCAGGATTCATAAGGATTTCCACTATGTCCTGTTCACTTGCCTCCAAGACATCCCTTGGAGGACGCTTTAATTGCTATTGTTCCCTTGACTTTGATGCTGGTTTCATTGATGAGGTGTAGCAGTTCTTAGCCTCTTGCTGATCACTATCAATCTTCACTATTCCCCAAGGACTAGGAAGCTTCACACATTGATGATAAGTGGATGGGACTGCCTTCATATCGTGTATCCAAGGCCTGCCAAGGATCACATTACAACAAGATAAACAGTTAATAACACAAAACTTTTGGTAAGAATGTAGGCCTTCGATATAGATTGGGAGTTTAATGTCCCCCAGAGTATTCTTAGTCTCGCCACTGAATCCCACGAGCACAGAGGATCTTGGTATGATGTCGGATTCTTGGATGTTCATCTTCTTGAGAACATCAAGCTGGATAATGTTCACAGAGCTTCCTCCATCTATAAGGATCCTGCGAACAAAATGGTTAGAAATAAAAAGAGTGATAACCAAACCATCATGATGAGGATCCTAGATGTCAACACGATCATCCTCATCGAAAGTTATAACTTTTCCTTCGGAGACACTGGATGTTCGAATGGGTCTATCTCCATTATCCATCTTGGTTTCCTTCGCATGTCTTTTGGCTGCAGAGAAGGATGTTCCACAAATGTCTGATCCTCCAGAAATAAAGTTTATAATTTGTGCATCTGCTGGAGGGGCTGGAGCTTTCTCTGGGATCCTTTCAGGATCCTGAGTCCTTGACTTCTTTCTCCCCAATAATTCTTTCAAGTGCCCCTTGCTCAACAAGTATCCAATTTCTTTTCTCAATGCGATGCATTCTTCTGTGAGATGCCCAAAATCTTCATGGTATGCACACCACTTTGACTTATCTTTAGTTGCGGCTGGTCTATCATTTTTTGTGGGCCATCTGGCTTTATCACCTAAATTCTGCATCGCAAGGATTAGTTCATTGTTATCAATAGAAAAACAATATTCAGAGATTGGAGGATAATCCTCATCATCCTCTTCTTGTTCAACAGCATGCACATTCTTCTTATCAGATTTATTATAAGATCTGAACTTGTTGTTCTTGAATGAGGATCCTTGCTTCTCTTGCTTTGAGGATCCTGCTAACCTCTCCTGGATCCTTTTGTCATCCTCTAGCCGGATGAACCTAAGGGCCCGGGTTCTTACCTCATCTAGATTCCTGCATGGTGTCATAACAAGATCATCATAGAATAACGAATCCCTAAGCAGTTCCATTTTAAAGGCTTCAACAGCCGTAGCTATGTCCAGGTTAGGAATATCTAAGGATTCTTTACTAAATTTAGTGATATAATCCCTTAATGATTCATTATGACCCTGGGTTATCCTATACAGATCACTAGTTAAATGCTCAAATTTTCTACTACAAGAAAACTGGTTATTAAATAGATTAACTAGATTAGCAAATGAGGTAATAGAGTAAGGGGGAAGACTTAGCAGCCATTTAAGAGCCGATCCAGTAAGAGTGGATCCAAATCCCTTGCACAGACATGCTTCCTTTAACCTTTCTGGGATGGGATTGATCTCCATCCTTTCCCTGTACTGAGCTATGTGTTCCTCAGGATCCGTTGAACCATCATACAACTTCATGGTAGGCACATGGAACCTCTTGGGTATCTCAGCATCACAGATTGGTGGTGCAAAACGAGATATCTTGTGACTCCCATCTGCAATCTCTGGGATAGGCTTGACCACTCCTGGGACACTTGATATCATGTCCTTTAACTTTTGCAATTCTCTGGCCATGGCATGATTGATACCTGTATCCTGCATAAGGCTATGGTTAGTAGTATAAGAATTATTAAAAGTGTTACCTCCCATTGGATTCAAATTAGGAAGAGTGGATGTTAATCCATATTGTTGGGGCTCTGGAATGACCGATGGACCAGTAGAAGCAATGGTTTGCATTGGAATGAAATCTCCCTGATGGATGTCGGAACTTCCTGATTGCAAACTCTTTAAGGATCCCGGAATCTGGAAGGATCCTTGAAACTGTGAGTATCCTTGGACCTGGGAGGATCCTGGAACATAGGAGGATCCTTGAACATGGGAGGATCCTTGAACATAGGAGGATCCTTGAACCTGGGAGGATCCTTGAACATAGGAGGATCCCTGAACCTGGGAGGATCCTTGAACATGGGAGGATCCCTGAGCCTGGGAGGATCCTTGAACCTGGGAGGATCCTTGAACCTGGGAGGATCCTTGAAACGGCCAGTACCCTTGAATCTGCTGCGCTCCCGAGTATCCTCCTGAGCTTGCAAAGGATCCTATATGCTGAGGATGGGATCCTGATGGTTGAAAGTGTAACCCTGAAGCCTGAGTCATTGCTGATGACCCGTAATGCACTCCTTTTGGTCCCCCCACATATTGAACGTCTGGAACCACTGAAGGCTGAGAAGTTATAACCGGAGTATCAAAATTCAAAGATCTAGGCATTAGTGGGGAATGATCCTCTGCCGATCTCTTCTGTTTCTTGATGTCTCCAATTTCTCTAAGGATCCTTTCATTGGTCTTGTCCTGCTGCTGCATATGCTCCTTCATCTGCAAAATCAGAGTAAACAAGTCACTAGTAGTAGGAGTATAAGAAGCAGAAGAAGTTGGAGGTTTTGAGAAAATGGGAGTTGGTTTCTTCTCGGCATTTTTCTGAGGTCCAGAAGGTGGTGGAGGCAAAGGTGGAATGCCCTGGGATGAATTGACTGCAGACATCGCACTGGAGGTATTCTTTGATGATGAAGCCATCTGCTCGTATGCAATGAACCGGAATGATCATAAAGATGAGAATTTCTTAGAAATGAAGCACCAATTGCCCCACGGTGGGCGCCAAACTGTTTTGGTCAAAAAATCAGACGAGGATAATGTAACCAAACTCTCTGTTATGGGGTATGATGCTTGAATTGGTTTTTAGCAATAAGGATCACTATGAAAAATAAATAACAAGTGACACAAGGTTTATACGGGGAAAAAGCCCTTGATCAAGAGTTGATCTCCGGCACAAAAAACCCCGGGTGATGGAAAATACCGATCACCAACTCAAATTAAACAAGTAATGTGTTACAACTTCGGATGATAGCGAGCTAAATACAAGGATCACTATAGTGTAATGTGTAAAAGGTGTACGAAATTGCTAAGTGAATGAACGAGAGCTGTTGTGAGCGGTTTTAAGAGTGTGTGTAGCCAAAAATAGCAAAAGTGTTGTCTAATTAGCTCGCTACCCCTTTTAAATCTAGTAAAAATCTAAATAACAAACTATCCGCAAATGGTGCAAGTCCTCCACGACTCCACAATGTCCATTTCTGACCAAGCACGTGCGGAATAGACTTAGAATATTCTCCAGAAATATCGCCAAGACCAAGTCCCATTTGATATTCCTGCAAAACAGTTACGAATTCAAAGCAGATAATCATTAGTATAAGGATCCTTAGGATGATCCATGATCCTGAGGCACTTCTGAGGATCACTAACTGACACAGAAGTAAGGATCACCAAACAGGATAACAATTGAGGATCACGGGTCATTTAGAAATCCACCCCTAACACCAAGGATCAGAGGATTGCCTCCCTCGAAAATGATGTCAATCTGGTAAAGAGGGAACTTGTCCTAGCTCACATCACTGCTGACCAAGAGAAGGCTGAGATCACCAATGATGCCAAAGTCTCCGCTACCATTGCTATGTACAAAACCCAGTTGCAGATGGCCCAAGAAGCTCTGGATCCTGACTTTGACAAGAGAAACTGGGACGTAGAGGGCTGGAAGGCTAGATTAGCTGAGCTGGATGATGAAGAAGAGGCTGGTGAGGTCTTAGCAATTGAGGCTGGCAGTAGTGGGATGAAGGATCATGGGGGTGATGCTGGAGCTGGAGGAGCTGGTGAAGGTGATGGTGATGCAGCAAAGGTGTAAGCTGCTGAAAAGGGCGATGGTGGATATTTCTAGACGCGGCCGTAGCCCATTTTTTAGGATTTGATAGTGGTAGTTTTATTTTGGTTATGGTGTTTTGAAACAATATTG
The DNA here is from genome assembly GCA_030545235.1 of Helianthus tuberosus. Classification (NCBI taxonomy): domain Eukaryota; kingdom Viridiplantae; phylum Streptophyta; class Magnoliopsida; order Asterales; family Asteraceae; genus Helianthus; species Helianthus tuberosus. The sequence continues at coordinate 116,292,346 of CM060403.1, read as the reverse complement.
GGTTGTATTTTGAACAATAGTTTCTAGGGTTATGTATCATGGATCCTCAGACAATATGTAGGATAATAGGTGGTGGAGGGATCCTCTGTTTGGGGGATAAAGCCACTTGTTATCCTGCCATCTTTTATTTCCTGCACTTGAAAGACCTATTAACAATGCACACCCTTTGCCAACCCATGTGGACGGGCCACGTTTTGCTGGTAGAAACGTGGGTTGGCAATTTTGACAACCTTGAAGGGTTCAACGTTTTGTTAATAAATAAAACCTTAACTTTTTGGCTATTTCCCGTGTTGTTATCCTTGTGAATACTTTACTTTTCAATTGTTGTGATATATATTTTGTCTGAATTTATTAGTGTTAGGGGAGGATTTTCTAATGATCAGTGATCCTCAATTACTGTTGGGCTTAGTGATCCTCACTTCAATTAGTGATCCTCAGAAGTATTGCAGGATCAGGATCATGGATCATCGTAAGGATCCTTATACTAACGATTGTCTGCTTTGAATATGATATTGGTTTGCAGGAGTACAAGCTTGGACTTGGTCTTGGCGATATTCCTGGAGCATATTCCATATTTATTCAGCACGTGCATGGCTGAAGTGGACGTTATGGAGGTCGTGGAGGACTTGCACCAAATGCGGAATGTTTGTTAGCTTAGATATTTTCCATTTTTAAAAGGGATAGCGAGCTAAAATAGAAAACACTTGGCTATTTTTAGCTTAACACACACACTCGCAACTGCTCTCACCAGCTCTTGACAGTTCACTTGGCGATTACACACTTTTTTGCACATTACACTATAGTGATCCTTGTAATTAGCTCGCTATCATCCGAAGTTGTAACACATTTCTTGTTTAATCTGAGTTGGTGATCGGTAGTTTCCATCACCCGAGGTTTTTTATGCCGGAGATCATTCATTGATCAAGGGCTTTTTCCTCGTATAAATCTTTGTGTCACTTATTCATTTCATTTCTGAGTGATCCTTAGTGTTGTTCATTGATTCAAGCATCATACCTCACAACAGAAAGTTTGGTTGCATTATCATTGCTTGATTTTTGACCAAAACAGTTTGGCGCCCACCGTGGGGCAATTGGTGCTTCATTCCTAAGAAGATTCATATTTTCGTGGTCATTTCGGTTCGCTACAACCAAGCAGATGGCTTCCTCAGCGAAGAACACTTCAAGTTTAATGCCATCATTCGGTTCTTCACAAGGCGTTCCTCCTTTGCCTCCACCACCTTCTGGATCCCAGAAGAATGCTGATAATGCTGCGAAGAGACAAACCCCCATTTTCCAAAAACCACCAACTTCTTCTGTTTCCACTAATCCTACTACTAATGATCTTTTTAATCTGATTTTGCAAATGAGGGATCGTATGCAAGAGCAGGATAAAACCAACGAAATGATCCTCAGGGAGATAGGTGATATCAAGAAACAGAAGAAATCGGTGGAGGATCATTCCCCATTGATGCCCAGGTCGCTGAACTTCGACACTCCAGTCATAACTTCCCAGCACTCAGCAGCTTCGGACGTGCAATACTTGGGTGAATTACCAGGAAGACGTTATGGAACAACAACAATGACTCAGGCTCCAGGATCTTACCTTTAACCTTCCGGAGCCTCTGTCCAGCAGCAGGGATCCTTCGTCAGCTCAGGAGGATATTTGGGAATGTACTTGGTTCAAGGATCCTCCTCTCAGCCTCAAGGATCCTCCTCTCAGCCTCAAGGATCCTCCCAGGTCCAAGGATCCTCCCAGGTCCAAGGATCCTTCCCGGTCCAAGGATCCTCTCTGGTTCCAGGATCCTTTCAGGTTCAAGGATCCAACATCTTTCAGGATCGAGGATCCTTAAGGAGTATGCAGCCTCCAAGTTCGGATGTTTATCAAGGAGACTTCATACCAATGCAGACCATTGCTTCATCTGGTCCTTCGATCATACCGGAATCCCATCAATATGGATTCACATCTGGAATTCCAAATATGAATCCTCTGGGAGGTAATACTTTCAATAATTCTTATAACACTATCCATGGCTCCATGCAGGATACAGGTATCAATCAGGCTATGGCCAGGGAGTTACAGAAGCTGAAGGATATGATATCCAGTGTACCAGGAGTGGATAAACCCATTCTTGAGAATGCAGATGGTAGCCATAGGATATCTCGTTTTGCACCACCCTTATGTGATGCTGAGATACCCAAAAGATTCCAGATACCATCCATGAAGCTGTATGATGGTTCAACGGATCCAGAGGAGCATGTAGCTCAATACAGGGAGAGGATGGAGATCAATCCAATTCCTGAGAGGTTAAAAGAAGCATGTCTATGCAAGGGATTTGGATCCACACTCACAGGATCTGCTCTTAAATGGCTGCTAAGTCTTCCCCCTTACTCTATTACTTCATTTGCTAATCTAGTTAATTTGTTTAATAGTCAATTCTCTTGTAGTAGAAAATTTGAACGATTAACTAGTGATCTATATAGGGTAACACAAGGTCAAAATGAATCACTTAGAGATTACATCACTAAGTTTAGTAAAGAATCCTTAGATATTCCCAACTTGGATATTGCTACGGCTGTAGAAGCCTTTAAAATGGGATTGCTTAGGGATTCATTATTCTATGATGATCTTGTTATGACACCTTGCAGGAATCATGACGAAGTAAGAACCAGGGCCCTTAGGTTCATCCGCCTAGAGGATGACAAAAGGATCCAGGATAGATTGACAGGATCCTCAAAACAGGAGAAACAAGGATCCTACTTCAGGAACAACAAATCAAAATCCTACAACAGATCTGATAACCAGAACGTGCATGCAGTGGAACAAGAAGAGGATGATGAGGATTATCCTCCTATTTCTGAATACTGTTTTTCTGTTGATAACAATGAACTAATCCTTGCAATGCAGAATCTAGGTGAGAAAGCTAGGTGGCTGAGAAAAAGTGATAAGCCAGCTGCTACAAAGGATAAGTCTAAGTGGTGTGCATATCATGAGGATTTCGGGCATCTCACTGAAGAGTGTATTTCACTAAGAAAGGAAATTGGTTACTTATTGAGCAAGGGGCATTTGAAGGAAATTTTGGGACGAAAAAAGTCAAGGATCCAGGATCCTGAAAGGATCCCGAAAAGGGCTCCTGCTCCTCCAGCAGATGCACAAGTTATAAACTTCATATCCGGTGGATCAGACATTTGTGGTACCTCCTTTTCAGCAGCAAAAAGACATGCTAAGGAAACCAAGATGGATAATGGAGACAGACCCGTCCGGACCTCCGTTGTTACCCAGGATAAAGTCATATCCTTTGATGAGGATGATCGTGTTGATGTCCAGGATCCTCATCATGATGGTCTTGTAATTACATTATTTATTTCTAACCACTTTGTTCGCAGGATCCTTATAGATGGAGGAAGCTCTGTTAACATCATTCAGCTTGATGTCCTCAAGAAGATGAATATACCGGAGTCTGATATTGTCCCAAGATCCTCAGTACTTGTGGGATTTAGTAGGGAAACCAAGAACACATTGGGGGACATCAAACTCCCAATCTATATTGAAGGATTGCATTCTTATAAAAAAATTTGTGTCATAGATTGCTTATCTTGTTGCAATGTTATCCTTGGCAGGCCATGGATACATGATATGAAGGCAGTCCCATCCACCTATCATCAGTGTGTAAAGCTTCCAAGTCCATGGGGAGTGGTGAAAATTGAGAGTGATCAACAAGAGGCTAAGAATTGTTATACATCATCAATGAAGCCAGCCTCAAGACCAAGGGAGCAATAGCAATTAAAGTATCCTTCAAGAGATGTCTTGGAGGCAAGAGAGCAGGATGTAAAAGAAATCCTCATGGATCCCCATGATCCTGAATCCAAGATCTTCATAGGATCAGGGATCCTTAGCTACATTGAATAGGATCTAGTATCCTTCCTTAAAAGAAGGAAAACTACCTTTGCCTGGAAGCATGAGGATATAACAGGTATATCTAAGGATATAATTACTCACAAGCTTGGCATTGACAGGTCATTAAAGCCTATACATCAAAAGAGGAGGAAATTTGCACCTGAAAGGAATGCTATTATCCAGGAGGAGGAAGACAAACTACTTCGGGCAGGTATGATTAGAGAGGTTAAGTATCCAAGATGGTTAGCCAATGTGGTTGTTGTTCAAAAGAAAAATGGAAAGTGGAGGGTATGTGTCGATTTTACTGATTTAAACAAGGCATGTCCCAAGGATCCTTTCCCATTACCCTACATTGACTCCATGGTGGATGCTACCGCAGGTCATGAGTTGTTGACTTTTATGGATGCTTCATCTGGATTTCAACAAATTCAGATGGAACCATCTGATCAAGAGGATACAGCCTTTATGACCCCAACTGGTATATATTGTTATATTGCTATGCCATTTGGACTAAGGAATGCAGGTGCTACTTATCAAAGGCTAGTCAATATGATGTTCAAGGAACAAATTGGACACACTATGGAAGTCTATATAGATGACATGGTGGTTAAGTCCAAGAAAGCTGAGGATCACCTTAAAGACTTGGAGGAAGCATTCAATATCCTTGATAAATTTAATATGAAACTAAATCCTTCCAAGTGTCATTTTGGTGTTAAGGCAGGTAAATTCTTAGGCTATATGGTGATAAAGAGGGGCATTGAAGCAAGTCCAGAGCAAATCAAGGCTATTGTGAATATCAAATCTCCTGCCAATGCCAAGGATGTGCAAAGATTGACAGGTAGGATCGCAGCCTTGAACAAGTTCATATCAAAATCCTCAGAAAAGTGCAAGGAATTCTATGACATCCTGAGGAAGAACAAGAAATTTGAATGGACTCATAAACATGAAAGTGCCCTCAAAGCTCTCAAGGATTACCTATCCTCAGCCCCCGCCTTGATGAAACCAGAGAAGGGTGATATATTATCCTTGTACTCAGCAGTATCCTCAAAAGCAGTAAGTGCGGTCCTTGTTAAGGATCACCAAGGTACACAACATCCTGTTTATTATGTAAGTAAGAGTTTACTTGATGCTGAATCCAGGTATTCACACTTAGAGAAACTTATCCTTGCATTAATAATGACATCTACTAAATTAAGACATTATTTTGAGACTCATGCCATTATTGTTAAGACTAATTTTCCAATTAAGAATGTTCTCAGGAAACCTGAAATGTCAGGAAGGATGGCTAAGTGGGTAGTGAAGCTTAGTGCATATGATATAAGATATGAACCAAGGACTGCCATCAAATCCCAAGCCTTAGCTGACTTTGTGGCAGATTTTAGTAGTGATTTGCAAAAGGAGGCTGAGTTAGTGGTCCAACAGCTTGAAGAAACTAAGGATCCTTGGATACTATTCACTAATGGAGCCTCCAATGTAAAAAGAACAGGGCTGGGAATACTACTAAAATCGCCACAGGGGGGTATAATACCCCACTCCATAGCTTGTGAATTTCAAACTACCAACAATGAGGCTGAGTATGAAGCCTTGATAGCTGGTTTGCAAATTGCTAAGCATATGAGGATCAGGTATCTTGAGGTACATGTAGATTCATTATTAATCACTAATCACTTTAATGGATCCTATGCTGTTAAAGGAGAAAAGCTAATCAAATATTTAGAGATAGTCAAAGAATTGGCACTCTCTTTTGTCTCCTTTAGTTTGACACAGGTACCAAGGGAAGAGAATGCAGAGGCTGATGCATTAGCCAATCTAGGATCATCCTTGATGATCCCGGAGGATATAAGGATCCCTATTATCCATATCCTGACCCCTGCTTTCGAGGATCATGTAGCTATGGAGATAGGAGAAGATTCTGCAATTATCCCTAGTGATGATACTCAATCTCATTCAGGATCATGGATCCTCCCAATCATGAGATACATACAATATGGAGAGATTCCTACAGGAGAAAACCCTAGGGCTTTCAAAGTTAAGGTATCTCAATTTACAATATTGAATAATATGTTGTATAAACGATCTCTTGCAGGACCATACCTAAGATGCATTGAGGATCCTGAAATCCAAGAAGTCCTAAAGGATTTCCATGAAGGAGATTGTGGAAACCACACTGGGGGCAGGGCATTATTCTCAAGGATCCTGAGGACAGGATACTATTGGCCTACTATGAAGAAGGATGTTGTGGAGTATGCTAAGAAGTGTGATCCTTGTCAGAGACACAGTAATATCCTTCACCAACCAGCAGAACTTTTGCATCCTATATCCTCTTCTGGGCCATTTATGAGGTGGGGAATGGATATAGTTGGAAAGCTTCCTAAGGCACCTGGTTGAAAAGTATTCATGCTTGCTATAACTGATTACTTCTCCAAGTAGATAGAGGCTGAAGCCTTTGCTCAGGTCAGGGAAAAGGAAGTTATATCCTTTATCAAGAGAAATATTATTACTAGATTTGGTATCCCTTCTGAAATTGTTTGTGATAATGGATCCCAATTTATTGGGAATAGAACTACTAACTTTTGTGACAGCTGGGGGATTAAGATGATAACATCAACACCAGTCCACCCACAAGCTAATGGTCAGGCAGAATCATCCAACAAGATCATCATCAACAATTTGAAGAAGAAGCTTGGATCCAAGAAAGGAAAATGGGCAGAAGAACTACCTTATGTGCTTTGGGCCGATAGGACAACTCCCAAGAATGCTACTGGCCAAACTCCATTTTCTTTGGTATTTGGGGCAGAATCAGTGATCCCTACAGAGATGGTGGTTCCAACTGCAAGAACAAGCATTCGTGTTCCTGAAGAAAATGCTGAAAACTTGGTTCAAGACTTGGATACTATAGAAGAAATCAGGGACTTGGCAAGGATAAGGATGGCCAGTTATCAACAAAGGATGGCTGGAGCCTACAATAAAAATGTCAGGATCAGGAAATTCCAAGTTGGTGATATTGTTTTAAGGAAAGTATTTCAGAATACCATCAATCCTGCTGATGGAAAGTTGGAACCAAAATGGGAAGGCCCTTATTTGATCGAAGCTGAAGCAGGAAAGGGGGCATATCGATTGCTAACAATGGAAGGTGATTTGCTACCAAGAAAGGGGGCATATTGAAGCAGGGAAGGCCTTATTTGGGCTTGACCCTAGTTATTTGGGCTTGACCCCAGTTATTTGGGCTTGACCCCAGTTATTTGGGCTTGGCCCCAGTTATTTGGGCTTGACCCCAGTTTGGGCCTGTCCCTAGTTTAGCCAGTAGCGCACGATGATCCTGGTATAGTTCATGGCAATGGGACCAGTACTCGCTTTAGGGGCTGACAATTTCATTGTACTGGCTATATCCAGGATCCTACGTATAATGGTAGACGTACCATACATCTGTTCCTAAGATTTCTAACGTTTTCACGTTAGCTAAGGTTTTGGCATTTTCATGTCACTAAGTTTGGATAGTCGCCAGTAAGGGCCATACTCCAGTTTACACACGATCCTTTGGGCTTGTCCCCAGTTATCCTTTGGGCTTGTCCCCAGTTATCCTTTGGGCTTGTCCCCAGTTATCCTTTGGGCTTGTCCCCAGTAATCCTTTGGGCTTGTCCCCAGTATATTGGGCTTGTCCCCAGAATTGTTGGGCTTGTCCCCAGTTACTAACTCTTATCTTATATTGGCTTAGTCCCAAGTTGTATCCTATTTCAGGTTTTTGGAGACAAACGACCAAGGATCCTTGATCCTTACCTTCTACTAAGGTTTGTCTTTTGGTTATCCTGATTATAAGTGTTAAAGGTTAGGATCCTAACTTGGATTCTCAGGTATGATCCTTAACTATTTTGATTTTATTCATTAGTCATTTGAGTAACCCTTATCCTTTGACAACTGAACTTATGATCCTTAAAATATATTACTTTTCGGAACTTGTCGACTTTAGGATATTTATTAAATTTTTTCTTTACTTGATAAGTTTAGACAAAATGAATATCATAACAATTGAAAAGTAAAGTACTAACAAGGATAGCAACACGGGAGATAGCCAAAAAGTTAGAGTTATTTTATTCACAAAACATTAAACCCTTTAAGGTTGTCAAAATTGCCAACCCACATTTCTACCAGCAAAACGTGGCCCGTCCACATGGGATGGCAAAGGGTGTCCATTGTTTACGGGTCTTTGTAGTGCATGAAATAAAAGACGGAAGGATAACGAGTGGCTTCATCCCCCAAACAGAGGATCCATCCACCACCCATTATCCTGCCTATTGTTCAAGGATCCATGATCCTTCACCCTAGAAACTATTGTCTAAAGTTATTACAACCCATCATTGTTCAACAAAAACATCATAACCAAACAACCAAACTTAAAAAATGGGCTCCGGCTACGTCTAGAAATGTCCTTCATCGCCCATTCCTGCAGCTTACACCTTTGCTGCATCACCATCTCCTCCAGCTCCAGCATCCTTCACATGATCCTTGCCACTGCCACCAGCCTCGATCACCAGAACCTCATCAGCCTCTTCTTCGTCCTCCAACTCAGCCAGCCTAGCCTTCCAGCCCTCCATGTCCCAGTTGCTCCTGTCAAAATTAGGATCCTGAGCTTCTTGGGCCATCTGCAACTTGGTCTTGTACATGGCAATGGCAGCGGAGACTTTGGCATCCTCCGTGATCTCGTGCTTCTCATAGTCAGCATTGATCTGAGCTGCAACCGCCTGAGTTTTGGCATCATTGAGGTCCTTTTCGAGGGAGGCAATCTTGTGATCCTTGAGCACCGCCACTTTTTGGAGGTCAGAGTATTTCTCCTCAATCTCTTCGACGTTCCCAACATAGTCCTCGATTTCAGCAAATTTCTGCAAAGAAGAAAATGCAAAGCTCAGGATCACGTGATCCTCAAGTGGGTAGGATAATTAAGCTAAGTCGGTGATCCTTACCTCAGCAAAGTACTCGAGGAACTGATGGCGGATCAGAGGCAAGCCTTCTAGATTGCCAGCTTCAGAGGTCTTCCTTTTCTTTCCACCTCTTCCCTTTGAAGTGGTTGCTGTTTTGGTCAAAAATCAAGCAATGATAATGCAACCAAACTTTCAATTGTGAGGTATGATGCTTGAATGAATGAACAACACTAAGGATCACTCTGAAATATAATGAACAAGTGACACAAAGATTTATACGAGGAAAAAGCCCTTGATCACTGAATGATCTCCGGCATAAAAAACCTCGGGTGATGGAAACTACCGATCACCAACTCAGATTAAGCAAGAAATGTATTACAACTTCGGATGATAGCGAGCTAATTACAAGGATCACTATAGTGTATTGTGTAATCGCCAAGTGAATTATCGAGAGCTGGTGAGAGCAGTTGCAAGAGTGTGTGTTTAGCCAAAAATAGCCAAGTGTTTTCTATTTAGCTCGCTACCCCTTTTAAAAATGGAAAATATCTACGCTAACAAACATTCCGCATTTGGTGCAAGTCCCCCACGACCTCCATAACGTCTATTTTTGCCATGCACGTGCGGAATAATTATGGAATATGCTCCAGGAATATCGCCAAGACCAAGTCCAAGCTCATGTTCCTGCAAACACATCATCATATTCAAAGTAGACAATCGTTAGCATAAGGATCCTTAAGATGATCCATGATCCTGATCCTGCAACACTTCTGAGGATCACCAATTCTAACAGAAGTGAGGATCACTAAACCCAACAGTAATTGAGGATCACTGATCATTGGAAAATCCTCCCCTAACAATTGCCCCCAAAATATAAGGAGTAATTATGTAAATAAACGAGTTGTATTTTTGTTCTTATCCGTAACAAATCAACGGATAACTAGCCGTTGGAGTCGGACTAGCCGTTACGAGCATGGCGTCATTGAGGTGACTATCCTGCAAAACCATCATTATAAATTGAAGTTATGGATAGGGATCAATTCGCATTTAAATTCAAGAGAAACTCCCTTTAAATCCACATCCGCAGATCAAGCAGGTAACTCTCTTCCTCTTCTCTCTTTACGTTTTATTTCTCTGTTCATCTTCTTCTCTACCACCATGACCAAGATGATGCTAAGATCCTCTCAGGCTAAGGATCACACGAAAGACAGTCCTCTCAAGAGCCAGGGGATCATCAAAGACTCAGCGAAAGAAAGATGCTGCTTTACCGATCCACAGATAGACAGGATCCGACATTGCTTTCCGGCAAACACCGATTTCAAACCATTTGATCCCACCGTTCTCAGTGATTATATTTCTAAAACCTGGGTAGCTTTCCCTGTCACTCCATTCACAATAGGATACTCATATCCTTTCCCTGAATTCACCCAGTCTTTCTTCTCCCTCACCGGCATCTCCTACATTCAAGCTATGCCAATGATCTGGAGGGTCTTATATACCCTTGAAAGGATCATTGAGCAAGAAGGAATTGCTCTGGGAATGTCGGAGTTGGCAGAGATGTATGACCTCGTAACATTTGGATCCCACCGATATTTACTCAAGCATAAACCCGGTGAAGAACACCCCATCTTCAAAGCCACTAAGAATGATACCAACTGGAAACGGCGATTCTTCTTTGTCAGAAGGGATTCTATCTCTGATGGAAAGGATCTGCCTAGGAAGTGTAGCACCCATGGTAGGATAGAGGATCCTGAGAAGGATCACCAGATGACCTTGTTTTTGTTTAAGGATCACTAACATCCTTTTGTTTTTATCTTGCAGCTATTACTGTCGCACACCTCATCACAACACCTGCAACAAAGGAAAGGCTTGCCGCTTTCTGGAGACTTGATCCTGCAAGAAGATCATTTAAAACAAACACCCAGGATTCTCAAGAAGTATCCTCAGGTTCTGTCACTATGTCGAGTAAGTATCCTGTTTTTTTATAGTTAAATGTTTAAATAAATAGTTAAATAGAAATAGGATAAGGATACTTATCTGTTTTAGGTATGTAGGCGCTGGAAAACCTTCAGGATCTGCCTCCAAATTCAGTGTCACTGATCTTGACACTGTGCGATCCTCAAAGAAAAACTCCGCTGCTAGCCCCTCCGTCACAATCCCTAAGGCAACCACTTCAAAGGGAAGAGGTGGAAAGAAAAGGAAGACCTCTGAAGCTGACAACCTAGAAGGCTTGCCTCTGATCCGCCATCAGTTCCTCGAGTACTTTGCAGATGTAGGGATCACTGACTTAGCTTAGTTATCCTATCCACTTGAGGATCATGTGATCCTAACTTTACATTGTCTTCTTTGCAGAAATTTGCTAAAATCGAGGACTATGTTGGGAATGTTGAGGAGCTTGAGGAGAAATACTCTGATCTCCAAAAAGTGGCGGTGCTCAAGGATCACAAGATTACCTCCCTCGAAAAGGACTTCAATGATGCCAAAACTCAATTGGTTGCGGCTCAGATCAATGCTGACTATGAGAAGCATGAGATCATGCAGGATGCTAAGGTCTCCACTGCCATTGCCATGTACAAGACCAAGTTGCAGATGGCCCAAGAAGCTCAGGATCCTACCTTTGACAGGAGCAACTGGGACATGGAGGGCTGGAAGGCTAGGCTGGCTGAGTTGGAGGATGAAGAAGAGGCTGAAGAGGTTCTGGCAATCGAGGCTGGGGGCAGTGGCAAGGATCATGTGAAGGATACTGGAGCTGGAGGAGATGGTGATGCAGCGAAGGTGTAGGCTGCATGAATGGGCGATGAAGGACATTTCTAGATGTAGCCGGAGCCCATATTTTAGAATTTGGTAGTTTACTTTGGTTATGGTGTTTTTTGTTGAACAATGATGGGTTGTATTTGAACAATAGTAATTAGGGCTAAGGATCATGGATCCTTTGAACAATAGGTAGGATTACAAATGGTGGAGGGATCCTCTGTTTGGGGGATGAAGCCATTGTGATCCTGCCGTCTTTTGATTCCTGCACTTTCTAGACCTATGAACAATGGACACCCTTTGCCAACCCATGTGGATGGGCCACGTTTTGCTGGTAGAAACGTGGGTTGGCAATTTTGACAACCTTAAAGGGTTTAACCTTTTGTGAATAAAATAACTTTAACTTTTTTTTTTTTTGGCTATCTCCCGTGTTACTATCCTTGTTAGTACTTTACTCTCCGATTGTTGTGATATTCATTTTGTTTAAATTTAGCAAATAAAGAAATATTTAACAAATATCCTCAAAAAGTTTAGGATATGATCAAGGATCACATATCCTATAGTTGACAAGTTCTGAAAAGTAACATATTTTAAGGATCATAAGTTCAGTTGTCAAAGGATAAGGGTTACTCAAATGAATAATGAATAAAATCAAAATAGTTAAGGATCATACCTGAGAATCCAAGTTAGGATCCTAACCTTTAACACTTATTATCAGGATAATCCAAAAGACAAACCTTAGTAGAAAGTAAGGATCAAGGATCCTTGGTCGTTTATCTCCAAAAACCTAAAATAGGATACAACTTGGGACTAAGCCAATATAAGATAAGAGTTAGTAACTGGGGACAAGCCCAACAATTCTGGGGACAAGCCCAATATACTGGGGACAAGCCCAAAGGATAACTGGGGACAAGCCCAAAGGTATGATGCTTGAATCAATGAACAACACTAAGGATCACTCAAAAATGAAATGAATAAGTGACACAAAGATTTATACGAGGAAAAAGCCCTTGATCAATGAATGATCTCCGGCATAAAAAACCTCGGGTGATGGAAACTACCGATCACCAACTCAGATTAAACAAGAAATGTGTTACAACTTCGGATGATAGCGAGCTAATTACAAGGATCACTATAGTGTAATGTGTAAAAAAGTGTGTAATCGCCAAGTGAATTGTTGAGAGCTGGTGAGAGCAGTTGCGAGTGTGTGTTAAGCTAAAAAATAGCCAAGTGTTTTCTATTTAGCTCGCTATCCCTTTTAAAAAAGGAAAGTATCTAAGCTAACAAACATTCCGCATTTGGTGCAAGTCCTCCACGACCTCCATAACGTCCATTTCAGCCATGCACGTTCAGAATAAATATGGAATATGCTCCAGGAATATCGCCAAGACCAAGTCCAAGCTCGTACTCCTGCAAAACAACATCATATTCAAAGCAGACAATCGTTAGTATAAGGATCCTTACGATGATCCATGATCCTGATCCTGCAATACTTCTGAGGATCACTAATTCAAACAGAAGTGAGGATCACTAAGCCCAACAGTAATTGAGGATCACTGATCATTGGAAAATCCTCCCCTAACAATTACCCCCAAAATATAAGGAGTAATTTGTAAATAAACGAGTTATATTTTCCCGTTCTTATCCGTAGCCAACTAACGGATATACAGCCATTGAATCCTGACTAGCCGTTGCTAACATGACGTCATTGAGGTGACTATCTTGAAAAGCATCATTATAAATTGAAGTTAGAGATAAGGGTTAGAGAGCATTTAAATTCGTGCGTTTCCTCTTTAAATCCTCATTCGAAGACTTGATCAGGTATTTCTCTTTCCTTTCTCTCTTCATCTTCTTACTCTGTTTCTTCTTCTTCACCACCGTCATAATCGAGATGATGCTAAGATCCTCACCGGCTAAGGATCACAAGAAGGACAGCCCCTTGAAAAGCCAAGGAATCATAAAAGATGCTGCAAAAGAACGATGCTGCTTCACTGATCCACAGACAGACAGAATCCGCCATTGTTTTCCGGCAAACACCGATTTCAAACCATTTGATCCCACCGTTTATAATAGGATACTCGTATCCTTTCCCTGAATTCACCCAGTCTTTCTTCTCTCCACCGGCATCTCCTACATTCAAGCGATGCCAATGATCTGGAGGGTCTTATATACCCTTGAAAGGATCATTGAACAAGAAGGCATTGATCTGGGAATGTCGGAGTTGGCAGAGATGTATGACCTCGTGAGCCATGGATCTCATCGGTATCTACTCAAACATAAACCTGGTGAAGAGCACCCCATCTTCAAAGCCACTAAGAATGACACCAACTGGAAATGGCGATTCTTCTTTGTCAGAAGGGATTCTATCCCTGATGGAAAGGATCTGCCAAGGAAGTGGACCACCCATGGTAGGATAGAGGATCCTTAGAAGGATCACCGAATAAGCTTGTTTCTGTTTAAGGATCACTAACGTCCTTTTGTTTCTATTTTGCAGCTATTACTGTCGCACATCTCATCACAACACCTGCAACAAAGGAAAGGCTTGCCGCTTTCCGGAGACTTGATCCTGCAAGAAGATCATTCAAAGCCAACACCGAGGATTCTCAAGAAGTATCCTCAGGTTCTGTCACTATGTCAACTAAGTATCCTGTTTTTTGCATAATTAAATGTTTAAATAAATAGTTAAATAGAAATGGGATAAGGATACTTATCTGTTTTAGGTGTATAGGTGCTGGAAAATCTTCAAGATCTGCCTCCAAATTCAGTGTCACTGACCTTGACACTGTCCGATCCTCAAAGAAGAAGCTTGCTGCCAGCCCAGCTGTCACGATCCCCAAGGCAACCACTTCAAAGGGAAGAGATGGAAAGAAAAGGAAGACCTCTGAAGCTGACAATCTAGAAGGCTTGCCTCTGATCCACCATCAGTTCCTCGAGTACTTTGCTGAGGTAAGGATCACTGACTTAGCTTAATTATCCTGCCCACTTGAGGATCACGTGATCCTGAGTTTCGCATTGTCTTCTTTGCGGAAATTTGCTAAAATCGAGGACTATGTTGGGAACGTCGAAGAGATTGAGGAGAAATACTCTGACCTCCAAAAAGTGGCGGTGCTCAAGGATCACAAGATTGCCTCCCTCGAAAAGGACCTCAATGATGCCAAAACTCAGGCGGTTACAGCTCAGATCAATGCTGACTATGAGAAGCACGAGATCATGGAGGATGCTAAAGTCTCCGCTGCCATTGCCATGTACACGACCAAGTTGCAGATGGCCCCAGAAGCTCAGGATCCTAATTCTGACAGGAGCAGCTGGGACATGGAGGGCTGGAAGACTAGGCTGGCTGAGTTGGAGGACGAAGAAGGGGCTTATGAGGTTCTGGTAATCGAGGCTGGTGGCAGTGGCAAGGATCATGTGAAGGATGCTGGAGCTGGAGGAGATGGTGATGCAGCAAAGGTGTAAGCTGCAGGAATGGGCGATGATGGACACTTCTAGACATAGCCGGGGCCCATTTTTTATGTTTGGTTGTTTGGTTATGATGTTTTTGTTGAACAATGATGGGTTGTAATAACTTTAGACAATAGTTTCTAGGGTGAAGGATCATGGATCCTTGAACAATAGGCAGGATAATGGGTGGTGGATGGATCCTCTGTTTGGGGGATGAAGCCACTCGTTATCCTTCCGTCTTTTATTTCCTGCACTACAAAGACCCGTAAACAATGGACACCCTTTGCCAACCCATGTGGACGGGCCACGTTTTGCTGGTAGAAACGTGGGTTAGCAATTTTGACAACCTTAAAGGGTTTAATGTTTTGTGAATAAAATAACTTTAACTTTTTGGCTATCTCCCGTGTTGCTATCCTTGTTAGTACTTTACTTTTCAATTGTTGTGATATTCATTTTGTCTAAACTTACCAAGTAAAGAAAAAATTTAATAAATATCCTAAGAAAGTTTAGGATATGATCAAGGATCACATATCCTATAGTCGAAAAGTTCTGAAAAGTAACATATTTTAAGGATAATAAGTTCAGTTGTCAAAGGATAAGGGTTACTCAAATGAATAATGAATAAAATCAAAATAGTTAAGGATCATACCTGAGAATCCAAGTTAGGATCCAAACCTTTAACACTTATAATCAGGATAACCAAAAGACAAACCTTAGTAGAAGGTAAGGATCAAGGATCCTTGGTCATTTGTCTCCAAAAACCTGAAATAGGATACAACTTGGGACTAAGCCAATATAAGATAAGAGTTAGTAACTGGGGACAAGTCCAACAATTCTAGGGACAAGCCCAATATACTAGGGACAAGCCCAAAGGATAACTGGGGACAAGCCCAAAGGATAACTGGGGACAAGCCCAAAGGATCGTGTGTAAACTGGAGTATGGCCCTCACTGGCGACTATCCAAACTTAGTGACATGAAAATGCCAAAACCTTAGCTAACGTGAAAACGTTAGAAACCTTAGGAACGGATGTATGGTACGTCTACCATTATACGTAGGATCCTGAATATAGCCAGTACAAGGAAATTGTCATCCCCTAAAGCGAGTACTGGTCCCATTGCCATGAACTATACCAGGATCATCGTGCGCTACTGGCGAAACTGGGGACAGGCCCAAACTGGGGTCAAGCCCAAATAACTGGGGTCAAGCCCATATAACTGGGGTCAAGCCCAAATAACTAGGGTCAAGCCCAAATAACTGGGGTCAAGCCCAAATAACTGGATACTTCTGTGGATACTCAATCCTTAGATAAGGATACCAAAATGAGGGTCATCTGTTCTGTAAGGATCCTTCAAGGATACTTGTCATGTAAGGATCATGGATCCTTGTCACATGAAATATTTCTTCAAATGGACAGCATTCCAAGCTCTTGGTAGCAAATCACCTTCCATTGTTAGCGATCGATATGCCCCCTTTCCTGCTTCAGCTTCGATCAAATAAGGGCCTTCCCATTTTGGTGCCAACTTTCCATCAGCAGGATTGGTGGTATTCTGAAATGCTTTCCTTAAAACCATATCACCAACTTGGAATTTCCTGATCCTGACATTTTTGTTGTAAGATCCAGCCATCCTTTGTTGATAACTGGCCATCCTTATCTTTGCCAAGTCCCTGATTTCTTCTATAGTATCCAAGTCTTGAACCAAGTTTTCAGCATTTTCTTCAGGATTACGAATGCTTGTTCTTGCAGTTGGAACCACCATCTCTGTAGGGATCACTGATTCTGCCCCAAATACCAAAGAAAATGGAGTTTGGCCAGTAGCATTCTTGGGAGTTGTCCTATCAGCCCAAAGCACATAAGGTAGTTCTTCTGCCCATTTTCCTTTCTTGGATACAAGCTTCTTCTTCAAATTGTTGATGATGATCTTGTTGGATGATTCTGCCTGACCATTAGCTTGTGGGTGGACTGGTGTTGATGTTATCATCTTAATCCCCCAGCTGTCACAAAAGTTAGTAGTTCTATTCTCAATAAATTGGGATCCATTATCACAAACAATTTCAGAAGGGATACCAAATCTAGTAATAATGTTTCTTTTAATAAAGGATATAACTTCCTTTTCTCTGACTTGAGCAAAGGCTTCAGCCTCTATCCACTTGGAGAAGTAATCAGTCATAGAAGTGTTAGGGGTGGATTTCTAAATGACCAGTGATCCTTATTTGATGTTGGATTTAGTGATCCTCAATTCTGTCTGAAGTAGTGATCCTCAGAAGTGTTGCAGGTCAGGATCATGGATCACTATAAGGATCCCAGTACTAACAATTGTCTACTTTGAATTCGTGAATGTTTTGCAGGAATATCAACTTGGACTTAGTCTTGGCGACATTCCTGGAGAATATTCTTAGTCTATTCCGCACTTGCTTGGCCAGAAATGGACGTTGTGGAGTCGTGGAAGACTTGCACCATTTGCGGAATGTTAGTTAGGCTTGATATTTTCTATTTGTAAAGGGGTAGCGAGCTATATTAGAGACACTTAGCTATTTTTGGCTACACACACACTCATACAACCGCTCTCACTGGCTCTCGACAAAACACTTAGCATTTTTCATACATTTCTACACGTTACACTATAGTGATCCTTATACTTAGCTCGCTATCATCCGAAGTTGTAACAGATTGTTTGTTTAATTTGAGTTGGTGATCGGTAGTTTCCATCACCCGGGGTTTTTTGTGCCGGAGATCAACTCTTGATCAAGGGCTTCTTCCCCGTATAAATCTTCGTGTCATTTGTTCATTACACTTCATAGTGATCCTTATTATTGTTCATCAATTCAAGCATCATACCTCACAACAGAAAGTTTGGTTACATTGTCATTGCTTGATTTTTGACCAAAACAGTTTGGCGCCCACCGTGGGGCAATTGGTGCTTCATTCTTAGAAAGATTTGTGTTTTCGTGGTTATTTCGGTTCGCTACAACCAAACAGATGGCTTCCTCAGTGAAGAATACTTCAAGTTTGATGCCCTCATTCAGTTCCTCACAAGGAGTTCCTCCTTTGCCTCCACCACCTTCTGGATCCCAGAAGAATGCTGAGAATGCTGCGAAGAAACCAACTCCTATTTTCCAAAAACCACCTACTTCTTCTGTTTCAACTAATCCTACTACTAATGATCTCTATGCCTTGATTTTGCAGATGAAGAATCATGCACAAGAGCAGGATAAGACCAACGAAAGGATCCTCCGGGAGATCGATGAAATCAAGAAACAGAAGAAATCAGTGGAGGATCACTCCCCTCTGATGCCAAGATCACTGAACTTCGACACTCCGGTTATAACCTCACAATACTCAGCAGTTCCGGACGTGCAATACTTGGGTGAACTATCAGGAAGGCGTTATGGGACAACAACAATGAGTCAGGCATTTGGCTCTTGCTTCCAGCCTCAGGGATCCTCTTCTCAACCATTAGGATCCTCTTCTCAGCATCAGGGATACTTCACGTCAGGAGGATATGTGGGAATGGATGCAGTACAAGGATCCTCCCAGGTCCGAGGATCCTCCCAGGTCCGAGGATCCTCCCAGGTCCGAGGATCCTCCCAGGTCCGAGGATCCTCCCAGGTCCGAGGATCCTCCCAGGTCCGAGGATCCTCTCTGGTCCCAGGATTCTCCCTTGTTCAAGGATCCTCCCTGGTCCCAAGATCCTTTCAGATTCAAGGATCATCACAATTCCAAGGATCCAACCCCCTTCAAAATCAAGGATCCTCGAGAAATATGCAACCTCAGAACTCAGACGTCCACCAAGGAGACTTCATACCAATGCAGACCATTGCCTCCTCTGGTCCTTCAATCATGCCAGAGTCTCGACAAGATGGATTCACATCCGCAATTCCAAACTCGAATCCTGTGGGAGGTAACACTTTTAATAATTTATATAACACTAACCATGGCTTTATGCAGGATACAGGTATCAATCAGGCCATGGCTAGGGAACTGTAGAAGCTTAAGGATATGATATCCAGTGTACCAGGAGTGGTTAAACCCATTCCTGAGATCGCGGATGGTAGCCATAGGATATCTCGTTTTGCACCACCTTTGTGTGATGATGAGATACCCAAAAGATTCCAGATACCATCAATGAAGCTATATGATGGTTCAACGGACCCAGAAGAGCATGTAGCTCAATACAGGGAGAGGATGGAGATCAATCCAATTCCGGAAAGGTTGAAAGAAGCATGTCTATGCAAGGGATTTGGGTCCACACTTACAGGATCTGCTCTTAAATGGCTGCTAAGTCTTCCCCCTTACTCTATTACTTCATTTGCTAATTTAGTTAACTTGTTCAATAGTCAATTCTCCTGTAGCAGAAAGTTTGAACGATTAACTAGTGATCTATATAGGGTAACACAAGGTCAAAATGAATCACTTAGAGATTATATCACTAAGTTTAGTAAAGAATCCTTAGATATTCCCGATTTGGATATAGCTACGGCTGTGGAATCCTTTAAAATGGGATTGCTTAGGGATTCATTATTCTATGATGATCTTGTTATGACACCTTGCAGGAATCTTGATGAAGTAAGGACTAGGGCCTTTAGGTTCATCCGCCTAGAGGATGACAAAAGGATCCAGGACAGATTGACAGGATCCTCAAAACAGGATAAGCAAGGATCCTACTTCAGGAACAATAAATCCAAGTCCTATAACAGATCTGATAACCAGAATGTGCACGCAGTGGAACAAGAAGAGGATGATGAGAATTATCCTCCTATTTCTGAATATTGTTTCTCTGTTGATAACAATGAACTAATCCTTGCAATGCAGAATCTAGGTGAGAAAGCTAGGTGGCCGAGGAAAAGTGATAAACCAGCTGCTACAAAGGATAAATCCAAGTGGTGTGCATATCATGAGGATTTTGGGCATCTCATTGAAGAATGTATTGCACTTAGAAAGGAAATTGGTTATTTGTTGAGCAAGGGGCATTTAAAGGAACTCTTGGGACGAAAGAAGTCAAGAACCCAGGATCCTGAAAGGATCCCGGAAAGGGCTCCTGCTCCTCCGGCAGATGCACAAGTCATAAATTTCATATCCGGTGGATCAGACATCTGTGGTACATCCTTCTCAGCAGGAAAAAGACACGCTAAGGAAACCAAGATGGATAATGGAGACAGACCCGTCAGGACCTTCGTTGTCACCCAGGATAAAGTCATTACTTTTGATGAGGATGATCGTGTTGACATCCAGGATCCTCACCATGACGGTCTCGTAATTACATTGTTTATTTCTAACCACTTTGTTCGCAGGATCCTTATAGATGGAGGAAGCTCTGTGAACATCATTCAGCTGGATGTTCTCAAGAAAATGAATATCCCAGAGTCCGATATTATCCCAAGATCCTCAGTACTTATGGGATTCAGTGGAGAAACAAAGAATACATCGGGGGACATCAAACTCCCAATCTATATTGAAGGATTGCATTCTTATCAAAAGTTTTGTGTTATTGATTGCTTATCGTGTTGTAACGTTATCCTTGGCAGGCCATGGATACATGATATAAAGGCAGTTCCATCCACCTATCATCAGTGTGTAAAGCTTCCAAGTCCATGGGGAGTGGTGAAAATTGAGAGTGATCAACAGGAGGCTAAGAATTGCTATACCTCATCAATGAAACCAGCCTCAAGACCAAGGGAGCACTAGCAATTAAAGTATCCTTCAAGATACGTCTTGGAGGTAAGAGAACAGGATTTGAAAGAAATCCTCATGGATCCTGATGATCCTGAATCCAAGATCTTCATAGGGTCAGGGATCCTTAGCGATATTGAACAAGAGCTAGTATCCTTTCTCAAAAGAAGGAAGACCACCTTTGCCTGGAAACATGAAGACATGACAGGTATATCTAAGGATATAATTACTCACAAACTTGGCATTGACAGGTCATTCAAGCCAATTCATCAAAAGAGGAGGAAGTTTGCACCTAAAAGAAATGCTATTATCCAGGAAGAGGTAGATAAGCTACTTCGAGCAGGTATGATTAGAGAGGTTAAGTATCCAAGATGGTTAGCCAATGTGGTTGTTGTTCAAAAGAAAAATGGAAAGTGGAGGGTATGTGTCGATTTTACAGATTTAAACAAGGCATGTCCCAAGGATCCTTTCCCATTACCCCACATTGACTCCATGGTGGATGCTACCGTGGGTCATGAGTTGTTAACTTTTATGGATGCTTCATCTGGATTTCAACAAATTCAGATGGAACCATCCGATCAAGAGGATACAGCCTTTATGACCCCAACTGTTATATACTGTTATATTGCTATGCCATTTGGATTAAGGAATGCAGGTGCTACTTACCAAAGGCTTGTCAATATGATGTTCAAAGAACAAATTGGATACACTATGGAAGTCTATATTGATGATGTTTTGGTCAAAAATTACCGAAGTAATTAAGTGATCAAATTAGTAAAGTGAGGTAGTGTGCTAGAAAGTGTGTTGAAAATATGCGGGTTAAGTTATTTAGAAAATCAGTAATCAGGATACGGCTCAGGATATTGAGCTGTATCTATGATCAAACTATGAGCAAAAAGTAAAGTAAATGACACGAGATGTACGAGGAAAGCCCTTGATCAATCTAGATCGCCGGCATAAAACCTCGGGAGCTGACAATCGCAGCTGCCTTGTTCTTCTTATTACTTCAAACGTCAGGATACAGTGCAGGATATAGACCAGATCGCTAAGTGTTACAATGCTTTTGTATGAAAGTGAGAATTGCTTGAGAGCGAGTGTTAGAGTGTAGCGAGTGTGAATGTGATGTCCTATTCGATCTGGTATACCCACCTATTTATAGTTACCAAGTAAAAACTAAAATTCCTATAAATATGGGATACTCCCGAATATTCCATAAGTAGCCGTTTGGAACCAAAGAAAGCTGGCTTAACGTCTTTCCTTGAACAACTTGGACCGAGTCTTCCGTGGAATGAGTCTTCGTAAACGTTACTAACTTCTAACCCACGTACCTGCACATAATCCGTTAGTAATCCTGAGGATACCATTCAGGATGTTACCAATATCCTGAATCAGCATCCCGGATGTAATCAGACACTATATAACCAAGATATAAATCAAGATACTTTCCAGGATATAGGCTCAAAATTCCGCCCATAACAATTGTCCCCAAAAATGTTACCGTTTGTTATCCTGCACTAACGGTTACATTTTTATGAAGACCGAGGTGATTAATTAGATAAGACCAATGATGTGACCGTTTTCAACTACCCAGCCTATATTTACTCATCATGCCCTATATCTTCTCATCCTCATCTCTTTTTTAATCATAATCGACAAGGAAAAGGTAATATTCTCTCTCTCATCTTCATATTCATCTTTATCCTTTTTCTCCGGCGAAAAATTCAGGTAACCAAATGCCAAGACAAACAAGATCCAGTTCAGGTGACTCGGCTCCTACATTCATCCAACAGAACCTTCTCCAAGAACCGGAGAAGGAAATATGTACCTTCGATAGTGCCCACCTGTCAGCCTTGAAATCCTCCGGCATCTTCCCGGAAGGAACCGTGTTTAGACCGTTTGACCAGGAAATCCGGTCGGATATGGTCTCCAGCGAGTGGATATGCTTCAGTGCTTTCCCTTTTACCCTAGGGCTACAATTCCCCTTTCCGGACTTCATCACCGAATTCTTTAATATCACCAAAATCTCTTTCAGCCAAACCATGCCAATGCTCTGGCGTGTTTTGTCTGTTCTTGACCAAATCAAGAGAAACCACATTCCTGACCTTTCCGTCAATGATCTGCCCCTAGCTTACAAGCTTAGATGCCATGGATCATGTAGATTTATGTTTTATTCTACTTCCGGTGATCCACTGATACTTCGTGCCACCAGGAACGAGGATGGTTGGCAATCCAAGTTTTTCTTTGTAAAAAGGGACTCAATCCCTGGTGGAACAGATTATCCGATGAGATGGTTGAAGAAGGGTAGGATTTAGGGTTTAAAGATGATCCTGCCTCTTATCCTGCTTTATATCCTGAACTAACCAATTTCATTTTCTCTGTTGTGTATGCAGCTGATTTCAGGAAGATTGCACCTCCCCTTGCTGATTCTCAAAAAAGAATAGACGGCATCAGACTCCTTTCAGAGGCAGAGAGAAGCTTCAACCCATCTCCACCAACTCCAAGTCCTCTTTCAAGCGCAAACATGTCTGGTAAGGATCCTGCAAGATATCCTGTACACACATGTTTTTATTTGATATCCTTAGGAGAGATTTAGAATTTTACTCCCTGTGTGCAGATTCCAGCAAAGTTCCAGTCTATCTAGACCTTGATGAACTCGACAGCTACCCAACCCCAGCCACAGTCAAGAAAGAAACTTCTGCTGCAACTAGCTCCAAGCCACTCCCGTCTCCCAAGGCCAATCCAAGGACTCGTGCTTCCACAGCAAAAAAGAGGAAAGGTCTCGAAGTCAGTGCTCCAGGTTCAGAAGGGTTCTCCTATGATGAACTCAGTTTCTCTGATTCCTTAGAGACAATGACATCCTTCCTTAACAAGGTAATATCCTGACACATATCCTGCACATATATCCTGCACGTATATCCTAATAGGATATCCTGACAGGATATCCTGGTCAATATATTCTAACTCATACCTGAAATTAATGTGCAGGGCCTCCAGCATTTGCTCCACTTGTATAATGATGCCTGTGGTACTGTTGCACTCCATGAAGCCAGGATCAAACAGCTTGAAAGCACCGTCGCTGATCAAGGTGCCATTGCCGAAGCGAAGGGCCGGCACTACGAAAGCCTGCTGAAGAAGGTCACCCAAGACGCTGAGCTCAAACTTGCCACCGTTCAAATGGATCATGATCAAGCCTTGGTCAATTTCCGAGAGGGAATCAAGGCTTCTGCTATCGTCTCCCTATTACAAGCACGCATCAAGATGGCCTACGAGGCCAAGGAGACGGGCCTTGTTTGTCCATCTTGGCCAGTTGAATCCTGGGTGGCCAAGCTAAAGGAGCTCGGAGGCAAAGCTGTGCCACTCCCTGTTGAAGCCGGTGAGTCTTCTAAGTCAGCAGAGGTGGTGATTTAGGCTGGAGACAAGAAGGATGCTGGAGCGGATGCTGGGATGGATACTGGTGAGGATGCTGCTCAGGATGCTGGTGCTGAGAAGTCCGAGAAGGTCGGAGAAGATGCCGCTGTGTGAGGGCATTTAGGTGGGCAATGACGGATATACGTGCCAAGGCCAGAGCCCACCTTTTTAAATTTGAATGTTGGTCTGTGATCCCCTAGACAATTTACTTTTCTGTACCTGAACAATTTACATTTCCTGCATGCTTTTTGAACAATACAACAGTTGGAGGTGGATGGGTCTCGGTTTGAGATGAAACCTTCAACTGTTGGGTAAATATGGTAATGAACTATTAGTGCTCTTAGTGGATGGGCCTTGTTTTGAGGTGAAACTAAGAGCACATCTTTTGGTATGTTAATAATATAACTTCTCTTTTGACTTTATTACTGTTGTCATTGATATACAAATTTTACTTGTGAAAAGTGTTTGGTTTGAACATTCTTAGGAATTTATCATAAACATATCCTAGAAGATATCCTGAAAGATATCTTGATCAGGATATTGAAATACAACCTATAAATTGTCCAAATAAAAAGGAGAGATCATACCAGAGATTCTTAGAGAATCAATTTCAATCTTCCATTATAAGTTTGTCCCCAGTGCATACTTATAAACTCGGATCCATCCTTTGAATAGTATAATGTATGTCCCCTGTGTTCGACACAGAAACGCAAATGTATTCATACTTTGACTTGAATAAATTCCGAATACCCCAGGGCAAAACCCCTGATATCCTGAAATGAATCCTTAGCATACTTGGGATAAACCCTTAATATCTTGGGGATAAACCCTGATATCTGGGGATAAACCCTAAATTTCATGCGCTACAGGCGAGAGTGTATAAACTCCAATTCTTAGAAAGGTGAAAACCTTTAAACCTTAGAGAGTATGAAAATACTCTTTCGTGAGAGAGGGTGATCAATCCTCATATACCTTCAGGATCCAGGATATAGCCAACAGTAATGAAATTGTCAGCCACTTTTACATGAACTGGTCCCCCTACCTTGAACTATACCTAGATAACTTGCGCTCCAGGCGAGGTGTTTAAACCCAATTCGAAAGAAAGGTGAATACCTTTAAACCTTTGAAGGGACCAGGATCCCTTAAACGTGAGAGAGGTGGCCAATCCTCTAATCTTTCGAGCTATCCTGAGTACATATCCTGGAGCTATATCCTGAAACATATGCTGCAAAACAATTGTAAACTAAGGTGGGTGTTAGCTTGGCTAACACCCCTCCGATGCTTAAGTCAGTATTGGGTTCAAGATAATAAACAAATATATTTAAATATAGAATACATACCATTCCGAGATAGAAAATAAATTCTACTCTTACTTGAAATAGAGCTTTAAATGTATTACATTCCAGGATCTTGGTAGCATACCCCCTTCCATATTCTTGAGTCGATATGCTCCTTTCCCTGCTTCTGACTCGACTTCATAAGGTCCTTCCCATTTCGGAGCTAGCTTGCCATCGGCAGGATTAGTGGTATTTTGAAAAGCCTTTCTTAGCACCCAATCACCAACTCGAAATCTTCTAGTCCTTATGTTCTTATTATATGCTCTGGATATTCTTTGTTGATATGCTGCTATCCTTAGTCTTGCCGCGTCTCTTTTTTCATCTATAGTATCCAAATCTTGACATAAGACTTCAAGATTCTGTTCAGGATCCTGTAAGATAGATCTTGCAGTAGGTATCGTCATTTCTGTTGGAATCACTGCTTCTACTCCAAATACCAAGGAAAACGGGGTTTGGCCAGTTGCATTCTTTACCGTTGTCCTATCAGCCCACAAAACAAAGGGCAACTCTTCCGCCCATCTTCCTTTTTTGGCTCCAAGCCTCTTCTTTAAGTTATTGACTATTATCTTGTTTGAGGATTCAGCTTGTCCATTCGCTTGAGGATGTACCGGAGTAGATGTGATCATTTTGATTCCCCAACTCTTGCAAAAGTCAGTAGTCCTTTTGCTTATAAACTGGGACCCATTATCGCAAATGATCTCAACTGGTACCCCAAACCTAGTCAGGATATTCCTCTTTATGAAGGATACTACCTCTTGATCCCTAACTTGAACAAATGCTTCAGCCTCAACCCACTTAGAGAAATAATCCGTCATTGCTAACATAAAGACTTTTCCTCCCGGAGCTTTTGGTAACTTCCCTACTATATCCATCCCCCATTTCATGAATGGCCAAGGGGAAACTACAGGATATAGTGGTTCAGCTGGTTGATGTAGTATGTTACTATGCCTTTGACATGCATCACATCTTCGAGCATATTCTGCAGCATCTTTCCTCATCGTTGGCCAATAATATCCTGTCCTTAATACTTTCGAGAACAATGATCTGCCCCCAGGGTGATTACCACAATCCCCTTCATGTATATCCTGAAGTACTTCTTTGGCTTCAGGATCCTCCAAGCACCTCAAATACGGTCCTGCAAGAGATTTCTTGTATAAAACATTATTTATAATAGTGAACCGTGATACCTTCATCCTAAATGCCTTAGGATTTTCATTTCCAGGGATGTGTCCTTCTTTGAGATATCTCACAATTGGAGCCGTCCAGGATTTAGGATCCTGTTCAGGATATTCCGCTCCAGGATCCCGAATACTCGCTACTACTTTATCCTGAGGATTCGTGGCAGGATATAAGACATGTAATATTGGTATTTGAGTCCCTTCAGGTATCCTGATCGATGATCCCAAATTTGCTAAGGCATCTGCTTCAGCATTATCCTCCCTTGGTACCTGTTCAAGTGTAAAAACATCGAAATATCCTGCTAATTTTTTGAGAATATCGAGATATTCAATTAATTTCTCACCCTTAACTGCATAGGATCCATTAAAATGGTTAGTAATTAACAAAGAGTCAACATATACTTGCAAATTTTTGATACTCATGCTCTTAGCCAACTCTAATCCTGCAATTAAAGCCTCATACTCTGCTTCATTATTAGTAGCAGGAAATTCACATCTAATAGCCTGGGGTTATATGTCCCCCTGTGGCGATTTTAGTAGTATTCCTAATCCTACTCCTCTTATATTAGATGCACCATCAGTATATAATGTCCAGGATCCTGAGGATTCTCCTAACTGTTGAACTTCTAGGTCTACCTCATCCTGAATGTCACTACTAAAATCAGCCACAAAGTCAGCTAAAGCCTGAGACTTTATGGCATTTCTAGGTTCATATACTAAATCATAAGCACTCAACTTTACCGACCACTTAGCCATCCTGCCTGACATTTCTGGTTTCCTAAGCACACTTTTGACAGGATAATTTGTTTTTACATGAATCCTATGTGTCTCGAAGTAATGTCTAAGTTTCGTTGATGCCATGACTAATGCTAGTATCAATTTTTCTAAATGAGAATATCTAGTTTCAGCATTTAACAAGCTTTTACTAACATAATAAACAGGATATTGCTGACCTTCATGGTCCTTTACAAGGACGGCACTTACAGCATTCCCTGATACTGCGAGGTATAGGGATAATGGTTCACCATTCTCGGGCTTCATCAGTAGAGGTGCGGTTGAAAGATATTGCTTTAAATCCTGTAGGGCCGCTTCATGCTTCTCACCCCATTCGAATTTCTTGTTCTTCTTCAGGATATCATAAAAATCTTTGCATTTTTCTGAGGATCTTGAGATAAATCTATTTAATGCTGCCACTCGCCCTGTTAATCGTTGAACATCCTTCATATTTGAGGGTGATTTAATATCCAAGATGGCTTTAATCTGCTCCGGGCTCGCTTCTATTCCTCTTTTGGTCACCATATATCCTAGAAATTTTCCTTCCGCCACTCCAAAATGGCACTTAGCAGGATTCAGCTTCATGTTATACTGATCCAGGATATCAGATGCTCCTTTAATATCCTGGAGGTGATCCTGAGCTTTCTTTGATTTTACCACCATATCGTCAATGTACACCTCCATGGTGTCCCCCAGTTTGTCTTTGAACATCATGTTTACCAATCTTTGGTATGTTGCACCTGCATTTTTCAAACCAAAAGGCATAGCTGTATAACAATAAATACCTGTTGGTGTCATGAAGGCAGTATCCTCCTGGTCAGAAGGCTCCATTTGGATCTGTTGAAATCCTGAGGATGCGTCCATGAAGGTCAGCATTTCATGCCCGGCAGTGGCATCTACCATCGCATCAATGTGGGGGAGAGGAAATGGGTCTTTAGGACAAGCTTTGTTCAAGTCTGTGTAGTCTACACAAACTCTCCATTTCCCATTTTTCTTCTGTACCACAACCACGTTTGCTAGCCACCTTGGGAACTTAACCTCTCTGATCATCCTGGACTTCAATAATCTCTCAACTTCCTCTTGAATAATCGTATTCCGCTCAGGAGCAAACTTCCTTCTTTTTTGTTGAACAGGCTTGAATGATTTATCAATTCCAAGCTTGTGAGTGATAACGTCTTTGGATATGCCTGTCATATCCTCATGCTTCCATG
The DNA here is from genome assembly GCA_030545235.1 of Helianthus tuberosus. Classification (NCBI taxonomy): domain Eukaryota; kingdom Viridiplantae; phylum Streptophyta; class Magnoliopsida; order Asterales; family Asteraceae; genus Helianthus; species Helianthus tuberosus. Next base: position 116,263,769 of record CM060403.1, on the reverse strand, counting down.
CAAACGTTGACATCCTGCATTTCAAAAAGTTAATTAACTGTTCTTCAATATCCTGAGGGATATTGGTTCCTACGAACACCGAAATATCGGGATTATCCTGGTCCAAGATAATTTTCTTCACATCCTGCTCCGGATCCTCCACGATATCCTGGGCCCGCGTCTTTAATTGCTATGCTGCACTAGGCTTGGTTGAGGATTTCATCGAGGATGAGTAGCATTCTTTCGCCTCCTGCTGATCACTATCAACTTTGACAACTCCCCAAGGGGTAGGGATCTTGATGCATTGGTGATACGTTGATGGCACGGCCTTCATATCGTGAATCCATGGTCTTCCCAGTATGATGTTATAGCAGGATAGAGAATCCATCACACAGAAACGTTGTATCGAGTTGACTCCTTCAATGTATACCGGTAACTTTATCTCTCCCACTGTGTTTCTAGCCTCTCCACTGAACCCAACAAGCACGGTAGACTTCGAAGTGATATCCATTGGAGATACATTCATCCTCTTCAGAGTCTCTAGTTGGATTATGTTAACGGAGCTGCCATTATCAACCAATATCTTGCGTACAAAATGGTTAGCCACATATAACGTTATTACCAGAGCATCATGGTGAGGATCCTGGACAGTATCCCTGTCATCAGCATCAAATGTGATCACTTTGTCAGTTGTGAGGGTAGTCATCCTGACAGGTTTGTCTCCCCTTTCGGCCTTAGCTTCTTTTGCATGTCTCTTCGCCGCCGAATACGAAGTCCCACAAATGTCGGATCCTCCCGAAATAAAGTTGATTATCTTGGCATCTGCAGGAGGTGACGCTGCTCGCTCAGGATCCTTCTCAATATCCTGACCCTTATTCTTCTTCCTTCCTAAGAGATCTTTCAGATATCCCTTGCTTAGAAGATAGCTTATCTCTTTCCTTAGAGCGACAGGATCCTCATCTTCGACAGCATTCACTCTCTTATTTTCATTTCTACCATATGGCTGTTTTGGTCAAAAAATCTGATGAGGATATTGCAACCAAACTCTCTGTTACGGGGTATGATGCTAATAATTTAGAACAATGACAAGGATCACTTCAATGTAAATTGCACAAACGACACAAGGATTTATACGGGGAAAAAGCCCTTGATCAAGAGTTGATCTCCGGCACAAAAAACCCCGGGTGATGGAAACTACCGATCACCAAGCTCAAATAAATGAATAAATGTTTACAACTTCGGATAGTAACGAGCTAGGTACAAGGATTACTATCGTGAAATGTGTAAAAGTGAGTAAAAACGAATGAATGTTCGTCGAGAGCTTCAAGTGTGCGAGTATATGAGTGTGTGTAGCTGAAAATGGCTAAGTGTTCTAAATTCTAGCTCGTTACCCCTTTTTAAAAATAGAAGTTAACTACAATAACTAACTATCCAACTTTTGTGCCAAGTTCCCACATCAAAAGGAAACCCTTGCTTCACTTCCGTTTGAACTTGGTCTTGACATCTTCAAACGGAATTACTACCTAAAACATGACTAAACCCTAATTCAATCACTATTGTGCACTCATTTAACCTATCTAGACATAAGACTCGAATAAGACGTAGTTAACAGACAGTAGATACACCAACACAACACGTGTCATGGACTTTAAACATGTAAAGAAGTGATTTAGAGGGGCTAAAGTTGACAAACAGAGAAAGTACGTGAATAAAAGGGTTCAAAGTGTCAACGTTGGATAAATATATCTTGCAATAACCCTACACGATGTTTACACCCTTAAACGAATGAGTCATGGATCATACGAAGCTAATTGTGAGAGAAATGTGTCAACATGTTTAAAGTATACCTCTGAGTGACCTTTTAGCAAACCTGAAGCTTTGTAACGATAAATTATGCTCACTAGAATGCGTGATAAAAATTTCACAAAGTTTCGTTATCGTATGAGAAAGTTATGGCAATATTCGTATACGAGGGGTTAAAAGCGTCAACTTTGAAATTTAAGGCTTTACGGGTGATCACAAAGTTAACCGAGGACTTAACGGTGTTTGGTTATGTCATGGAGCCCTTAAAAGTCAAGTTAGAGGGCCAAAAGTGCAAGAAATAAAGGTAAAACCACGTTTGGAAGGACCAAGGACCTAAAGTGCAATTAACGAAACTTGTTTGGCTGGTTCTGGAAAGCCACACGGGCCGCGTAAGGTATCAGGGGACCCTTACGCGGGCCGCCTAAACACCCCATCGACAGAATTCACCTGCAGGTGCCAGTTCAGGTCTGTTAACCGACTTTGGAAGCTTGTTTTGCATACCAGGGACTCCTCCAATAGTATTACATGCAATAGGGGCACTTGTACTGATCTCATAACTCTTGTAGACTTCCTTGGCATGATCCTAAGTGATCAAAATGCATATATAAGGACACCTAAGTTGAAACTCTTGTGCACATTCACTTGGAAACTCTCACAACTCAAGTTCTGGAGAATTTTGGAGCTCAAGCACCCTTCCTAGGAGTCACTAGCAGTACTTAGGACCCTTCTAAGTGTCCTTAACTTTCCTTAAGCAAAAGTTTTAGTATGTATTAAAACCATTTTAGATATATAAGACTTGATACCTACTGATGTTCTAAGTAAATTTTTATACTTTAGCAGTAAGCAAAAGTTTTAAACTCAGATTTCCAGATTTGACCTTTAAACCTTAGGTGAAATTACCAAAATGCCCCTTCGAAGCATAGTATGGTTAGAAATGATAAATTTCACATATTTACAATACCCTACTATTATGACTTATAAAAATAAATATTTTTACTAATTAAATCAGACTTGTAACTCAGATTAATATTTAAACTCTTTTATAACCTTTAAAATGACCAAAATACCCCTACGGGGCGTAATTAGAAATTAAATCCGTTTTGGGCATAATAGAAGATATCTTACTGATGTCATAACATATTTAAGGCATATTAACTTAGGAAAGCTGTATATGACTCTTGTGGTTACCCGTTACGCCTTTTTCGCGTTCGGTTCGGTTTATGTAACTAGTTTGCATAAATTGACCGAAACGGGTCAAACCTTATCATTTTTGTCTCAAAATCCAGAATGTGTTTAGTTTACCCATATTACACAAGTCTCCAAACTTGTCGGGTCTAAATCTCATTCTATTCCGGTCTTTGCTTAATCGTGCGTTTGAACCGTATCTTCTTTTAAAACTAACCGGTCTAAGTTTAGGCTTAATTAAAGACCCGTTAGGAATCTAATAGGTTATTAAAAACCTTCGTTCCAGATTAGGGGATACGGTAAAAGCTACGTGCACTTGCTATTTGTGATTATTACTTGCTCAGGTAAATACTTTTAACTTATTTTCCTTTATACGGGCTTGGGGTACGGTATATAAAACACCGCTTGGTCGGGCATTGATTTTTTAATCGTATGAAGGTTACTTTATTGAAATGACCTGTTTAAATTGTTTTGTTTGCTTAAAACCTTTGGGGGGTTAATGACCATGTCCCAGATATCCTTGGCATCATTCATCGAATGGCCACGACCTTAGCACGGGGTGTAGGCGTACATCCGCCTGTGCATATATAAATAATAAGGTATAACGCCGGTTACGAGAATAACCCGCCGCGGGACTATATCATGTGGTGTGTCTATTAATCTTTAACCCAGTGTCAATCCGGGCTACTGAACGTATAACGAACATGTAATTCTTTTACAAGTTTATATATAAATAATTATCCCAAGTTATAAAATGTTTTGTGCCTTGAGCATTCAAATCAATTTTCTAAAACCTTTTCAAAATGAGTCAGTTAATTGTACTTACCAGTGTAAACTGACGTATTTTCCCAAAAAAGGCTAAGTGCAGGTACTACTCGAAATAGGCTGGCCTCTCCTTAGCATCAATAAGAGTCTCGCAAGCTTGGATGCATTTAAATCTGATGAACTATGTTTCCTTTTTATTTGATCCGCCTGTGGATCCTTACAGTCCGGTTGTAATACCTTGATATTACTTTAAATTCGGTTTGTAATGTAATTCATCTTTTGCTTCCGCTGTGCATTTAAAATTGTGTTGTTTGACTATGACGATATCAACTACGTCACGATACTCCCCACCGGGCCCACCGGTAATACGTGGAAATATCGGGGTGTGACAAAGAGTGCGAGAATCTTGCTGCATTTATAGAAAACGACATCACGCTGGACACGACCCCGTGTCGGCTGGACACGACCATGTGTGCAGACAAAATTCTGACACTTTTTGTCCATATTCTGACCAAAAGTCAGACGGGAATCTTTGGGTGGACACGGGGGCGTGCTGACCTGGACACGGCCCCGTGGCTAGAAGTGTTTATGAAGTTTTGTCTGTTTTCAAGGAGTTTATCCGGATCAGGCGGTTCTTTACTGGACGGAACAACACCGAAGTGCCTGAGATACCTAAGTTGCCCTAGTTTTAGACAAAAACGCAAGTGGTTATCGGAAAGGGTGATTCCTAAGCTAAATACCGGTGGGCAAAACCAACCTGTAGTTTCCTTATCCGGGCTCTCGTTAAAGAAGGTATATGCCGAATCGCTCAGGTCTATGTATGCATCGGCGGAAACCGATGGGGAGTCCTTCACGGCACAATCGACACAGGGACGACTATCGCTCAAGTCCTCGCAAGAGTTAGAGGTGATTTCGGGAGCAACGATGTTGTTATAATTCGAATGCAATCCCACTAATTCTCCTTGATCGTCGTCTTGAGATGAATTAGTTATGTCCATCTCAAGTTCGTTTAGCCATCGGAGAATTAGTTCTTCTATTTGAAAGAATTCTTCAAGAAACATTTCATCTAGAAGGGACGATTGAGAGCATTCGAGGGAGAGATAGGGATTATTTTTACTTTCACCCATCTTATGGCTACAGGAAAACAATGGGTCTAAATAGTGGGGAGTATAATTTAAAAAATAACATTTTAAATCTTCATGAGTTCCACCACATAATTGACACCACGTACCATAAGAGGAGCGAAAGTAAAAAAAAATCAGTATCACTCATGTTTGTGTCAGAAATTACCAATCGTCGGGATCTTACGGTTTTGTTTTCAGTAACTCAAAGTTGGGCACGGGGCATGTTCAGTGGGCACGGCCCCATGTTCAGCTACTGTCTGACTTAAAACAAGATTGCCAGTACCAACGATTGGGCACGGGGCGTGTTCAGCGGGCACGGCCCCGTGCTGAGCTTCTGCACAAATGGAAAAATATAGAAAAATCCTAAAAAAACAGAAAAATAAGAAAAATGATTAGGCCGTTGATTCCTAACTTTCTTAAAATCCTTGTGTCCCCGGCAGCGACGCCAAAAACTTGGTGTGTGTCAGTGTTAATATATTTTTGGTTATATTTTAAGCCCTTTTTAACACTTTAGTCAAGTTTTAAATTTATAAAACACAATATTTTACTAACACTAAACACACATACGGGCAAGTGCACCCATCGTGAGCGTAGTATAGCGTTGGTAAGATACCGAGGTCGTCCAAGGACACAAGAGCTTTTAGTACCGGTTTATCCTCAACGTCTAATCAAATCAAAAGTTTAGAAAAAGTTTTAAACATGAAAATAAAAACTAGAAATGCTGAAAAATAAAAATAAAAACAGAGAGACAAGATGAATCACTTGGATCCGACTCGCCTTTAGTGTAACCTTTGATGATTTCCGCACTTTTGCACTTTTTAAGAGATTATATTAGTTATAGTAGTAGGCTCATCTTTTGAAGGTGACGTTACCCTCAACCCAGTAGTTTGAGTCCGCAAGTATACAATCCTAAAGGGTCGGAATATTGAAAGATAATTAATTAAGTTATTAATGCGTAATGTGGTAGGCCCCTCTTTTGAAGGTGACGTTACCCTCGGCTAAGTGGTTTGAGTCAGCAGGGATACAATCTCAAGTAGCCAGGTTAATGTATTAATAGTAGTTTACATATGAGGGGATCAAGCCATTCGCACCCCCGCCATCCAATACCAGTGGGTATTGAAGGAGGTCCTATTAAGCTTGACCCGGGTCCTTGCAGGATCTATACACTGAACAAGGCAAGAACCTTACCAAACCATTCCCTTAAACCCCGACCAGGTAGCCAACATATCTCTATATATACTGTAGAGATATGAATGGTGTAAATCTTTTATTTTATATAGACAGTAAAATAATGCCAAGACACCACGGACAAATGATAAGTAAGTTTCACCTTCAACATATGAAACTAGTTATTAAAGTCATTAATACAAAACCAAATAAAAAGTGCGAAAAGATTAAAATAACAAAAGTATTACACTAAATGCTTGTCTTCACCAAGTGATGTAAGAGACTTAGGCAAACATGGCCTTTGATTGTCAATAATTCTTACTATCAATCTTGGATCCCGAGACTAGTACACACACTCTATGATGGATGATGGTGGTGGATGTGGGTGTTGTGATGGTGGTGGAGTGTGGGTGAAGTGGGAGAGAGGTGGTTTGTCAAGGGATGCCTTTGAAGTGAACCAAGCACCTCTATTTATAGCCTGCACAGAAGCCCGGACACGGCCCCGTGTCCATTGAGCACGGCCCCGTGTACATCCACTTTTTCTTTCTTCATTAATTGCAATTTGTCTGCATTAGCTCCACACGCCCCGTGTCCGCTGGGCACGGTCCCGTGTGCATAAGCGTATCTGTACTATCAATATTTGCTTGGATTCTGCGAATCTTAGCGTTGACCACGGTCGTGTTGAGCTGGGCACGCCCCCGTGTCGGGAAATAGAAGCTTCTATAGCTTTTTCCTTTCTGCAGACACCTGGCCACGCCCCCATGTCCGCTGGGCCCGGGGCCGTGGTCAGCCTTCTGTTTTCTTGTTTTTTGCTTGGGAAGATGCTGTCGAGGGGTCGGGCATGCCACGTTTGTTCATTTTCTTGTAATTATGTTAGATTTTGCTGCATATTTGCTTCTTTTGTTCATTTACACTCATTTAATCCTGAAAATACAAAAGGAATACAAAAACACACTTTTTCCAACATTAGTACTAAAAAAAGGGTTAGTTTTATGGCTTATTTGATGTAATTTATATGTTGCATTTTACATACATCAACTATGGTCTTCTTTACATGTGAATGGGAACACTTTATCTATTGTTTTATTAAATCAGTTTGATACTAATCTTTGATAAACATATCAGTAAGTTTTTGAAGAGTTTAGAAAACTATAAGGCTGCGCTGCTATTGGTGAGAGTGAGACAATACAGACAACTGTAAGAAACTAAAATTCATGTGATATGTCCGATAATAGAATGAATGATGGTTTTGTCGGTTGATTTTGCTATTAACAGTCTCTTATATCTTTAATTATTAGATTGCATGTATTTGCCATATATTTTTCCTGGTTAGGAAGACTTTTAAGATTTATCAGCTGGCGGATTTCAGTATTGTCTTTGCACCAAAAGGGATTGGATTTCAATGATATTGGAAATAGCTGGCGTTATCATCAGTTGGGGTGTTGCAAAGGTACCTTAGATCACGAATCATCTGAAGGTCTTGCTATATGCTTCTTTAGACATTGATGCACGGGTACTATTTATATAATACCCTATTGATCATTTATAACATCTTGCTAATAGGATTTTTCATGGATTGATTGCCACCTTGACATTTAAAGGTGGTGTTTGCCACAGTTTATGGGTTTGCAAAAATATTTAAATCATTATTAGTTACCTACAAATATCTAAATTCTATTAAGTTTACTTTTTTGGGTTTGCAAAAAACTAACCCTGTATTGCTCTTATTTATCATGTGATTTTAAATATTTAAATATTTTGTTTAGTCGATCATTATTTTGTTAATAAATGTATGGATTGTAAAATTATATATCTAAGTCTCCCAAAAATTACTTTTTAATCACGTCAAGTAATCATATCCATTACTAACATGTAAAGCATAAGTTAGTTTATATTCTTATAATTATGTAATGATTTCTAGGAACACTTAACTTACCACAACCAAAATTTCCATCAACATTGCCATCCTGTAAACCAATAATTTTTTTTTGAACGGCCCTGTAAACCAATAAATAGGCGATCATCTCGGTTGCTCTTTTTAAAGTGAACCGTGTGCGCTTTTGACTACTATGTGTCACATAATGATTCTTTATGGTAGCTGTCATGCTGATGATTAGACTTGCAGATGAGATGAAGTGCCTGAGGAAAAAAGTTGACTTAAATGGGAGGCTTGTGAAGAACAAATCAATATGGTTATACTAGCATCAAATGACCTTATTCTCTTCTATGATGAGGTTGTAATGCATATGGATATTGCAGTTATACGATAGAAATGAAATTAGTGGTTGGTGTTTTTTAGTTGACTCATTTTCAAGTCTAGAATTTCAAGTATCAAGAGTACCCCAAGTATCAAAACTTAGGGGTGTGAACTTATGACATGACACAAAAACCCGACACGAACCTAACACGAAATTTCACGGGTTTCGATTTAGTCTAAACGGGTTCGGATGGGTTTAATGTTGAACCCGTGTAACTAAAGGGTTGGGTTCGTGTCAAACCCATCAGGTTGGCGGGTTAACCTGTTTAACTTATTTATATTATATTTAATTTTTTTAAATGCGTTGTTGGTAGTGATATACATTTGTATAATTTTAAATTTAAAATATTATTCTGCGAAAAAAAAAATCGGGTTAAACGAGTTGTGTGCGGGTCAACCCGTATTCGTGTCGTGTTTTGTTTCATGTGTCTAGTACGATTTTCATGTATTTGTGTTAAACTAAGGTTAATGGTTGTATTTTAATTCATCTTATGCTCATATTCTGCAGCTTCCAACAAATGGTAAGCAGTGAAAATGATGGAAGTTGACACAAGCTAATGGCATCATGACTATAGAAGTCTGTAACAGATGTACAAGATCAATTGTGAAGCCCATTAAAGGTCCTAACACCTAGAAATGAAGCAAAAAAGAACCCAAGTACCAATGAAACTATGAAAGTAGTAACCCTGTATTTATTAATCAGGTAGATTTTTACTACATAAAGGTGGAGATAGTACCAATGAAACTATGAAAGTAGTACCAATGAAACTATGAAAGCAGTAACTCAAATGGTTTTTTTTTTTAAGTATGAACTAGATGAATAAACATGTGGAATTGCTTGGAATGAAGGTAGAAGACGATGGCTTGGTGATCAATCTCAAAAACCACAACAAATGCCAAAAGATTCAATTATAAGGTGACTACTTTACTTGTCCATCATTTGCTTCTAATTTTCTTTGACTTATTTGCAGGTAATTTGATATTATATTAGATAGTCCTACCTGAGAGAAAGAGATTTTTTTCTACAAATTTATATAATTCTTTAAACTGTTGCACATAATATATATATATATATACACACACACACACACTTATATATATACATAGTTTCAAAGTCAAAAGAATCCTTGTAAGTTATTGGTTTGTTTGACCTCAAAAGTCAAACTTGATCATTTTTCATCTACTGTTATGGTTTAGTACTTTAGTTTATTTTTGAATAACCAAATGCAACTCTTGGATCATGTATGCAGCTGGTCAACAAGGTATTAAGACCTGCTATCAACAACCAACAGATTCTCTCTGAGCCTATTTCATTATCGGTAAGAATCTTTCTTGATTCTTACTGATAAAGACAAAAAAGGGTTGGATTAGTCTTGAGAAATTGAGTCAGGTATGTTTGTTCATATACTTTTCTTTACTTTTTGTTTTTTCTTTTCATATAACTATGTGAATCACGATAAAATGTCAAATCTGCTCGGTTTATGATAGGCTCTTGCTAAGGATGTTCATGGTTGGGAAATCCCATCTAAATCGTGATGTTTTAGTGTGATTTCTCTAATTTTAAGATAAATTTCAACTACATATAGCTTAGAAAACCAAACTCTACAAATGATAATTGGTTTTCACGTGTAATGAAATTTAGAGATTTAATATGCATAGTTGCATGAAACAATTTGGAAGTGTGCCTCCTCTCTCAGGAATATGACATGATCTAATACTTCCAATATTTGCATTTAAGTTTATTTCAGATATGATCTTAATTTCATGCCTAATGGCGTAACAGCTAGAGTATGTCTATCCGGAATCTAGACTCTGGAATCTCTTATCCTTCCATATCGCTGATATAAAAATCGTAGTGTTTTGATGTCGCCAAACACCCTAAATAGTGTCTAGATTTTTATTTTCTTTGGGTGATGTCATCATGTTAGGGACCCCATCCATATCTATGATATGAAATTGCAGTAGCTTGATGATTTTGAGTACCAAGAAATTGTATCTAGACCGACATGGGTCCAACTTAGGAACAAGTTTAGTCTTTCAAGATTTTTATAAAAAATAAACATTAAAGAACAAGCTTGATGGCATCAATTGTTTTAGGAATCCTGATGCTATATTTGTTTTTCATAACCAAATTGACCCATTTGCAGATTTACAGGTTTTTCTGCACCCTAAACTGTTTTAAGAATCCTGCCTCCATTTATTTAATCATATCGAAATTGACCCAACTGACCCGTTTGCAAACACATGTAAACACATAAAAAATTGTTGTGATACTATTTCATTAAAGTACCCGTCCACCGGACGGGTATTAAACAAGTTGTGTTTGGATTAGGATTAAACAAGTTCTTTCATCTCCTAATAGTTAGTTATGCGATTTGTATTCAAGTATGTGCTTGTCTAGCAAGTTAGGGTAGTATATATAGATGATTCTAAGTCAAGAATTCATCAAAATTATGTAATCAGTTTTGAGTTATTCATAGTTAGTAAGATTGACATTTATTTAATTCAAATTATTTGTGTTTAATAGTCTACCGTAAATCACGGTAGTGATTTATGTATATATGGATTGTAGTTATTGTATTATTCTGTTTTATTTGCTTTCCTAGAATAGGTTCTCTTGTACATCTATATATTGTACCCTATTGTTCAATAATAAACTCAATTGATTGAGTCTTAATATGGTATCAGCCTAACACGGCGATCCTACCTCTTTTCTCTTCTCTTTCGATCCCTTCCAGCTGCCTCCTTTGTTTCTGTTTTAACCTACCTATCGCCGCTCATGGCCTCTCCCTCCTCTTCGATTGCAGCCACCTCCACTCTTCACTCCCTTCTTCACTTCATTCCCCACAAACTAACCTCCTCAAACTATTTAGCGTGGAGTCAGCAAATCACTCTTTTGCTATCCCTACAAAAACTTACCGGCCATGTTGACAGTAAACAATCCATCCCAGCCGAAACCATTCAAGAAAATGAAAAACCTGCTCCCAACCCTGATTATCTAACCTGGATAGCCGATGATCAGACTGTTTGTCTTCTTATTCAATCCTCTCTGTCGGAAGAAGCTATGTCCGAGGTTATCGGCTTATCTACGGCACGCCAAATCTGGTTGGCCTTAGAGAGTGCCTACAGCCATCGTTCAACCGATCGGATGCATACTCTGCGTGATAATCTTCGTCTTCTGTAGAAGGGTTCCTCCACAGTTGCTGAGTTTGGTCGCAAGTTCAAGGCTATACGTGACCAACTCGCTGCCATTGGTCATCCAGTTTCTGAAACGGACAAGTGCCACTGGTTTCTCTGTGGTCTTGGTCCGGCCTACAAGCATTTTTCCACCACCCACCGTGCTCTCGGCACTGCCTCCTTTCGTGAGCTCCTAGCAAAATCTGAAAATCAAGAAACCTTCATGCAGTCTCTCCATGGCCAGCAACCGCCCCCAGTTGCTTTTGCGGCCCAACAATCCCGTACTGTAATACTTCTCTCCACCTCTACTTCCTCTTATTCTCATCGTGCAGGTCGCGGCCGTGGCCGCGGTGCAGGTCGTGGTCGATCTCGTCGACCACCTCATTGTCAACTCTGCAGAACTGATGGTCACTATGCCAATACGTGCCCAAATCTTGCCAGTTTTGCCAAACAAGCTACCCCCACTGTCGATGCTCATCTAGCGCATGCGTTCCATGCTCAATGTCATGTCACTAACGAGGACCATCCTGACTGGACTGGTGACACAGGTGCGTCTGCCCACATGACCCCCTTTGTTGAGGATCTTGATACTTCCTCAGCCTTATCGGGTCCTGATTTTGTTCGCTTTGGTAATGGTCATACATTACCCGTAACGAACATTGGTACAAAATCACTTTCAAATAATATTCACTTAAAAAATATTCTCGTTGTACCACATCTCACCAAATGCCTTTTATCCATTAGCAAACTTACTCATGATTCTCCTGTTGATGTCTTGTTTTCTAATAATTCTTTTCACATTCAGGATCGAAAAACCAAGGCGATCCTAGCAAAGGGCACATGTGAAAATGGTCTCTATGTTCTTCGCGAAGGAAATCATGCATTCTTTGCTTCCTACTCGACTCCGCATCTAAAAGCCTCCTATGAAAAGTGGCATGACCGCCTTGGACACGTGTCATTTGATATTATTTCTAGACTTCATAAACATGGTTCTTTAATTGTTACTTCATTATTACCAAAACCTAATGTTTGTGCTTCTTGTCAATTGTCTAAATCTCATCGTGTGCCATTTAATTTAAATTCTAAACGATCTATGCATGCTTTAGATTTAGTTCATTGCGATTTATGGGGACCATCGCCTGTCACCTCCTCTAGTGGCTATCGCTTTTATGCCATCTTTGTCGATGACCACTCCCGCTTTACATGGTTTTATCCACTTAAGCAAAAGTCAGACTTTTATGAAGCTTTATTAATTTTTGCACCATTGGTTCAAAATCAGTTATCATGTAAAATAAAGGTGTTTCAAAGTGATGGGGGAACTGAATTTACAAATAATCGTGTTCAAAAAAATTTTCATGATCAAGGCATTCATCATCAAATGTCTTGTCCTTACACCCCTGAACAAAATGGCCGTGCTGAACGAAAACATAGACACATCACCGAAACAGGTCTTGCTATGCTTTTGAGCTCCCATGCTCCCGCCACTCTGTGGTCCGATGCCTTTGCATCTGCCACCTTCATCATCAATCGCCTACCTTCCTCGGTCCTTAACTTCAAATCTCCATATGAAATCTTATATGGCCGTTGTCCGACCTATTCTAACCTTCGCATTTTCGGTTGTCGTGTCTTCCCGTACTTGCGCGATTATGCCAAACATAAGCTTGCACCTCGCAGTGCGGAATGCATCTTCATTGGCTATGATGTTCAATATAAGGGTTATCGGTTCTTAGACCCTTCCACTAAACGTATTTACACTACTCGTCACGCACAATTTGATGAGGAAAATTTTCCTTTTGGTGCCCATGTTTCTCAGGTTGATCAAGCCAAATTAATCTTCTCAAATTTTGATGAGAACCTTCCAAATAATCCCCTTCCAAACTCAACATTTTTACCCACACCTACTGATCACCATCTATCTTCTCAACCCAACTCACCCACACAAGGTTCCTCTCCTTGTTCCATGTGCTCGGCCCATCCCTTTCCATCCTCATCGGCCCAACTATCTCCCCCATCCTATTTCCGCTTCCTCCGCCCAATCTGGTCCAACCCCCTCGGCCCCATCTGGTGCTTCCTCCGCCCATTTCGATTCTTCTCCTCCCACATCTCCTTCACACACCTTGGCCCACTCGCACACCTCCTCTCCATCACACGCCTGGGCCCAATCGCACACCTTATCTCCTTCGGCCCAATCACCTGCTCCCCACTCTACTACCAGTATTCTTGGCCCTCCTCCTACCATTAATTCAAACCCTGAGAATGGATCATCTATGTGACAACCCGCACTAAACCAGGTATCCGTACAACTTAATTAATGATTAATTACTGCTTAATTACTGTGCTTGTTTGAACTAGCTGATAAACTGCTACTTGAATACTGATACATGAACTTACTTGCATCATACTTGCTTGCTGTCACTACATTACTTACATGCTGAACCCTAGTGACAAACATGATGCACAAAAAGCACAGTAGCACTAAACGGATACACAATAAACATGCTGATATAACCAGCATCAGGCAGACACTGCCTCTAAGGCCTGTTCAGAGCCTCAAATATTTTGGCTACACTGGTAGTGAGTGTAGGGATATGAGGGTTGTGGTACTGCGTCTCTAGGAATAAGATACACTGATTCGGATGTGCCAAAAACGTACTTTAAGTACCAAACACAGCACTTTAATAATTAATCCAGCTTTTAGCTGACTAGCAAAGTGCCAGAACATGAGAAAATAACACTAGACACTTTCTAAAGTGTCGGGAAAACAAATTGTGTCACTAAAAATGTTAATAACGACACTTTAAAGCTTTTGTAACGCTTTAACGGATTACTATCCAACCGGACACCCGGACTTTACCCGGAACATGAAAATATTACTATTTTCACTAATTATATTTTTCTGAGCCAGTTAGGGTCTCTGATTACCCTAACACCCGTCATAACGCATAACATATAACTAACTAAGTTAAATACTTAGTTAACCTATTTAACATAATAACTTCCTAACTACACTACTTAAAATCGAACCAAGACCCCCCCCCATGACCGATTCGGTTACCTAGGGGACACCACCATGTACTTGTGATTGTGCAAATCTAATCTTGCCTAATATCTCACTAACACATTACCCATTGGATAATAACACTAGGTTTAGTCTATAAATACCCACTAAGCACATGAGATCATTATCACCACAAACCAAGAACTCACCTCTCTCTCTCTTGCTCCCTTCACTCTCGGCCGAACACCCCAGCCCCCTTACACCCACTTTCGGCCCTTGATCATTCCATTCCGAGTAGATACAAGCTTCACAAGTCGCATATTAGGAGCCTCGGAGCAAGCGGAACACGAAGGACCTCTTTCGTTAGCTTTTATCCACGCATTTTTCATCAAAGATCTTCCCTAGCCTTGAGCTAGAGGTATATTGTTTAAAACTTGTTTTTAAGCTTATCTAAGGTGGTTAAAAGGAATATTGTCGGTTAAATATCGATAACTTGCATTTTGAAGCTTTAAAGTCTAGTAAAAATACTAAAATGGTGGTTAATAGCTTGCAACTTGTGTAAAAGATGTAGTATTTGGAATTTGTGTTTATCTAGACCCGATCTATGATGTGGTAGCTCGGATCTCCGTTTAACCCGACTTTGTAAGATCATGGATCTTCACATAAGCTCGTTTTTAGTTACCACAAGGGTTAAAAGGCGAAACTCTACCACACAAGATACATGAACTTGTGTAGAAATATTTTACTTGTGTAAAAGTAATTTAACTTGTACAATGGAGTTTAAAACTAGCAGATCTACGTATCTGCAAGTGGTATTTTTGAAAAACCACACATTTAAGAAACCATGTATTTTAAAGAAAGGATCTTACACTAACAAACATGATTTTATAAACCACAAGTGTGTAGACACTTGTGAAATGAAAAGATCCGACAAATAACTATTTTTGGGAAAAATGACTAGAAGTTGTAAAGACGGATTTCTCTAGTCACAAGGTTTTTACGAGATCAAAGTTACTTTATATAAAGATCTACATATATAAAGGGGATTTACACTATAGATTCGGAAAAACTGCAAGTTCATGCGATTATGCGATTTACATACTTATCGACTAGTTTGATGTGTCGGAAATTGTTTGATTGATTAAAGAAGTTGTTGAATTGATTTGTTAAAAGAAAATGATACGCTTGAAAGCGTGGCCACCTCCAGTTACAGAGGAAACTCTGGCGAAATTTTCTAAAAACCTAACACTTAGAATTATTTACACAACAAGTGTTAGAACTATTTTCGACATATTTTCGAAACATAAAATTTCGCCATGACTTTAATTACTAAATATTCGGAGGTGGGATTTTCACAAAGATTAACGTGATAAATATATTTGTCACAACACTGGTTATGATTATTTTGTGAAAATACATAAATATTATTTTAGGGTAAAAATAATATTTACAAGCGTTAATGATTCCAAAACTTTACGAATGCTTCCACATTAACATATAAGTTACACCGGTAATTACATTACCACACGATTGTTTAAAACGTAACTTACGCACATGTATTGTATCCCCCATCCTTGGGAAGGAGTATAACTACCAAGTGTATACAGAACATAAACACGAAATAGTTGTCTAACTATTTCCCAAAGACTTAAACTATAACGCTAAAGCACGGTCGTCCGTCTAATAGAATTAGCACTTGTAGGTCGTTGCACAGCTTACTGTATTGGAGACACTTGGTAGAGACGCGCATTCACTGTGAGTTCATGTCCCCCTTTTCTCTAACTGTTTTCAGTTTTCATAACTGCGGGGGTGAAATACATGTTACTTTGTTTACAAGTACTTTATACACGGTATGATTTACGTAAGGAGGTTTAGATCATGTGAATGGGTAGTTAGAACACCGAGGGACTCGAGCGGTAGATCTATCTGGGTGTAGCGAGCCCAGCTCTAGGCCCAACAGAACGGACCTCTCGGAGGACCAACAGAACGGACCTGGAGTGACTTGGTACCCAACGCAAAAATCGGCTAGGGTTGTGTCTACTTACTTGCATTTCACAACATGCTAATGGCCTTGCAAACCATTGGTGATCACAAGTCCTCTTACACTGCTACATACCAGGAAACTTTTATACTTACAAGTGTTTTACTTACTCACTTGCACATGAACTCGCTCAACATTATTGTTGATTTTTCAACTCACATGTATTTCAGGGAATTAAACGGATCTGGCACGGTATGGAACGTTTTCCGCTGCACTTGTCATGGAGTCATCAGGGTTTAGGGGATGTGTCTCTTTCCTGGACAAGACACAGTCCTTAAACCACGTTTATGTTATGTTATAAGTTGTAATGTCTACTGAACAAGGTTATGGTTGTATGTTAAAACAATGGTACTGTGTTTGATTTTCAAAACTTAATGGATGACTTGCATGGTTTTTAATTCATATAGCTTGTTATGGTTAAGCTATGGTATTAAGAAGTCACACCAAAAATTAACCACCCTTCCGCAAAGCCAGGGTGTGACTGCTTGGTATCAGAGCTCTGATCATAGCGAACTAGGATTCTTTCTCGAGTCTAGACTATGATCACTAGGGCTCTCACGAAAACATTTTTCTGCATACCACTTAAGTCCAGATCCAAAACTTTTTACAAACAAATGTTGAGCACATTTTATTTATTTATAGGCTCAGCTTGGAGGGCTGAGGATCGGTCTGGAGGACCGAGGTGATCGAGGTAGTTGAGCACGTTGGTTTATTATAGGTTCGATCTGGAGGATCGAGGCTCGGTCTAGGTGACCGAGGTAGTGGGCTAGCAAGGCTAGGAAGAAAAGGCTCAGCTCGGAGGGCTGAGGATCGGTCTGGAGGATCGAGGTTTGGTTTAAGCAAAGGATAGAGCAGTCTTGTAGACTGGATGAAATTGGCTAGTAAGACTAGGAGAATTATGTGATGCCTTACTTGATGACTTATGTGATTACTTGATTTATGATTGACTATTTGTGCATGTTTGTGTATATGTTACAGACACATGGATTCTGCAGACACTGGTGGTTCAGGCACCACAGGCCCGAGGCCTATCGTTTCAGACGACATTGAGTCATCGGAGCACGAGGTTTATACGTCCGACTTCACTAGCACAGATGAGGACGATTTCCAGCCTTTTGCACTACCTGACGGTGCTGGCGAGCTCGCAGATGGTCCTATCGCAGGGGATCTACCATTGGCACTGATCCCTGCTCCTATACCGCTTGCTGCGTACCCAGCTTACGATTTACCCATTGACGATGAGGAGGATGATGTCGATATGTTTGATGAGGAGCCTTTCGAGGAGGACGCTCAGGGCGAGGCCCTCCCTGCTGCCGATCCTTTATTGATCGCAGACGTTCCCGCCGCGGAGTCACCTATTCACTCCCCAGTCGCGGACTCCTTTGAGTCTGTGGCTTCTGTACCCTCACATGTCCAGAGTGCACGGCACTTCTCTCATGAGTCAGAGCCTGATCATTCATCTTCTGTCGCCCCTATCCCCAGTTTCACTTTTGACCATGACGATGAGGGGGACTCCGACCCTATGTTTCCCCCAGGATTCGACCCTGATCGTGACATAGAGTATGTTCCGATGGATCAGTTTATGGAGGATCCAGTAGACGCTGTTGACCTATTTGATCCTATTGACCCAGATTTTGAGTTTGAGATGGCTTTTGATGACTTCGAGCCTGCCGTTGCTCCTGAGCAGGCAGCCGCTCTAGACCCTATACCAGAGCATGACCTAGTACATGCTGATATCCCTTTTGAGCCTATTGTTGCTGATCTCCCTGTAGATGTTCCTGTGATTGAGGGCGATCATGTTGCTGTTGATCCCGTTGTTCCTTTACCCGTTGGTGTTATACCTGCTGACCACCCTATAGAGCACCTTGCACCCGTTCACCCCGTTGTTGCTCCCTTATTTGATCCCGTTCCCCTAGAGCCCGGACATGCACTGTTCGCGGCACATATGGATCCACCGGACGAGTCCGCACAGCACGGTTGGATACCGGCTGATGAGGATGTTCCACCTTTTCCTCCACAGATTCCTGTTGCACCACATATTGACTTTTCATTTCAGGTTCCTATGTTTGTACCTCCAGCAGGGCCTGGAGAGGGTTCTTCAGCACACCCTGATGGGCATGTACCGATGCCTATCCCTTTCATGCCTCAGACGTCATTTGCTCCACCTGCTGTTGCACCATTTCACGTGGCACCTTTCGACCCCACTAGCGAGCCATTTCTTTGGGCACCTGGCTCTGGTATGCCACCCACTGACCCCTATCATGCTTTTCACAGGGGATACACTATCGAGGACGTCTTGATGTCCTTTATCGCACAGCATGAGTCCCACACACAGCGCATACAGGAGCTCGAGAGAGCTCGGTTGTCACCTTGTCAGTACCATGGACAGGCACCCTCCCCTCTACAGCCGTTTCGACCTTTACCTCCGGATTTTGCTGCTCGTCTCTTTACATTGGAGCAGCAGGTTGCTTCCATTATCCGTACACAGCGAGCCCAGGAGGAGGACTGGCTCCAGTTACGCCGGTTGTTCTATACTCACTTTCCCCCTCCTCCACCACCATCTGCATAGAGCTCACCAGTTACTGATTAGATAGACGAGGATGAGGAGACGGCGATTGTTGGATTGCACAGCATTTTGGAGACCACTTATTGACTTTGACTTTTGTTGACATGTACTTGATGTTGTATTTGACACTGATTTGTTATGATTTTTGGACAGGGGTGATGTAGCCCCTAGTTGATGGATGATTGTATGACACTATGATGTACTGATACACTTACTCTGTGGTCTTGATGTATGGCAATC
Organism: Helianthus tuberosus; assembly: GCA_030545235.1. Taxonomy (NCBI): domain Eukaryota; kingdom Viridiplantae; phylum Streptophyta; class Magnoliopsida; order Asterales; family Asteraceae; genus Helianthus; species Helianthus tuberosus. The sequence goes on along the minus strand of CM060403.1, from coordinate 116,244,467 downwards.
GCAGTATTCTCATCATATCTGTTTCGCTTGATTACTTATTTGCATTGGTATGGTATGAGATATGGATGATTGGTATTTGTGATGTATTGATGACATGAGATATTACGTGCTATTACTATTACTATATACGTACTTTTCGCTATGGCCTGACCAACGTAAACCATCTTTTAGAAGATGCCGCCAAGACGCGAACCAAACATGCCAACTAATGAGGCAGAACTCCAGCAGATTATTGCTGCTGCCATAGCACAGTACGCAGCATCTCAGCCAGGAGCAAGCGGAAGTGTTAACCAAGGCAATAACAATCCACCTCACGGTAATACCACGCCATTCGGACCTACCATGAACTAGTTGGAGATTTTAGCGATGATGCTAATGCCAAACACATGTTTTAACATACGTGCAGGATGCACCTACAAGCAGATCTTAGACTGCAAACCAGTTAACTTCGATGGCACAGGAGGTGCAGTTGCCTTTACCCGCTGGGCTGAGAAAACCGATTCTGTTTTACGCATGAGCAAGTGTGCAGAGGATCAGCAAGTCACATACATTTCAGGGCTGTTTCTAGATGGAGCCCTATCCTGGTGGAACCTACAAGTACAAACACTAGGCGAAGCTGCCGCCTACGCCCTGACTTGGGCCGAATTGAAAGAACTAATGCGCAAAAAGTACTGTTCACGCGCAGAAATTCAAAGGTTGGAGACTGAATTTTGGCACTTAAAGATGGATGGACCAAAGATTGCAGAATACGTCCAGAGGTTTCACGACTTATCTCAAGTGGTTCCTTACATGGTTACGCCAGAATACAAGCGAATCGAGTGCTTCATTTGGGGTTTGGCTCCCCAAATAATAAGCATGGTAACCTCCTCCGAACCAGCGACTATCACTGAAGCCATCGATTTGAGCGTGGCTCTCACCGAGGAGGCGATTCGTCTAAACAGGTTTGGTGATGTTAAGGCAAAGGAGAAAGAGACTCATGTTGAGTCGTCAGGAAGTAACAAAAGAAAGTTTTCGAACTTCAAACAAGGTGTTAGCGGTGATGTTAAGAGAGGAGCCCCAAGCACGCCAGCTCAGGGTACAGCTGGCAGTGGAAGGAAAGGAAGGGGATATATGGGCACCCAGCCCAAGTGTAATGCCTGCCAGCGTCACCATTCCGGTCAATGTGGGCTAAAAACATGTGAAGCATGTGGGAAACGTGGTCACTCGAAGGATACTTGTTGGGTCCCTGCCGGCCGCGGAGGCCAGGGAGGATATGGAAATAGGAATGATAACCGTGGTGGAAACGGAAACCGCCCACAAGGAAACTACGGGGGTAACAGAAATCAAGGCAACAATGCTAACCAAGCGGGCGCAGTGAATCGTAATCAGGGGAATGATCAAGCTGGTGGTAATGGACAGAGGCTCGGATGTTATAACTGCGGGGAAATCGGGCATTTTAAGAAGAATTGCCCAACGTTGAACCAAGCCCGTGGTAGAGTGTTCCAACTCGAAGCTAGGGAAGCACGCCAGGATCCAAATGTTGTTACTGGTACGTTCCCTATCAACCAACGCTATGCATCCGTTTTATTTGATACTGGTGCCGATTATAGCTTCGTATCGTTAGAATTTAAGAATATGCTTGGGTTAGCCGCTAATAAGTTAGACATTCCCTACTCGATCGAATTAGCTAATGGAAAGTTAGTTGAAGCCAACGAAGTTATCAGAGGTTGTGTGATAGAATTGGGAGAACGTGAGTTTACTTTGGATCTACTACCAGTTCAATTGGGAAGCTTCGACGTGGTGGTAGGAATGGATTGGCTATCCGGAAACAAGGCTGAGATAGTATGTCACGAGAAAGCTGTTCGTATCCCAACTGATGATGGTGAGACAATTGTGGTTCACGGAGAGAAGCGTGACACACCGCTAAGGATTATCAGCTGCTTGAAAGCAAGGAAGTGTTTACAGAAAGGATGTGTTGCTTTTCTGGCACACATTGTGGATAAGAAGGCTGCCGAGCCAAGGATCGAAGACATCCCTGTCGTAAGGGAGTATCCAGAAGTCTTCCCAGAAGACTTACCTGGACTGCCACCTCAGAGGCAAGTGGAGTTTCACATTGACTTAGTTCCAGGCGCCGCGCCTGTGGCTAAGGCACCTTATAGACTTGCTCCATCTGAGATGCAGGAATTGTCGACACAACTTCAAGAGTTGTTAGACAAGGGTTTTATCCGACCAAGCTTCTCGCCTTGGGGAGCTCCGGTCCTGTTTGTCAAGAAAAAGGACGGAAGTTTCCGCATGTGTATTGACTACAGAGAATTGAACAAGCTGACAATCAAGAACAGGTATCCTCTGCCGAGAATTGATGATCTGTTTGATCAACTGCAAGGCTCTAGCTTTTACTCTAAGATCGATCTTCGATCTGGATACCATCAATTAAGGATACAGGAGGAAAGTATCCCGAAAACAGCCTTCCGAACTCGTTATGGACACTACGAGTTCCTCGTTATGCCATTTGGTTTGACAAACGCACCTGCAGTATTTATGGACTTGATGAATAGAGTTTGCAAGCCATACTTGGACAAGTTCGTGATTGTGTTCATCGACGACATCTTGATTTATTCAAGGACAAAGGCCGAGCACGAACAGCATCTGAGAGCTATTTTGGAGCTGCTAAAGAAGGAACAGTTGTATGCCAAGTTCTCTAAGTGCGAGTTTTGGCTACGCGAAGTCCAGTTTCTTGGACATGTGGTTAATGGAAATGGAATTCATGTTGATCCCACAAAGATCGAGGCAATCAAGAATTGGGAAACGCCTACAACGCCAACCGAGATTCGACAATTCTTGGGTTTGGCTGGCTACTATCGAAGGTTCATCGAGGATTTCTCGAAAATCGCTCAACCTTTGACGCTCCTCACGCAGAAGGATAAGAAGTTTGATTGGGGAATCAAACAGGATGAAGCGTTTCAGACATTGAAGGATAAGCTTTGTAACGCGCCAATCTTAGCTCTACCAGAAGGTACTGACGATTTTGTGGTATACTGCGACGCATCGCGTCAGGGATTGGGTTGTGTGTTGATGCAATGCCAAAAGGTCATTGCTTACGCATCACGCCAACTGAAAGTGCACGAAAGGAACTATACCACCCACGATTTAGAGCTTGGCGCAGTGGTTTTTGCACTAAAGATCTGGAGACACTACCTGTATGGTACAAAGTGCACAATCTTCACAGATCACAAAAGCCTACAGCATATATTCAACCAGAAGGAGTTGAATATGAGGCAAAGACGATGGGTTGAATTGTTGAACGATTACGACTGCGAGATAAAGTATCATCCAGGGAAGGCGAATGTAGTCGCCGATGCCCTAAGTCGTAAAGAAAGAATCAAGCCCATAAGGGTTAGAGCTTTGGAAATGATCATACGAACCGATCTTTCCTCGCGCATTCGTGCTGCACAAAAGGAAGCTCTCAAGGAGGGAAACCTTGAGGAAGAATATCTCCGTGGAATGGAAAAGCTTTTGGTACCAAACGAGGAAGGAACGTTATGTTTTGAGAAAAGAATTTGGGTTCCTCTGTTTGGTGGATTAAGGGAAGTTATTTTCGACGAAGCGCACAAGTCACGGTACTCTATCCACCCTGGATCGGATAAGATGTACCAGGATCTCAAAAATTACTATTGGTGGCCTAGGATGAAAGGCGACGTTGCTGTTTACGTGAGCAAATGTTTAACGTGCGCTAAGGTCAAGGCGGAATACCAGAAGCCTTCGGGACTTCTGCAACAACCTGAGATTCCCAAGTGGAAGTGGGAACAAATCTCAATGGATTTTATTACAAAACTGCCAAAAACGCCAAGAGGCCATGATATGATTTGGGTGATTGTTGACCGCCTAACAAAGTCCGCACACTTTCTGCCAATCAAGGAGAAAGACAGTACTAGTAAACTTGCGGAAATATACATGAGAGAGATTGTCGCACGCCATGGAGTACCTCTCTCAATCATCTCTGATAGAGACGGAAGGTTTGTGTCAAGGATATGGCAATCCTTCCAAGAATCTTTTGGCTCACAATTGAATCTGAGCACTGCGTTCCATCCGCAAACTGACGGCCAGAGCGAGCGAACGATACAAACTTTGGAAGACATGCTGAGGGCATGTGTTATGGATTTAGGAGGTAGCTGGGATAAACATTTACCTTTGGTCGAATTTTCATACAACAACAGCTACCACACCAGTATTGGTGTCGCGCCATTTGAGGCCCTATACGGACGCAAGTGCCGATCACCACTATGTTGGTCTGACGCCGGTGATAGGCAGCTTGCTGGTCCCGAGATCGTCCAAGAGACGACAGACAAGATTGCGCAAGTTCTTAAACGCATCGAAGCCGCTCGCCACAGGCAAAAGGCCTACGCGGATCCAAACCGGAAGCATGTGGACTTCTAAGTCGGAGAGATGGTGTTATTGAAAGTTTCACCCTGGAAGGGGGTGGCACGCTTTGGTAAGCGTGGGAAGTAAAATCAGCGCTACATTGGTCCTTTCAGAATTCTGGAAAGAATTGGGACAGTAGCATACAAGTTGGAACTACCTGCTGAACTGAATGGTGTTCACGATACATTTCATGTATCCAATCTGAAGAAAAGTCCAACTCAAATTGACGTTGCCATTCCTATCGACGAGATTCATATTGACGACACGCTCCACTTTGTTGAAGAACCTGTTGAGGTCACGGATTGGAAAGTTAACAAGACCCGCCGGAGCAGTGTCAAACTCGTCAAAGTACGTTGGAATGCCAGACATGGTCCTGAATTTACCTGGGAACGTGAGGACCGGATGAAAGAGAAATACCCCCACTTATTTCCTAAGAACTCTGCATCTACGAGCAGAACTTAAATTTCGGGACGAAATTTATTTAACGGGGGGAGAATGTGACAACCCGCACTAAACCAGGTATCCGTACAACTTAATTAATGATTAATTACTGCTTAATTACTGTGCTTGTTTGAACTAGCTGATAAACTGCTACTTGAATACTGATACATGAACTTACTTGCATCATACTTGCTTGCTGTCACTACATTACTTACATGCTGAACCCTAGTGACAAACATGATGCACAAAAAGCACAGTAGCACTAAACGGATACACAATAAACATGCTGATATAACCAGCATCAGGCAGACACTGCCTCTAAGGCCTGTTCAGAGCCTCAAATATTTTGGCTACACTGGTAGTGAGTGTAGGGATATGAGGGTTGTGGTACTGCGTCTCTAGGAATAAGATACACTGATTCGGATGTGCCAAAAACGTACTTTAAGTACCAAACACAGCACTTTAATAATTAATCCAGCTTTTAGCTGACTAGCAAAGTGCCAGAACATGAGAAAATAACACTAGACACTTTCTAAAGTGTCGGGAAAACAAATTGTGTCACTAAAAATGTTAATAACGACACTTTAAAGCTTTTGTAACGCTTTAACGGATTACTATCCAACCGGACACCCGGACTTTACCCGGAACATGAAAATATTACTATTTTCACTAATTATATTTTTCTGAGCCAGTTAGGGTCTCTGATTACCCTAACACCCGTCATAACGCATAACATATAACTAACTAAGTTAAATACTTAGTTAACCTATTTAACATAATAACTTCCTAACTACACTACTTAAAATCGAACCAAGACCCCCCCCCCATGACCGATTCGGTTACCTAGGGGACACCACCATGTACTTGTGATTGTGCAAATCTAATCTTGCCTAATATCTCACTAACACATTACCCATTGGATAATAACACTAGGTTTAGTCTATAAATACCCACTAAGCACATGAGATCATTATCACCACAAACCAAGAACTCACCTCTCTCTCTCTTGCTCCCTTCACTCTCGGCCGAACACCCCAGCCCCCTTACACCCACTTTCGGCCCTTGATCATTCCATTCCGAGTAGATACAAGCTTCACAAGTCGCATATTAGGAGCCTCGGAGCAAGCGGAACACGAAGGACCTCTTTCGTTAGCTTTTATCCACGCATTTTTCATCAAAGATCTTCCCTAGCCTTGAGCTAGAGGTATATTGTTTAAAACTTGTTTTTAAGCTTATCTAAGGTGGTTAAAAGGAATATTGTCGGTTAAATATCGATAACTTGCATTTCGTCTTCTGTAGAAGGGTTCCTCCACAGTTGCTGAGTTTGGTCGCAAGTTCAAGGCTATATGTGACCAACTCGCTGCCATTGGTCATCCAGTTTCTGAAACGGACAAGTGCCACTGGTTTCTCTGTGGTCTTGGTCCGGCCTACAAGCATTTTTCCACCACCCACCGTGCTCTCGGCACTGCCTCCTTTCGTGAGCTCCTAGCAAAATCTGAAAATCAAGAAACCTTCATGCAGTCTCTCCATGGCCAGCAACCGCCCCCAGTTGCTTTTGCGGCCCAACAATCCCGTACTGTAATACTTCTCTCCACCTCTACTTCCTCTTATTCTCATCGTGCAGGTCGCGGCCGTGGCCGCGGTGCAGGTCGTGGTCGATCTCGTCGACCACCTCATTGTCAACTCTGCAGAACTGATGGTCACTATGCCAATACGTGCCCAAATCTTGCCAGTTTTGCCAAACAAGCTACCCCCACTGTCGATGCTCATCTAGCGCATGCGTTCCATGCTCAATGTCATGTCACTAACGAGGACCATCCTGACTGGACTGGTGACACAGGTGCGTCTGCCCACATGACCCCCTTTGTTGAGGATCTTGATACTTCCTCAGCCTTATCGGGTCCTGATTTTGTTCACTTTGGTAATGCTCATACATTACCCGTAACGAACATTGGTACAAAATCACTTTCAAATAATATTCACTTAAAAAATATTCTCGTTGTACCACATCTCACCAAATGCCTTTTATCCATTAGCAAACTTACTCATGATTCTCCTGTTGATGTCTTGTTTTCTAATAATTCTTTTCACATTCAGGATCGAAAAACCAAGGCGATCCTAGCAAAGGGCACATGTGAAAATGGTCTCTATGTTCTTCGTGAAGGAAATCATGCATTCTTTGCTTCCTACTCGACTCCGCATCTAAAAGCCTCCTATGAAAAGTGGCATGACCGCCTTGGACACGTGTCATTTGATATTATTTCTAGACTTCATAAACATGGTTCTTTAATTGTTACTTCATTATTACCAAAACCTAATGTTTGTGCTTCTTGTCAATTGTCTAAATCTCATCGTGTGCCATTTAATTTAAATTCTAAACGATCTATGCATGCTTTAGATTTAGTTCATTGCGATTTATGGGGACCATCGCCTGTCACCTCCTCTAGTGGCTATCGCTTTTATGCCATCTTTGTCGATGACCACTCCCGCTTTACATGGTTTTATCCACTTAAGCAAAAGTCAGACTTTTATGAAGCTTTATTAATTTTTGCACCATTGGTTCAAAATCAGTTATCATGTAAAATAAAGGTGTTTCAAAGTGATGGGGGAACTGAATTTACAAATAATCGTGTTCAAAAAAATTTTCATGATCAAGGCATTCATCATCAAATGTCTTGTCCTTACACCCCTGAACAAAATGGCCGTGCTGAACGAAAACATAGACACATCACCGAAACAGGTCTTGCTATGCTTTTGAGCTCCCATGCTCCCGCCACTCTGTGGTCCGATGCCTTTGCATCTGCCACCTTCATCATCAATCGCCTACCTTCCTCGGTCCTTAACTTCAAATCTCCATATGAAATCTTATATGGCCGTTGTCCGACCTATTCTAACCTTCGCATTTTCGGTTGTCGTGTCTTCCCGTACTTGCGCGATTATGCCAAACATAAGCTTGCACCTCGCAGTGCGGAATGCATCTTCATTGGCTATGATGTTCAATATAAGGGTTATCGGTTCTTAGACCCTTCCACTAAACGTATTTACACTACTCGTCACGCACAATTTGATGAGGAAAATTTTCCTTTTGGTGCCCATGTTTCTCAGGTTGATCAAGCCAAATTAATCTTCTCAAATTTTGATGAGAACCTTCCAAATAATCCCCTTCCAAACTCAACATTTTTACCCACACCTACTGATCACCATCTATCTTCTCAACCCAACTCACCCACACAAGGTTCCTCTCCTTGTTCCATGTGCTCGGCCCATCCCTTTCCATCCTCATCGGCCCAACTATCTCCCCCATCCTATTTCCGCTTCCTCCGCCCAATCTGGTCCAACCCCCTCGGCCCCATCTGGTGCTTCCTCCGCCCATTTCGATTCTTCTCCTCCCACATCTCCTTCACACACCTTGGCCCACTCGCACACCTCCTCTCCATCACACGCCTGGGCCCAATCGCACACCTTATCTCCTTCGGCCCAATCACCTGCTCCCCACTCTACTACCAGTATTCTTGGCCCTCCTCCTACCATTAATTCAAACCCTGAGAATGGATCATCTATGTGACAACCCGCACTAAACCAGGTATCCGTACAACTTAATTAATGATTAATTACTGCTTAATTACTGTGCTTGTTTGAACTAGCTGATAAACTGCTACTTGAATACTGATACATGAACTTACTTGCATCATACTTGCTTGCTGTCACTACATTACTTACATGTTGAACCCTAGTGACAAACATGATGCACAAAAAGCACAGTAGCACTAAACGGATACACAATAAACATGCTGATATAACCAGCATCAGGCAGACACTGCCTCTAAGGCCTGTTCAGAGCCTCAAATATTTTGGCTACACTGGTAGTGAGTGTAGGGATATGAGGGTTGTGGTACTGCGTCTCTAGGAATAAGATACACTGATTCGGATGTGCCAAAAACGTACTTTAAGTACCAAACACAGCACTTTAATAATTAATCCAGCTTTTAGCTGACTAGCAAAGTGCCAGAACATGAGAAAATAACACTAGACACTTTCTAAAGTGTCGGGAAAACAAATTGTGTCACTAAAAATGTTAATAACGACACTTTAAAGCTTTTGTAACGCTTTAACGGATTACTATCCAACCGGACACCCGGACTTTACCCGGAACATGAAAATATCACTATTTTCACTAATTATATTTTTCTGAGCCAGTTAGGGTCTCTGATTACCCTAACACCCGTCATAACGCATAACATATAACTAACTAAGTTAAATACTTAGTTAACCTATTTAACACAATAACTTCCTAACTACACTACTTAAAATCGAACCAAGACCCCCCCCCCATGACCGATTCGGTTACCTAGGGGACACCACCATGTACTTGTGATTGTGCAAATCTAATCTTGCCTAATATCTCACTAACACATTACCCATTGGATAATAACACTAGGTTTAGTCTATAAATACCCACTAAGCACATGAGATCATTATCACCACAAACCAAGAACTCACCTCTCTCTCTCTTGCTCCCTTCACTCTCGGCCGAACACCCCAGCCCCCTTACACCCACTTTCGGCCCTTGATCATTCCATTCCGAGTAGATACAAGCTTCACAAGTCGCATATTAGGAGCCTCGGAGCAAGCGGAACACGAAGGACCTCTTTCGTTAGCTTTTATCCACGCATTTTTCATCAAAGATCTTCCCTAGCCTTGAGCTAGAGGTATATTGTTTAAAACTTGTTTTTAAGCTTATCTAAGGTGGTTAAAAGGAATATTGTCGGTTAAATATCGATAACTTGCATTTTGAAGCTTTAAAGTCTAGTAAAAATACTAAAATGGTGGTTAATAGCTTGCAACTTGTGTAAAAGATGTAGTATTTGGAATTTGTGTTTATCTAGACCCGATCTATGATGTGGTAGCTCGGATCTCCGTTTAACCCGACTTTGTAAGATCATGGATCTTCACATAAGCTCGTTTTTAGTTACCACAAGGGTTAAAAGGCGAGACTCTACCACACAAGATACATGAACTTGTGTAGAAATATTTTACTTGTGTAAAAGTAATTTAACTTGTACAATGGAGTTTAAAACTAGCAGATCTACGTATCTGCAAGTGGTATTTTTGAAAAACCACACATTTAAGAAACCATGTATTTTAAAGAAAGGATCTTACACTAACAAACATGATTTTATAAACCACAAGTGTGTAGACACTTGTGAAATGAAAAGATCCGACAAATAACTATTTTTGGGAAAAATGACTAGAAGTTGTAAAGACGGATTTCTCTAGTCACAAGGTTTTTACGAGATCAAAGTTACTTTATATAAAGATCTACATATATAAAGGGGATTTACACTATAGATTCGGAAAAACTGCAAGTTCATGCGATTATGCGATTTACATACTTATCGACTAGTTTGATGTGTCGGAAATTGTTTGATTGATTAAAGAAGTTGTTGAATTGATTTGTTAAAAGAAAATGATACGCTTGAAAGCGTGGCCACCTCCAGTTACAGAGGAAACTCTGGCGAAATTTTCTAAAAACCTAACACTTAGAATTATTTACACAACAAGTGTTAGAACTATTTTCGACATATTTTCGAAACATAAAATTTCGCCATGACTTTAATTACTAAATATTCGGAGGTGGGATTTTCACAAAGATTAACATGATAAATATATTTGTCACAACACTGTTTATGATTATTTTGTGAAAATACATAAATATTATTTTAGGGTAAAAATAATATTTACAAGCGTTAATGATTCCAAAACTTTACGAATGCTTCCACATTAACATATAAGTTACACCGGTAATTACATTACCACACGATTGTTTAAAACGTAACTTACGCACATGTATTGTATCCCCCATCCTTGGGAAGGAGTATAACTACCAAGTGTATACAGAACATAAACACGAAATAGTTGTCTAACTATTTCCCAAAGACTTAAACTATAACGCTAAAGCACGGCCGTCCGTCTAATAGAATTAGCACTTGTAGGTCGTTGCACAGCTTACTGTATTGGAGACACTTGGTAGAGACGCGCATTCACTGTGAGTTCATGTCCCCCTTTTCTCTAACTGTTTTCAGTTTTCATAACTGCGGGGGTGAAATACATGTTACTTTGTTTACAAGTACTTTATACACGGTATGATTTACGTAAGGAGGTTTAGATCATGTGAATGGGTAGTTAGAACACCGAGGGACTCGAGCGGTAGATCTATCTGGGTGTAGCGAGCCCAGCTCTAGGCCCAACAGAACGGACCTCTCGGAGGACCAACAGAACGGACCTGGAGTGACTTGGTACCCAACGCAAAAATCGGCTAGGGTTGTGTCTACTTACTTGCATTTCACAACATGCTAATGGCCTTGCAAACCATTGGTGATCACAAGTCCTCTTACACTGCTACATACCAGGAAACTTTTATACTTACAAGTGTTTTACTTACTCACTTGCACATGAACTCGCTCAACATTATTGTTGATTTTTCAACTCACATGTATTTCAGGGAATTAAACGGATCTGGCACGGTATGGAACGTTTTCCGCTGCACTTGTCATGGAGTCATCAGGGTTTAGGGGATGTGTCTCTTTCCTGGACAAGACACAGTCCTTAAACCACGTTTATGTTATGTTATAAGTTGTAATGTCTACTGAACAAGGTTATGGTTGTATGTTAAAACAATGGTACTGTGTTTGATTTTCAAAACTTAATGGATGACTTGCATGGTTTTTAATTCATATAGCTTGTTATGGTTAAGCTATGGTATTAAGAAGTCACACCAAAAATTAACCACGCTTCCGCAAAGCCAGGGTGTGACAGCTTGGTATCAGAGCTCTGATCATAGCGAACTAGGATTCTTTCTCGAGTCTAGACTATGATCACTAGGGCTCTCATGAAAACATTTTTCTGCATACCACTTAAGTCCAGATCCAAAACTTTTTACAAACAAATGTTGAGCACATTTTATTTATTTATAGGCTCAGCTTGGAGGGCTGAGGATCGGTCTGGAGGACCGAGGTGATCGAGGTAGTTGAGCACGTTGGTTTATTATAGGTTCGATCTGGAGGATCGAGGCTCGGTCTAGGTGACCGAGGTAGTGGGCTAGCAAGGCTAGGAAGAAAAGGCTCAGCTCGGAGGGCTGAGGATCGGTCTGGAGGATCGAGGTTTGGTTTAAGCAAAGGATAGAGCAGTCTTGTAGACTGGATGAAATTGGCTAGTAAGACTAGGAGAATTATGTGATGCCTTACTTGATGACTTATGTGATTACTTGATTTATGATTGACTATTTGTGCATGTTTGTGTATATGTTACAGACACATGGATTCTGCAGACACTGGTGGTTCAGGCACCACAGGCCCGAGGCCTATCGTTTCAGACGACATTGAGTCATCGGAGCACGAGGTTTATACGTCCGACTTCACTAGCACAGATGAGGACGATTTCCAGCCTTTTGCACTACCTGACGGTGCTGGCGAGCTCGCAGATGGTCCTATCGCAGGGGATCTACCATTGGCACTGATCCCTGCTCCTATACCGCTTGCTGCGTACCCAGCTTACGATTTACCCATTGACGATGAGGAGGATGATGTCGATATGTTTGATGAGGAGCCTTTCGAGGAGGACGCTCAGGGCGAGGCCCTCCCTGCTGCCGATCCTTTATTGATCGCAGACGTTCCCGCCGCGGAGTCACCTATTCACTCCCCAGTCGCGGACTCCTTTGAGTCTGTGGCTTCTGTACCCTCACATGTCCAGAGTGCACGGCACTTCTCTCATGAGTCAGAGCCTGATCATTCATCTTCTGTCGCCCCTATCCCCAGTTTCACTTTTGACCATGACGATGAGGGGGACTCCGACCCTATGTTTCCCCCAGGATTCGACCCTGATCGTGACATAGAGTATGTTCCGATGGATCAGTTTATGGAGGATCCAGTAGACGCTGTTGACCTATTTGATCCTATTGACCCAGATTTTGAGTTTGAGATGGCTTTTGATGACTTCGAGCCTGCCGTTGCTCCTGAGCAGGCAGCCGCTCTAGACCCTATACCAGAGCATGACCTAGTACATGCTGATATCCCTTTTGAGCCTATTGTTGCTGATCTCCCTGTAGATGTTCCTGTGATTGAGGGCGATCATGTTGCTGTTGATCCCGTTGTTCCTTTACCCGTTGGTGTTATACCTGCTGACCACCCTATAGAGCACCTTGCACCCGTTCACCCCGTTGTTGCTCCCTTATTTGATCCCGTTCCCCTAGAGCCCGGACATGCACTGTTCGCGGCACATATGGATCCACCGGACGAGTCCGCACAGCACGGTTGGATACCGGCTGATGAGGATGTTCCACCTTTTCCTCCACAGATTCCTGTTGCACCACATATTGACTTTTCATTTCAGGTTCCTATGTTTGTACCTCCAGCAGGGCCTGGAGAGGGTTCTTCAGCACACCCTGATGGGCATGTACCGATGCCTATCCCTTTCATGCCTCAGACGTCATTTGCTCCACCTGCTGTTGCACCATTTCACGTGGCACCTTTCGACCCCACTAGCGAGCCATTTCTTTGGGCACCTGGCTCTGGTATGCCACCCACTGACCCCTATCATGCTTTTCACAGGGGATACACTATCGAGGACGTCTTGATGTCCTTTGTCGCACAGCATGAGTCCCACACACAGTGCATACAGGAGCTCGAGAGAGCTCGGTTGTCACCTTGTCAGTACCATGGACAGGCACCCTCCCCTCTACAGCCGTTTCGACCTTTACCTCCGGATTTTGCTGCTCGTCTCTTTACATTGGAGCAGCAGGTTGCTTCCATTATCCGTACACAGCGAGCCCAGGAGGAGGACTGGCTCCAGTTACGCCGGTTGTTCTATACTCACTTTCCCCCTCCTCCACCACCATCTGCATAGAGCTCACCAGTTACTGATTAGATAGACGAGGATGAGGAGACGGCGATTGTTGGATTGCACAGCATTTTGGAGACCACTTATTGACTTTGACTTTTGTTGACATGTACTTGATGTTGTATTTGACACTGATTTGTTATGATTTTTGGACAGGGGTGATGTAGCCCCTAGTTGATGGATGATTGTATGACACTATGATGTACTGATACACTTACTCTGTGGTCTTGATGTATGGCAATCGCAGTATTCTCATCATATCTGTTTCGCTTGATTACTTATTTGCATTGGTATGGTATGAGATATGGATGATTGGTATTTGTGATGTATTGATGACATGAGATATTACGTGCTATTACTATTACTATATACGTACTTTTCGCTATGGCCTGACCAACGTAAACCATCTTTTAGAAGATGCCGCCAAGACGCGAACCAAACATGCCAACTAATGAGGCAGAACTCCAGCAGATTATTGCTGCTGCCATAGCACAGTACGCAGCATCTCAGCCAGGAGCAAGCGGAAGTGTTAACCAAGGCAATAACAATCCACCTCACGGTAATACCACGCCATTCGGACCTACCATGAACTAGTTGGAGATTTTAGCGATGATGCTAATGCCAAACACATGTTTTAACATACGTGCAGGATGCACCTACAAGCAGATCTTAGACTGCAAACCAGTTAACTTCGATGGCACAGGAGGTGCAGTTGCCTTTACCCGCTGGGCTGAGAAAACCGATTCTGTTTTACGCATGAGCAAGTGTGCAGAGGATCAGCAAGTCACATACATTTCAGGGCTGTTTCTAGATGGAGCCCTATCCTGGTGGAACCTACAAGTACAAACACTAGGCGAAGCTGCCGCCTACGCCCTGACTTGGGCCGAATTGAAAGAACTAATGCGCAAAAAGTACTGTTCACGCGCAGAAATTCAAAGGTTGGAGACTGAATTTTGGCACTTAAAGATGGATGGACCAAAGATTGCAGAATACGTCCAGAGGTTTCACGACTTATCTCAAGTGGTTCCTTACATGGTTACGCCAGAATACAAGCGAATCGAGCGCTTCATTTGGGGTTTGGCTCCCCAAATAATAAGCATGGTAACCTCCTCCAAACCAGCGACTATCACTGAAGCCATCGATTTGAGCGTGGCTCTCACCGAGGAGGCGATTCGTCTAAACAGGTTTGGTGATGTTAAGGCAAAGGAGAAAGAGACTCATGTTGAGTCGTCAGGAAGTAACAAAAGAAAGTTTTCGAACTTCAAACAAGGTGTTAGCGGTGATGTTAAGAGAGGAGCCCCAAGCACGCCAGCTCAGGGTACAGCTGGCAGTGGAAGGAAAGGAAGGGGATATATGGGCACCCAGCCCAAGTGTAATGCCTGCCAGCGTCACCATTCCGGTCAATGTGGGCTAAAAACATGTGAAGCATGTGGGAAACGTGGTCACTCGAAGGATACTTGTTGGGTCCCTGCCGGCCGCGGAGGCCAGGGAGGATATGGAAATAGGAATGATAACCGTGGTGGAAACGGAAACCGCCCACAAGGAAACTACGGGGGTAACAGAAATCAAGGCAACAATGCTAACCAAGCGGGCGCAGTGAATCGTAATCAGGGGAATGATCAAGCTGGTGGTAATGGACAGAGGCTCGGATGTTATAACTGCGGGGAAATCGGGCATTTTTAGAAGAATTGCCCAACGTTGAACCAAGCCCGTGGTAGAGTGTTCCAACTCGAAGCTAGGGAAGCACGCCAGGATCCAAATGTTGTTACTGGTACGTTCCCTATCAACCAACGCTATGCATCCGTTTTATTTGATACTGGTGCCGATTATAGCTTCGTATCGTTAGAATTTAAGAATATGCTTGGGTTAGCCGCTAATAAGTTAGACATTCCCTACTCGATCGAATTAGCTAATGGAAAGTTAGTTGAAGCCAACGAAGTTATCAGAGGTTGTGTGATAGAATTGGGAGAACGTGAGTTTACTTTGGATCTACTACCAGTTCAATTGGGAAGCTTCGACGTGGTGGTAGGAATGGATTGGCTATCCGGAAACAAGGCTGAGATAGTATGTCACGAGAAAGCTGTTCGTATCACAACTGATGATGGTGAGACAATTGTGGTTCACGGAGAGAAGCGTGACACACCGCTAAGGATTATCAGCTGCTTGAAAGCAAGGAAGTGTTTACAGAAAGGATGTGTTGCTTTTCTGGCACACATTGTGGATAAGAAGGCTGCCGAGCCAAGGATCGAAGACATCCCTGTCGTAAGGGAGTATCCAGAAGTCTTCCCAGAAGACTTACCTGGACTGCCACCTCAGAGGCAAGTGGAGTTTCACATTGACTTAGTTCCAGGCGCCGCGCCTGTGGCTAAGGCACCTTATAGACTTGCTCCATCTGAGATGCAGGAATTGTCGACACAACTTCAAGAGTTGTTAGACAAGGGTTTTATCCGACCAAGCTTCTCGCCTTGGGGAGCTCCGGTCCTGTTTGTCAAGAAAAAGGACGGAAGTTTCCGCATGTGTATTGACTACAGAGAATTGAACAAGCTGACAATCAAGAACAGGTATCCTCTGCCGAGAATTGATGATCTGTTTGATCAACTGCAAGGCTCTAGCTTTTACTCTAAGATCGATCTTCGATCTGGATACCATCAATTAAGGATACAGGAGGAAAGTATCCCGAAAACAGCCTTCCGAACTCGTTATGGACACTACGAGTTCCTCGTTATGCCATTTGGTTTGACAAACGCACCTGCAGTATTTATGGACTTGATGAATAGAGTTTGCAAGCCATACTTGGACAAGTTCGTGATTGTGTTCATCGACGACATCTTGATTTATTCAAGGACAAAGGCCGAGCACGAACAGCATCTGAGAGCTATTTTGGAGCTGCTAAAGAAGGAACAGTTGTATGCCAAGTTCTCTAAGTGCGAGTTTTGGCTACGCGAAGTCCAGTTTCTTGGACATGTGGTTAATGGAAATGGAATTCATGTTGATCCCACAAAGATCGAGGCAATCAAGAATTGGGAAACGCCTACAACGCCAACCGAGATTCGACAATTCTTGGGTTTGGCTGGCTACTATCGAAGGTTCATCGAGGATTTCTCGAAAATCTCTCAACCTTTGACGCTCCTCACGCAGAAGGATAAGAAGTTTGATTGGGGAATCAAACAGGATGAAGCGTTTCAGACATTGAAGGATAAGCTTTGTAACGCGCCAATCTTAGCTCTACCAGAAGGTACTGACGATTTTGTGGTATACTGCGACGCATCGCGTCAGGGATTGGGTTGTGTGTTGATGCAACGCCAAAAGGTCATTGCTTACGCATCACGCCAACTGAAAGTGCACGAAAGGAACTATACCACCCACGATTTAGAGCTTGGCGCAGTGGTTTTTGCACTAAAGATCTGGAGACACTACCTGTATGGTACAAAGTGCACAATCTTCACAGATCACAAAAGCCTACAGCATATAATCAACCAGAAGGAGTTGAATATGAGGCAAAGACGATGGGTTGAATTGTTGAACGATTACGACTGCGAGATAAAGTATCATCCAGGGAAGGCGAATGTAGTCGCCGATGCCCTAAGTCGTAAAGAAAGAATCAAGCCCATAAGGGTTAGAGCTTTGGAAATGATCATACGAACCGATCTTTCCTCGCGCATTCGTGCTGCACAAAAGGAAGCTCTCAAGGAGGGAAACCTTGAGGAAGAATATCTCCGTGGAATGGAAAAGCTTTTGGTACCAAACGAGGAAGGAACGTTATGTTTTGAGAAAAGAATTTGGGTTCCTCTGTTTGGTGGATTAAGGGAAGTTATTTTCGACGAAGCGCACAAGTCACGGTACTCTATCCACCCTGGATCGGATAAGATGTACCAGGATCTCAAAAATTACTATTGGTGGCCTAGGATGAAAGGCGACGTTGCTGTTTACGTGAGCAAATGTTTAACGTGCGCTAAGGTCAAGGCGGAATACCAGAAGCCTTCGGGACTTCTGCAACAACCTGAGATTCCCAAGTGGAAGTGGGAACAAATCTCAATGGATTTTATTACAAAACTGCCAAAAACGCCAAGAGGCCATGATATGATTTGGGTGATTGTTGACCGCCTAACAAAGTCCGCACACTTTCTGCCAATCAAGGAGAAAGACAGTACTAGTAAACTTGCGGAAATATACATGAGAGAGATTGTCGCACGCCATGGAGTACCTCTCTCAATCATCTCTGATAGAGACGGAAGGTTTGTGTCAAGGATATGGCAATCCTTCCAAGAATCTTTTGGCTCACAATTGAATCTGAGCACTGCGTTCCATCCGCAAACTGACGGCCAGAGCGAGCGAACGATACAAACTTTGGAAGACATGCTGAGGGCATGTGTTATGGATTTAGGAGGTAGCTGGGATAAACATTTACCTTTGGTCGAATTTTCATACAACAACAGCTACCACACCAGTATTGGTGTCGCGCCATTTGAGGCCCTATACGGACGCAAGTGCCGATCACCACTATGTTGGTCTGACGCCGGTGATAGGCAGCTTGCTGGTCCCGAGATCGTCCAAGAGACGACAGACAAGATTGCGCAAGTTCTTAAACGCATCGAAGCCGCTCGCCACAGGCAAAAGGCCTACGCGGATCCAAACCGGAAGCATGTGGACTTCCAAGTCGGAGAGATGGTGTTATTGAAAGTTTCACCCTGGAAGGGGGTGGCACGCTTTGGTAAGCGTGGGAAGTAAAATCAGCGCTACATTGGTCCTTTCAGAATTCTGGAAAGAATTGGGACAGTAGCATACAAGTTGGAACTACCTGCTGAACTGAATGGTGTTCACGATACATTTCATGTATCCAATCTGAAGAAAAGTCCAACTCAAATTGACGTTGCCATTCCTATCGACGAGATTCATATTGACGACACGCTCCACTTTGTTGAAGAACCTGTTGAGGTTACGGATTGGAAAGTTAACAAGACCCGCCGGAGCAGTGTCAAACTCGTCAAAGTACGTTGGAATGCCAGACATGGTCCTGAATTTACCTGGGAACGTGAGGACCGGATGAAAGAGAAATACCCCCACTTATTTCCTAAGAACTCTGCATCTACGAGCAGAACTTAAATTTCGGGACGAAATTTATTTAACGGGGGGAGAATGTGACAACCCGCACTAAACCAGGTATCCGTACAACTTAATTAATGATTAATTACTGCTTAATTACTGTGCTTGTTTGAACTAGCTGATAAACTGCTACTTGAATACTGATACATGAACTTACTTGCATCATACTTGCTTGCTGTCACTACATTACTTACATGCTGAACCCTAGTGACAAACATGATGCACAAAAAGCACAGTAGCACTAAACGGATACACAATAAACATGCTGATATAACCAGCATCAGGCAGACACTGCCTCTAAGGCCTGTTCAGAGCCTCAAATATTTTGGCTACACTGGTAGTGAGTGTAGGGATATGAGGGTTGTGGTACTGCGTCTCTAGGAATAAGATACACTGATTCGGATGTGCCAAAAACGTACTTTAAGTACCAAACACAGCACTTTAATAATTAATCCAGCTTTTAGCTGACTAGCAAAGTGCCAGAACATGAGAAAATAACACTAGACACTTTCTAAAGTGTCGGGAAAACAAATTGTGTCACTAAAAATGTTAATAACGACACTTTAAAGCTTTTGTAACGCTTTAACGGATTACTATCCAACCGGACACCCGGACTTTACCCGGAACATGAAAATATTACTATTTTCACTAATTATATTTTTCTGAGCCAGTTAGGGTCTCTGATTACCCTAACACCCGTCATAACGCATAACATATAACTAACTAAGTTAAATACTTAGTTAACCTATTTAACATAATAACTTCCTAACTACACTACTTAAAATCGAACCAAGACCCCCCCCCCCCCATGACCGATTCGGTTACCAAGGGGACACCACCATGTACTTGTGATTGTGCAAATCTAATCTTGCCTAATATCTCACTAACACATTACCCATTGGATAATAACACTAGGTTTAGTCTATAAATACCCACTAAGCACATGAGATCATTATCACCACAAACCAAGAACTCACCTCTCTCTCTCTTGCTCCCTTCACTCTCGGCCGAACACCCCAGCCCCCTTACACCCACTTTCGGCCCTTGATCATTCCATTCCGAGTAGATACAAGCTTCACAAGTCGCATATTAGGAGCCTCGGAGCAAGCGGAACACGAAGGACCTCTTTCGTTAGCTTTTATCCACGCATTTTTCATCAAAGATCTTCCCTAGCCTTGAGCTAGAGGTATATTGTTTAAAACTTGTTTTTAAGCTTATCTAAGGTGGTTAAAAGGAATATTGTCGGTTAAATATCGATAACTTGCATTTCGTCTTCTGTAGAAGGGTTCCTCCACAGTTGCTGAGTTTGGTCGCAAGTTCAAGGCTATATGTGACCAACTCGCTGCCATTGGTCATCCAGTTTCTGAAACGGACAAGTGCCACTGGTTTCTCTGTGGTCTTGGTCCGGCCTACAAGCATTTTTCCACCACCCACCGTGCTCTCGGCACTGCCTCCTTTCGTGAGCTCCTAGCAAAATCTGAAAATCAAGAAACCTTCATGCAGTCTCTCCATGGCCAGCAACCGCCCCCAGTTGCTTTTGCGGCCCAACAATCCCGTACTGTAATACTTCTCTCCACCTCTACTTCCTCTTATTCTCATCGTGCAGGTCGCGGCCGTGGCCGCGGTGCAGGTCGTGGTCGATCTCGTCGACCACCTCATTGTCAACTCTGCAGAACTGATGGTCACTATGCCAATACGTGCCCAAATCTTGCCAGTTTTGCCAAACAAGCTACCCCCACTGTCGATGCTCATCTAGCGCATGCGTTCCATGCTCAATGTCATGTCACTAACGAGGACCATCCTGACTGGACTGGTGACACAGGTGCGTCTGCCCACATGACCCCCTTTGTTGAGGATCTTGATACTTCCTCAGCCTTATCGGGTCCTGATTTTGTTCACTTTGGTAATGCTCATACATTACCCGTAACGAACATTGGTACAAAATCACTTTCAAATAATATTCACTTAAAAAATATTCTCGTTGTACCACATCTCACCAAATGCCTTTTATCCATTAGCAAACTTACTCATGATTCTCCTGTTGATGTCTTGTTTTCTAATAATTCTTTTCACATTCAGGATCGAAAAACCAAGGCGATCCTAGCAAAGGGCACATGTGAAAATGGTCTCTATGTTCTTCGTGAAGGAAATCATGCATTCTTTGCTTCCTACTCGACTCCGCATCTAAAAGCCTCCTATGAAAAGTGGCATGACCGCCTTGGACACGTGTCATTTGATATTATTTCTAGACTTCATAAACATGGTTCTTTAATTGTTACTTCATTATTACCAAAACCTAATGTTTGTGCTTCTTGTCAATTGTCTAAATCTCATCGTGTGCCATTTAATTTAAATTCTAAACGATCTATGCATGCTTTAGATTTAGTTCATTGCGATTTATGGGGACCATCGCCTGTCACCTCCTCTAGTGGCTATCGCTTTTATGCCATCTTTGTCGATGACCACTCCCGCTTTACATGGTTTTATCCACTTAAGCAAAAGTCAGACTTTTATGAAGCTTTATTAATTTTTGCACCATTGGTTCAAAATCAGTTATCATGTAAAATAAAGGTGTTTCAAAGTGATGGGGGAACTGAATTTACAAATAATCGTGTTCAAAAAAATTTTCATGATCAAGGCATTCATCATCAAATGTCTTGTCCTTACACCCCTGAACAAAATGGCCGTGCTGAACGAAAACATAGACACATCACCGAAACAGGTCTTGCTATGCTTTTGAGCTCCCATGCTCCCGCCACTCTGTGGTCCGATGCCTTTGCATCTGCCACCTTCATCATCAATCGCCTACCTTCCTCGGTCCTTAACTTCAAATCTCCATATGAAATCTTATATGGCCGTTGTCCGACCTATTCTAACCTTCGCATTTTCGGTTGTCGTGTCTTCCCGTACTTGCGCGATTATGCCAAACATAAGCTTGCACCTCGCAGTGCGGAATGCATCTTCATTGGCTATGATGTTCAATATAAGGGTTATCGGTTCTTAGACCCTTCCACTAAACGTATTTACACTACTCGTCACGCACAATTTGATGAGGAAAATTTTCCTTTTGGTGCCCATGTTTCTCAGGTTGATCAAGCCAAATTAATCTTCTCAAATTTTGATGAGAACCTTCCAAATAATCCCCTTCCAAACTCAACATTTTTACCCACACCTACTGATCACCATCTATCTTCTCAACCCAACTCACCCACACAAGGTTCCTCTCCTTGTTCCATGTGCTCGGCCCATCCCTTTCCATCCTCATCGGCCCAACTATCTCCCCCATCCTATTTCCGCTTCCTCCGCCCAATCTGGTCCAACCCCCTCGGCCCCATCTGGTGCTTCCTCCGCCCATTTCGATTCTTCTCCTCCCACATCTCCTTCACACACCTTGGCCCACTCGCACACCTCCTCTCCATCACACGCCTGGGCCCAATCGCACACCTTATCTCCTTCGGCCCAATCACCTGCTCCCCACTCTACTACCAGTATTCTTGGCCCTCCTCCTACCATTAATTCAAACCCTGAGAATGGATCATCTATGTGACAACCCGCACTAAACCAGGTATCCGTACAACTTAATTAATGATTAATTACTGCTTAATTACTGTGCTTGTTTGAACTAGCTGATAAACTGCTACTTGAATACTGATACATGAACTTACTTGCATCATACTTGCTTGCTGTCACTACATTACTTACATGCTGAACCCTAGTGACAAACATGATGCACAAAAAGCACAGTAGCACTAAACGGATACACAATAAACATGCTGATATAACCAGCATCAGGCAGACACTGCCTCTAAGGCCTGTTCAGAGCCTCAAATATTTTGGCTACACTGGTAGTGAGTGTAGGGATATGAGGGTTGTGGTACTGCGTCTCTAGGAATAAGATACACTGATTCGGATGTGCCAAAAACGTACTTTAAGTACCAAACACAGCACTTTAATAATTAATCCAGCTTTTAGCTGACTAGCAAAGTGCCAGAACATGAGAAAATAACACTAGACACTTTCTAAAGTGTCGGGAAAACAAATTGTGTCACTAAAAATGTTAATAACGACACTTTAAATCTTTTGTAACGCTTTAACGGATTACTATCCAACCGGACACCCGGACTTTACCCGGAACATGAAAATATTACTATTTTCACTAATTATATTTTTCTGAGCCAGTTAGGGTCTCTGATTACCCTAACACCCGTCATAACGCATAACATATAACTAACTAAGTTAAATACTTAGTTAACCTATTTAACATAATAACTTCCTAACTACACTACTTAAAATCGAACCAAGACCCCCCCCCCCCATGACCGATTCGGTTACCTAGGGGACACCACCATGTACTTGTGATTGTGCAAATCTAATCTTGCCTAATATCTCACTAACACATTACCCATTGGATAATAACACTAGGTTTAGTCTATAAATACCCACTAAGCACATGAGATCATTATCACCACAAACCAAGAACTCACCTCTCTCTCTCTCTCTTGCTCCCTTCACTCTCGGCCGAACACCCCAGCCCCCTTACACCCACTTTCGGCCCTTGATCATTCCATTCCGAGTAGATACAAGCTTCACAAGTCGCATATTAGGAGCCTCGGAGCAAGCGGAACACGAAGGACCTCTTTCGTTAGCTTTTATCCACGCATTTTTCATCAAAGATCTTCCCTAGCCTTGAGCTAGAGGTATATTGTTTAAAACTTGTTTTTAAGCTTATCTAAGGTGGTTAAAAGGAATATTGTCGGTTAAATATCGATAACTTGCATTTTGAAGCTTTAAAGTCTAGTAAAAATACTAAAATGGTGGTTAATAGCTTGCAACTTGTGTAAAAGATGTAGTATTTGGAATTTGTGTTTATCTAGACCCGATCTATGATGTGGTAGCTCGGATCTCCGTTTAACCCGACTTTGTAAGATCATGGATCTTCACATAAGCTCGTTTTTAGTTACCACAAGGGTTAAAAGGCGAAACTCTACCACACAAGATACATGAACTTGTGTAGAAATATTTTACTTGTGTAAAAGTAATTTAACTTGTACAATGGAGTTTAAAACTAGCAGATCTACGTATCTGCAAGTGGTATTTTTGAAAAACCACACATTTAAGAAACCATGTATTTTAAAGAAAGGATCTTACACTAACAAACATGATTTTATAAACCACAAGTGTGTAGACACTTGTGAAATGAAAAGATCCGACAAATAACTATTTTTGGGAAAAATGACTAGAAGTTGTAAAGACGGATTTCTCTAGTCACAAGGTTTTTACGAGATCAAAGTTACTTTATATAAAGATCTACATATATAAAGGGGATTTACACTATAGATTCGGAAAAACTGCAAGTTCATGCGATTATGCGATTTACATACTTATCGACTAGTTTGATGTGTCGGAAATTGTTTGATTGATTAAAGAAGTTGTTGAATTGATTTGTTAAAAGAAAATGATACGCTTGAAAGCGTGGCCACCTCCAGTTACAGAGGAAACTCTGGCGAAATTTTCTAAAAACCTAACACTTAGAATTATTTACACAACAAGTGTTAGAACTATTTTCGACATATTTTCGAAACATAAAATTTCGCCATGACTTTAATTACTAAATATTCGGAGGTGGGATTTTCACAAAGATTAACGTGATAAATATATTTGTCACAACACTGTTTATGATTATTTTGTGAAAATACATAAATATTATTTTAGGGTAAAAATAATATTTACAAGCGTTAATGATTCCAAAACTTTACGAATGCTTCCACATTAACATATAAGTTACACCGGTAATTACATTACCACACGATTGTTTAAAACGTAACTTACGCACATGTATTGTATCCCCCATCCTTGGGAAGGAGTATAACTACCAAGTGTATACAGAACATAAACACGAAATAGTTGTCTAACTATTTCCCAAAGACTTAAACTATAACGCTAAAGCACGGCCGTCCGTCTAATAGAATTAGCACTTGTAGGTCGTTGCACAGCTTACTGTATTGGAGACACTTGGTAGAGACGCGCATTCACTGTGAGTTCATGTCCCCCTTTTCTCTAACTGTTTTCAGTTTTCATAACTGCGGGGGTGAAATACATGTTACTTTGTTTACAAGTACTTTATACACGGTATGATTTACGTAAGGAGGTTTAGATCATGTGAATGGGTAGTTAGAACACCGAGGGACTCGAGCGGTAGATCTATCTGGGTGTAGCGAGCCCAGCTCTAGGCCCAACAGAACGGACCTCTCGGAGGACCAACAGAACGGACCTGGAGTGACTTGGTACCCAACGCAAAAATCGGCTAGGGTTGTGTCTACTTACTTGCATTTCACAACATGCTAATGGCCTTGCAAACCATTGGTGATCACAAGTCCTCTTACACTGCTACATACCAGGAAACTTTTATACTTACAAGTGTTTTACTTACTCACTTGCACATGAACTCGCTCAACATTATTGTTGATTTTTCAACTCACATGTATTTCAGGGAATTAAACGGATCTGGCACGGTATGGAACGTTTTCCGCTGCACTTGTCATGGAGTCATCAGGGTTTAGGGGATGTGTCTCTTTCCTGGACAAGACACAGTCCTTAAACCACGTTTATGTTATGTTATAAGTTGTAATGTCTACTGAACAAGGTTATGGTTGTATGTTAAAACAATGGTACTGTGTTTGATTTTCAAAACTTAATGGATGACTTGCATGGTTTTTAATTCATATAGCTTGTTATGGTTAAGCTATGGTATTAAGAAGTCACACCAAAAATTAACCACGCTTCCGCAAAGCCAGGGTGTGACAATCTAATGGGCCGATACCTACTCATCCTATGCGGACTCGATCAAAAAGTGGAATTTACAAACCCAAATATTATGCTAATCTGTCTTTGTTTTTAGGTCCTTTACATTATGCTTTACTTGCAGCACAGGATCCTCGTGGTTATAAGTCAGCAACCAAACATTCTAAGTGGGTAAAATCTATGGAAGAAGAGATTAATGCTCTGCAACAAAATCATACTTGGGTTCTTGTTCCTCGTCCGCAGGATGCAAACATTGTTGGCTCGAAATGGATTTATCGTACCAAATTCAAAGCAGATGGTTCTATTGATCGTTACAAGGCCCGTCTTGTTGCACAAGGCTTCACTCAGGTTCCTGGTATTGATTTTATGCACACTTTCAGTCCCGTTGTCAAGGCGTCTACTGTTCGGGTTGTTCTTGCACTCGCCACCATCTATGGGTGGTCGCTTCGACTGTTGGATGTCCGCAATGCCTTTCTCAACGGAAATCTCACTGAAACGGTTTACATGGAACAACCGCCAGGATTTATAAATTCTCAGTTTCCTCATCGTGTGTGTCGTTTACAAAAGGCTCTCTATGGACTCAAACAGGCACCTAGTGCCTGGTTTTAGCGCCTTAGTGCATTTTTGCTCACAAATGGTTTTCACTGCAGCAAGGTCGATACGTCTTTATTCATCTACAAGAAAGGAGCCTCTATTATTTATCTTTTAGTTTACGTGGATGACATTATTATCACAGGCAGTGATCCTCAGCTTATTTAGTCGTTCATCACTAGTTTGAATAAAGAGTTTTCGGTTAAAGATTTGGGTGTCTTGGGATATTTTCTTGGACTTGAAGTTGCTTATTCAGACACCGGTGTTTATCTCAGCCAAGCAAAATATGCCCATGATATTTTAGCTCGTGCAGGTTTACTAGATTCCAAGCCAGTTGACACCCCGCTCTCTACCGCTGACACTTTTCACAGCAAAGGTGATCCGTTTCATGATCCCACACTTTACCGATCCTTAGTTGGTGCTCTACAATATCTCACCATCACTCGTCCGGATCTCTCTTATGCGGTCAATTAGGCGAGTCAACACCTTCAGTCTCCCACGGTCTCTCATTTTCAGTCGGTCAAGCGCATCTTGCGGTATGTTAAAGGGACCATTGCCTTTGGTTTATGTTTTTCCAAACCAACCACTACTCAGTTAGTTGGCTACTCTGATGCTGATTGGGCTAGGTGCATTGAGACCAGACGCTCAACTTACGGTTACTCAATTTATTTGGGTGGTAATCTTGTCTCCTGGAGTGCCAAGAAACAACCAACTGTGTCTCGGTCAAGTTGTGAATCAGAATATCGTGCTATGGCCAACACTGCTGCAGAGATCATTTGGCTTACTCATCTTCTACGTGAGTTGCACGCTTTGCCCGTGGATCGACCTACTCTTCTTTGTGTTAACAAGAGTGCCATATTTCTCAGTCAAAATCCTGTCTCTCACAAGCGTGCCAAACATATTGACATTGACTATCACTTTGTCCGTGAGCTTGTCTCTTCTGGTCAACTTCATACAAAGTTTGTTCCATCCAATCTTGTAGGATCGAATTGCGACCCGAATGAGTCGTTCAGAAGAGCTCAAATCCGTTTCAAAGGCAGAAACAGAGAAACGGATGTGAAAACAGCTTGATTCACACTATAATCCTATTATATATTGATTTAACAACGTATACAATCAAAAGAAATACCGGCAGCACCTCGGTATCAAATCTGAAATCTGTTACAAATGAAATGACAACATGCCTATTTATACTAATCCTACTTTCGCTTGAATATGACATAACTAGTTCAAGCGAAACCTCGTATTCATTTGTTTCAAGCGAAACGTTCAAGAATTTGTCTTCAAGCGAAACCTACAAACTCCAATTCAAGCGAAACCCCATGAACTTTTGTCTTATATATACATTTAAATTCATTTCATATGCTGATGTAGGATGTGATGTCATATATGTGATGTCACTTGTGATGTCACATATATGATGTCACGCTTGTTCATATCCGCTACGCAACCGAGGCTCGATATAAGACGAAGACGACAGATGTGTGCACCACAGACTCCCCCTCAGATGTTGACGAGTCTTAAATGTCGAGTTTGCTTAATCTTCAGTCTTAATTAGTCTTTGAACTTCCAAAATCTTGTCCTTGCTCTTGTTTCACTCTAAATCCTACTCTCTCTAGCAAACTCCCCACGAACAATCTCTACTCAGATGTCTTCAGACTCCCCCTTTCGATATGCTGGGATCGCAGTCTAGCATGTTGAAATCACATATTCTTCAGGTATCGGAACCTGTCTCTCTATCATCAGGTTCAAGATCGAAACCTGGCTACACCTGCACATTCTTAACCCAGAAATAAATTTCACAAATTTAACATTTAACAAATTTATAAACCCAGATTCTCTCTCAAATTAAACCAGAATGATTTATCAATGATAAATTCTGATGAACCATTTGCAAAAAATTAATCACTTTTCTTTTCAAAACACGTTCTCCCAATCCATTTGTTCATCATGTCTAGCACTTAGAATTTTGAAAATCAGCTCTCCAACATCAGTTGTCAAAAATCTTTTTGGATTTTTCAAAAATTATGCTAACACACTGAAAATCTTTTTGGATTTTTAATGTAAAGAAATGCAGTAAAGAAATATTTACATACAATATTTTTGTGAGTTTGTGCAAGAGAATCATATCAGTTTATGACAAGTCACAAGTACCATTGAGCTTAGTTACACATTAAGAATTAAACAATTCACTTAGATTACCGATATACTGATCCACTTAAATTTTCACACAAATTTCAACTGATTCAAGATATGAGTTAGATGTATTAAGGACTTAAACTCATTCATGTGTCCCACCTCTTGAATATACTCCCGTATCCAGATCCCAATATTCAGTCTTACAGGTGAGTATACCACAGATGATATCTGTAAGGGGTTAGATGCGAAAACCGTGAGAGCCCAGGTCAGAACTTCCGTTCAGCAGAGAGATGACGGCTTTGACTTTTGGTGGGTCCCCTTTAGAGGATCTTTTGATTACAACAACAATGACTATCAATTTTATTGTTTCATCAATTTGCTGAGGGCGCCGTTGTATTTCAAGTAAGCAGAAAGTATTCTCCGGAGACTAGGCCATTGCTTCCGCAAAATCAGAAGTCCCAGGATAATACCCCAGATATCACTGAGCATAAAGACATAGTATCTCAGAAAGAGGGACCTTTCAAACAATATTTCAGGGGTTACCTATATATCTAAGTAGTGTTCCCCACGAAATAAGCAAGTTTGAATTTAAGTTTATATCCCGAAAAAGCTTACTAAATGTATAAAAACCTATCGGCATATCATCAGTGAGACCGTTTAACGCTATTTAAACAATACAATTCTTTAGCATACTGTAACTGTCTACTGATGTATTATCATTTCCTCTTCTTTGACACTAAAACTCATTTTTGATTTTATCATGTTTTTTACTTTTTCAAATTTTCCAATGTTTTTGGATTTTCAGAAATTTCTACTCCCCTTAAAATGCAAACACATTTCAGGAAATTTGAAAATAAACTGTACAAAAACCTTGACAACCGATATCAAATCGCTTCAATTCGCCATCCACTTGGCATAAACAATCCGAACTCCCCCTTACACAAAACTATTTTCTCATTATGATTTCAAAACACTTAAGTTTGTTTTAACCAAAATGATTTTTCTGGAAAATAAGTTTTGTTGGTTTTACCACTTGTAAGTTAGGGGTTTAATTCATCATATTGTCCTTCAAATACCACTTGTAAGTATGGTCCAATCAAGTTCAACCTAATGACCTTGATTAACCATTTGTAGAAAAAACAAGTACAACTTAATGTCCTTGATTTACCACTTGTAGGTGTAAACCTTCATCAACCAACTTGTAGAAATATTACATCTACATAAACCATTTTACCAATAAAGATGCCGATTCCTGCTTCACACTTACCAACCTGGAAGCTCCGGCAATTCACACTTATCCAGTAAAAATTTAACTATTTTTAAGATTCAATCACATAATCAATTACTAAGAAAGATGCCGATTCCTGATCCACGATTACTAACTTGGGATCTCCGGCATAGTCAGATGTTCAAGGGAAAAGAATTTCCACCCAAGTCTGACCAACCTTGGGTGTTTTTAGCTCCTTTAGCTCTTGTTCAGTTGGGTTAAAAGTTGCTTTCTTTGTTGCGTAAAAATCTTTAACCCCTTTTACTTTCCCATCAAGCATTTTCCCAAAAATTTTCTTAACATTTCCATTGAAAACCTTTTCAACATCAAATTTCTTTTTATCAGAAAAGAATTGATTTGAAATCTCAATCTTGCCAACCTTTTGCTTAATTTTTTCAAACGTCAGTGATAGAAATTCATCATCATTCACTGAATATACAGAATTTACCTCTTTTACCTCACCTTGTGGCTCTTCTGGCTTTGTGGAACCAGATTCATCGCTGAATTTTACATCACCCTTCTTGACAACCCACATTTGGTTATCTTTTGCTTTCTTTTTGTAAAAATTCTTTTTAGAACATTCACCAACCTCATAAGTTGAATTTTCAAACATTTTGAATTTCTCAGTTGGTGGTTCAACATCAACAACTATTTCTTTCAGTTTTTCAGAAACTCCCTGTTTAGTCTTAGCATTTTTCGAACAATTCCATTTAATGTGACCAGCTTCATTGCATTTGAAATAGGTTCGAGTCTCTTTTGGATGAAACACTCCAGTTCCATTCCTTTTCTTCTCAGCAAGAAACTCCTGGTTTGATTGTCTCCAGAAAGGTTTCTTCTGTTCTTCTTCTGCACTTCCTCCTGAAACGAATTCTGTTTTTGTTTTAGAATTTTTCTCATTTTTATAATTTTTAGGTGGAATAAAACCTAATCCTTTCTTTTTGTAGCTACCATTATGGTTTGGTTTCTTTTGAAAACCAGAACCAGAATTGTAACCCTTTTTCATGTTTAATCGTTGTTGAACTCTTGAAGTGTATTTTTTAGGTTTTCCAGTAAGATTTAAATCTTTTATTTCAGAAATTTTAATTTCTATCATTTTGAAAACCTTTTTGATCATTTCAAATTTAACACTTCTTATTGGAAACTCTTTGTCAGAGTATAATTTGTCAGGATCATTTAAAGTGTATGCAACTTCAAATGTTTCATCATCCAAATTCAATTTTGATAATAAAAACTCTTTACTATAAGACCGTTTAACCGACGATTTTGAACTGTTGACTGACGAACTTGACCCTCCAGACTTAGACTTTGACTCAAACTCCTCATCAGTATCCAACACCTGATCGACCACCTTTTTGATTAACTCAGACTCTTGATCAGTGTCAGACGATGTAAAAACTACGTCAATGTTTTCTGGTAATTCATCAGTTGTGTCGGTTTTTAACTTTATATTGACTGCTTTTTCGAGTTGCTCCTCATTCGGTTTTCTAGGAGAATACCCTTCCCATATTGGAGGCGGACACTTATTATACTGAACACTTGGTTTCTTACCAGTATCCTTCTTCTCCTTTGGCTTCTCATCATCTTTAAAGGCTTGAAAACCTGCAACAGTTGGATAAATTCGATCAATAATATAATCAGAACTAGAATAACTCTGTAATAATCGTCTGATTCTCTCATTTTCAATCTTTTCATTCTCCAACTCCCGTTGCAGCTTGGCACATTCTTCGATGTAGTGATTTATCACTTTCTGCTTCGTCATCAATGTTGCATTCATCATCGTCAAAGCATTTTCTCTTTCAGAGTTTGTCTTTTGAAGACAAGTTACTGTTCTGTTCAATACATCGTATGATTCTTTTACATAGTTAAGATTGAACAGTAATTGTTCCTTCATCTTCTCAAACTCTGCTAGCTTCTCTTATTTTGCTGCACATTCCTTGCATGGTTCCAAACACTTCAAGCAAGGCTTGACGACTTCCACAATCTTTTCAACTTCAACCATCTTTTCTGGTTCAGCAATCTCCTCAGCAACACTTTTTACTTCTTCATTCTGAACAGCTTCCTTTGTTTGATCACCACTTTCAGACTTCTGTTTCATTTGTTCTTTTGCAGCTTGTTTCTCTTTCAGTTTTTCCAAGCGATCTGCAAAATAAAAATAAAAACTTTCAGGAGATAGATGAGATTTAGCAACATTAATATGTCTTTCTTCTTCATCATCACTACTGCTATCATCAGTTGGTGATTGATCAAACTCAATTGACTTTTCAGCATTATCATCCGAAGAACCAGAATCAACTGGTGTTTGATAAAAAACAACTTCCTTTTCTGAACTTTCATCACTCTGTGAACTTTCATCTGTACTTTGTGATCCTTCTTCTGATGAAACAGATATTTCAACTTCATTCTTTACAGTTTCACCAATGGACTTCATCCATGTGGTAAACATATCAGGTTCCTTCACAATCTTGGCAATAAAAGCTTTTAATTCTCCTTTTTCATCAACAAACATATCCCAGCTAAAACCTTCAGGCAATTTTTCATCATCTTGAAAATTCCAGTTAAAGTTCTCTTGATTCCCCAGACATGCTCTTTTTGAATCCTCGATCACTTTTCTACCATGAGCTACATGTGGTTCTTGTTGTTGTTGCTGACCAACTTGCTGATATATGGCTTTCCGGTAATAATCATCTTTTCCGAACGGATTTTTTACATCACTAGCTTCTCTGTTCTTGCATTCCCTCTTGAAATGACCTTTCTCCCTGCATCGAAAACAAGTAACTTTAGATTTATCAAAACCTAAAGTAGAAACATGTGCATCAAGAAAGTCATTTCTTCTAGTAATCAATTTGAATTTTTCAGCTCTTCTCAGAACGCTAGCTAGACACCATTTCATGTCCATCAGTTCCATTTCTTCAGCGTCTATTTGATCGTAATCCTCCTTTGTGAGCATAGGATTTCCGATCCTTCCAGCCACTAACCCTTCATAAGATAGCAATACAGAACCAAGTAGAGCCATGTGATCTTTCGCAACCTCTTCAGAAAAACTTTGGCCGTCTGGAAGATTCAAAGCTATGTTGCACTAAATCACATAACCATTTCCAGTTTTTGTGCTCTGAGAATGAAAACTTGTAGTTGAATCTTTTGGATTAACACTTGGAAATGAAGAGAATCCACTGCTTTTGTTTGAACTTTGATCAGCTTTTTCCGTTGAATCCCCAGCACTAAATGCAGTCTGAATTTTAGGACTTCTCTCAGCTTCTGGAACACTGCCTTTGTAGTACATTTTTACATCCTGTTGACCACTTGGACTGTTCATCCTCGCGATCTTCTGCTATTCCAAATCTTGACTTTCAATTTTCTCAATGAACTGAGAAATCGTTAACCCATCATATACCCCGGTATTTTTCAGAATCATCAAGTAAGTTCCCCACTCTTTCTGCGGTAACGCATCAGCTAACTTGTCTACCCACTCATCAGGATCTTTGGTTATACCAATCATCAACATAGATCGCACTAAGTGGCAATAACGTTCAATCAGCTTCTTCGTATCTTATCCCGGTAAACTACTGAAAAGATCAAACTCTTTCTTGAGCAACACCTTCTTGCTCTTAATCATGTTCTCACTACCCTCAAACTTAACACGTAGAGCATCCCAAATTGACTTTGAAGTTTTGTCGTGCTGAAGCAGTATGAAAATGTCTTCTTTGATAGCTTGCTGAAGTAAGCTGATCATCATCTTTTCAGCTCTATACATTTCTCGTTCTTGATCACTAAACTCAGAAATTGTTTTCACAACTTGTAACTCAGTACGAGGCAAAACATATTTCTTCAGAATACACTCCCATGACCTAAGATGGTTTGCCTGAACCCAGTTTTCGAATCTGTCTTTCCACCCATAGTACTCTTCGATACTCATCAGTTTCGGGGGCTTTTGTAACGTTCCGATCTCGTTTTCTAAGTTCATGTTCTGAGCAATAATAGCCGGACTAGTCGGAGATGTTGCAAATGCGTTGTAAAACTCTTCACTCATGATTCAATATCGAAGAATTTCTCAGACACGCTTTCAAACGAACTGGTTCACTTCGTAAAACACCCGTAGAATCTGTAGATACCAAACAAAACAAAACACAATCAGTTTAAACGCTTATCAATTAACTAAATAAGACTGGTACTCGAACTGGTGAATATTCTGTGCGGACTGAAGATTGACACACTGTGAAGACATCTTTGACCCGGATCAAATTCAAACTATGTACTTGGGCCGTAACCGAATATAGTGGGCTGACAAACCTTTAATTGATAACCGATATGTTTACTTGGGCTGATGACTATTTGGGCTTGACCAATTCAATACATGTGACCTGAATGATATATCATATACAACTGTGCCGTGTTGTTTTTTTTTAAATGTTGATTGGACCAATAAATCCACTAAGCCGACACAATACACATGCAAACTGACACAAGCCGACAAAACATGAGGATTTACTAGAATCACATGAATTCTGATTTTTGATAGAAACAACACTATTTCACATGCAATCTTGATATCTTTAAAAAACTGACACCCTTTAAAACAATTGGGCCGAAGAATGTTGTTCACATGGGCTGACACAAATCCACTTATCCAACAACTTCAATTTTTACTAATATCTGATTGGGCCGAAAATCTGATTGAACCAATGACTTTAACTATTTGACCGATGATAGCACATGCACACATAAACCGATATATTCACATTCACACATAATTCTTTCATGAACTGATAATCTCTTTCACATGCAAAAACTGACAACCTCGTTTTTTGTTTCACACAACTCGATGTACTTTCATGTGAATTACTGAACCACTTTCAAGCGGTAATTGTTTTCAAGCGGTGTGTCAGTTTCAAGCGGTGTGACGTTTCAAGCGAGACTCACGATGTAAACTCAAGCGAAAGGCCAGATTCAAGCGGACTCAGAAAGATTTTGAAGCGAAACCTCAGATTTCAAGCAAATTCAGACCAGTTAGAAGCGAAACCTCAGATTTCAAGCAAATTCAAAAGAAAATACAAAAACAATAAAAAATGAAAAAAATACAAAAACATGAGATATTTTCAAAATCCAAAAACAATAGAAATCAAGAAAAGAGCTTGTGTAAAAAGGGAAAATGATAGTACATCGGCTTGACAGTCACGGTATGCTAAAGATATGAAATGTTTAAATGAATTAAACAGTCTCCAGGTTGCAGACATTTTTACGAAGACGACAGATGTGTGCACCAACAAATCTCCAGGTTGCAGACATTTTTGCGAAGAGTCTTCCCAAGCCTCTCTTTGAAAAGTTTCGTGGATTGCTACGTGTTGGTCCTCCACCTGTTCGATTGACGGGGGGTAATAGTCTACCGTAAATCACGATAGTGATTTATGTATATATGGATTGTAGTTATTGTATTATTCTGTTTTATTTGCTTTCCTAGAATAGGTTCTCTTGTACATCTATATATTGTACCCTATTGTTCAATAATAAACTCAATTGATTGAGTCTTAATAGTGTTTATTATCAATCGGGACTTGGGATGCGAATACATAAATAACAATACAAAAGTATCAACGAGGAGTCTTAAGACCCATATACATGTGAAACGGGGTTGAATGTAAAAATGAAGCAAAAACTATAAAATTAAATAGAAAAAATATAAGAATTTGGAGTTAAAGATGTTCAAATAGCTAGTTGCTAGAATCAAGCTAAAAAAGAACAAGAAAAATGCTAGCTCGAAATCAGAAATGCTTTTTAAGCTAATAATTAGACCTATAAACGAACCAAATGAGCATGGATATGGTTTGTTCATGCTCGTGTTCGTGTATTTAATTTTAGCCAAATAAACAAAAAAGCACGGACACTTAAAACGGATTTTTTTGTTCATGTATGTTTGTTTAGAAATGAACGTGTTCGAGTTTGTTCACTAAGAAAATGAATGTGTTTGTGTGCGTTAATATTACAAAGGAGCACGATGATCACAAACAAACACCAACTAAAAGTAAACAACAATAACCAAATTAAATATAAATACTATCATCATATATAGCATTGTAAAAGCACGATATTCAAATTATTATCTATACATTAATTATCAAATTGGTTTTGTGTTTTATTTTAACATCATATATATATAACATTGTAAAATCACGATATTCAAATTATCTATACAAAAGTTATCAAATTGGTTTTGAGTTTTAGTTTAACTATTCAATTTTGTGCAAGCCTAGTTGCATGTACAATTCAATTTTGTGCAAGCCTTATTTGTTGCACCATCTCATAAACCTCCATCTTTTTCTCTCTTGCATCTCACTCTACTCTCGTCACTCTCGATCTCACTCTCTCTCTCTCATGGCCATAACTACATCGCCAAACGGTTGAAGATAGCGATGGTGATGGTTGCAACCGAGGGTGAAGTTGTCATCTTTGTCGTCAGCTGTTGAAACAAAGGCAATGGCGGTTCAGTTGTGGTGTTGTGATGGTGGCAATTAGGTGGTTGTTGATGCGTGGTTGGAAACACGTCGTTTAATACATGTTGCAAGAAACTTGCATACTCGTCAACTTTTGTGGATTATATTTTAATACATGTTGCAAGAAACTAGTGATGACGTATGAAGAACGATATTTAGGGTGGACTAGAAACACACCTAAATTTTAATTTATGTATTTGTTTCATGTTGTTATGTTTATTTGAAATATGTTGTACTTTCCATTCCAAAACCAAGCATTTCCTTTTTAGTATGAACTGAAATTCGAATTACTTAATTATTGTCATAATTAGCAAGTTAGGAAGTCTCGAGCAATCTTGTTTTCGTCTCACTTTGATGTTTCCGCCATCGGTTGGGATGTGACACCGTGTTTTCTAGCAGTACTAAATTTCAATAACAAACAGCTTGCTAAGTATTTTTCATATTCAGCTTATTATATCACCTATAGATAGTTCGCAGATCCCAACTTGTTCTTGCATATAAAAGTTGACGTAGCAAAATATTGACATATGTGTTAACGGTTGAAAAACATTAAAAGAACTTAAAAACGGTATATATTCTATATAATAACAATTACATATTGTGAACAGTTCTAAATCTCTATTGGACTGTTTTCACCATATGCACCTTTGAATTTAGGTATTTGTTGGGTTTTCTTCTTTTAAAATGGTTGCTATCCTACATTTGTAGGTGTTTTTGGTGTCCTTAAAGGCCCTTGTTTTATGTCATTCTGATTTGGTCATTGCCTCTTCCTGATGCTTTCCCGGGTTAGCAATCCAACACTTTTATTTCATAAATCTGCAATTGATCAATTTCTCAGTTCTTCACAAGGTGACCTTGTATATTCTCCTATCTTTTTTTTTTTGTTCAATTGATTATGTTAATTGAACTTCCACCAAGTTGATTAGTTAAAATATATGCACAACATCTGTTTGATAAAATGTCTGTGAGAGATAAGGTTTAGCAATCATTAAGCTAAGTTACAAAGTTAATTAGTTAAAATATATGCACACAACCTGTTTGATAAAATGTTTGTGAGAGATAAAGCCTTTAAAAATGGGTAATCACTATCCTGTTTTGATAAAATGCTCCTTAATAAACAACCTGGTTGAGCAACTTGTTTGATAAAATGTTGTGCATATTAAAGCCTTTAAGATTTGAGATAAAGCCTTTAGTATTTATTTTTGAATTTCATTTTAGTTTTTGCTATTGGTCTTGTCTTTTTTGGTTTTCATATTGGTTTAGAAAGGAATGTAGCTTTAGGGTTTTCGTTAAAAATATATATCTTTACACCATAAGTAATAGGCATTATAAGAGCATGAAGTGGCTTGATAGTGCCCCCAACACCACCGCCATGGGCTTTATATAAGCATGAAGAGGATGGGGCATTTCTAATACAATGCCCGATGAGGATAACCATTACACAGTTTTAAGATGCGCTATAATATTTTTGTGGCTAAAAACGTCCCTTAGAGGGCATTAACCATTACGTATGGCCTTAGATTTTAAAGATTTGAAGTTGGTTTCTGGTAAAATAAGAATTAAATGTGGTTTATATCTTTTCTTTCGTTTGGTAGATTGGAACCCCCAGGTTTGATGTTTTAACCGGCCTTTGTCCCAATTGTTGAGTGTTATGTGCCTTAGTTCAATGCTTGATGCAAAACTACTATTGAGTCGGGGGTCTCACTGGAAGCAGCCTTTCTATTCCTACGGGGTAAAGGTAAAGTTGTCTACATCTTACCCTCCTCAGACCCTACCTTAGCTTTGCTATTGGTGGGATTTACTGGGTATGATGATGATGTCATACACCCTGATATTTCAACCACAAACCCGGTGGGGGAGTATCGTGACGTAAGATTGGTATCGTCATAGTCAATAATCATAGATAGAAC
Source organism: Helianthus tuberosus (assembly GCA_030545235.1). Classification (NCBI taxonomy): domain Eukaryota; kingdom Viridiplantae; phylum Streptophyta; class Magnoliopsida; order Asterales; family Asteraceae; genus Helianthus; species Helianthus tuberosus. Next base: position 116,206,437 of record CM060403.1, on the reverse strand, counting down.
AGCGAAAGTCTTGGAGTAAAAATATTATTACAAACGTAATCGCCCGAAAGTTCAAAATTAATAATACATACTTGTTTCTAATAAAATCCACAGGCGAATCAAATAAATGTACAAAAGGGAGAATCAACAGACTAATAGGCTTATGCAAAGGAGTTGCAAATTCCTCTTCTAGCATTACCGAGCAGCTTCCAGCCTATTTAGGTATTTATACCTGTAACTTAGTCTTTTGAAAATACGCCAGTTTTCACTGGTAAATACAATCAACCGACACATTTTGAAAACATTTTCAAAATTGATTTAGGTGCACAAGGCACACGTTTTTATAAATAACTTGGGATAATTCAAAATGATCTTGTATATAGTTTTACATGCCTGTCAATACATATGGGGCCCAGTAACCGAGACATGATTAACCGACACACCACTTAAACCCACAAAGGGGTATCCCCTGATCAACGGGTAAGAAAAACATTTTATATAAGCATTAGCATCTGACGGGTGTATGCCTACACCCCGTGCTCAGTCGTGGCCATTAGTAACTTAAATGAGCCATGGATATCTAAGACACGGTCACGTTAACCCCCAATGTTTAAGTTATCAGACAAAACATATTAAAACGGGTTATGAAGATTTTATAGCCACAATCCGGCATATGATCCAACACCTGACCAAGCGGTAATAATTTACCGTATCCCAAGCCCATATAGGGAAAATAGGTTAAGAGTATTTACCTGAGCTAATACTTGTTGATACGTGGTCGAATAACGGTGTTTGTAATTGCATAACTTAATATTTTTACATGGGTTTTAATTCCAAATAGCCTACTTTTAATTAAATTTGTGTTTTGCAGGTTTAATGAAGTTTAAGGTTCTTTTTGGGAGCTTTACGGGTCACCGGGATGAAAAACGGACCACCAGGATGCGAAACGGATCAACCGGGAGAAGGGAAATGAAAAAATGGAGATTTAGTATAGCAGGCACCGTCGCCGACGCCCAAAAGGGCTGTCGGCGACTCCCCATGGATGTTCTCGTCCCCCAAAATGTCCGTACGCAGGAGGTTAAGCCGTCACCAAGAAACCAGGGTTGCACATGGCGTCGCCGACGACACTCCTGGCCGTCGGCAACGACCCCTATTTCTTCAGCCGCGCATTACTTGATTTTTGGGGTTGTGGATCAAATAAAAAGGGTTGTTGACCATTGAATTCGGCAGTTACACTTGGTTTGAAGTTTAAAATCAGTCTTGGAGCCATTATACTTCAACGTCTTCGCTACCAATCCATCCATATCACCATAGTTCATCCGAATCAACCGAATCCATCATCGAATTCATCATCGTCTCCATCTCTCAAACCCTAACCATCCCACCATCCATTCAATTCCACCATTACCAAACCCCAATCACCATTCCATCATTCTCCAAGCTTCAAGATGATTAAGATCAAGCTTCCAACATCCGGAGATCAAGTCCTTTCGATCATGCACGGCTAATTTCTTGGAGGTTTCACCCCGGTGTAGACTTTTGTAAGATTTAAGGTTTTTATTACTTGTTTGATGTTTTTTTTTGTGACAATTTGAATTGCGTTTGAATCTTTAGACAATTGTCCTACGTTTGTATTGAATTTACAAATTGTCGAGTGAATTATTAAATTTGACTTTGTGAAACGGATACACGTATTTATGCCTTGTCTTTTGAAAGGATTTGCTAGTCCAAGGTAATGAAATGCATCGTAGTCTGTTGTCTATGACGTTGATGGAGATTGGAACCTAAGCTTTGTGATTGTTAACCCGTTAATGTACTAATTCGATTAAGCCAAATTGAAATGTGTAGTAACCCGAGATCTTGCAGTTGTTGAAACCAGATGTGAACCTTGTTATTTCATATTACTTTATAATAATTAATTAAGTTTTCTTGCAATTATTTAATGCTAGTAGTTAATTATTCCAATCAACTTTGTTAATTTCATTCAACATCTTTTCAACCAAAAAAAATAATCTAGCAAGCTTCATAAATTGTGACAACCGTTAAAACTCAATCAAGTCTAGTCGCAAACCACATACTCTTCATGGTTCGACCCCTTACTACCACTAGCTAGTTGTTAAGGGTAATTTGGGTATATAAATCTTATCTTTTACCGGAGCACGACAATCCGATCACTTGTCTTATAAATGCAAGTTTTATAAATAACTCAGCTTTTTAATCAATTGACAAGTGTAGGTAGCAATTTACTGAAAGGATCTAGTCTAGAATGATGGTATAAATAACCAATTAGAATGCTAACGGGTCTTATTCAAGTCATAGACTTAGACCGGCTAGCTTAAATTATCGAAAACGGTGCAATACGCTTGATTAAGTGATGACCGGAATAGAATGTATTTTAAACCCAACAAGCACTAGGACTTGTATAACAAGGGTAAACAAATAACATTCTGGAAATTGAGATAAGAATGATAAGGTTAAACCCGTTTCGGTAAATTTATGTAAACTAGTTAGATAAGCCTACCTCTATACGTATAATCGACAACGGGTAACCGGATGAGTCATGGACAAGTTCTATATGCCGATATACTTTAAACAAGTTATAATATCAGCAGGATATCAACTTGTATGCCCTTTAAGGTTTTAAAATCAAAATATGCCACATAAGGGCGTTTTAGTCATTTAGTAACGTATAAAAGGAACTTGCATATAAAATGATGTTATAAACATTATCATTCTATAAAATACTTTATTTGTGATATAATATCAGTAGGATATCAAACATATGTGTGTTTTATGATTTAAGACCAAACTATGCACCGTAGGGGCATTTTGGTCATTTCATATATAGTTTAGAACTTATTTGGGAATCTGAGTTATAAACATGTACCTACTGTAAAAACATTTTAAATAAGTTATAAAATCAGTAGGTAACAAGTCTTGATTGATAAATATGGTTTAAAACCATACTATGCGCCAAAAGGGCGTTCAAGTCGTTATATGACGTAATTTTCGATCATATGTCAAAACAGAAGTTATGACCAGGTTTATACTGTTAAAATATGTTATTTAACATAACATAACAGTATGTAAAAGGTTTTGTATAAAAATTATGATTTAAAACCTTTTTATGTGCCGAAAGGGCATTTACGTCATTTAATGACTTAATACAAGAACTTTTACATAAACTCAGATTATAAACTGATTTGATATCCCAAAATATCTTAATTATGATATTACATCAGTAGGCAATGAGTTTGATAAGATAAATTATGTTTAAAACCATTTTAGGTGCCGAAAGGGCGTTTTGGTCAACTTAAAACATAATTTACGATCTCTTATAAAAACTCAGTTTATGATCAGTTTAACAACATCAAATTATGTTAAACATATTAACATATCAGTACATAAGTCATTTGTAAGTTCGTTATCCTTTAAAACCTTATTTATGATAAAAAGGGCATTTTAGTCAAAGTATGTCATATTAACGAATCATGTGCAAAAACTCAGATTACTATTATGATCATGTAATATAACCTCAGAGGGTTATGCTACATTATATTATGATCATAATGGAACCTTAAATCAGTAGCAAACTAATCTAATTCGGGTCAGAATCGAAAGTCAAAGTAGAAGTCAAACTTCAAGACTTTCGGTTGCGAACTGACCCTAAAACTGGAATTGACGAGCCAAACATGTTTACACATGTTCTAATAGTTATTACCAAGTTGTTTAAGTGTTAAAACATAATTTAGAACACCTACATTATCAGATTATAACAATTTCAAAAACTGACCCGTTTGACTTTTTAATATCAAAACTTTGACCCGTCAATTGACCAAGCAAACTTGATTTTCAGGAGGTGCCATTTTGAGGGATTAACACCTACCTAATTACGATCACGTGGCTATGTTCGCCTCGATAATGGTTGGACCATTAAGGTCTAAACTGAAAGTCAAAGCGTTTATCAATAACGCTTGACTTTTGGCTTTAAAAAGCCTATAAATGAAAATAGGAAAGAAGGGAACACTTACAAGTGATCCACTAAAGAAAATAACTCAAATGGAAGCTCCCTTTAGCTGGGAATCTCCAGGAGATGAGAGGAATGATGAAAATAAGAAGAGGTGTAAGTTCAACAAGTGAACCAAGGCCTCTATTTATAGTTGTGGAAAGTTAAGGAGGTGATCACAGGTGTCTTGGGTGTTAGTGCATCCGTCTGTCGACTTTGTCTTGTATCGAGTCTTGTATGATTGTAGATAGATTAGGACACGTTATTCGAGAAATCTGTCAAAAATAGGTCAACAGGCAAGTTCAAACGAAATTAACAAGTGTAATTCCGCTTGAAAGTGCCATGACCAGTTCAAACGAAATTACTAATTCCGCTTGAATGTAATTTCGTTTGAGGCATGTTCAAACGGAATTACCTTGCCTATATATAGGAGATGCCTGATTTCGTTTGAATCACTTCTGAAATTCCGGTTTGAGAGCCGAAATGCTGCCGAAGTGTCTACTCACTGTAATTCTTTGTCAAATCAATCTAAAGACAGTTTAAAGTGTATTTCTAGCTGAATTGAACTTGATACGTCTGTTTCCACTTTTCATATCGAGCAAAAACTCTTCTGATCGACTCGTTTGGGTCAGAACACGATCCTACATTGGGGTGTTATGAGGTGCCTACAAGTGTCCTCAAATGTGTCCTAAACCAGTATGCAGCTCATGGTTTCGAATTTGAGGTGTTTTGGTAGTTTGTGTGGCCTCCAAGCAAAAATTCGCAGTTGGTATAAACATTCTGTCACAGACATGCCGTCGCGCTACGCGACGAGAAATGGGGCAGGCTGTCGCGGTGTCCTCAAATGTGTCCTAAACCAGTATGCAGCTCATGGTTTCGAATTTGAGGTGTTTTGGTAGTTTGTGTGGCCTCCAAGCAAAAATTCGCAGTTGGTATAAACATTCTGTCACAGACATGCCGTCGCGCTACGCGACGAGAAATGGGGCAGGCTGTCGCGGCACGCGACAGCCTGCCCCATTTGATATCATCTAGGTATACTAACCTGTAAGACTGAATATTGGGATCTGGATACGGGAGTATATTCTGAGGTGGGACACGCGAATAAGTTTAGTGCTTAAGACATTAATCTCGTATCTCGGATCAATTGAAATTTGTGTGAAATTTTAAGTGGATCAGTATACTGACAATCTACGTGAATCGTTTAGAACTTAAAATGTTTAAAGCTTAACGGTGTTGGTGATTTGTCTCATAAACTGATATGATCCTCTTACACAAACTCACAAAAATATTTTCTGTATATATTTTTCTTTACTGAATTTTCATTTTATTCAAATATCCAAAAAGATTTTCGGATTGTTTTAGCAAAAATTTTTGAAAATACAAAAAGATTTTCGACAACTGATGTTGGAGAGCTGATTTTCAAAATTCCAAGTGCTAAACATAATGAAAATTGGGTTGGGAGAGTGTATTTTGGAAAGAAAAATGATATTTCTTTAAGTGGTTCATCAGAATTTAACATTGTAAAATCTTATCCATAAGTGGTTCTTCAGAAATTATAAATGTTAAATCATTTTAAGAATTGATTTTACAAGTGGTAAGCAAAGTATAAATTTGTCAAATTTTAAATTTGTGAAATTTATTTTTGGGTAGAGATTGTGCAGGTAAGCCAGATTTCGATCCTAAGCAGGATGTAAGCCAGGTCTCGATCTTAAACCTGTGGAAGCCAGAGTGCAATTCCAGCTCATTGAGAGGGGGAGTCTGAATGACAAAGAGCCAGGTTCTGATCCTGAGATTGCTGATGCTGATGAACTTAAGGAATCAAGAGATCTGGTCAAGAGTGTGTAAGAGCCAGCTACAGATCTTGGGAGGATAGTGAGATAAGAGCCAGATCGAAATCCTGGAGAAGAAGAGAAGACATAGATTGAGGATACTTTACATTGTTAGATATTTCGGAAGAGAGGTCGAGAAGACTGATAAAGACTGAAGATGCGAAGACTCGACACCGAAGACTTCGTCAACATCCGAGGGGGAGTCTGTTGTTGCATCCGTCAGTCGACTTTGTCTTGTATCGAGTCTTGTATGATTGTAGATAGATCAGGACACGTTATTCGAGAAATCTGTCAAAAATAGGTCAACGGGCAAGTTCAAACGAAATTAATAAGTGTAATTCCGCTTGAAAGTGCCATGACCAGTTCAAACGAAATTACTAATTCCGCTTGAATGTAATTTCGTTTGAGGCATGTTCAAACGGAATTACCTTGCCTATATATAGGAGGTGCTTGATTTCGTTTGAATCACTTCTGAAATTCCGGTTTGAGAGCCGATGTGCTGCCGAAGTGTCTACTCGCTGTAATTCTTCGTCAAATCAATCTAAAGACAGTTTAAAGTGTATTTCTAGCTGAATTGTACTTGATACGTCTGTTTCCGCCTTTCGTATCGAGCAAAAACTCTTCTGATTGACTCGTTTGGGTCAGAACACGATCCTATAAGTGGTATCAGAGCTCAGAAGGAAGAGTTCATACCAATTCAGCTGCAATTTCTTATTTCTACACCTTCTTTTTCAAAATTAACAACTTTTTACGGTTAAAATCGGCTAATTTTCTCACAACATGTGCGCAATTATGTTTTAATGAATCCTTGAAAGAATTGGATTCAAATTCGATCTAAAATTGGTAAAATCTGTAATTTCGTTTGAAAAACAGTTCGAGAATGATGACGTCAGCAGCATTTCATACGGAATAAGACCTTAATTCCACTTGAAACTGGTATTCCGTTTGAGTGATTCCGTTTGAAATCGCTAATTCCGCTTCAACTTGTAATTCCGTTTGAAAATTTCACACGATATTAGTAATTCCGTTTGAAAGGGTGTTAGTTCAAACGAAATCAGGTAATCCGTTTGAAAAGGGTATATCGTTTGAAACTGTGATTTCGTGTGAAGAGGGATTCCGTTTGAAAAAGTTAATTCCGTTTGAACTGTCTGATTTTTGTGAAAGTGTAAAACCGAAACATGGAAGAGGAATTTTATAACGCATTTGCTACTCCGGGTACCCCGATTACTCTTGCACAGAACACGATGTTAGAAAATGAAACGGGCACTATGCAAAAACCGCCAAAGCTTATGAACATTGAGGAGTATAAAGGTTGGGAGGAACTGTTTGAAAATTGGGTGCAAGCCAATTACTTGGATGCTTGGGAATGTGTTGAGACGAAATATATTAGACCGATGACTGATGATGAGGAGATTATTGCAATTAAAGATCTAAGTGCCGAAGAGAAAAAGAAATACAAACATGAGAAAATGATGACGAGTTTATTGCATCAAGCTGTTAAGGAAGATATCTTGGTTTTATTGCAACACAATGGAACTTCTTATTCAATATGGAGAGCATTAAGATCGAAGTTTGTTGGAAGCCAAGAGATGGTCAAGAACAAAAAATCGCTTTTGAAAAAAGAATTCGATTTATTTCGTGGTTTAAAAAATGAAAACACAAAGCAGATCATAGAAAGATTTTGCAATCTTTTAGCAAGCATGAAGAGGTTGAGTATCACAAAAGATATTGAAGAGTTGATTGAAAAATTGGCTGATGCATTGCCACATGAGACTTGGGGCACATATCTTATGATGTTAAGAAACAAGAAAGGGTTTAGCAGTTTAACTCCCAGCAAGTTTATTGAAAAGATTGAAGCTCAGGAGATGGAACAAAGAAAAATCTCAAGAATGAAGGATTTTGATGGTGAACAAGATATTAGTATTTATTACAAAGGAGGTATCAGTGACACGACCAACATGTCACCAAAGATCGAAACTGCATTCAATGCTAAAAGTTCATCTGGAGGATCATCTAAAGGATCAAACAGCACAACAAGTTTTTCTTCATATCCATCATTTGATCCAAACTTTTCCACAACCAAGAATGGCAAGAGATTACAATGCAACATCGTTTAAAATCTTGAGAATGATGAAAATTTCTCGGAAGAGGTTGCAAAAAGTCACATGTCTTTGTTGGGAACTATTTTAGAATCATATGGAAGCTTAGTAGCAGGAAGGATCGGGAATCCAATGTTGACAAAAGAGGATTACGATCAGATCGATGCTGAGGAGATGGAGTTAATGGATATTAAGTGGTGTTTGGCGAGTGTGTTGAGGAGAGCTGAAAAGTTTAAACAAATTACGGGAAGAGATGATTTCCGTGATGCAAATGTTTCTACTTTAGGATTTGATAAATCTAAAGTTACTTGTTTTCGTTGCAGGGAAAAAGGACATTTCAAGAGGGAGTGCAAAAATCGTGAAGCAAGTGGAGTTCAAAATCCGTTCAACAACAACAATGACTATTATCGGAAAGCAATTTATCATCAAGTTGCTCAACAACCATATCAACAACAACCACAAACTGCTCATGCCAGGAAAGAGATTGAAGAATCATCAAAGAGAGCATGTATGGTGAATCAGGATGATAAAAAGTCAACAAAAGAGTTCAGTTGGGATAAATATATTTCAGCTGATAATAAAGCATATCTGATAAACCAAGATGATGAAAAATTACCAGAAGGGTTTAATTGGAATAATTTCAGTTGGGATAATTATGATCCTAACAAGAAGTCAAGCCATAAAGCTTTTGTTGCTCGAGTTGCTGAAGACAATGATAATGATGATGATTATTATGCAAGAAAAATGGCAGCTCATTTAAAAATGATGGAAGAAAGTGACAGTGATGATGGAAATGCTTAAAAGAAAAGAAAGCTAAGAAACCTGTCAGCAGTGATGATGAAGATGTTCCTGTGATAAGGAAAAAAGGTGAAAAACGTTCCAGAGTTCAAAGTTGAAGAAGAAGCTAATGCACAAAAGGTTGCTGTGAAATGTGAAAACAGTAAAGAAGCAGAACAGTACATTGATTCATAACATGAACAGATTGAAGGAATCTTATGATGTTCTGAACAAAGCAATGAATCAATACAATCAATCCAGCAGTGAACAAGCAACAGCCATGAAGACACTTCAAGGAGCTTTTATGACAAAGCAGAAAAGTGTTAACAGTTACATTGAAAAATGTGTTGTACTTGAACAGAAACTGGAAACACAAAGGATTGAAACAGAAAGAGTAAACCGTTTGTTAAAAAGTTACTCATGTACTTCTTATGTTATTGATAAGATTTATCCAACAGTGGAAGGCATGAAGGCGTTTGAAGAGGAAGTTTCTGAAGACAAGAGTTCTGAAAAGAAGAAGGATACTGAAATGAAAGATTCTGGTAAGAAACACAGTGCCAGTTACAACAAGTGTCCACCCCCGCTTGAAAATGGATATTCTCCACGAAATCCAAATTCAGAAAGAGTCAAAAAGGCAACAAACTTACAGTGGGAGTCTGAGTCTTCAGAAAATTTGCCAGAAAACATTGATGTTACTTTCACATCGTCTGACACTGATCATGAGTCCGAATTAATAAAGAAAGTGGTCGATCAGGTGTTGGATAACGATGAAACCGAGGAGTCAAAGTCGGAGTTAATCTCAGAGTCAAAGTCTGAGAGTCCAGCACTCCGAGTCAAACCGTCAAACAGGGCAAAAGAGTTTACAATAAAGAATTCCTTCTATCAAAATCTAATTTGAATGACGAAACATTCAAAGTTGCATATACATTAAATGATTCAGATAAATTATATTCTGATGAGGAATTTCCAATAAGAGGTGTTAAAACTAAAATGATAAAAAAGGTTTTCAAATTAACAGAAATTAATATTTCTGAAATAAAAGATGTAAATCTTTCTGAAAAACCTAAACCTTACACCTCAAGAGTTTAACAAAGGTTAAATAAGAAAAAAGGTTACAGTTCTGGTTCTGGTTTTCAAAAGAAACCAAACCATAACGGTAATTTCAAAAGAAAGGGATTAGGATTTATTCCACCGAAAAATCATAAAAATGAGAAAACTTATAAACCAAAAACTGTGTTTGTTTCAAGTACATCATCTGAAGAAGAAAAGGAGCAGTTGTTCAGGAATCAATCCAACAAAGAATTCCTTGCTAAGAAGCAAGAAGAGATGAAGAAGGAAGTTGTTCAAAAGACAGAGACGAGAACCTGTTTCAATGCAAAACTATGGGTCATATTGCCAGGAATTGTCCAAAGGCAATCCAAACGAAACAGGGAGTCTCTGATAAACTGAAAGGAAAGATGAAAGAGAATGAATCACCAATCAAACAATTCAAAGTTTTCAAAAATTCGAAGTTTGAAGTTGGTGAAAGTTCAAAGAGGTTTTATAAAAGAAAAGCAAATCTTGACAATCAAAAATGGGTTGTTAAGAAATCTGATGAAAGTTCTAGCAATGATTCTGATTCGTCAAAATCAGAGGAGCTATCTTCTTGCGATGAATCTGATTCCACAAAGTCAGAGGAGCCACAAATTGGGATTAAAGATGAGAATTCAGTTCCTCCAATGGATGATGTCAATTTTCCACCATTGAAGGCTGAAAATTTTAAACAAAAAGTTGGCAAGGTAGAGATTTCAAATCAATTTTTCTCTGAAAAGAAAGAATTTGATATTGAAAAAGCTTTTAATCCCACAGTTCAAAATATTTTTGGAAAAATGATTGACGGAAAGGTCAAAAGGGTAAAAGAATTTTACGAGAAGAAAATGAAGAAACCAGGTAAGGGTAAATCATCCCAAGTTTGTGACTGGGATGTAACCTATTATTCTGATTAAATTCTGGACTTGCCGGAGCTCCCAGGTTGGTAAGAGTGGAGCAGGAATCGGCATCTTTCTTGAGAAATTCACTTAGGTGATATTTCGACTTACAAGTGGTAAATCAGGGACATTAAGTTGTACTTGATTTTCTACAAGTGATATTGGTTGATAAAATCTAAAATTGTCATATTTTTCAAAACGTTGAAGTTGAAAAACAATGTGATGAGTTTATCCCCTAACCTACAAGTGGTAAAATCAATCAACTAAACTTATTTTCCGGAAAAACCATTTGATTAAAACAAACTTAAGTGTTTTGAAATCACAATAGGAAAATAGTTTGTTGAAAGGGGGAGTTCTGATTGTTTATGCCAAGTGGATGGCGAATTGAAGTGATCCGATATCAGTTGTAATTTTCTTGTACAGTTTGTTTTCAAATTTCCGCTAAATGATTTTGAATTTTAGGGGGAGTAAGAAATTCAGAAAATCCAAAAACATTTGAAAAATTGAAAAAGTCAAAAACATGATAAAATTCAAAAATGAGTTTTGTTGTAAAAAAAGGGAAATGATAGTACATCAGTGGACGATCACAACATGCTAAAGAAATGGAAAGTTAATATGTGATAAATGGTCTCACTGATGATGTGCCAGTAGGTTTTTGCACATTTAGTAGATTGTGACGAGATATAAACCTAAATTTCAAACTTTCTTAAATCGTGGGGAACATCTCTCGGATATATGGGTAACCCCCGAAATCTTGTTTGAAGGACCCCTCTTTCTGAGATACTAGGTCTTTATGCTTAGTGATATCTTGGGTATTATCCCGGGACTTCTGATTTTGCGGAAGCACTGGCCTAGTCCCCGGAGAATACTTTACGCTTGCTTGAAATATTGACTACCCTCAGCATAAAAAAATGATGAAACATTGAAAAATGCAAATCATGTGATGTTGTAAAAAAGATCCTCTAAAGGGGACCCACCAAAAGTCGAGCCATCATCTCTCTGCTGAACGGAAGTTCTGACCTGAGCTCTCATGGCCTCGCAATTTAACCCCTTACAGATATCATCTAGGTATACTCACCTGTAAGACTGAATATTGGGATCTGGATACGGGAGTATATTCTGAGGTGGGACACGCGAATAAGTTTAGTGCTTAAGACATTAATCTCGTATCTCGGATCAATTGAAATTTGTGTGAAAATTTAAGTGGGTCAGTATACTGACAATCTACGTGAATCGTTTAGAACTTAAAATGTTTAAAGCTTAACGGTGTTGGTGATTTGTCTAATAAACTGATATGATCCTCTTACACAAACTCACAAAAATATTTTCTGTATATATTTTTCTTTACTGGATTTTCATTTTATTCAAATATCCAAAAAGATTTTCGGAGTGTTTTAGCATAAATTTTTGAAAATACAAAAATATTTTCGACAACTGATGTTGGAGAGCTGATTTTCAAAATTCCAAGTGCTAAACATAATGAAAATTGGGTTGGGAGAGTGTATTTTGGAAAGAAAAATGATATTTCTTTAAGTGGTTCCTCAGAATTTAACATTGTAAAATCTTATCCACAAGTGGTTCTTCAGAAATTATAAATGTTAAATCATTTTAAGAATTGATTTTACAAGTGGTAAGCAAAGTATAAATTTGTCAAATTTTAAATTTGTGAAATTTATTTTTGGGTAGAGATTGTGCAGGTAAGCCAGATTTCAATCCTAAGCAGGATGTAAGCCAGGTCTCGATCTTAAACCTGTGGAAGCCAGAGTGCAATTCCAGCTCATTGAGAGGGGGAGTCTGAATGACAAAGAGCCAGGTTTTGATCCTGAGATTGCTGATGCTGATGAACTTAAGGAATCAAGAGATCTGATCAAGAGTGTGTAAGAGCCAGCTACAGATCTTGGGAGGATAGTGAGATAAGAGCCAGATCGAAATCTTGGAGAAGAAGAGAAGACATAGATTGAGGATACTTTACATTGTTAGATATTTTGGAAGAGAGGTCGAGAAGACTGATAAAGACTGAAGATGCGAAGACTCAACACCGAAGACTTCGTCAACATCCGAGGGGGAGTCTGTTGCCGCATCCGTCTGTCGACTTTGTCTTGTATCGAGTCTTGTATGATTGTAGATAGATCAGGACACGTTATTCGAGAAATCTGTCAAAAATAGGTCAAAAGGCAAGTTCAAACGAAATTAACAAGTGTAATTCCGCTTGAAAGTGCCATGACCAGTTCAAACGAAATTACTAATTCCGCTTGAATGTAATTTCGTTTGAGGCATGTTCAAACGGAATTACCTTGCCTATATATAGGAGGTGCCTGATTTCGTTTGAATCACTTCTGAAATTCCGGTTTGAGAGCCGAAGTGCTGCCGAAGTGTCTACTCGCTGTAATTCTTTGTCAAATCAATCTAAAGACAGTTTAAAGTGTATTTCTAGCTGAATTGAACTTGATACGTCTGTTTCTGCTTTTCGTATTGAGCAAAAACTCTTCTGATCGACTCGTTTAGGTCAGAACACGATCCTACATTGGGGTGTTATGAGGTGCCTACAAATGTCCTCAAATGTGTCCTAAACCAGTATGCAGCTCATGGTTTCGAATTTGAGGTGTTTTGGTAGTTTGTGTGGCCTCCAAGCAAAAATTCGCAGTTGGTATAAACATTATGTCACAGACATGCCGTCGCGCTACGCGACGAGAAATGGGGCAGGCTGTTGCGGCACGCGGCGCCCCTCTTTTATCTTTGAAACTTGGCATCTTTAGTCCCTTGACCTCCAAACTCGAATATACTTTCATAAATGACATAAATAGCCCCTCATAGTTAATATTTGACACACCCAAGAGTATGACTGAACATCATTAAGCTCTCGGTTTGTTAAAGGGTCACTCAGAGGTATAAATTAAAATGTTGACGCCTTTAGTCCTCAAATTAACAATCTTTCCTATAATTTCACAAACGGTTCCTCTCGTCCAACAAGTGGCTCATTTGAGAATACAGACACTGTATAAGGTCACTCAGATGCATAGTTTTAGTATATTGACACTTTTAGTCCCTCCACATTCTTACTTTTCACATTTGGCAAAAATAGTCCCCCTTAGCCAACATTAGGCATAATTAGGAATAGGGACACGTGTCAATACATTATTGGACACGATTTTACGTGGTGTTACAGATGATGATGATGATGATGATGATAATGATGATGATAGATTTTTTGTTGTAGTATGATACAGATCTGCAATGGTGATAGTGATTCACCTCTATGTAGGAAGAGGGTGTAACTTATGGTTATAACTTTTTATAAGTTAGCAGATGGAGTTAGTACAACATGTGATTTTTGTATGTTGTTTTGGTTTGTGGTGATTGTTTTGAATATTAAATTTACAAAGTCTATGTTCATAAGAAACTGCTGAAAACTTCATGTTCATTTGTGTGTTGTCTAAATGAATTAGACATGTGGTAGTCTAGTATATTCTTTATAAAATCAATAGATATTTACAAACGCAGAGGCAAAATGTGCTAGTTGTTATAATATTACAAATGATTTACCATGAAGATCAAGATCTACCTCTAGATTTACCAAGCAAGTGGATGAACTCTTTGTCAAACTTATGGATAGCCTTATCTACCAAATAGTTAACCTTGTCTACCAAATAGTTAATCTTTATGTAGTATAAATACTAGCTCAAGATAGAAGAAAAAATGCACCTCATGTATACACTTTCATAAAGTTCTTAAAGTTTTATCACTAATCTTGTGTTAATTCTTGTTATATTATAACATGTTATCAGCACGAGTCGCTTATATCCTAATCAAAGAAGACTTTAAGCCCAAAGATATCCATCACAAGCAATGTAAGTACATCATTAACATTATAATTTACTTTGAAAAAAAATTAAGTACAAAAGAACATTTTAATATACATATTTCATAACTACGGGATTACTAACATTCTAACATTTAATTATGCATCTAACTTTTACTTTTATCGCAACTAACTTTTATTTATACACACACGCTCACATTTCATTTAGAGTTTACGTTTATTTATGTATACTAATATTTTTATTCTTATTATTATGCATCCTAATTTTATATCTTATAAAATAACATTTCTGTAATTCATCATTTATTATAAATACACACACACACACACACATATATATATAACCGTTATATAACGGCTATAAAACGGTAATATAACCGTTGCAAAACGGTTATAATTTACCACTATAAATTACCAATTATCAATCTCATTTTTTCGCAACACACACTCTTCTTCTCAAGGTTATTCAAGAAAAAATTTCGAAGATGATTCACCCGATTTTAATATTCGCCGGCATAATATTAATATTGTTGCCGACCTTAATGTATGAGCTTCCACCTCATCTTTTTGGTACTTATGTATTCATTTATTTGTTTATAGTTGTACCTCTGTATGTTATCTAATTTTTAATGCGTATTTAGATTTTAATATATATCTTATTTATGTTTAGCAACAAAATGGCAAACATCGCAAAAATTGAATTCCCGGCTCTTAATATCACCGGAGAAAATTATATGCCGTGGACAACACATGTTAAGCGACATCTCAAGTCAATGGGTGTTTTGGAAACGATAACGGCAGAGTGGAATAATTGTAGCGATCAAGAAAAGGAAAAAGCCGATGTCTTCCTCCATAAACACATTGATGAGATGTTGCAATTTGAATATTCAAATTTTGAGGATCCATACATTTTGTGGGAAGATTTAAAAAGCAGATTTGAGAATCAAAGGGAAGTTTTACTTCCCACTGCTAGAGATGAATGGAACAATCTCAGGTTCCAAGATTTTAAAAAGGTGAATGAATACACCTCTGCTTTGTTCAGGATATGCTCAACACTCCGATTCTGTGGGCAAACTGTTACGGAGGAAGATATGTTGGAGAAAACTTTCTCCACATTTCATGCATCAAATATAAACTTGCAACAACAATATCGGTTGCAAATGTTTCAAAGATATTCTGATCTAAATTCATTTCTCCTAGTAGCAGAGAAAAACAATGAGCTACTAATGAAAAATCATCAAGCTCGTCCCACTGGATCATTAGCTATTCCAGAAGCAAATGTTGTTATTAATGATGATACTAAAGACTCTGGAAGAAAATGGGGACGAGGCCGTGGCCATTTTGGTAAAGGTAATGGTCGCAACTATTCATTCAAAAGAAATAATAATTTCTGAGGTAATTCCCATGGTCGTGGTTCGAAATCAAAGAACCCCCAATTACCACACTCCACAAAATATCAATTCCAACCAGTATAACAAAAAGGAATGAAGCTGGTAGGTCCGAAAACAATGGCACTTCTTGTTTCAGATGTGGAAGTAAACCATTGGTCAAAGGCTTGTCGTACACCTTCACATTTATGTGAACTTTACCAAGCCTCTCTCAAAAGAAAAGAAAAGAAAAGAAAAGGAGATGAACCATGTGGATAATTTTAATGATATCAACGTCGAACTGAATGTCGCCGACTATACCAATGAGATGGAAATCTGAAACCAATGTTGCTAAACCATAATAATTGTATGCAACAATTATGTAATTTCCTTTATTATAACTACCTTTATTATGTTTCATTAGTCTTTCTTTTCATGTAACGTTTTTAGCTAATAAATAAACTTCTTATTAAAAAATAAATCATAATGCCTTCGTTATACACTTATTATTATTTCTCTTTATATTTCAAGATTAAAATGAATACCATTGGAGCACAAGAGCAGACAAATGATGCAGATATATGTATAGCGGATAGTGGAGCCACACACACTATACTTAAATCTAAGAAATATTTTTATGAGTTGAAACAAACAAAAGGAACCGTTGATACAATATTAGGTCCTACAAATTTGATAGAAGGAGTGGGAAAAGCTAATTTAATATTACCAAATGGTACAAAGCTCTTAATAGAGAATGCTTTATTTTCCCCAAAATCAACAAGAAACTTGTTGAGTTTCAAAAATATATATCATAACGGATATGATACTCAGTCAAGGAATGTCGATAATAAAAAATATTTGCACATCATGAGCAAAGATCATATACTGGAAAAACTGCCAATGCTCCACTCTGGTTTGCATTATACACACATTAATGTGCCTCAAGCACATATGGCAGTAAAAGAAAGTTTTTGTGATCCTGAGACATTTAACTTATGGCATGACAGACTAGGCCACCCAGGATCTACAATGATGAAAAGAATTATTGAAAACACACATGGACATCCATTGAAATATCAGAAGATCCCCCAATCAGATAAAATGCCTCTATGTACCTCTTGTTCACTTGGAAAACTAATTACAAGGCCTTCGTCCTTAAAAGTTGACAAAGAATCACAAATGTTTCTTGAAAGAATTCAAGGTGATATATGTGGACCAATTCATCCACCATGTGGACCGTTTAGATATTTCATGGTCTTGATAGACGCATCCAGCAGATGGTCTCATGTCTCTTTATTATCAACTCGTAATGTTGCCTTTGCAAAATTTCTTGCTCAAATTATCAAACTACAAGCACATTTCCCTGTTTACACTGTTAAAAGGGTGAGACTTGATAATGCTGGTGAATTTACATCACATGCTTTTAATGATTATTGCATGTCTGTGGGAATTGTTGTCGAACACCCTGTTGCTCATATACACACACAAAATGGCTTAGCTGAATCATTGATCAAACATTTACAGCTAATTGCTAGACCATTATTAATGAGAACAAAACTTCCTGTGTCGGTTTGGGGTCATGCAATTTTACATGTTGGATCACTGATTCGTGTGAGACCAAGTGCAAATCATAACTACTCCCCACTACAACTTGTTTCTGGCCATGAGCCAGACATTTCCCACCTTGAAATTTTTGGGTGTGCAGTGTATGTTCCTATTGCACCACCACAACGCACAAAAATGGGACCTCAAAGATGGTTGGGAATATATGTTGGATATGAAACAGCCTCCATCATAGGATATCTTGAACCTTTAACGGGTGACGTATTTAAAGCACGTTTTGATGACTGCCATTTTAACGAGGCAATGTTCCCAGCATTAGGGGGAGAAAATAAAAAACGAGAAAATGATGTCTCATGGTGTGTACCTTCATTGTCTCATCATGATCCAAGAACAAAACAATGTGAGACAGAGGTTCCAAAAATAATACACTTGCAAGACATTGCAAATCAATTGCCTGATGTTTTTACTGATACAAACAGAGTTACTAAATCTCATATACCAGCTGCTAATGCTCCAACTCGAGTTGAGATCCTAAGTAAGGCAATAGATAATAAGATAGCTCATGAATCTCAAAAACGTTTAAAACGTGGAAGGCTAATCGGTTCAAAGGATAAGAATCCTCGAAAAAGAAAAGCACTTGTAAAGGAAATTGACCACAAAGAGAATGATTTTGATAAAACAGTAAATACCGAAACCTCTCATGAGGAAGATGTTGATGATACTAACAAAGAGATATCAATCAACTATGGTCATACACATACCATATGGAACCGATATGAAATGGAAAATATTGATGCGATATTTTCTTATTCTATAGCAAGTGACATCATGGGTGGAGATGATGATCCTGAACCAAAATCTGTCAATGATTGTCAAAATAGACATGACTGGGATAAATGGAAAGGCGCTATGCAAGCTGAATTAGATTCACTCAACAAACGAAAGGTTTTTGGGTCTATTGTTGTTACACCTAAGGCTGTAAAGCCTGTAGGGTATAAATGGGTTTTTGTACGAAAACGAAATGAGAAAAATGAGGTTACAAGATATAAAGCGAGACTTGTAGCTCAAGGATTTTCACAAAGGCCAGGGATTGACTATGAAGAAACATATTCTCCCGTTGTAGATGCAATAACCTTTAGATACTTAATCAGCTTAGCGGTTTCTAAAAAGTTAGAAATGCGTCTTATGGATGTTGTTACAGCTTACTTGTATGGATCACTTGATAGTGACATCTATATGAAAGTTCCTGAAGGATTTAAACTCCCTGATGCGTTAAGTTCAAAACCCAAAGAAATGTATTCGATCAAATTACAAAGATCTTTATATGGGTTGAAACAATCGGGAAGGATGTGGTACAATCGTTTGAGCGACTATTTGACAAGTAAAGGTTATACAAATAATCTTATCTGTCCATGTGTCTTTATTAAGAAGACAACATCAGGATATGTGATCATAGCTGTATATGTTGATGACCTAAATATAATTGGGACGCAAAAAGAAATTTATGAAGCAATTATTCTTTTAAAGAAAGAATTTGAAATGAAAGACCTTGGAAAAACCAAATATTGTCTTGGTTTACAAATTGAACATATGAGTAATGGAATACTTGTGCATCAAACGAATTATACTGAAAAGCTGTTGAAACGTTTCAATATGGACAAAGCAAATCCTTTAAGCACTCCAATGGTCATTAGATCACTTAATGTCGAAAATGATCCATTTCGTCCTTGTGAGGACAACGAAGAAGTTCTTGGTCCAGAAGTACCAAACCTCAGTGCAATTGGAGCACTTATGTATCTTACCAATTGTACGAGACCTGACATTTTCTTTTGCAGTGAACTTGTTGGCAAGATTTAGTTCAGCTCCTACTAAAAGGCACTGGAATGCGATTAAACATATTTTTCGATATCTCCGAGGTACTGTTGATTTAGGCTTGTTTTATCCCAACGATTCAAAAGAAGGGTTAGTTGGTTATGCAGGTTATTTATCTGATCCTCATAAAGCAAAATCTCAAACTGGATATGTATTTATGAACGGAGGAACTGCGATTTCATGGCGTTCTCAGAAACAAACACTTGTTGCAACATCCTCAAATCATGCTGAAGTCATTGCACTACATGAGGCTTCAAGAGAATGTGTATGGCTAAGATCTATGTCACAACACATAGTGACTTCTTGTGGGCTAGAGAAAGATCGAAGTCCAACTCATATCCATGAAGATAATGCCGCTTGTGTCTCTCAGATGAAAGAAGGGTATATCAAAAGTGACAGAACAAAACATATACCACCAAGATTCTTTGCATATACTCGGGACCTTATTAAAGACAATCAGGTCGAGATGAGATATGTCCAATCCAGTAATAATTCAGCCGATCTTTTCACAAAAGCACTACCTACAGCAACTTTCAGGAAACATGTTCATGACATTGGCATGTGTCATGTACGAAGAATGTGATCCCTTACAAATTGCAAACTTGAGGGGGAGCTATAGACTGCACTCTTTTTCCCTTAGCTACGGTTTTTTTTCCTACTGGGTTTTTCTTTAGCAAGGTTTTTAATGAGGCAATACATAAAGACCCCGAAGTTTGCAAAGTGTCATCCAAGGGGGAGTGTTATAATATTACAAATGATTTACCATGAAGATCAAGATCTACCTCTAGATTTACCAAGCAAGTGGATGAACTCTTTGTCAAACTTATGGATAGCCTTATCTACCAAATAGTTAACCTTGTCTACCAAATAGTTAATCTTTATGTAGTATAAATACTAGCTCAAGATAGAAGTAAAAATGCACCTCATGTATACACTTTCATAAGTTATACAATTCTCTTCTTCTTTCTCTTATAACATTTCTAAAGTTCTCAAAGTTTTATCACTAATCTTGTGTTAATTCTTGTTATCTTATAACACTAGTTTCAAAATCCGGATAATTGTATTTTAAATGCAAGATAGCAACTTTAGCGCCTGAAGTTTCAAATTCCGGATTTTTGTGTTTTATATGCGAGATAGCAGAAAAATGAAGATTAATGGACATTTATTTTTTTCTATTTCAGGTGCTTATAGGTTTTCTAAGTTTGTGTTGAGCATTCCAGATAACTTTTATTTTCTAAGTTTTTAATGTTTTCTTTGGCAATATGTTGTGTGCTTCATGCATCTCTAACTAATATGCTAAACTATTTTTTAGTTTTCTCTATGATAATTCTCTTGACGTTGGCAGGTTGGGTTGGGTAGGATAAGGGCCATAATAGGTTCGGATCAGAATAGGCTAACTAATAATGAGTTCAATTTGGTTCGGGTCTAAAAAGTTTTGGGTCAAAACAGGTTCGGTTCTAAATGGGTTAACTAAAAAGCATAGCTCACCATGTTTAATAACAAACTGTTAAGGATTTTTTTCACACATTGTCTAAAAATCTATTGGTTTATGTTATAGGTTTTGTGATATCTAGATTTGTTTTCCCGTTTTACGTGTTTAGTTTTTTTTATGAGTAATGCAAGTTATGTCAGTTTAGGTGTATATATCAGTCTTAGGAAATGATATATCGTCTCAATTTGTGTGTATGTTTGAAGATCACTTCTAAGTAAAGGATACTCTTTTTAGTAAACATATATGGTATATATGTATGTCTACAGGTATATAAACAATCTTAAGAATTGAAATGTCATCTTAACCACATTCTTAGACATCCTTATCGAACCATTTTTCAAATTTTTCTCTATGGTAATTCTTTTGATGTTAGCGGGTTGGATTGAGTAACGGGTCAAAATGGGTCCGGATCAAAATAGGCTAACTAATAATTGGTTCAGATCAAAATGGGTCCGGTTCAATATAAGTTCGGTTCTAAACAGGTTGATTAAAAAACACAGTTGACTATATTTATTTAATAACAAACAAACTGAGAGATTTAATCACAAATTGTCAAAAAATCTATTTGTTTCTAAAAATGCTACAAATTGAATAAAATAAATGATATTTAGCAACAACAAACTGTTAAACTAAATTCAAAAACTGGATATTTGTATTTTAAATGCGAGATGCCAGTTTTAGGGTCTAAAGATATAATACATTGAAAAAAAATGAAAACTAGACGTATGGCTATGCTTTTTCAGGTGTTTAAGGGTTTTCCTTTATTTTCTTAGGGGCTGTTTGGTAGCCTCTTAATGACCATTCAGATGCTACCTCTTAATGGTTTAAAACATCTGAATGAATAAGAGGTAACATCAAGTCTGAATAGTTAAGAGGTAACCTCTAAATAGTAAATCATCACATGTCACATTCTTCTACCTTCTCTTTGGTAAAATTCTTAATGGGTCCATTAAGAGGTAGCCTCTTAATGATCATTCAGAGGCTACCAAACAGCCCCTTAGTTTTTATTTATTTGTTTGTTTGGTTTGGTACTATATGTTATCTTGGACCCTCCGAATTATGGTTTTTACATAAGCAATGTTGGGTTGTTCTTGTACGCACTTTATGTCCTACGGGTATGTTATTATCTTTTTTTGGTTCGTAGTTCAATGTTCATTTGTAGCCATTATTAATAATTTAGATTATGTTATTATTATTAGAGGCTACAGCTACAACGGTTTATGTAGATACCAAGGTTTAGTTCATCTTCTTTTTTAAGGACAACAGGCTTTATCTTGGTTTATATTTGACCTCATGAATCTCCATCCAAACGATTCGCGTAGAAAAGGAGGTCGTCATGCGTACTCTAATTTCGGTTTTCCTTCAAGTTCGGGTTCCTTAGGGAATAACATGGAACGATGCATCCAACAATCTTGACCCAACACTTGCCCAGGGGCAGATCTAAAGTCAATCAGGGGGTTCCCAGGAACCCGTTCGGTTCGTAATTTATAGTGTTAATCATATAGAAAATTCTGAAGGAACCCTCTAATATTTGTAGGGAAACCCTATAACCAATTCTATAGAATGGTAAATTGGTTCATCGCCCTCTTATTAAACTGGACATCCCGAGTTCGAGTCAACAATGTTTTATTTTTTTAACTATAAATACGAATTTGGCTTTAGATATTCGATTCATGCCTTTTATCTTTCATGTTTACCCTCAAACACAAACACACATACATATGAAATAGGGTTTATATCTTCCATATGAAATACAGAAATCTTGTAGTCTCTTTGTTGAGTTTTGGATCTCATAAGAATAAGGTGAATTTGTTGCTTCTCAACGCTCATATACCAGACAAGTTTTTTTTTTTTTTCTCTTAGCAGATGGAATTTGTGTGTGACAGCTGAAATTTAGCCCCCTTGATTTCAAATGTAAAAAAGATGATATTAATTTCCGGTGTAAGGGTAATGCCATTTATACTTGTTAATAATTGACTACTAAACCTATTGTTTCTTGGATAAATCTTCTCCTTTCTCTCTTTCTTTTTCATCTAGCTTATACCGCTTTATATACACTTATACTCAACTAAATTGTTAAATGGAATGAAGATTTGCAACTTGAAATTGAATCAGGGTACTTAATTACTTATCATCTCTGAGTTGAAATATTGATTACTTAATTTTGTATAAAGTTTATGTTGTATCCTATAATGTTAAGCTCGGTCTTATTCGTAAAGACCATCTTATTTATATTACGTGTTTTTAAATTTATCATGACAATGTTTGTCATTATTTTATCGTACTTTATTATGTGATGAACCTTACCTGACACGAACCGTCGAACCGACCCGTATTCTTTATGTTCAGAAATATGATATTGAAACATTTAAAAAAGTGAACCTCTTAAAAAAAATTCTGGATCCGCCATTGCATTTGCCACAAAATCTTTTGTTTTGTACATATAATCCACATGTAGTAGGTATATAAAATCGGTTTTGTAAACCATCTAACTATCCATGAACTACGTTTATGTCAACTATGTTGCAAGTATGTAACCATTTCATGTCAACAATGTTGCAACTATATAAGCCAACAGGGGTGGACAAACCCACACTTTTGGATGGGCGGCCACACCCCTTGAAAAAAAAATTAGTGTTAATTTTTCGCTAAAATCTCGACCGCACCCTTTGGAAGTTTTCACCCGCATCCCTTGGAAATTTTCAACCGCCCCCTTAGAAAAAAAACATATTTTTAATTTATAAAAAAATTGCAATAAACTCTGATTTTTATAAAATATAACATCATTTATAAGTTTGTAACCCACTCATTAAACAATTTAGCTCAACCCAAACCTACTTAACCCAACCCAACAAAATTTGAACTATAATAAAATAACCCAACCCAAATCGCCCCTTCTTATTCTGTTTCTCCCGCTCTCTCTCGTGACCTCGTCTGCCTCGTCGATCCTCATCCCAGCGACGCAACAGCCAACAACAGCCATCCAACTCCAATTTCTCATCAGAAATCACAAATATTCGGCCACCAAACTCACCCGAATTCAAACAATACAAGGTACTTTCGGTTTTTAATGTTATATTGTTGTTTTATGTTTTTTTAGAAGAAATAGAGTTATATAGATCGTAAAAAAAGGTTTGAAACTTTATGTCTTTTGATGTTTTTTCGTTGTTCTAGACTTTAGTATGGTAATTTTGTTGTTTAGATGAGTTTTTGGATGTTACAACTTACAAGACACAAGTAATCAACAATTACAAGGGCTTGAAAAGTAAATTTAAAAATTATGGAGTGATTCGTACGTTCAGTACTTTAGTATTGTTTTATGAACTTATAGATTGATTTAGATGTGATAGGAACCATGAGTAGGGAAGTTATGGTGCAATTTCTCAAGAGGAAAGGGTAGAACCACTTTTTTTTTCACCGGAGTCTTCTAATTAAAGACCAAGGTATGTTCTAGATAAGTTTTATTGTTGTTTTATTTAATGATTAAGAGAAACAAAAATAGAAAGGGTTTGAACTTTGATGGTTTTTGTTGTTCCTTTACTTGCTTATGATGGTTTTTTATGTTATTTACTTGTTTTACTTAAAACTTTGTTTGTTAATGTGATAGGAAGTTAGGAACTAGGGTTTGATTGTTTGAAAATTGAAATTGACCCAACCCTATCCGATCTGAGCCGACCCGCTATGAAATTTTGTTTGTTTATGTTTACTTGTTTACATGACCCGACCCGATCCGTTATGAACCTATTTTTTTATATAGCTAGGAGCCTAAAATCTTTAAAAAATCGCAACCCAAGGAAAAAATTCTTAGATCTGCCACTACTATAAGCCAAACACTAAACCTACCAATAACAAAAGTGAAACCACAACCCCACTTCCCCGTCGTGGAACGCGGGGTCAAACCCAAGTTGATATAAGAACTTATAGTGTTTATTAAATAACTAATACCATATCTCTTTATGTAAAGATATTACAATGAAAATGATAATGATAAACCTTACCAACTAATTATGATTACGGTAAAACATTGATAACTACATATGTTGGTATTCAAACCAAAGATAGAATAATTACTAACAAACAAACAAACTTAAAGATATGTGATAAATCAAATAATAATAACAATAATAGATAATAAACCCAGCTAACATCAATAGTGAACGAAGTCTTCCAAATGAACCCGTAGCCTAGCCACTTTTGTTGGAGCTAGAAGAACAGGTTAGAAATTTCACAACAGCCTTCACTGCCCTTGTGAACACATTGCCCCTGCGAGGAACGTTTCTTTTAGCTTCTGTCATTCTTAATTATAGCTATTTCGAGTGAAAACAACTGAATGCATACATATATATAATGGCTTGGCTTATGTTTTTATTAACAAAAGAGATCAAGACCAAATTACTTGTAATTTCCCAAACATGTTCCAGTTAATTCCAGTTAACATAGGGATGGTTTTGAGAAACAAAGTTCACAGAAATTACTACTATATATACTTGTAGATAATAATTTTATCATTAGTTGGTGTTAGTAATACACATAATTTAACCATAATTTCATCACAGATCGAGATGTCTTTTCCAATCCTATTTCTTGTTAGTGTTCACATATAATAAAAGCTATGGGTGTTTACGGTGAGATTTTAGCCGATTTTACTTTCTGTAAGGCAATACACACGTTACTTGTACCCTAAAACGGGCTGGTTAAAAATCAACAAATTACATGAAACAACTAATAAGTATGTTCCATTACAATTTAAAAGAGAAACGTTTATTGTAATTTGATATCTGAATCAGAACTAGTATATCGTAAATATTTAATAAATAGGACATAAAAAGTAAATGATTTTTTACGTATAAATATGGTTTGGATCTCTTCAAAATTTTAAAAAGATTAAGAACTAAAATAATTTTTTTATGTACAAATATAGTTTGGATCTCTTCAAAATTTAAAAAATATTAAGAACTTAACAAACTCTTAACAGCTAATCATTCTATTTAATTATTTTATACATTTAATGTAAGAAATAACCCATAATGTGGCCTATGGATCATTTGAGCTATGTTTACCAACATGACATAACGGGTCTTCTTTGAAGATGATTTTGTGAATTTGATGGAAGATTTTTATCATACGGGATCTATAAACCACGGGTATAGTGCGGCTTTTATTACTCTTATCCCCAAGGTTAAAAATCCGGTTGGTTTAACGGATTATAGGCCAATCACTTTGATTGGTATTATCTCTAAGGTCATCTCGAAGATTTTGGCGAATCGTATTAAAAAGGTTATGGACTTTCTTATTTCGGAAAACCAAAGTGGGTTTTTGTCGGATCGATTTATTTTAGATGGCCCTTTAATCATCAATGAAGTTATGGCGTGGTTGAAGAAAAAAGGGGGAAAAGCTTTTATGTTCAAGATTGATTTTCAGAAAGCGTATGACAATGTGGATTGGGGTTTTTGAATTCTATTATGCAACAAATGGAATTTCCGGATAGGTGGTGCCTTTGGATAGATGGGATCCTCAAATCGGCGCGTTCCTCGGTTTTAGTGAACGGGTCACCCACTTATATTTTTCAATGTGAAAAAGGATTGAGACAAGGTGATCCTTTGTCTCCTTTTCTTTTTCTTCTTGTCATGGAAGCATTCACGAGCCTTATTGACAAGGCTTCGGATAACGGGGTTTTTGAAGGTTTAAAGATTGGTAATCACGGGCATACTCTCTCTCATCTCCTATACGCGGACGACGCCCTCATTGTGGGGAAGTGGTCCTTGGATAATTGCAAAAATATGATCCGGATTCTTAGGATTTTTTACCTTTGCTCCGGGTTAAAAATTAATTTGCAGAAGTCGAACATCTTTGGTATCAATGCCGAGGAAGAGGAGGTTAAAGTTTTGGCAGATACTTGCAGGTGTAATCATGGGTCCGTTCCCTTTGACTACCTTGGTATTAAAGTTGGAGCCAATATGAATCGAATCCGCAATTGGGACCCGGTGATCGATAAATGTAAATCCCGTTTGAAGTTGTGGAAAGCTAAGTCCCTTTCTTTTGGTGGGCGTCTCATCCTTATTAAATCAGTTTTGTCTAGTCTCCCGATTTATTATATGTCTATTTATAAGGCCCCGGTCAAAGTTCTTGAAGATATTGAAGGGTTTATGAAGCGCTTTCTTTGGGCGGGGGATGAAAATGTCAAAAAGATACATTGGGTCGCTTGGGATGTGGTTGCGAGTCCTAAAAAATACGGGGGGCTAGGAATTACAAAGCTGGCCGATGTTAATCTCTCCCTCCTAACGAAATGGGTTTGGAGATACAAAACGGAAGGGTCATGTTTGTGGCGTCGAATTATTGAAGTATGCCACTATAGTCGTAAAAATTGGGAAATTCTCCCTTTGAACCGTTCCTTGTCTGGTGGATGGAAAGCCCTGGTCTCTCATATTATTAAACTGGAAGTGAAGACTAACAAAGTGGTTTCCAGCTTTAGCGCTGTTATAGGTAATGGTATGGACGTTCGTTTTTGGATCGATAAGTGGAGAGGTTCTAAACCCTTTAAAGAAGATTATCCTAATCTTTTTAGATTGCCCGTGGATAAACAAGCTGCTGTTAAGGATTCGTGGGATGCTGCTTCCTCCGTTTTGACATGCAGATGGAAAAGTAATCTGTTTTCAGATTCTGTACGTCATGAGCTGGAGTTGCTGAAGGCTCGGCTTGTTGGTACTCAGTTTTTTGAAGCCCCAGATCGTTGGACTTGGAATGGTAATAGCGATGGTACTTTCAAAGTGGCAAATTTTAAACCGTCCCTCTTGAGTGATCACAATCAGACTCAACATCATGTCCTTAGAAAAATTTCCTGGGTGCCATTGAAGGTCAGGATTTTCGTTTGGCGTCTTGAGTTGAACCGGCTCCCTACTAAAGATGAGTTACAAAAGAGACAGGTGCAGCTGCCTAATAATCTTTGCGTGCTCTGCGATGTTTCAGCAGAATCCACCCTTCATCTGTTCACAGGATGTGGATGCTCGTTTGGAGTTTGGTTAGCGATCGGTGCGTGGTGTAAGTTGGATCCGATATATGCTTTTGATGTCTCGGATCTGCTTCAGTTGGGTTCGGGTAGTCGGAATAAAAAGGCTTCGAAGATTATTCAAGGTATAGTTATGGTCACGATGTGGGTTTTGTGGAACGCCCGCAACAAAAAGATTTTCCAAGGCAAAGAGGCTCAAGTGGTAGAATTAGTCGCTAAAGTTAAGTCCTTATCTTTTCTTTGGCTTCGGTCTAGGTCCAAGTTTAATAGTTTGGCTTGGAAAGATTGGAAGTTGTTCCCTTTGTATATGGTGTAATCGTTTGCTTCGGTCCTTGTTTTGAGGACCGTTAGCGGTGTTTTAATGAAGTTCACTTTTCAAAAAAAACATAACGGGTCCCTAACAATTACTTGATGGAAGTAATTGTGAACATTTACAAATTAAGGGACCATTATGACCATTATGATTTCCCTTAGATGCATTTAATGAGAATGCCAAAGGAGTTTATGTTACTTATAAATGGATGGTCATGTTATTCATTCCAATAAGTAGAGAATAATACTACTCCTAAAAACACCAATGAAGTCTTCTCACTTAGTCTCCATCAACCAAAGGCATCATAATAGAATCATGGCTTCATCATCATCAGCGAAGATAACCATTCCAACATGTAAGTGCCTCTAATATATGTTCATGTTCATGTTTGGTTTGATAAACGTGATTAGGGTTTTATGTTTTAGACCATGTTTAAAGATATAATCAACATGTGGTATCAGAGCGTATGTTGATTATATCTATTTGATCATAAAATTAAATAATTAAATGAATCGATTTTATGGAATATGAAATCAAAAGTTGATTTGTTTATTGAGGATTGGTTTTCTAGAAATTTGTTTAAAATCATTTTCGATGATGTAGTTAGTTTAAATTCCAAACATTTTTTCACTTTAATTGACCTTTTGATATATATTGATGTTCTGCACTATATTATTTGCTAGTGGAATTTTATAATACACATATGTAAAGGTTAGTTTGGATTAAACATTAGATTTTACTACATGATGGGACATAAATTATGTATTGGATATAATTCATTTTCAATGATTTTAAATGGGTATACCAATTCTGCAAATCAATCGGTTCGAATACAAACGTCTGAATGTTTAAATTTGCATTTAGTTTGAGATGATTTTTGTATAAAGAAGGTTTGGAGTCTGGAATATTTTAATCAATATATTGCCTTTCCTCAAACCATGTCAATCTAAATTGAAGTAATATAAATTGTTTAATATAATTTATGATTATGTGGCCACGTTTCATGGTGTTTGCATTTTTACTTCAATACTGTAATTTTCTTAAGGGTTTATTTTATTCTTTATTTTTGCCCACACTAATAATATTGTTTTGTTTTTAGAACAAATAATTGTTGTTTCCTTTTATTTTCATATAAATCAAATGATGCACATAATATCAGTTGATTATTTCTTTTGATTTTAGTCATAAGGAAAATAAAATCAGTTAGAGTATTTTTCCTTAATCATATGTCTTAGAATAACGATTTTGACATAGGAAAGTATTTTATATAATTATGTGTATGACAATGAACCTAAAGGCAAATTGTCTAATGATATATATAATAATTATAAGCCTAATTACATAGATATATCATTTCTTGCCCAAAGGTGTTATGGTATATTTATGTGCTTTATTTTTACGTTCATCGTATATGTGGGACATTAAGACAGTCCATTTATAATATATGTTCATAATATGTGAATTTTGGTCAAAGCGAAGTCAAATTTCACATAGAACATTAAGATAGTCTCTATCATTTACGTACATTCACAATACATGAATTTTGGTCAAAGCCAAAGCGAAGCCAAAATTCATGTAAGACAATAAGTCAGTCTATTATGGTATGTTTATAATACATAAATTTTGGTCAAAGCCAAAGCGAAGCCAAAGTTTATGTAAAACATCAAGACAACATTTTATTTATGTATGTTTATAATGTCTGAATTTTGGTCAAATGCCAAAGCGAAGCCAAAATTCAGGTAGAATTTTAATTAATCTATTATTTTGGTGTTATAATAGATTTTATCTTCAATGTACTTATCTTTGTCTGTCTTGCTTGATTACCCCTAAATAGATTACTCCAACTCTTCTGTTTGTATTGATCTAGCATCCACTTTTAGCCCTAGCCTTGGAATTGAATTATTGACTGGGGCAAACTTTGCCACATGGAGGGATACGGTTAAACTTACTCTTGGTATGGTGGATCTTGATTATGCCCTAAGGCATGACCCTCCTGCTGCTCTGACTGCTGAAAGCACTACCGATCAGAAAATAGAGCATGAAAATTGGGAAAGGTCTAACAGAATGTCTCTTATGGTTATCAAGAATTCCATCTCAAGTGCCATTAAGGGGAGCTATACCTGATTCAGAGAATGCTAAAGAATATCTGAATTCAGTTGAGGAGCAATTCAAGGGATCTTCTAAAGCACATGCGAGTTCTCTAATTTTGAAGATGCTTACCACAAAATATGAAGGGACTAGTGGTGTGCGTGAGCACATAATGATGATGAGCGACATGGCCCATAAATTAAAGGGATTAGACATGGAAATAAGCGACGGTTTTCTAGTGCACTTCATCATGACTTCTCTTCCTGCACGTTTTAATGCTTTTAAGATCAACTATAACACTCAGAAAGACAAATGATCAATGAGTGAGTTGATAGCAATGTGTGTGCAGGAGGAGGAACATTTGAAACTAGAACAACCAGAAGTTGCTTATATCGCTACCACTAAGTCAATGAAAAGGAAGGGAAATTTCAAAGGGGAAAGTTCCAAAGTCCAGAAAGCGAATTCAAATACTGTTTCCAGCCCTAATGTCTCCAAGGGACAGTCTCGTTGCAAGTTCTGCCATAACAAAGGACACTTGCAACGAGATTGTTTAAAATTTAAGGAATGGCTGGCTAAGAAAGGTACTGATGCATTTATGATAATTGAATCCTTTAATATTAATTTAACAATTAACACATGGTGGGTTGACTCTGGTTCAATGGTTCATGTTACCAATTCCACACAGGGATTCCTTACAATCCAGAGGCTAGAAAGAAACCAAAGAACACTTAGAACGGGAGGAGGAGAAGAACTTGAAGTTGAGGCCATAGGAACCATGCAACTTATTATGAAAAATGGTCATTGTATTAAACTTTATGATACATTATATGTACCAAAAATTACTCAGAATTTAGTATCAGTATCAAAGTTAGACAATGATGGTTTTGAAGTTTTACATGGACATGGAAAGGTCACTATTAGTTTAAACTCCCAAGTTCTTGGTTGTGGTTATCTGGATGGAAATCTCTATAAGTTAGAACTAGATGATAGCTTTTCAAAATCTTTGTTGTTATATAACGTAAATGAGAAAATCAACAAACGAAAACAAAAATATGATTTGGAAACATCATCTAAATTGTGGCATCGACGTTTAGGCCACATCTCACGGGACAGAATGATAAGACTCGTGAAGGATGGTGAATTACCATATCTTGATTTTTGTAACAACTGGCCCAAACCGGTAATTTCCGTACACATTAATTATTGCTTAATGACTGCAATTATGTGCTTAATTGTCAGCAATAACTGATTTCATACTAAATAAGTGAATTCATGCACGTTATATACTACAAAATATTGCTTTATGCATAAACAAGAGTGTTGCGTCAAATATATTAGTAAACTCACCGGTAAGACACACTGTGTCAACGGAACTGCAGAAAGCAGTCAGACATTAGAATTGAGGCCTAGGTGTAGGTCCTACGACAAAGGTACATTAAAACCCAAGAGTACATATAAGGGTTTAAATTTATGGTCGTTACGAAAGCTAAAGCACGCACTAAAAGGCACCCGAAACACACTTTAAGTGCAGAACTTTATTAAATTCAGCACAATTCCGCTTTTAACAACATAAATATTGTGCAGAGATGTCGTTTTATCATCCAGAATATTTCCCTAAGTGACGGGAATTCTTTGTGTCACTAAAAATAACACTAACGACACTTTAAATGCTTATTAAGCACTTTAACGAATCAGTATCTAACCGAACAACCGAACAATTTGATTCGATACCGATTTCAAGCTTTCAATCACTTTCTGGAAGGTTATACGCAAACTGGTGCTTAAACGCAATCAGTTTAACGCGACGTACACTCCAGAACTGTGACGTAAGCCAAATATACCCTAAATATCCCTTACATAACTTAGAAATAAGTTTCGAAGGATTCGGTATGGCGAAAACATGTTTATATGAACTAAAGAACTAATTACGACAAAACTGCGAAACGAACGTTGGCGGCCGCCCGGATAATATTTAATCCCACAAATATTCTGTTATGATTAAAAATTTTATTTTAATCAGGTTCGTGTTGAAAAATAAATTAAAACGCTTAAAAACGTTATTTTTCAAGTTTAAGCGCGTACCGTGTGTTCCTACGCGACACAATGCTTACACTGCAAAACGCAGACAACGCAGCAAACCCAGGAATATACCAGGAATATGCCAGGAATATACCAGGAATATGCTAGGAATATGCCAGGAATATGTCAGGAATATACCAGGAATATACCAGGAATATGCCAGGAATATGCCAGGAATATACCAGGAATATACCAGGAATATGCCAGGAATATGCCAGGAATATGCCAGGAATATGCCAGGAATATGCCAGGAATATGCTATATGGAAGGTCTATAAATACCACCATTTCATCACTCCATCTTCACTTCCCTCTCTCCCTCCCTTGTTCTCGGCCCAACCAAGCACCACCGCCACCCCCATTTTCCAACTCATCCATCCATTCCAAGGTGATATTGAGGAGTAAGAAGGCCACTAACGAAGCTCGGTGCAAGCGGATCTTGAAGGACCTTCTTCATTTGCTTTTATCCACCTCTTTTGTCCTATTAAACTCCCCTAGCCTTGTGCTAGTAGTAAGTGCTTCTAAACATCTTCTTGTTCTCGTTTATGATGGTTAATAGATGATTTAATGGCTAACAATCATAAACACTAAAGATCACCAACTAAAAGTCTTGTAAAATGATGAACTTAATGGATAAAAGGAAAGTAATGGTGTAAAACTTGTTAAACTTGTTTTGTGATGATTATTTTGTGTTATGCTAGTAGTAGTTCGGATCGTCATCTAACCCGGCTAGGTTATGTTCTTAGAGCATGGACTAGTGTATGTTAAAGTATAAAAAGGGCAAGATGATGAACACTACTACATAATAACATGAACTTGCGTAAGAGGAATTTTTCTTGTAAAATGAAGTTCTAAACTAGTAGATCTAAAGATCTACAAGTGGTATTTTCGAAAAACCAACTGTAAGACGAAACCATGTTTTAAAATCGGATCTTTCATGAAATAGAGGTGTTTTTGTGAACAAACAAGTGTGTGGACACTAGTGTAACAAAAGTTTTAACAAAGAAATAATTTTCGCAAAAAGCGACTAGAAGTTGTAAAACTTCATATTCTTTAAAAATAAGATTTCCAAGAAACCGACTTTATTTTTAGAGATGGAAAAACCTACTAAATGTGTTGAAGAGTTACTACATAATTTTACACAACTTGCAAGTTCATGTGTATGCGATTTGTGTTTATTTTGACTAGTTTGATATTTGAAGATGGTATTTTGATGATGGAAAAATTGATTGGTTGAATTTTAAAAGAAAATGATACGCTAGTAAGCGTGGCCACCTCCAGTTACAGAGGAAACTCTGGCGAAATTTTTACAGAAAATAACACTTACAATATTCTTGGTGACAAGTGTTATGAATATATTTTTGACTTGTTTTCCAACCAAACTTCGCCATGATTTTATTACGAAATTACCAAATACCGGAGGTGGATTTTCATAAATGGAACTTGTTAACTATATATTTAGAATATATATTTATCGCTTGTGTGATTACGTGGTTATTTTGTGAACTAGGTATATATTATTTTTAGAGTAAAAATATTATGACTTGGAGGTACTCGTAACGAATAAAGAAAATATACAAAATACACATGCAACCTATTTAGACAAGATACATAATTCGGGAGCAAAGTGCAAAACACGAGATACTTATATTAATTTTTGAGAAAATAATATAAGTAAGGCACTTAGTTAAAAATGTAAAATATTTTTAACACAAGAATATATACACAAAAGAGAGTGACTGTACTTGTGCGACACAAGTCTAGTGACTAACGTTAAGAAAACGCGTATAGGTTACGACGTTAATTAAGCAAATCCGGTGAAGTTTACGACGCACAGGAACGCAAAGTTGTGAGTTCATGCTCCCCCTTTTCTTTTAACTGTTTTTAGTTTTATAACTCGGGGGTGAAATACATGTTACAAATACTTTAATATTTACAAATTGGTATGTTGTGTACTGAAACGAGAAGTACTCTTGGCGAAAACTAGTGCCAAGAATTGATACGAGAAATCGTGTCACGAATAGGGTACCATAAGCACCATTAATCGTGTACATACTAAGACCGCAGAACAAAAGGTTAGATCTAATGGGTTTCAGGGCAGCCCCACTCTTGGTGACAACTAGAACCAAGTAGTGTTTTTGTGTCTCAGTCGTGAATCGACTATAGAAAAATGCCTATGGTTTGGTGACTTCCTATGTCGTGTCACATGTTAATGGCTTTGCAACCCATTAACACTTGATACATATAGAGATACTTGACTCATTCATGAATACGCGTTTTGAAACAAAATACATACCATGTTTTTCATACAAAGTATACAAACGTTCAATACAAAAACTGCATGAATTCACACCAACATTATGTTGATGTTTTTCCAAAACTCACATGTATTTCAGGTAATTAAAGGTGGATGTGCGCGCGGTCTTACTTATGCTCATGGATGTCGCTATGTTTTATTTTCGCTAAATAAAGTTGTAACTCTTAAGACAATATGCTATCACGTGTTGTAAACACTTGACTTATGTTTTGGTAATGCAATGTTTGAAGTTATTTTGAGCATATAGTATGTTTACCTTTCGTATGCAATGAGAACCTTTCATGATCACACCTCGTGCTTCCGCCGCAGAAAGGGGTGTGACAATTTTAGCGATTTTAGAACATGTGTTGAATGCATTAAAGGGAAAAAGACAAATAAAAATAAAAAGGGTGCCACAAGGAGTTCTGGATTATTAGAACTCATACACACTGATATTTGTGGACCTTTTCCACCTGGCATTACTGGCCATACTGTAGGTCCGGCTAGGGGAGGATCTAGTCGCCTAATCCTTGTGTACAAACCAACTCGGTTGTGCGGAATCCAACCGAGAAAGGCAAACCGAGATAGAACACGTAAATGCACGACACACAATATTCACCGATTAACACCTCTGTATTAATACGTATGAAAGGTTCAGTTACAAGCTCAATGTTTACAGATGTACTCTATAAACTCTCTCAAACTCTCGTGAGTGTGTGTGCTGTCAACAGAATGCTCTAAGTGTTCTCTTGTTCTCCCACTTGAACCCAACACACTACAT
The DNA here is from genome assembly GCA_030545235.1 of Helianthus tuberosus. NCBI lineage: Eukaryota > Viridiplantae > Streptophyta > Magnoliopsida > Asterales > Asteraceae > Helianthus > Helianthus tuberosus. Next base: position 116,171,104 of record CM060403.1, on the reverse strand, counting down.
GAGTATATATACCCGACACAGCAGGTCTGGTCGAAGGATCAGATAGACTGATCGAAAGATCATCTATCGACCTGAAACACATCGAAGGATCCACATATACCTCGAAGGATGACATCTTTCGAGGTCCATCAACATCTATCGACGGTTTATGTTTCGAGCTCATCATCGAAGGATATAAGCAATCCTTCGATGACTCATCCTTCGACCCAACCATCTTTCAACCAATGTTCAAACTGTTTGGCCAAGTCAAACCAGGAGGAAGGTTGACTTGGTCAAACTTACAAGACTAACAGAGACATCGTTTGGTATCATGACAAAATACAGACAAAGTACAGACACAAGTGCACCAACAAACTCCCCCTTGGCTGTAGCTTTGTCTCGATCTTCGTGTCTTCAAGTCTCTAACGTCCTTTCAACCGAGTCGAAACCAAGTCGAGCTGAGCTGAGTCGAACCGAGCCGAGTCGTGTCCACAAAATATGTATCAACAAACTCCCCCTTGGACGCTACTCGTGAGGTTCAACATCGATTTCTTCCACGTCGGAGGATCTTCAAAGTCTTCACGTCTTGAAAGCAGAAAGTGTACCAACAAACTCCTCCTTTCATGTAGAAAGTGTGTTGACAAACTCCCCCTTAACATAAGCTCCCCTTTGAGTTATGCTCGTGAATTACTTGTTCTTTATGGGTTGAGATCCTTGTGGTGTTGATGATGGCCAGCGGCAACTCAATCATTTTCTTCACTTGAGTGCCTTCACGTCGTGTCTTCATTCCAAAGCTTGTCATCGACTATGTTCTCCTTGCCTTTAGAATCTGCACATGCAAGAAATCTAAACGCGTAATGAGAACAACTGCTTGGAATATAGTAAACATAAACAAACGACACACGTGTGACCATTGTTTAATCAAACACCGCCCGACAACAGTTTGAAAGTTTAGAAAATGTACACTTTTAATCCTTTAACTTTCAAAATGTGTTAACTTCGACCATTTATGAAGATGCAATTGTTTTCCGGCTTATAATCAGGATTTTGGGTAGGATAGACTCGAGTTCCAACATCAGTCAATCAAAAATAAACTAGAAGCAAAATCTTTTTGGATTTTATAAAGTTTATATCAAAACGCACCTAAAATCTTTTTGGAATTTTTCATTTTTCAAAAGTAAAGACGGAAAGCAATAAATAAATATATACAAAGATGCAGAAACGAAAGCAGTAAATAAATATTTACAGACATTCTTTTTGCGAGTTTCGAGGGTAAGAGAATCATATCAGTGTACGGTCATGCCAAAACGCTCTTTTTGTTCAATTAGTTAACATTAAGATAAGCATCCTATAACAATTATCGGTATTGTTGTCCACTTAAGCTCAACTTATCATTCGTAATCATGGCGAGGGGATACGTTAAGGTATGATTTATACTTACCGACCGGTGTTCATCCACATCACGACACATTCCCGTATCAAGGTATGCACGAGGGTTCATCTTACCGGTGAGTATACCGATTATCATCTGTTTGACCGTATATGATGTGAGAAACTCACTTATTTTGATTTGAAAACAAGCCCTATGTGATAGAATCACTTATTGATGAGGAACTTGATTTTCGATGCATGAGGACACAGGAGCAAGTCCGTGAACAGGTCAGTACTTTCGTACAGCAGAGAGACGAACTTGACTCCCGGATAAATGTGATATATTATCACTTATTTTGAGGGACATGTGATTGTTTATCACTTATTGAGGTCGAATGCAGTATGTACACGTATGTATAGTATCATGGAAGATCTAGACTTGCGTCCCCGTTATTTTTCGGTAAAAGATACAACCATGATACCCAGATGATAAGCAGCATAAAGACCGAATATCTCAGAACCTCGGCAATCTCTCAAACGAAATTTCGGTACTAAGACCATATGCCAATGAATGGTTCCCACCTGGTCTTCAGTCGATTTAAGTTTATATCACCCTGCACACTTTAAAATGATTGTGAGCCTACCAATACATCTTATATAGAGCTGCTTATCGTTTTTCATTTAAGATTTAAAGAGGTTTAGACAGACCACTGATGTACTATCATTTTCTCTTTTGCTCGCCAGGAAACTCATTTTTGTTTTTCTATTGTTTTTGTTGTAGGACCGGGTTTGGGGACCGAAACCGTGATTCTTGTGATTATGTTCAAAGACGGAAGAGATTAGCAATGATAAACAAACAACTTTGTATTAATCCGGTAGTAAAACGTTACAAATCGGCCCGATTACATGATAACCGAACTAATACCAAAGGAGTATACATTCCGGGAGAGATCAAGTGGTGATCTCTCCCCGGGTGAGGTCTCAAACCTCCTCTCACTCTCTCGTTTTGCAAATGACAAAGTGTTGGTATTTATACCCAACACAGGTTGTATGGTCGAAGGATCTAACAGACCGATCGATAGATCATCTGTCGATCACAAAGCCATCGAAGGATCCACATATACTTCGAAGGATGGCATATCCTTCGAAGTCCATCTGTATCCATCGAATGATATCTTTCGAGCTCATCGAAGGATATACACAATCCTTCGATGCCTTATCCTTCGACACAAAACATTATACAACCATAATCTAACTGTTTGTCTAGCAAAACCCACACGGTCAACCGAATAACCCTCTCGTTTGACCACTTCAAACGAGCGGGTCTATACACATTCGATAGACCGTTTCACTAACTATTACAAATTCAGCGTAAAATAAAACTAATCTATTCGACAAGCATCGGACACAAAATCTGCATCAACAAATTCCCCCTTGTCCGTTGCTGTCGAATGCTGAAAATGCAACTGCAATCGATCTTCAGTCAAGTATTCATCTTCTCTGTGTTAACAAATTCCCCCTTGACCGATGATCCAGGTAAGTAGTATCTTGATGCTCCTTGTATAATATTTCCCCCTTAAAGTACGCGTATCCGTGTTGGGTGTTGTGCAATTTCCTCAATTGACCGATCTTCCGCTGATCTTCCAATACTCCAACCGGCATTTGATAAGGGTTCCAATCTTTAAGAACTGCATCAAGTCTTGATCTTGTCATAAGAACTCTATTTCATACAAGCATACTACATTGATAGAGATTTCTGGTGAACTGTCTTCTGTAAACCGTCTTTGTGGAATCGACCAAGTAATGCACTTTAATCTTCAGCATCAACACTCAGGAAAGTCAGCTAGACCAAGTGTATCCCTTGCAAGCTCAACCAGCATGCTTAGTTGAACTACATCCAGATCTCATTGTCTCGCCTTTGTGAAGTTGACCACGTAATGCACTACGGATCTTCAGCATCAGTACTCAGGAAGTCAGCTAGACCAAGTACATCGTTTGCAAACTCAACGAATTGAGTTACCCCCAGATCCCTGTAAAATCCCAAAGAAACATCAAACCCAAAACCGAATCCTGCAGGTCTTCAGCCTTGAACTATCAGCTTTCATTAAGATTCCCCAGGTCTTCAGTGAACAGCGCTTTTGTAACTACTGTAGACTTTAGAAACCTGTATTTTTCCATGCAAAACCCTTCACGCTGGCTGGAGAATTAATTAAAATTCTCAAATATGTGTCTGTGCAAAACATTCCACGCCGAACCGTTTGTATCACCAGAAAATCACAAACTCTACCACCTGTGATTGCGTTTAGAAATTTACCGAAGAAATTCAATTTTTATCCCCCCATTTCTTTGGTAAAATCTCTAAACCTTAACAGATTCTCTCCACTTCAAAGAAACTGTCGTCAAATGTTCACCAATTCCCTCCACTGAGCGGAACTGTCGTCAATCTTTACTGAAAGTTCTCGGTTCCGAAAATTCACGAAAACGACTTTCTTCTTTGCATATTCTAGTTGAATAAGAACGTCCCCTAGTACCCCGTAGGATCCGACTTGTATCCCTCCAAAGACTTTGTGAACTCGTTAGGACCGGTATTGACATTCTAGGTTCATGCATTAGTTACCAAATGCGAGAATATGACAATAAACAAAAAGATTTCTTCGTTGCATATTCTAGTTGATAAAGAAATTTCGCCTAGTACCCCGTAGGATCCGACTTGTATCCCTCCAAAGACTTTGTGAACTCGTTAGGACCGGTATTGACATTCTAGGTTCATACGTTCGTCTTCAAATGCGAGAATATGACAATAAACAAAATGCTTTCGAACATTTACGAATAACCGGTAACAATCATAAACATTGACGTGCGGAAGTGAACATACCGTTCCGTTTTTGGTTTTTGGCCCATAATAGTCGCGTCACCATTTTTTTTTTTTGACATTTGCATCGGTAACCGTGACTACCCCACATTTTTCAAAAATCAAGTTTTCATCATCTCTTGTTTTCATCATGCCGCATCACCCCTCGCGCTCCCGAACCCGTACGGATTTAGCGTTGACATTTAGAAGCGCGATTCAACTAAACTTCACGAACCCCCGACCAATTATGAGAAGTAATCCAACTATATGTTAAAACATATAATTCGCCCACTTTGTAAAAGAATTAATGGCATCAACATTCTTTGGATTAATTCTCATAATTGACTTCAAACGTGACCACTAAAGTCGACTTTTAATGCCTGGTGCCTTCAAAGAATTATCTAATTTGATGGACTTCATTTACTAGATTCTAGCACAGGCCCACACAATTAATTTAAATCTTAAACTAATAGTGGGCTGAACTAATAGTGGCCAACATGAATTGATTTGTTGCATTCATGTACACATTCAACCAACAAACCCTAGCTGCAAACAGCAGCCGTCACCCAAGTCTCTCTCACTCTTTGTTTCAAAGAGGTTCAGCTGCTGCTGATGTCTATTTACCACTGTTCAGCCGACATCAGACATCAGGAATCGTGCACAGCAACACATCAGACCTTCAACTCTTCTTCTTCTTCGATACACACAAATCCAGCAGCCCTTTTTCTCTGGATCCTTCGAAACATCCTGATCTTTCGATTCTGGATCCTTCGAAATCTGTTTCGTGCCAAGAACGAAAGATATATCTTTCGAAGTTGTTGAGGTCCTTCGAAATCTGTCTCATCTTTCGAAGTTGATGGGGGTAAAGTTGATCTTTCGAAGTTGTTGGGGTGACCCTTCGAAATCTGTTTGATCTTTCGAAGTTCCTTACATCTTTCGGGGTACCTTTACATCTTTCGAAATATGAAGCTGTCAAGAACATCAAGAACACAGCCTCTGTGTAAATCTGCAGATTTGATGAAAACACTTTGTATACAGTTTTTGATGATGATAACTTGAATGTTTAGGTGAAAAACATAAAACCCAACACTCGTTTCAGCACAGATCTGAATATTCGGGTCCAGATCTGAGTTTTTCTTGATTTTCACCATTTTTACATCTTGAACAAAAAGCACAAAAATCACAGATCTAGAGCACATGTGACTTAGTAAACGGTTAGATTTACTAAATCGGGCACCATGGCTCTGATACCACTTGTAGGTCCGGCTAGGGGAGGATCTAGTCGCCTAATCCTTGTGTACAAACCAACTCGGTTGTGCGGAATCCAACCGAGAAAGGCAAACCGAGATAGAACACGCAAATGCACGACACACAATATTCACCGATTAACACCTCTGTATTAATACGTATGAAAGGTTCAGTTACAAGCTCAATGTTTACAGATGTACTCTATAAACTCTCTCAAACTCTCGTGAGTGTGTGTGCTGTCAACAGAATGCTCTAAGTGTTCTCTTGTTCTCCCACTTGAACCCAACACACTACATGAGTATATATACCCGACACAGCAGGTCTGGTCGAAGGATCAGATAGACTGATCGAAAGATCATCTATCGACCTGAAACACATCGAAGGATCCACATATACCTCGAAGGATGACATCTTTCGAGGTCCATCAACATCTATCGACGGTTTATGTTTCGAGCTCATCATCGAAGGATATAAGCAATCCTTCGATGACTCATCCTTCGACCCAACCATCTTTCAACCAATGTTCAAACTGTTTGGCCAAGTCAAACCAGGAGGAAGGTTGACTTGGTCAAACTTACAAGACTAACAGAGACATCGTTTGGTATCATGACAAAATACAGACAAAGTACAGACACAAGTGCACCAACAAACTCCCCCTTGGCTGTAGCTTTGTCTCGATCTTCGTGTCTTCAAGTCTCTAACGTCCTTTCAACCGAGTCGAAACCAAGTTGAGCTGAGCTGAGTCGAACCGAGCCGAGTCGTGTCCACAAAATATGTATCAACACATACGTCTTTTATTACTTTCATAGATGATTATTCTCGGTACATGTACCTGTATTTGATTAAAGAAAAATCTGAATCACTTGAAATGTTTAAAACTTTTAAGGCTGAAGTTGAAAACCAACTTAGCTGTAAGATAAAGGTAGTGAGATCAGATAGAGGGGGTGAGTATTATGGTCGACATACAGACATTGGTCAAGCTCCCGGTCCTTTCTTTAATTTTTGTAAAGAACAGGGGATAGTGAACCAATTTACCATGCCGGGTACACCTCAGTAGAATGGTGTTACAACGCTCATGGACATGATAAGAAGTATGTTAGCAAACTCTAATTTGCCTAAATTTTTATGGACTGAGGCATTGAAGACGGTCGTTCTTATATTAAATAGGGTTCCTTCTAAATCTGTCCCAAAAACTCCTTATGAAATTTGGACAGGAAAGAAACCAAGTTTAGAGTATATGAAAGTATGGGGTTGTCCTGCCGAAGCTACACTTTATGATCCTTTGAAAAAGAAAATTGACATGAGGACAGTCAGTTGCTACTTCATAGGATATCCCGAACGATCAAAGGGATATAGATTTTACTGCCCTTCACACGTCACTCGTATTGTGGAAAGTCAAATTGCCGATTTTATAGAGGACTTTATGGTCAGTGGGAGCAGTGAAAGTGGAGTCTTTGATTTCCAAGAAGTGCAAGAGGGGTGGGGAATGGGCTTTTCAAATTTATCTCCTATTACACCTCTTGTACATAACACTGCACCACCCCATGTTTCTGCTGAAATTAATGCTCCTAACGTCCCTAATAATGAAGGCACATCAAACTCATAAGAGCATAACCAAATCCTTGAACCAGTTAATGAACTTGTTGAACCTAAAAATCAGCTTAGGAGGTCATCAAGGCCAAGAAGGCCCACTAACTTTGATGATTATGTAACCTACCTTAATGAAGCTGATTTGGATTTAGGAAAGTATAATGATCCAACCTCTTACAGTGAAGCCATTGGTAGTGATAAATCTTCTAAGTGGAATAAAGCTATGATTGATGAGCTTGATTCCATGAAAAAGAATGGCGTTTGGGAATTGGTTGAATTACCCAAGGGGGTAAAAAGTAAATGGGTATTCAAAACCAAATTAGACCCAAATGGAAACTTCGAACGCTACAAAGCACGATTGGTTGCTAAAGGCTATACTCAAAAAGAGGGAATCGATTATCAAGAAACCTTCTCACCTGTCTCACGGAAGGATTCTTTGAGAATCGTTATGGCATTGGTAGCTCATTTTGATTTAGAGTTACATCAGATGGATGTCAAAACTGTTTTCCTTAATGGTGACTTACATGAAGATGTGTTTATGACTCAACCTGAAGGCTTTAAACCTAAAGGTCAGGAATACTTAGTCTGTAATTTACAGAAATCCATATATGGGTTAAAACAGGCATCACGTCAGTGGTACTTAAAATTTGATGAAATTATGAAAAAAAACAAGGCTTTATCAAGAATTAAGTGGATCAATGCACCTACCTCAAAATGAGTGGGAGCAACTTTGCTATACTTGTCCTTTATGTGGATGATATCCTTTTGGCGAGTGATAGTTTAGATTTGTTGCATGAGTCAAAGCGATTACTTTCGCAAAATTTTGACATGAAGGATCTCGGAGAAGCCTCTTACGTAATAGGCATCGAAATACACCGAGATCGTACAAATGGGATATTAGGTCTATCCCAGAAGGCTTATATTGATCGTGTTCTTACACGTTATAACATGCAACAATGCTCTCCATCAGTGGCTCCGGTAGTTAAGGGAGATGTTTTCGGCTCTTTTCAGTGTCCAAAAACAGAGGTTGAAAAGGAGCAAATGAGATTGATACCTTATGCTTCAGCAGTAGGAAGTTTGATGTATGCTCAAGTCAGTACTCGTCCCGATATTGCATATATTGCTGGAATGCTAGGCCGATATCAATCTAATCCCGGCCTAGATCATTGGAAAGCAGCAAAGAAAGTGTTGCGATATCTTCAAGGAACGAAAGACTATAAATTGACATATAGAAGAACTGACAACTTGGAAGTAGTAGGCTATTCCGATTCTGACTTTGCTAAATGCAAAGATGATAAGAAATCGACTTCAGGGTACATCTTTATGCTTGCAGGCGGACCAATTTCATGGAGGAGTCATAAGCAACAGTTAACAACAACCTCAACGATGATGGCAGAATATGTTGCAGTGTACAATGCAACGTGCCATGGGATGTTGTTAAGAAATCTGATCACTGGACTCAAAGTCGTTAACTCCATATCACGTGCATTGAAGATTTACTGTGACAACTCAGCTGCCGTTAGTTTATCGAACAACAACAGTTCGAGCGGAGCTGGTTTATACCTCGATACAAAGTTTTTGTTCGTTCAAGAACGCGTAGAGGAAAATAATCTTTGTATAGAGCACATAAGCACTAAAGATATGCTAGCGAATTAAGTTCAATTTGAATGACTATAACTATCTGCTATAGTTTTAACATGAAACTAGATGAGTGTTTTAAACTTGGCCAAAATTACTTAATACTCATCATAAATGATCACTCAGCCAAGTGGGAGAATGTAAGAAATAACCCATAATGTGGCCTATGGATCATTTGAGCTATGTTTACCAACATGACATAACGGGTCCCTAACAATTACTTGATGGAAGTAATTGTGAACATTTACAAATTAAGGGACCATTATGACCATTATGATTTCCCATAGATGCCTTTAATGAGAATGCTAAAGGAGTTTATGTTACTTATAAATGGATGGTCATGTTATTCATTCCAATAAGTAGAGAATAATACTACTCCTAAAAACACCAATCAAGTCTTCTCACTTAGTCTCCATCAACCAAAGGCATCATAGCGGAATCATGGCTTCATCATCATCAGCGAAGATAACCATTCCAACATGTAAGTGCCTCTAATATATGTTCATGTTCATGTTTGGCTTGATAAACGTGATTAGGGTTTTATGTTTTAGACCCATGTTTAAAGATATAATCAACATGTAAAACTTGGTTACTATTCTATGATATTTTCCCTTTTATCATTCATAATATATAATTTTATGATTACACGTCACAAGTTTACATATGTGTGATTACCTATATTACGTCTTGTTTACCATGGAAAAACCTTGGGACATTTTGAGGAAATCATCAAAGTGGCATCTAGTAATCATCTAAATGATCAAAAACTACATCTTCCAATGAACCAAATTCCTCTCAAGCCGCTTCGGATGCGAGATAAAAGCAAGGCAAAAAACAAAGCCTCATCTTCATCTACATCTTCAATCAATCTAGAGGTCATACCGCATATCAAAAATTTAGACTTGAAAATTGAGGCTACCCAGGTTTAAAGAAGAAAAACAAATCGAGAGCGGTCTTGCTTTCTCCTTGAGAGACTTATCACATCTATTGGAGGAGATCATGAAATTGTCGAGCAAAGGAAAGCGGTGATCAGTGTTAAATACCGCGTTAATTAATATTAGTAATTTTGTATTATTTTCATTTATAGTGACTTTTTTATTTTAACTTTGTTTTGTATTATTTATAATAGTTTTGTTTTAGTTTTATTGTAACTTTTATTTAAGTATTTTATTATTTTGTTTTATTTAATTGTTGTCTTGTTTTATAAGGAAAATTATTATCTTTTATAAAAATAACATATTTAAATAAATAAAAAATCAATAATAAGCAAATGATTAAAAAAAATAGTTAAACCACTACCCTTTTTATAAGGTTTGGTTACTAAAAGTCCAATTATTTACGTGACAATGACATAGTAACATGAACTTTTTTGCTTTTTAGTTAAACCACTACATTTCTTTTATTTATATTTTTAAGAGATTTTACAGAAAAGAGTAGAAATTAAAACAAAATTAAAAATCATCACTAATACTCTAGTAGTGGCCACGGGTATTTAAGTTCCACCTACGGTGGGCTCAGAAAAGCTTTCCCCTCCAGGTCTCAAGTTCGAGCCTGGATGATAGTGATTTCTCATTGAGGGGTTTAAATTGGGGATCTATTGTGCGAGGGGGCTCTCTAGTGCGGACCGTTAAGACAACATATGCTAGACCTCTTGACATTCACGGATAATTCACACCTTTAAAAAAACAAAATTAAAATTCATTTTTTAAGAATCTCTCTCTCTCACTATTTTTCTCTCTCCCCATATCTCCCAAGTTAAATAATCTTTGGTCATCATTGTCGGCCGCCACCAATGACAACTACCACCGAAAACCACTATCACCACAGCTGCCCATCTTCATCTTCGCCATCTAGGTTTCCCAGCAAAATCACCCATCTCATTTTCCGATCTTACTTTTCTTGTCACCCCAACTGATGGCGGAAACATCGAGGCGTGAACGAGTAGATGATTGTTCAAAGCATCATAACAACTAAAAGTGACAATATTTAAATGAATCCTTTTTTTATTTCATGACTTAGTTCGATATATTGTAAGGAAAGACACTACATAGAATCAAGTACTCAAATAAAAGAAAAGACATTAAAATTTGGTGCGTTTCTAAATCCACTTAAGTAAATTTCTTGGATATCATCATCAGTTTCCTATAATATATGAATAATAAATGGCAACACAATGGTTGGTGAGCGTACAAGTTTGGTTTACATTATATAGAATAAAAGTCTCAATCTAACATGTCAATTTGTATACTACTAGCATGTGTAAACCATTTATCAAACCAAAGTGTCCACTAGCATATCATTTCCACATAAGGGAGAGGTCGTATAAGATTGAATACTTAACAATACCACATAAGGGCGGTGTGTTACTCCTATAGCGCTATATTCGTTAAGGTATGCGATTGAGTACACAATATTGACTTCTAGCATGTATGTATGACAAATAGCATGTATTCATAGATTGAGTGTTTGAATAATGTGATTGATTGTGTCTAGGTGAGTTTTTATAAATTCATATATTGCAACCAAAAATGTGTTTAAAGGAAAAGGGGTTCGAGTATACTCACAGTTTGCAAAGGTTTCCACAAACCTGAGATGATTGACTTGTGAGGTTGGAGCACCAAATTATCCTAACAAGGATGAACAAAGGTGTGTATGTACAAGAATTTTAGAGTTGAAATGTAAATGAGGTTTGAGTAAATAATAACTCATAATAATACATATAAAAATACTTAAAATATTATCTTGTCTAAACACTCACTTTGGACACTATAAATTTATGTGTATCTCATGGACACTAATTCACCCACTAGAAGTCCACGTGTTAGTCTAAGATAAGTGTTTTACCTTTGCACACAACTTTCCATCATAAATTGGTTGGTGTCATGGCTAGGTTGAATATTTATATATCTTTAGTACATAATAATAAAAATTGATTGGCAATGATAATTAAATTGCAAGTCTAAATAAGTAAATAACAAAAATTAAAGGAGTTAGTACTTTCATATATTTTTAGTAGAGTTAATTACTGTTTTTGTCCCTGTGGTTTGTCAAAAATCACTATTTTAGTCCATTAGTTTAAAAATTGCGATTTCAGTCCCTGTGGTTTCACTTTCGTAACCATTTCAATCAATGTACTAATAGAATAAATGGATTGAAATGGTTATGAAAGTGAAACCATAGGGACTGAAATTGTTACGAAAGTGAAACCATGGGGACTGAAATCGCAATTTTTAAACTAATGGACTGAAATAGTGATTTTTGACAAACCACAGGGACGAAAACAGTAATTAACTCTTTTTAGTATGTAATAATAATTAATGAATTGGTAATAATGATCAAATTATAAGACTAAATAAGTAAATGACAAAAAAGAGTTAGTAGTTTTAGATATTTTTAGTATGTAATAATAAATAATGAATTAGTAATAATGATGTAATTGTAAGACTAAATAAGTAAATGACAAAATTAAAGAGTTAGTAGTTAGTAGCATGATTAAAAGAGTTAGCATGTGTTAGTAATGTTAGACATTGTAATAATATGTTAGTTAATAATATTATATAGGTTAGGCATGAATAATAATAATAATAAGTTTGATAAAATAGTAGTAATTAGTAATGGGTTAGCAAGGGTGTGAACGAGCTGGGTCGAGCCCAAGCTGGACTGGGCTCGAGCTCAGCTCATCATGTTTTTATAAAGCTCGAGCTCAAGCTAGGCTCGATGCGAGCCTACTTAGTTGAGCTCAAACTTGGCTCTCGTGTAAAATTCAAAGCTCGAGCTCGGCTCGAGCTATTTTGAGAAGAACCTCAAACAAGCTAAAAACTCGGTCTCGCTTCAATATCGTTTAAACGAGCCAAAGCTCGGCTCGCCAATGTTATCATCATCATTATTATATTATATATAAAAAATAAAATGTTGTTTGGGCTCGTTTAGGCTCGCGAGCCTAAACGAGCTTTGTATTTCAGGTTCGAGCTTGGGCTCGATAACTAAACGAGCTCTATTTCAGGCTCAAGCTCGGGCTCGTAAAGCTCAGCTCATTCGAGCTTTTAACCGAGCTGATAACGAGTAGCTCTCGAGGCTCTGGGCTTGTTTACACCCCTATGGGTTAGTAATGTAATGACCATGTTATAGAGGTAGGATAAATGTCATCCATTGTACCCCTTTGTTACACCAAGAATCATCAACTTAGGTAATGATCTTGGTTGGTCATGTATAAAATATAAATGACGTACAATAATGGAAGGTTGAAAGTTATAAATAAAACACAAGATTGGTCCTCATTTTGGTGATGCACCACCTTTGTTCACCATGGTGAACATTGGGTGACATTCCATGAAAGTTTTTTCAATGTGGGTGAAGTATGGAAAACAAAAGAAAAACAAGAAAGGAAGAAGGTGAAAGGAGATAAGTCTCACTTTCAAAAGTTAGAGAATTCTTAAGAAGATGCAAAGAAAAAGTGGTGGAATGAGTGTGGTATTTATAGGTGATGGATTAGGGTTAGAGGTGGTGAAAAAAGATGGAAACCAAATGGATCAATCCTTGAAATCCCTTCACCCCGTGTACATTGTAACCAATATTTAACACAAAGTTCGAGTGCTTGATGGTGTTGAAGTAACCTACCCCACGTGGGTCAAACTCTTCTTGTTACACGCCACCGAGTATGATGTGGTTAACCACATCGACGGTTCACCGGCACCCGAGGCAACCTCCAAGACTACACATCTTGGAAGAAGACTGACGTTGTTATCCTGCAATGGATATACGGGACCCTAACCAATGATTTATTGGTCCGAGTTCTTGAAGAAAAATCCACTGCCCTCGAGGCATGGCTACGGGTCAAAAACTTGTTTCTTAACAACAAGGGCCCACGAGCCGTTGCACCACAACATGAACTCACGAACCTCACCTTGTCCGCCATGCCGAACGTAGAAGCCTATTGTCAGAAAATACGTGACCTGGCGGATCAACTCACTGCAGTTGACTGCCCCATCAACAACACTCAACAGATTATCTACCTGGTTCGTGGTTTGACACGACTGCATCGATCCTAAATCAATTACTTCCGTCTTGGGAGGAGGCCTGCAATCAATTGAAGTGGGAGGCACGTCGCATTGCTGCACGTGACTCACTTTCTCTGAACCCGGTCATTGCTTCCGCCATTCACCAGCCTTCTGACAAACACCGTGCCAGTTCACCTCCTCCACATCAGGATCCTCCTTCCAATCGGGATTCACAATCAGCGCCGCTACAACAACACTTCTCGCTGGGAATCGAGGAATTCCGGCCGTTCCAGTTCAGGTCGCTCAGGACCGCCTCAAAACAGGAGCTATACGCCTTCTCCAATGATGTCGTATACTCCTTACTGGCCTCCTCCACAGGGTTATAATCAGTTTTGGGCCCCTCATCCATGCCTTTATCCTACACAAGGATGGGCTTAACCTTGGGACAACAGGCCCACTTCATGGTCCAGTAGTAATATGAACCCATCCAGACACCCAACTGCCCAAGCTCGCCTCACTGAAGCTGACCCTATGGACCCGACTCAACTTGCTAATGCGGTTCAGGCTCTCTCGATGGAACGCGATGATGACCAATGGCATTTCGACATAGGTGCGTCTTCTCACGTGACTTTTGATCATGAAAAACTTGATACATTTTCCTCGTTTTCACCAATATAGTTAATATTTGTTGGTAATGGCAATCGCAGTCGCATTCCAGTTTTGGGTTCGGGGAATACTACTATCCCCACGTCCTCTAAACCATTACACCTAAAATCGGTCTTATTTAACCCAAAAATTATTAAAAACCTTATCTCTATTCGTAAATTCAGTGTTGATAATTGGACTTCCATTGAATTTGATCCCTTTGGTTTCTTTATGAAGGTTTTCAAGGTTGGCACGATCATGAGTCGTCACAACAGTGCCAGTGACCTTTACTCGCTCATCACCAATGCTTCCGCAATCGCATGCTATGCCTCAACTCAAGACTCTCCATTTTGGCATGACCGACTTGGGCACCCAGGTCAACCCGTCATGGAGTTTCTTAGTTCTAGGCAGTTTTATTTCTTCCAATAAAATAACGACATCTTTTGTTTGTCAGTCGTGTCAATTGTCCAAACATAAACGGTTACCTTTTTTGGATTCTACGTCTCGTACTTTATTACCGTTTGCAATTTTACATTGTGATTTGTGGACATCTCCCATTTTAAGTCATGCAGGTTATAAATATTACATGGTTTTGACCGATGACTTCACTCAAGTTACGTGGATTTACCCATTAAAATTCAAATCTGAGAATTTTACTAAGTTCACCTATTTTCATAATTTTGTTAAAACACAATTTAACCTGCCAATTAAAGCTTTTCAATGTGATATGGGGGACGAATTTGACAACACCAATTTTAAAGCAACTGAACATGGCATCCAATGCAAGTTCTCTTGTCCGCACACCTCCCAACAAAACGGGAAGTCTGAACGCATGATTCGTCGTTTAAACGAAATTATGTTTGTTCTCCTTACCCATGCCAAACTTCCCCCACCGTTTTGGGTTGAAGCCTTACACACGGTAACTTGCCTACACAACATCCTACCTACTAAACTCCACAAAAACCAATCACCTACCGCTCTCCTTAATCTTCGCCAACCAAAAAATGACCACCTTCGAGTGTTCGGATGCCTATGTTATCCAGATATCTCCTCCACCCGACAACACAAACTCGCCCGGCGTTCAACTCTGTGTGTCTTCCTAGGCTTCCCGCCAATTACCGTGGGTACCGGTGTCTTGACCTCTCCACTGGCAAAACCATCTTCTCTCGCCATGTCACATTTGACGAAACGCAATACCCTTTTTCAAACCCCACTCGACCATCTCCGCACCGCTCCTTCCTCGACCCATCACCTCTAATCTTTACCCAACCCACAACTACTCCTATCGCCACTAGCTCACCTTCATTCAGCCCAACACCCAGCCCATTTACCTCCACTCCATCGTCACACTCCTCACCTCCATACTCATCCACCCGCGTCCCCATGGCCCACGGCCCATCTCCCAACCCCAATTAGCAACCCAATTTTGCCAGCCCATCTACCCAGCCCCCACATTCAAACCCGCCTAGTCTTGTTCAACAGCAACCATCTTACACCACACATGAATAAACCCAACTAAACCCAAACCCGCCAGCTACTACTTCTTCCACGCATCCTATGCAGACTCGGTCTCGATCTGGTATATATAAACCACGTCAGCCTTTGTCACTTAACACTATGACCTCCCCTCACATTTCTACCTTACCCAAGTCTCACCTTACTGCTATCTCTGACCCTAACTGGAAAATTGCTATGACCGACGAATATGAAGCTCCATTGGCAAATAATACGTGGGAACTTGTACCATGACCAGCCAACGCACCTGTCATCCGGTGTATGTGGCTGTTTAAACATAAGTTTCATGCTAATGGAACACTGGAACGACACAAAGCTAGACTGGTTGTTAATGGTAAAAGTCAAACCATTGGTATTGACTGTGATGAGACATTTAGCTCTGTCGTTAAACCCACCACCATCCGTATGATATTAAGTCTTGCTACATCCAAAGCTTGGCCCATTCATTAACTGGATGTCAAAAATGCATTCTTGCATGGCCACCTGAAAGAAACTGTATCCATGTTTCAGCCTCCTGGTTTTACCTCCAGTTTACATCCGAAACATGTTTGTAAACTTAACCGGTCCCTCTATGGTTTAAAACAGACCCCACGTACGTGGTATCAACGTTTTGCAGGCTTTATATTAAACTATGGTTTTAAAAGAAGCATATGTGACAACTCTTTGTTTATCTATAAAAAAAGGTGATCAAATGGCATACTTGCTCTTGTATGTGGACGACATCATTCTTACTGCCTCAAGTGTCACTCTACTTAACAGCATCATCAAATCTTTATCTACTGAATTTAAGATTACTGACCTCGGCTCTTTGCATCACTTTCTTGGTATAAAAGTTCAACAATAACATAATGGCATTTTCTTATCTCAATCAACCTATGCTGCGGATATATTAGCACGAGCAAAAATGTCTAACTGTAAACCCGCTAGCACCCAGTTTGAAGTTGGATCAAAGCTTAACGTCGTTGACAGGGCAATGTTTTCGGACGTCTCGTTATATCGTAGCCTCGCAGGTGCTCTACAATACCTCACTATCACCCGCTCAGATATATCTTACGCGGTTCAACAGGTGTACCTCTTCATGCATGCACCTCGTGAACCTCTTTTTCAATTGCTAAAACGGATTCTCCGGTACATAAAGGGCACTCTCACGCAAGGTCTTCTCATCACACCCTCCTCGTCTACAAAATTGACTGCTTATTCAGACGCGGATTGGGGCGGGTGTCCCGACTCTCGACGATTGACCTCCGGATATTGCATGTATATGGGTGGTAACTTAATCTCGTGGTCCTTAAAGCGTCAACCTACTATTTCTTAGTCCAGTGTCGAAGCTAAATATCGAGGAGTTGCCAACACCGTATCCGAATTAAGCTGGATCCGTAACCTCTACTTGAACTCCACCTACCGGTTCGACATGCTTCAATTGTATATTGTGATAACATTTCTGCAGTTTACCTGGCTGAAAATCCAGTGCAACATCAACGCACCAAACACATTGAGCTGGATATACACTTTGTTCGAGAAAAAGTTCGCCTTGGCACTGTAAACGTCCTCCACGTTTCGGCTGACTATCAATATGCGGACATTTTCACCAAGGGGTTACCAAAACATCTGTTTCAACGCTTTCGGTCCAGTTTATGCCTCCGCTCACCTACTGCTCAAACTGCGGGGGACTGTTAGCCGATAATATCGTAGAATATTATTGGCATGTATATTTTGTATTGAGTAAACTGCCATTTTGATCCCTGAGGTTTGGGCAATTCTGCCACTTTAGTCCAAATCTCAAACATTTTACATCTGGGTCCCAGTGGTTTCAGTTTTGTTGTCATTTTGGTCCAAAAAGAAAATCAGTTGATATTTCTCAAAAAAAACTTGGTTTTTTGTCCTTTTCAGCAGGGGCAATTTGGTCATTACAAGTATTATTTTAACAAATTATTAATTAAAATAATTAAATTAATTAATTCTTTACCTTATAAAACAAACTCAGCAGACTTGTCAGTTATCATCCCCCAACCCAACCCAACCCAACCTTCACATTCTCCAAACCTAACTTATCATCCCCCACACACCTGCACTGGTGATGAACGCCGGAGAAGTTCGGTGAAGTGAGTTTTGTGTCGAGATAACAACTGTGGACGATGTTGAATAACGATGTTGGAAGTGAACGCGATGATAGATATGGTGAAGTGACGATGATGGAAATTGAGAATGAGTTCAGTTGCACGACGATGGCATGTTTGCGGTGGAAAAAGATGATGGTGGTCACCGGAGTTCACGTGAGCAGAAAAGGATGGATGGTAGTGGTTAGCGGTGAAGATGATGTCGGGGGTACATATGAGACTCAAAACAAAACTCAAAATTCACTCCGGTTAATAATAATCACCTCTTTGGCGACCCGTCACAACCCTTCACTTCTCCTTAATCATTAGAAACCAGGTAATCAGCGGCTTTGTTTGTAGCTAAATCAGAGTGCTTTTCGGTTAAACCCTCCAGATCTGATTTAGTGAGAGGGGTGAAGGGTGGGGTTTTGATTTGGTGACGGGTTGAATTGTTTGGTGTCGAATTGTTTATGTTACTCGAATGGTGGTTGAATCTGCAGGGGCGGTTGGGGAAGAAAGGGGTGGCGAGGGTGGCTGTCAGTGGTGGTGGGGGTTGGTTGTTGAGCCAGAGACAGGAGTAGTAGATTTGGGGATTATTGTTGGTTCAATTGGACGGTTTGATACCGAATGGTGACCGAATTGATGTTTAATTGTAATAGGGGAATCGCAAGTAACCTCAACATGATCCAGATCTAAGCATATACCACCAGCAGGGGTGGCGGCAGAAGAACAATTAGGGTATTACAGTTGCATTTGGGTGGGGAGGATGATAACTTTTATAAAGTCAAACCAAGATTTTATTTGAGATTATAGATAAAAATAAACTTTAAATTATTTGAGTTCATGACCATTTAGCCCTTCAGAAAATGACAAAAAACAAGTTTTTTTAGAAATATCAGCTGATTTTCTTTTTGGACCAAAATGGCAACAAAACTAAAACCACAAGGACCCAGATGCAAAAGGTTTCAAATTTGGACTAAAGTGGCAAAACTGCTCAAACCTCAAAGACCAAAATGACAGTTTACTCATTTGTATTTATCTTGTGAATATTTTGTTAGTTAGGCTGATTGAGTCTCCATAGTTCCGTAATTATCTCTTGTAATTGTATTATATATTGGTTGTTATATTTTTTAATAAACTCAAGGAATATCATCCTCCTACAGTGTAGTTTTCTAAAAAGAAAAAAAAAGTCAACAAACGAAAAGTAGTAATTGTGTTGAATGCGAAAGTTAATTATAAAGAATTAAATACAAATCAGGAAAGGAAAAAATAAAGAAAGAGAAGTTAAGGGATTGATTTTGCAATTAAAAAAAAACTTAAGGGCATGATTTTGGGTTGTCGACTAAAAAAAAACAGGTGACGATTAATATCCCTGATTAGTCGTCGATTAATCAAATTAATCCCGATTAATCCCCATAAATTCCGATTAATCCCCGATTAATCCTGATTAATCGCTAGTCCCCACTCCGCCGCCCGACTAGCGACTAGCGATTACTACAACATTGCCAAGAGTAGAACGTGGATGACCAGCAGAATTGAGCTGACCACCGGAAGACATCCATCCTTGTGTCGAATGCTTGGACAAATTATACATATAAAAAAAGCAAAGCTTGAAAAAAAATAATAAATCAATGGTCAGCTATCGTTCAGCTGGCACTGTAAACCAAACTTGCTAATTATTATATTAGGGTTAATTACGCCATTAGTCCTTGTGGTTTGTGGAAAGTAACAACGTAGGGTACTAATAGTTATAAGAAACATTCTAGTGTGTTAACCTTTCAGTTTGTAACAAATTAGGGTACTGACATTTAACCCAGTTTAATTTTAACAGAGTTCAAGGGTAATTACGTCTGGTGGATAATTTGCATTATGCAGATCAAGAAAAATGTGAATGCAATTACAGATCTTGTTTTTTGTTGGTTCAGCCATTTGAATCACAGTTTGTTTAATAATAGAAACAGAAAAGAAGATGGAATTTCACTGCAGAAAACGACGACACTTTCATTCATGCTCAACTCCAATTTAAATAAACTCAACTTAAACGAAACTAGCCAATGACTCATTTATAAAAATAAAAATAGTCCCCTTATGTTTTTGGGCAAGAGGGAAGTTGACATAGCAATAGATAATTGGGTGGGTGGAAAGTTTACCTCTTCTCATGAGGTGACCACCCCTTTCACCCTAAAACTAATATGAAAGATACGATTCCACAACTTCCCTTTATTCGCCACAACCTACGATCAACATCGAGGATATTCATGAGCAGGTGGATATTTAACTTGGCCACATTAATTTTATGTTAAATAATTTTGTCGAATAAAGTTCATGTCGGTTATGCTTACACTTTGTATCTCCAATCCAACATATCGTTTTAGAAGTCTCCTTAAGAGAAAAAAATATGCAACCAAAATAACCACTGCCAGTTCCTAAATCCTAACTATTCGTCGTTGGCCGACAACAGTCCCAACTTCAAAAATAACCACTGCCAGTCCCAACTATTGACATACTGGCCACTAATGGAACCTGACTAACAGAACCCTAACGCCGTTAGTCTCCGGTCGCCAGAAAACCGTTTTTGGCCGGATGAATCATCGTTTCAATTGGTATGTTGATCTCTATCACGGCATGTCAGTTTTACGATTTTACTATAAACGATTCGGAGTTTAATGAGCAAGAAGTAGAACGTTGGTTCAGAGATGCTCGTGAATATCCACCATGGATGTCGGAGGTTGTGGGAATAAAAGGAAGTTGTGGAATCAGATGTTTCATCTGAGTTTATGGGGATATAGGGTTTTTATTTAGAGTTTTTTATTAGTATTGATAAATGGATAATGCAAAAGGATGTAGTTACCTTTAAACTCTGTTAAAATTAAACTGGGTTACGTGTTAGTACCCTAATTTGTTACAAATTGAAAGGTTAATACCTTAGAACGTTACTTTAAACTATTAGTACCCTAAGTCGTTACTTTCCACAAACCATAGGGACTAACGACGTAATTAACTCATTATTTTATAAATATAAATATGAATTGTCCCCTACACTTAAATTTGTGACAAAATTCAAGAAAACTTACAAAAAAAAAACAAATTATAACGAAATCTTAGCAAATGATGATGGGAAATCAACACCAACCCGCTTGATTGGAGAATGAAACTAGGAAGAAAATCTTTGAAAATTGTACGTGATTTCTATTCTTACTAACAAAAACTTGATAATTGTTATATTATATTATAAATTATAAATATAAACTAGATGTAAGATCCGCCGCGTTGCGGCTAGGGTCTTACAAATTACGACACAATGAATCTACTTTATACGGCTAGGCCCTTACAAATTACGGCGCAATGAATCTATTTTATACTTCTCTATCGACCCGCTCGTTGCGTTTTTAAACCACAAACCTAAGAATTAATTACACACCTTTGTATAGATATCCAAAGGATCACATTGTGTTTCCAAATGTCTTGTGGAGGGAAATACAAATACTTGATATTAATTAGGGATGAGCACGGTACATGTTCAGTATTGAACCGGTACCGAAAAACGGGAAAAGTGGGTATCGGTACCGAATATACCGGTTCGGTACCAGTACCGGTATTTACCGGTGTTTTACCTGTAAATACCGGTACCGTTCCGATACCGGTACCAAAAAGCGGGGATAATGGGCACCCGTACAATTAAAGAGAGTTGGCCCAAAACAATAACCCACACCACCTAGTTGTTTTGTAAAAAAAAAATAATGTCCAAGAATATGTTCTTAGAGTACAACTTCTAATGCACCATAATGTTAAAAATTAATGGTATATAAATTATAAATTGTCCCCTAAACTTAGTTTATGACAGAATTCTACATCAAAAACTAGATTATATTTTTAAATCCCTTCACATTTAAGAAGCAGTGAAGTAATTTCTATGAAATCCTAGCAAATGACGATGGAAAATCAATACTAACCTGCTTGAATTTCATGTTGAATGACAGGGAAAATGTATGAAAATTGTACAAGATTTCTGTCCTTAGTAACAAAGACAACCTCAACATTACTCTATATATAAGTTTTAGACAAACCTACGGTATAGGCAAAACCAGAAAAACTATCCTTAAACTGATAAAAAATGACAGCCGTCAGTAACGAAGGTCCTCGCCGTGGTAACGTGTTGAAGGCTGTCGTCAAGTTCTTGTTCTGTTGTTCCGGCTGCGGTGAAAGTGACTAGCTTATATGGGTATCACCAAATGTAACTCTATTTCTTTATACGGTATTGTTTGTTTTAATTTATGGCTTGATACATATACTAGCTATGGATATTGACTAGCTTTTCAATTTATGCAATGTATATTTATTGTTCATGTCAGTTCATTGTACTTGTTAAACATGTACTGTGTAGTTTATGATTATCTAATGTGTATTTTAACTGTTATTATTACTTGTACCACTGCTTATAACTATCATTTTACTTTAGAATGACCATAGCACCAAAACAAAAGTGTAAATTTGTTAAATTTCCGACATTCTTATGTTATGATATATATAAGCTGAGAGCTTAGTTCCTACAAATAAAATGGCTTCTAGCTTAAATCAAAGGTTTTTTTTTTTCTAACGGTCGGAGAGCTTGCCCAGACCGGATGTCACCGGTGAACCTATAGCATATCTGACACTGTAGTGAAACCAATGCATCAAACATATTTAAGGACCAACATAAATGAAAAATATTCCTTGATCCACCATTCTCCTCTGTCGCATGAACCCACTGTACATCTTTCTCGATCCTCTACAAAAACCGCCGATAGGCAATAACCACAATAGCAATTCTCATATCCATAATTGAAGCTTCAAGTTCCATATACAAATTCCAGTGTGGCAGCGTTACAAAGTAAAAATAAGTTCACAGGAAACTACGTTTAGCCACAAAAATCATAACCCAGTGTGTATAAATGACGCCATCAGAAGAGGTTTACAGATATGCCCAAAAAACCAAAATATTTAACAAGTTATCATTCGCAGTCAAGGGTAGGATAACAAGTATTCATGGATGTTTTTGGCTTCACTTTACCAAAAAAAACAGTCAAAAGAAAAAGGTGTACAAACCTGAATTCAATCCCAAGTCAGAAACTTTGACGTTGTAGTGTACAACACTACAACCTACAGAAAAACTTCATTTCTACGTTACGATTTCATCTCGCATTACAATGAGTTTGGCCATAATTTGTTACATTACTTGTTGAGATTAAGTGGTTTTAAATTTCGAATTCAAGTATCTAAAATCAAGGAAAATAATTGGGAAGAATGACAAAACAAGAAAATTCAACATTGTTAACTATTAAACTTACTTTTCCCTTTATTTTCAAACGGCTATAACTTTTTAATACGTTAATAGTTTTTTAAAAAATTTCACCATATTAACGAGCATTTCATTTTCTTTAATTCAAGCAACCTATTAATATAGTTTTCTTAGCCATTTTACTTCTCATTTTTGGACAAGTTTCCAAAAAGCAATGGGAACCAGGTTAAACCTAAGCACCGCGTATCATCCTCAAACGGACGGACAAAGCGAAAGGACAATTCAGACAATGGAAGATATGCTTAGAGCCTGTGCAATTGATTTCAGAGGAAATTGGGATGATCAAATTCCTAATTGTGATCTGTCACTCCTTGTTTAGTTACTGATTTGTGCTTCTTGACTTGTAATCGAATTATAATATTTGTTTGCTTTAGTTGTATTATGTTGAGTATCTATTACAAATCGAGGTTTAATCGCATGTTTAATCGCTAATCGACCTATCGCTATCGCATCGCGACTCGAATTACGTGTTCTGAATATTGTTTTACGTGTGTATGCTATTATGTGTTACTTGTGCATGTTATGTTTATGTTGAGGTGATTACTCAATTCTATCGCAACGCAATCTAATCACAAACGCTAAACGCAAGTTATTTATAGTGATTGTATGTTAGATATAGTAGTTAGGGTATTTGTGTAACTAATGGGTAATACTATCGCATCGCTCGCCCGAAACGCATCGCAACGCTCAACACGCAAAACGAAACGCCAAAATCCAACGCGCCGGACCACTCGATCGAATGGTCGATGACCATCTGATCGAATAGCCATCCGATTGAAGTGTCGTCCGATTCGTTCCATGCGCACTTTCCTCTTTTGGAAACCCTATAAATACCCCATGTCACATCACCAAAGTGATGTGACAGCTCTCTCTCGTTTGACCAGCGTTCCAGCCCACTTTTCCTTCGATTTCTCGCGATTCTTGTAAGTTTCTACCTCAAATATTGTACTTCTATGATCTACACGCACTTTTTCATCATTTTCACTTTTGAATCTTCACTTTGAACCATGAAATCAGCGGATTTGAGGTGTTCTAGGATGACGTCATCATGGGGTTCTTATGAAGTTCAAGTTTTGGCATCATTCCACCAAGAACAACTCAGATCTACGTGATTTCCACATGATTTAACACTACTTTCATCTAGATCTAAACTTTTTCATAATAAAAGGGATTGGAAGATGGTTTCTAACTTTCTTTCAACTCTTTTACACTCAATGCACTCAAAACCGATAGAATCGGAGCTAGTTCAGACCTTCTATTCATTTCTAGTGAAGTGTCGGTCCAAGATCTGATCTCCTTTCAACGAGACAACCGATGTCGGTTGAACATGAACATCCGTCATGAACAGTTAACGGGTCGGATTAGGGTGGTTCCCGTTCGATCGGATAACCTGGGTTTGATGGGGTTCCTGTTGTTCAATACGTTGTCATGCCGTCTCGATCAAACCGCAAGACTTTCAAAACGTTCAAGTTTTAAGACGATCAGGTTATTGGGACGGATTGTCGTCCGATCGGATTGCCACCCGATCGAACGACAGTCCGATCGGATTGCACTTAGACTTCAACACTTAAACTTTTTGCAATTTTCAAAAATCATTAGTTTCTAGCGAATTGCCATCCGATCGGAAGACCATCCGAACGAATGACAATCCTGCTGTGAACTTGTTCTCACTAAGTGTCCAACCGACGGATCGCCATCCGATCGAATGACCGTTTGATCGAACGACCTGAAGGGTAGAGATACTTCTATGTTTTCAAAATGCTACAACGAAAACTTCAAAACCATCATACACAAACACATCCATCCCAAACGAATGCCGATCCGATCGAATGGCCATCCGAACGGATGGCCATCCGAACGGATGGCCATCCGAACGGATGACCATCCGTTTGGATTGTCACCCGATCGGATGACCATTCGTCACTTGGTTCACTTGCACCGATTTACGCGCTGTTCTTCGCTTATGGTATCGTTAACTATCCAGGTTAATCACTCAAGCACTCCCTTCAATCCATTAACTTCCATCGCTGTGAGTATACTCGATCCCTTTTTTGCTTTACGCACTTTTGGGTGTTACATACGTTACTTATTCTAAATCACATCGAACACACAACACAAACACTTTTATACGCTGACCGTTACTGCATGTTATACGTGTTACTCGATGAATGCTTATATGTTATGTTAACACAGTGATTGTTGCCTGACGCCTTAGCAACGTTAGTACTATTTGTTTGGACTCAGCACCTGTCATGGACAGGGGTTGTTAAGGTTCTTTCTTCACGTGTCACAGTGGTGATACGTGTTGCGCATTCTACAACTCGCAGTCATGTCTGCGCATATGTAAGACCCGTCTCTATTAATCAGTATTATAATATTAAACACGCATTTTATATGAAAATGCAAGCTTACAAAAAAACTTTTCCAAGTTAAACTTCTTACATAATTTAAAAACATTCCAAAATATAATTTTCAAGTGTTTACAATATCCACTTTTTAAATTAGAACAAAATAAGATCGTTGCGGAAGCTTCGAGACATGTGTTCGGTTCTCCTTTCTTGCTTGATCCTCATCCGGAGTTCCATAAGACATTCCTAAAATCAAAACCAACATAAAAGTTAGTTTTGACAGTTGCACAACAAGTTATAAACATATTTCCATCCAATTCATTTATCCATTATTCAAAATTCTTGTTTCCTTCGAATTCGTAATTTAATCCTCCATCATATGGAGTTAAAGTTAACATCTGAATTCATAAAATAATGGGCTTCGAGCCCTTGACTTTAAAATTCATTTTTAAAGACTTTTGACCCGTTCAAGTTTTTAAACCTCAAAACTTGTTTCTAATTGACCTTTAAGCATACATCAACATGTTTATCTCAAAATCTTTAGTTCGGGTCTGTAATCTTTTATGAATTACGCGGCTAGTACTCATTCTATGCGCATAATTCTTTTGACCCGTTTCGAAGATTTAAACCTTTTAAGTTTAAATCTTTCCCCTTCGTTATGCACAGTCCACTTGATATTTACCTATAACTTATATGATTGTAAAACACGTTCTTAAACGGCTCATAAGGATCGTTTACCTGGTTCAGTGTTCATGGGTATTTTGGTCAACTTCAGTCCCTCATTATACGACGAAGGGTTTTCACTAATATTTGACCATCTTATTACTTCTAGCTATAATTCAAAATATACGTACCTGGCTCGGGTCAACATATTGACCCGTTTAAATATCTTTTGCTTTTAAATTTTCTAGATAAAAGCATTACAAACCGTATGTCCTTTCCTGAAATCACAACACTTAACAAGCGGTCATCAATTAGCATTATTGTCAAATGGTATTAACTTACCATTTGACCCGTTTAGCCGAAAGTGACCATTTATCAACATAAGATGGTATTTTTAAATACCATCCCGCCCCTTAAACCTATTCCGGTTTACACCGTGAGTTCTTATTACTTAAATTGCATTACTTGAATTATTTGACCCGTTAAGATTTACACCAAATGGTTATCTTTTCAAACATTTTATCTATCCGTCAACTCATGTACGGATTTTTATTCAATCATTTCTACCCATTACGGTTCACCCTATAAAGTGATGTTCAAAATTCCATATTGGTTAGTCTTCACCCGACTAGTCTACCATTTTTACCCCTTTTTACCATAGTTTATGGTTTCTTACCATATTTCCTTATTCCGGCTTACATTGTATCATGCCGGAATATAGTATTTTCAAATACTTGTCATAATTCAAAAATCAATACTCACAAGTAAATGTATCATAATACCAAGGGGGTGTAAGCTTAACTTACCTTGAATTCCGATTATGCTTTTCCACGCGTATTAGTTCCGTTTGACCCGCTTCTACCCAAGCTTCCACCTAGCTTTTCGAGCGTCAATCTACCTTTTTTCATTCGCAAGGTGATTAGATTAGTCATTATTATCAAGACTATCTCACCTTACGGACTTTATATCAAAATCACCAATTTGATTTCATTATTGGTCAGTTTGACTTTTAAAAGTCAAACGGCTTATAACACGAGCAATTACACAATCAAGTTCAACAATTCATTTAAGCAATTTGTCAAATATCCGATAGGCATTATTCTTACACTACCGTTTTAACTAGTTTTCTCATCAAATTCATTATACTTCTAATTTCTTTAACTAGTTCAAATGATTATCGTGACTAGTTTCTTTATTCATTTTTGCAAGAACCAAGGGTTCCCTTTTATAACGAGACCCGTTTCATCATACTATTTAGCATTCATCCGAATACCTATTATAATCAAGTTTCATAACTAGTTGTTTAGCCAAACTTTAACATTAATTAGGCAAGTTCATATCACTGAAAATGGGCTGTTTTTTGTGACTTGTTTAACCTGTTTACAAGTCTTCAAAAATTATGATTTTTTTATGTGGCGTACCTCTCGGAGGGTTAGGCCTTGTGTTAAAATTTCAAGATCTAACTCTTTACCAAAAATTCGTAAAAATTCATTTACTAAGCTGCAATCAGATTCGTCACTTCTGACTGCAGCTTACGGAAAAATTCATTAAAAACTCCTCGTTTATCCGATTGACGAAATTCCAATGGTCGATTCTTTTAATCGCTTAAAACTATCTACAGTAAAAATTTGAGATCATAACTAAATACCTAAATTGAGTTATGACATTCGTAATGGGCTGCAAATTCTGCCAGAAAACGCAGCTTGAACCTTTGATACGGAAAAATTCATAAAACGCTCAATTTTCGTCGAAAAAATGCGATTCCAGTGGGGTTTTAAAGATATTTCCTGGAATTACATTTTAGACTCAAGAAACACACGTTTTTGTCACGTTTTGTTCAGGTTACAGCCAATACAAGTTGGTTGTAAATTCTGATCAGGAGCTGTTTGCATTCAGCTTTCAATTTAAGCATGTTCTTGACATCATAACACTAATTTTTAGCAATCAAAAACCTAAAAACATCTCATACATGAATTTAGCATCAACAAGATCTGAATTTACTTGAGCTAGGCATGATTTCAATATATTCTTGTCTAGGGTTTACTCCTAAACATTATTTCACTTCAATATCATCCATACCACAATCATGCAACATCAATTTCGAATTTCTTATGCACATCAAGAATTCTCAACTTCATAAATATCAAAAATTCGACATACCTTACGATCCCCTTAGCTTGGTGATCACGATTTTAGTTAAAGCCCTAATTTATTTGCTCGATTTCTCCTTGATTTTGCTGGATTTCATGAGCTTTAGGGTTTTGAAAGAACCCATGGTGCTCCTGATCGTTTCCTGCGCACACACACACACTTACCAAGTGTGTGTTGTGTTTTATTTTTAGTTTTAATAAATAAGTTTCACTTGACACTATTAGCCCCTCATGTTTTGTTTTTATAAAAGGTTTAACTATTTCTAGTTTCCTTTATTGTTCTAACAACACATAACTAACTAGGTTAATATTCCTAGTCACTTAGTGGGTTCGGGAAGTCATAACCCGTTTTATTTTAAGTCCCGTTAACTCGAGCCTTCTATATACTTTGTTTTCTCAAAGTATTTATCCTCCTTTTTAATTAACATCAAGTTTATTTATTTAAATCCTAATATTTACCGGGTTAATTTTTACCACTAACATTATT
This sequence comes from Helianthus tuberosus, assembly GCA_030545235.1. Classification (NCBI taxonomy): domain Eukaryota; kingdom Viridiplantae; phylum Streptophyta; class Magnoliopsida; order Asterales; family Asteraceae; genus Helianthus; species Helianthus tuberosus. The sequence goes on along the minus strand of CM060403.1, from coordinate 116,142,188 downwards.
TTACCCGTCTTTACTATTAACGTGGTTTGATTACCAAACCCGTTTTTGGGGTGTTACAGCATATTTCATTGTCGATAGCCTACTAGCTTCACATTATACATGTTGCATGCTGGTTATGCGTAAACGCTTTCGAAATCTCTTATTACTATAAACTTGTATGCTCACCTTTACACTATGTGTATTGACCTCTATTTTAACGTATGTGACAGGTGTTTAGGATGCTTTGCTTGTTACTTGTTGGAATCAAGCTAGGACGGAGTCTAGAAATAAAACTAATAAAATCTGAGTTGTCGGAACATGTTATTTGTCTTTGAGATATTTGGTCTGTAATAACTATTTACTTTGGTATGTTATGGTATGGGACATAATATTTAAATATCTGGTAAGTTAGTTGTTATGGGTTTCTCCTGGACAATCTGTTTAGCTCAGTGTCGCGCCCCGATGTTTCCGCCATCGGTTGGGGTGTGACATCATGGATGTTTCGGCTTCACTTTACCAAAAAAAATTGTCAAAAGAAAAAGGTGTACAAACCTGAATTCAATCCCAAGTCAGAAACTTTGACGTTGTAGTGTACAACACTACAACCTACAGAAAAACTTCATTTCTACGTTACGGTTTCATCTCGCATTACAATGAGTTTGGCCTTAATTTGTAACATTACTTGTTGAGATTAAGTGGTTTTAAATTTCGAATTCAAGTATCTAAAATCAAGGAAAATAATTGGGGAGAATGACAAAACAAGAAAATTCAACATTGTTAACTATTAAACTTACTTTTCCCTTTATTTTCAAACGGCTATAACTTTTTAATACGTTAATAGTTTTTTTTTTTAAATTACACCATATTAACGAGCATTTCATTTTCTTTAATTCAAGCAACCTATTAATATAGTTTTCTTAGCCGTTTTACTTCTCATTTTTGGACAAGTTTCCAAAAAGCAATGGGAACCAGGTTAAACCTAAGCACCGCATATCATCCTCAAATGGACGGACAAAGCGAAAGGACAATTCAGACAATGGAAGATATGCTTAGCACCTGTGTTATTGATTTCGGAGGAAACTGGGATGATCATTTACCATTAAGAGAATTTTACTAAAATAACAGCTATCATACCAGTATAAATGTTGCACCATTTGAAGCACTTTATGGACGAAAATGCCGAACCCCAGTCTGTTGGGCAGAAATTGGAGAAAAGCAACTATCTGGACCAGAGATAGTACAAGAAACAACGGACAAAATTATTCAAGTGAAGGAAAGACTAAAAGCAGCACGCGGTCGTCAAAAGAGTTATGCAGATAACCAACAAAAACCCTTAGAATTTCAAGTGGGAAATAAGGTATTGTTAAAAGTTTCTCCATGGAAAGGAGTAGTCAGATTCTTTAAAAGAGGAAAGCTAAGCCCCAGGTATGTTGGACCTTTTAAGATTATCAAAAGAATACGACCAGTAGCTTATCAGCTACAACTGCCAGAGGAAATGGCAGGGATACATGATGTGTTTCATGTATGTAACCTCAAGAAGTGCTTAGCAGACGAATCATTAGTGATACCTCTTCAGGACATAGAGGTAAATGAGAAACTTAAGCTTATAGAGAAACAACTAAAGATTGAAGATAGAAAAAATCAAGAATCTCAAGCACAAGAGATTAGTTCTGGTCAAAGTGAAATGGGATTCCAAGAAAGGACCAAAATATACTTAGGAGCTCGAGTCAGAGATGCAACAAAAATATCCACACCTGTTCCAGTAGACCTCGAGGACAAAATCTAAAACAAGGTGGGGAGGATATAACAACCCTCCTAAAACTCTTAAAAACGACCCTAAATGTCCCTAATATATCTCGTATACGTGTTAAAAGGCCTAAAATACTTTAATATTATCAAAAATCAAATAAAAACAAAAATAATGAGGCTCTCGCGGGGCACGACACACCTAGGTGTGTGACTCGCGGGTCGCGACCTAGTGTCACCAGGCGGCACACCAGTCTGCCACGTGTCCTAATGCGTGTGAAGACTACTGGTTTACTTGACAAGCCTAGGGCCTACCCTAGTGGCTGCGAAGGGCGACCTTGAGTTGGTCGCGGGGCGCGAGCCGCCTTAGTCCAGCCCTATAAATAGAGGCCGATGCCTCATTCAAATTTCTTTCTTTCTCTCTGATATATAGTGGGCAGTTATAATCGGGAATAATACCCCTAAAAAGCAAAGCTCTGCCTCGTTGTAAGTATTATAACCCCAGTTACGTATTGGTTACTCTACCCGATTGATCTAGGGCTCCGTAACGCATGTCAAGGCTCTACCTGACTCAGTTCGTTGGAGTTCTGTCTCGGTAGTATGACTAATGTAAATTGGGTTATCTTACTAACACATGTGCATTGTTTAATTTTTAATAGATTATAAACAGGAAAGTCACCAGGAAGCTATAGTATTTTCTAAGTCAGCAATGTGAGTCATTCCCCTTTTATAAACTCTTTTAGTGAGTCATTCTCTTTTTCTACCAAACTGTTTTACCAAAACCTCAAGTGTTTTAAATTATGATAACAGCGAGCGATTGAGTCTATGTATTCTATAATTACTGTCGGTATGTTGAGGTTTTGTATACATTACTTGTTACTGTTGCGAATGGTTGCATGACCACAAGTCAGGATTGACAGTACCGTGGGGAATAATTGGATATATATAAACATTGTAATCACTCTTAATACTATAAAATTATAAAAGCTTGTTTTGATTAAACTGGGATGCACTCGCCAGTATTTCTTGCTGATAAAACCTTTTTAAAACGCGTTTCAGTTAACTTAATGTGAAGTTAATAGAAGTCAGCTAGAGAGCAGTGAAGGCTTAAAGAAGTGGCTATAAAAGTTACCTAAATAAAATGGAGTTTATGTTTTCAATAATTAGGGTTTTATCCCTACGAATGTATTATCAATGAACTTGGGTTTTATCCCATGCATTTATTTATTATTTATAAAAGTTTGGTGTTTAAACTCTGATAAAATATTTCATGGCTACGATCCTGATGTTTAAACTCCGCTGCCAAATTAATAAACAACGAAACCACCGGCTCTGTGTAGCTAGCGGCCGCCCGCCCCCGAGGCAAGGGGTCGGGGGTTGCGACAATTTGAGAGTGAATATGGTGTTTGGAAAGTGAAAATGTGGGTTAGGGAGATTGTATTTATAGTGGGGAAGTTAGGTTAAGAGTTAATGAGGTTTTAAAAGAAGTTATGTGAGAGTTGGAGTGCAAAAAGTGACTAATCCGCACTTAAAGTTGAGCTGGTTGCGGATCGTCATCACAGGAGGGTCGCGGAAGATTCTTGGGCCTGGTCCGCGTTTCGCCTAGCCAGTGACCTTGGCCAACTTTCACTTTTTGACACAAACAGTCCCTATACTTTGGTTTTTGGCGTATTTTTAAGGTATTTTTGTATAATAAACATATAATTAAGTATGTAATGCGTATAAAAGGACAGATTATGTGTTGGGTCAAATTAGAGAATGGTGTTATCAATTAAGGCGACTTTAGTTTAGCAATTTTATTGTTTATATTATGTGGCGTTTTTATTTGTAATAGTCAGATTTTCTAGTGAGTTTAGTAGGTTTTCCAAGCAAGAGGCGGCTTGCTTGGAGGACAAGGCTCACGGGCTATATATAGATTACTACACCTCATTTGGAGGGTGTGCATTTGTGAGCCACCACCCCGGAGGAGCTCACCCGGGGTGGATGATTATCTTTTGTATTGTCCTTATCACATTCAATGAAAACATCTATGTTCCAATCCTTAAAGTTTCCATCTTTCTTGTTCATTTTCGTTTGTTCTTGGCTCGAATCACCCGTCTCACTATTTTTCACCGAACCGAGACTGAAATCGGATCGTTACGAGACTATCATTATGTATTGTGAATATATAATTAAGAAATTGCATTTATAAAGTGTATAAAACACGTATTTTCGATAGTTTGTTCGTAAAATAAGTATGTATTTGCGCGTGAGATAAATGTATATCAAATATGTATGCAACTTGAATATAAAACGAGTATGTATAATCAAGATATAAATTTACATAAAATGATCAAGTTTTCATTACGATCAAAACCTCGGTTTACAATTATTTGAAACGAAATACGATTACAAGAGGTGCAAGTTTTCAAAAATAGAAGTACAAGACAAACTTTCAAAATACGGAAAGTTGCAAAAAGCAAGGCGTTACATACGTAATAAGGTTACAAAGGGGTTTGAGACGAAAAGGTTGAGTTTTCCGGTCAAAATGGGGTTTCTGGCTAAAAACGTTTTCCGGCAATCAGAGACTACCGGCGTTAGCGTTCTGTTAGTTAGGGTCCATTGAAGGCCAATATATGAAAAGATTGGACCACCCCTTATGTTTTTGGGCAAGAGAGGACTTAGAGAGGGAAGTTAACATGACGATAGATAATTAGGTGGGTGAAAAGTTTACTCTAAAACTCATATGAAAGATGCAATTCCACAACTTCCCTTTATTCGCCACAACCTCCGACCAACATCGAGGATATTCATGAGCAGGTGGATATTTAACTTGGCCACATTAATTTTATCTCCAATAAATTTTGGAGTTCATGTCGGTGATGATACACTTTGTATCTCCAATCCAACATATCGTTTTAGAAGTCTCCTTGAGAGAAAAAAAAAATATGCAACCAAAATTTTATAATGACTAGTGTGTAACTAGTTTAACACTTAAATCACAATTAATATTTACAATTTTATATTAGGAACTGATGTATCTCAATTCTCACAGCTTAGCAAACATATTTTTTGTGGTGATTATGTAATTTGAAAGTTTGTCAATATACTAACTACATATGTCAGGTGGGTATAAATTATTGTCTTGGATAATTCGATGGCACATATAATATTATTTATTTGAATAACGAAATCTTTTCTAAGTCATCGTGCTTATTATTATTTTAGGTAAATTATTTTTTGAGTGCCTGTGTTTTAAAGGTTTTAATCAATTGAGTCCAAAATTAAAATGTTTAATGCCCTGAGTTCCTATAGCTACTCTTTTTAACCATTTGAGTCCAAATTTCTAACACCATCCACCAAGTCTGTTAACTATGAGGGTAATTTAGTTATTTACACACAAAGTACAACTCTTATATGCACAAGAGTATAAGGAACAAGTGTCTAATGCATAAAGATTTTAATAAAAGAGTTAAGTGTCATTTTAGTCCCTGTGGTTTGTTTACTTTTGCCATTTCAGACCATTTTTCAAAAATGCGCCAGTTTCCTTCCTAACATACTGGAAATGTGTCACTTCATTAAAACCCAAATTGAATGGTATTATTGTCAATTCATAAAATAAGGTGAAAATAAAAGATATATGAATTGACAATAATATCCTTCATTTAACATGTCTGACTTAACTGGGTTTTAATTTTTTGACTGAAGTAACACGTTTCCAGTATGTCAGGGAGGAAACTATTGCATTTTTGAAAATTGGTCTGAAATGGCAAAAGTGAACAAACCACAGGGATGAAAATGGCAGTTAACTCTTAATAAAATTATAATATAATGAGTAAACTGTCATTTTGGTCCTGTGGTTTGGACACTTTTGTCATTTTAGTCCAAATCTCAATTTTTTTAAATCTGGGTCCCTGTGGTTTCACTTTTATTGTCATTTTAGTCCAAAATTCAAAAACCACCCTTTTTAACTGTTACAACCTGTCTATTTTGTCTTTTTGTTCAGGGGTATTTTGGTCATTTTAATTTTATTTATAACATCTGCTCATTTTAATCTTGATTTGAAAAGAAATAGTCCAAAATTCATAAATCTGTTGGAAATATACATATAAATATAATTTGTCCCCTACACTTAAATTTGTGACAAAATTCAAGAAAACTTAAAAAAAAAAAAAAAAAAATTATAACGAAATCTTAGCAAATGATGATGGGAAATCAACACTAGCCCGCCTGATTGGAGAATGAAACTAACAAGAAAATGTTTGAAAATTGTACATGATTTCTATTCTTACTAACAAAAACTTGCTAATTGTTATATTATAAATTATAAATATAAACTAGATGTAAGATCCGCCGCGTTGCGGCTAGGGTCTTACAAATTACGACACAATGAATCTACTTTATACGGCTAGGCCCTTACAAATTACGGCGCAATGAATCTATTTTATACTTCTCTATCGACCCGCTCGTTGCGTTTTTAAACCACAAACCTAAGAATTAATTACACACCTTTGTATAGATATCCAAAGGATCACATTGTGTTTCCAAATGTCTTGTGGAGGGAAATACAAATACTTGATATTAATTAGGGATGAGCACGGTACATGTTCAGTATTGAACCGGTACCGAAAAACGGGAAAAGTGGGTATCGGTACCGAATATACCGGTTCGGTACCAGTACCGGTATTTACCGGTGTTTTACCTGTAAATACCGGTACCGTTCCGATACCGGTACCAAAAAGCGGGGATAATGGGCACCCGTACAATTAAAGAGAGTTGGCCCAAAACAATAACCCACACCACCTAGTTGTTTTGTAAAAAAAAAATAATGTCCAAGAATATGTTCTTAGAGTACAACTTCTAATGCACCATAATGTTAAAAATTAATGGTATATAAATTATAAATTGTCCCCTAAACTTAGTTTATGACAGAATTCTACATCAAAAACTAGATTATATTTTTAAATCCCTTCACATTTAAGAAGCAGTGAAGTAATTTCTATGAAATCCTAGCAAATGACGATGGAAAATCAATACTAACCTGCTTGAATTTCATGTTGAATGACAGGGAAAATGTATGAAAATTGTACAAGATTTCTGTCCTTAGTAACAAAGACAACCTCAACATTACTCTATATATAAGTTTTAGACAAACCTACGGTATAGGCAAAACCAGAAAAACTATCCTTAAACTGATAAAAAATGACAGCCGTCAGTAACGAAGGTCCTCGCCGTGGTAACGTGTTGAAGGCTGTCGTCAAGTTCTTGTTCTGTTGTTCCGGCTGCGGTGAAAGTGACTAGCTTATATGGGTATCACCAAATGTAACTACATTTCTTTATACGGTATTGTTTGTTTTAATTTATGGCTTGATACATATACTAGCTATGGATACTGACTAGCTTTTCAATTTATGCAATGTATATTTATTGTTTATGTCAGTTCATTGTACTTGTTAAACATGTACTGTGTAGTTTATGATTATCTAATGTGTATTTTAACTTTGTATTATTACTTGTACTACTGCTTGTAACTATTATTCAACTTTAGAATGACCACTGCACCAAAACAAAAGTGTAATATGATTTATAAAAGCTGATAGCTTTGTTCCTACAAATAAAATGGCTTCTAGCTTAAAGCAAAGATTTTTTTTTTCTAATGGTCGGAGCTTGCCCAGACCGTAGGTCACCGGTGAACCTATAGCATATCTGACACTTTAGTGAAACCAATACATCAAACATATTTAAGGACCAGCATAAGGGAAAAATATTCCTCAATCCACCATTCTCCTTTGTCGCATGAACCCACTGTACATCCTTCTCGATTCTCTACAAAAACCACCAATAGGCAATAACCACAATAGCAATTCTCATATCCATAATTGAAGCTTCAAGTTCCATATACAAATTCCAGTGTGGCAGCGTTACAAAGTAAAAATAAGTTCACAGGAAACTACGTGTAGCCACAAAAATCATAACCCAGTGTGTATAAATGACGGCATTAGTATCATCAGAAGAGGTTTACAGATATGCCCATAAAACCAAAATATTTAACAAGTTATCATTCGGTATCAAGGGTAGGATAACAAGTATTCATGGATGTTTTTGGATTCACTTTACCAAAAAAAAAAAGAGTCAAAAAGAAAAAAGTGTACAAACCTGAATTCAATCCCAAGTCAGAAACTTTGACGTTGTAGTGTACAACCTACAGAAAAACTTCATTTCTACGTTACGGTTTCATCTCGCATTACAACGGGATCTTCATTACTTAGCGTTTTGGCTGCAGTTACAAGCATGTCTAGTCCTTCAAGTTCTGTCACCGTTGCTTCACGTTCATCCTTCTGTGATTCATCTTCTACTTTCACCTTCTTTTGCATACTCTCATACATCCTTCTCACCGTTTTTATTCTCTGCAATTCCCTGTCGCATTTTTCACAGAACCAATTTCCTTCCGGAATACAAGTAAGTTGTGGTGACGTACAGTAGATATGATACGCTTGATCACAGCCATCACAAAGAACGATCCGATCATCGTCCTTATCCTCGAGGCAATGTCTACATAGACAAGACGGGCAGTACCAATACGAACCATAAACACCCAACTGTTTGGTTGTTAGGCATTTGTCATGGTAGAATTTGTGACTGCATAAAGAATGCCCACATGTTCTAAACTTCTCATCTATCTTCACCTCGGATTTGCAAATAAAACAAACGTATTGATTTTGACTTTCATCAGTTGCACCATTATCTAGATGTTCATCCAACCAATCTACTACATCTTGTGATTGGTTGTTTGTTGGAGCACATTTAACGAGCGGTAAGGAAGCAGCAGATTTTAGCTTCTCGCAGACTATGCAGCTATCATGAGGCGACCCTATTCCGTTTGAAACGCAGTTCGCACAATACCAACTTTTGAGAGGGATTGATGTACTGACAAGCTCGGTACACGATAGGTGGTACATATCTTCGCATGAATCACAAACTAAACAGCTTTTGACATCGGCTTTTTCTCCACATTCTTTGCAGCCGAGTTTCCCGACAAACTGTTGCACAAAGTTAGATTTAGAGAAAAAGTTGGTGGTTGGCTTTGTATGTTTGTTTTGACGTACCTGCTCGTAGTGAGCCCTAGATTTATCGGAAAGACTGTTTGCAAGTGTAACCATCTCATTGCCCACTTGTTGAAGCTTTGCCCATACCTATCAAGATTCATCAATTTGTAGAAAACTAGTAAATCTAATATTTTAATAAGAAAAATCCAACTCTGAACAAAAGGATACCTGTAGGATATCTTTAAGGTAAAGCATTGGTGAAGTTTCATAAGCTCCATTTTTCAACTTTGACTTTATAGCATCAACGTTTGTAACTCGGTTAACATTGACAACACCAAAGTTCTTAAGAAACAGACCACGCAAATCAGAAAACTTCTCCGAGTTTAGAGTGTTAGATAACGCGTGCGCACACAACTCAGAGTTTGTAGAGCCTTCTGGTTGTTTTAACGATCCACTAGACGGAGCATGAGAAGGTTCTTGAGCAGTATTATGTGTTTGGTTGTTACTTCTTTCAACGTTATCAAAAGATTCCTGTAAAAGAAACAACTTACATGGAGCTAAATGAACAAAAAGATGATAAAAAAACATTTAAGAAAGTAATTTACGTTAATCACAGTCACAGGGGTAGGATCACTTTCTGAATTAGTCACAAGAGCATTTTGGATGCATGCTTCATGCGCGTTAAGTGACGGAGGCTTCTGTTGTAAGACGATACTGCTGCATTTTTTAAGAGAACATTCACCTGGCCCGTTGGAAAATGCACCAAGACTCAACCTTTGGACATATTGATCGAAAGCACTGCCGTTAACAGCCTTTATCTGCAAGAAATCAAGTTGGTTGATTCAAATTTCAGTTAAACATTACGAACAGCAAAAATATAGGAGAGAACACGAACCATAATCATTCTACCTTCAAAATGGATACCTAAAATGTCTTATTCTAAAGCATACAGCCACAGTCAATGTAAATGACAAAGAAAATCATGTTCAGTCTGAAGCTCTTTGTTTCTAAAACTAAAGAGAATAACATCATAATCAGTACTATCAAATGTTAAAAAGACACTCCAAAAAGTTGAATTTCCTGAAAAAGCTAGACCCTAAAACGTTGTGGTATTTTGGTTAATACAATGCATCAAAACATTTAACACATCCAATATTCTCTTAATTTCTACAAGTTTTAACAGGTGAAGTGCATGCCAAAAGGTACTTGAATCCTAAATCTTTGCAAATACAAAAAATATTCTAGCAGTAACAGGCATCAACAAGCTGTATTCAGTAACTTGATAGCTTAATGTGATACATTCAATTAGGTTAACAAAGTTCTACAATCAACACGGATACAAATTCTCCAAAAATCAAACTAAACAGTAGGCAAGTTCAACAAATTGACTTTACAGACAGATAAACCCTCGATCGAGAATGAAGTTCTTTGTTCCTAAAATTAATGAAGAACCCTAAAATTTTGATATCAGATTTTTAAAGTCATTCGAAAAAAGTTGAATTTCTTGAAAAGGCTAAAGAGCCCTAAAATTTTGGTGTATCATAAGTTCATAACATTAACAAATCCAAAATTTTCTTTATTCTACTGAATTTAGCAAGTAAAATGCATGACAAAAGATCTGTGTGCAATCCAAAAGGCACTTAAATCCTAAATTTTTGCAAATATCAAAGGTATTTCATAGCAATAGACATCAACTGGTTGTATTCAGTAGTTTGATATGACATATTCAATTAGGTTAACAAAGTTATACAATCTACACAGCTACAAATTCCCCAAAAAATCAAACTTTACAGCAAGCAAAATTAACAAACAGATAAACCCTAAAAAAACAAAGTAAAAAGAAAAGGAAAGGAAACCTTATCATCGAATCCATTTGAATGATTCATCTTTCTGCGTTTTCTCCGCTTATAGATTGTTAAACCCTCATCCAGTGCTTCGATTTTGGGTTCCAAAGTGCAAGTCAAAGCCCAACCTCCTCTTATTTCCTCATCGTCAACCATAATTTTCTTCTTTACAAGTTCCAGAAATAATGAAAGAAAGAAACCCTAGAAATGTGAGAGTAAAATATCTGGATTCGAATAATACTTTTGCTTATTGAAGTGGCGAATGAGAATATACAATTAGCCTTGCTGTGTGTGTGTGTTTTTATATATGCCCTAGACCTAGATATAGAGAATTTGGAAATGCAGAATTTGTTTGGAAAGGGGGAAAGAGTTAAAGTTAACTCTTTTAAAATTTTGAAAGAAGGGGGCTGTGATTCACTTGTGATTGTCAAAGTGGAGTTGAAGACTTGGGGTTACTAGATTAGAGGTGCACATGTTTTTTTTTAAATGGTCCGGTTAATAATCGATCTAGTTATAAGCCAGTTTAGTCAAAACGGGTTCGAGTTAAATATGGTTTGAGGATGTCTAAAACTTATTCGTCCAAATCGATTTGGTTATTAATTGGACTAGTTAACTGAAATAACCGGTGTAGAAGCTGATTTTTTTTTAATATTTCTTTTTATAAAAAAGTTGATTAAATACTAAATGTGTAAAATAAACTACTAAAGTTGTTTTTTTTTTATTTATTCGTTTATTTACAGTGGGGTAAAAAATTGGTTTCGTTATATCTCGTGAGCTCGTTACGCGGGTGTTACCGGGGTTCATTTATTATTTTTCGTTTCTCAATGTGTTAAATAAATTTAGTATCGGGTACCTACCATTGATTCGTGTATGTTTCATGTGGAACCATATCTACATAAACGATGATTAAGCATATTTTGTAAACAATTGTTTCTGGTGAAAATTGAGAGGTGTGGTGTGGCGTGGCTTAGCTTGGCCAGCCATGTGAAATTTTTTTAAGTAAAGATAGCCAACCAGCCAACCAAAGTCAGCCAAGTCACCCTGCCCCCCACGTCAAAGGGGCAACGCCATGCCCAAGCCCAACCCGGAGTAGAGTAGCTTGCGTTGAAGGGCTTTCCCCGCCCAACCAACGCCCCACTCCCTGCAGTCTAAGCCTATAGTTGCATGTTTTATCATGTTTATATGTTGCCATGTATAATAAACTCCATTTCAATTGTAAAAAATGAACACGTAAAATTCCAACAAAAAGATAACCAAATTCTTCAAATTCTATTAAAAAAACCTTTGTTTTCTTTAGTCATCGATACAAACAAACTGTGGTGTTAATTCTACACAACCAAAATCCACTCTCTTCCCTTTTCTACTTTGCCTGTGGTTCTTCTATCATTCTATGTTAAAATGCAAATGAATAAATCAAGAAACACCCATGTCACACTCACTTGGACTATCCAACACAACCCTATTCATTATCCCAATAGGTTTTGTTAGCTCATCAAACTCATCTGCATCTAAACCCAAAGGCTCACTGATCATCAAGCTTGTTCTCGCCTCACCCGTTACTTCCCCAGCTTCTTCATTACCAACATCTATGCTGATATATTCAGCAAACTTTCCTTCCTGACACAAGTCCACATCATCATCCATATCATCATTCTTTAGATAAAGCTTTTCTGATACGCCCGTTGCCTCTTCAACCCTAACAGAACCAAAGTAACGACCCCTCGAATTCTTCTGCTGTTGATCCATTGAGCTTTGTTGTTTCCTTTTCAACTGGTTTTTCGGATGGTGGAGCTTGCACTTTGTACCTTGAGAACACTTGCCTGTTGCTTCAAACGCTGGGCATGCATACGAGTGCTTCTTTCGGCACTGCAAGTTAGAGATTTGATCCGATTTACACAGTTATATCTTAGTGGGTTGTGTGCGTGTGATACATTCATTTTCAATACATTTTGGTTTCTCAATCCTATCACTAAAACTCATCAGCTTTAATTATGTTCTTATAGTATTCACTAGTTTCTATTCGATTACCCTATATCTATTAGCTTTATATTTACTGATAGATGCGTAAATTATAGAAGAAACTGAAGAGATAAAAACAGTAAAATGAGAGATATCAATGACATCAACTCCGTCACACGCTACCTCATTGCCATCTGCACAATAACCTTTGAGAAAACCTTCACAGACGGAAGCAGCTGAGTTCACATTTACATGTCTATACGGGCAATGATTGTTTGAGCACAATCCTGCAATGATAAAAGTTTAGAATATTTCATATTGTTAAAAAAAGAGTGCGGGCAAATGGGATAATAAAAGTATAAAACTCACCCTGCAAAAAATAAGAGCAATCTTGCATCCTTTCAGGAATGACCTGAAAAGGAAACGTTATCGAAAGCTAATGCGTAAATAAGAACAAAAGAATAACAAGTTAAGAAAATAAGACAAAATAATAGACCTTATGAGTTAACTTGCAGTTGGGATTGGAGCATGAACCGTTCAAAAACTTGGTGCACACTGCAATTTTAGATGAATCGTGGATGTATGGACATTTTCCATCATCTTTGTTGCATTTGCCAAACCGTGTAAAAAACTGGCAAAACTTCTTCTTTTTAGCCAACCGTGTTCTGGCTGTGTGCAAGCTCCATCTCACTTTTTCATTAGCAAACACGCGTGTTCGCCTCTTTGGATTTCTAACCAGCTGATTACCATTTCCAATCCGTACATATCTATCAAAACGAATCATGTTTTTAAATGTTTCCTACTAAATACGAATACAAATTTGCAACATACTTTATGTAATAATAATTCTCAGCTTAAGGAAAAATGTAACATGTACTACATACTCATCATGGCCGATCTTTAATCTCTTTGGAACATAAGACTTTCTGATCTCTTCTTTTGACTGCATGGAATTTGAAGGCTCCCCATCTGCACGCCGTAAGTCTATTAGCGGTTTTCAAGGGTTTTGGGAAAAGTTGGCCAACAAAATCATATTGTTTTACCATCAATTTCAGCATTTGCCGCACGGGGTTACACATTCCATCAGTTAAGGATTAAACAAGAATAAAGCTCATTGCTAACTAACATAGTTTAAGAAAATCTACTGACCATAACAATCAGAAATGATCCATCAAACGGATGCAACTACAGCAACTTACGTATAAATAAAAATATTTCCAAGCGATGTATGAATATTGAGCCAATACCACGGAAGCATAAACAAACAGCAAGAACTTATCATCTTATGTGTAGACGCAAATCTTTCTAAACAACATTGATATGCACAATTGATTCACAGGCTGAAACTTTTTTAGTGACTTCTTGCTAAACATAATCAAGTATTGTTACAGTATTCTTAAATTATAACCGATTCACAACCAGTTTGATATTGGATTGTTCCAAGAGCTCATATCATACCTAAACATCAAATGAGATCGAAAAAGATGTCTGAATAAAAACATGCTAATGAGCCTATGTTCAGGAATGTGTTGGATACTAATGCATCAGAGCTAAAAACATACACAATATGCCATCTACGAAACATGCTAATGAGCATATGTGCATCTGTGTACAAGCATGTTAATAGGCAAGCTTGGGTTAAAAAGTGTACTATAACCAGGAACCAGAAACAACTTTCAATCAAATCTATGCTCTCATACTAATCGCCCATTTCTTGCTAATTGATTAAGGCTTGCTGCTTTCCTTTGGGAGGTGCTTGTATTCAACACTCCCTATGAGTTGACATATACAATATGCCATCTACAAAAGCATGTAAAACGGCCGTTATAACGCCAAAACCCTTTCAGGAATACAGCGCCCACATGTCATCACCAGTGGATAGTGACACCATTTGCTTCTCAAACTGCAACTAGAATTGCCATTCATACAGCAATTGTAAGGGGTTTTTTAACTATAGCAATTAAAGTCAAAATTTAAGAGAGTAACTTATTATAGCCGCTATTAGATGGTTGGTGATTATTAATTAATCATCCGATAGTATCCAGTAGTTTTTCATAGAAACCATCCGTAAATTCGTTAAGTAAAGTAATTTTCTTACAAAAAAACCGTTTTATGGTTTTTAACAATAGTCCTAAGTGCTACAGTCTCTAATTCCAAAATTAGAGAGTATGGTAGTATAAAACTTTGTTGGATTATTAATGTTAACTTTGCAAAAAATAGTGCTTAGTAGAAAAGTTTGAGAAATGCTGTTGTGTAAGTATGTAGTTAGGGAATAATCATAATAATCAACAACAAAATAACCAGGACTTGACCACCTGAAATCCTTTGAAGTGTCCTCTTAGAAGGATCCATTTTGTATCTGACCGCCCCAATACGAAATATCCGAACTCCTGCACATAAATACAGATTTAGAATGTGATAGTCAAACACAAATACACTATTAATCAACTTACTTGACATGTTATTCCTGCTTTTTATTTCAGCCGTAGCAGAAACAGTACCATGTTCTCTCTTTTTCTTCTCAGCTGCTGCAACTGCAAGTGTAGCTTCCTAAAATAAAGGGAGTATATTCACAGATTCACAGTTAATTAACCACCATAACTAATTTATCGTAACCGGTAATACACGTCTAGAATTTCATCCACACAAACCTCATTAGTTCTTTTTGAGTTCCTCTCTATGGATTTTGACCATTTTAAACTGGAACCACCAACACTTAATAACTTGGACATACGAAGAGAAAACCCATGCTTTGACCTTGTGTAGAGCGTCTCTCTCTTTCTTGAAAGCAGCAACTTGCGACTGAAAGAGAGAAAATCATACACTAATTATTTTATTTATCAAACAGAACCAGAAATGCCAATTTAGATAACGAGTGATAGAAGTGCAGATATACCTGATAGAAGATAATGAGCTATTACTGGATATAGAGGCTGAGAGATTCATCAAATTTACCCAATTTCTTGATCTTTTCCAAGGGAACAATTGGGGCCTCAGCTTCTGACGTAACGAGACACCATCTTTTCCCAATGATTGTGAGGTAAGCGTCCAAACTGAAGGGAATCTCAAATGCTTATACTTAGTAACTTTCGGTTCAGATAGACCTTGTATGTGTGAAAGAAATGAAAAAACAACGGATCAAAAGAATGCAAGGGTTTTGGTTCTGAAAACACACCTTTACCAGACTGTCGCTTAAAACTGTTCTTTGAAGCTTTGCCCACATCGGTGTTTACTGAGTCATTTCCGGCGGCTGTTCTAATAAGTTGATTTTTTCTCCTCTTATAGTAGCTATCTGATGATGACGATGCTTGTGTCTTATCCAACTCCTGAACCGACTGATCACTACACGACGCAGCAACCAACTGGTTTGATTTCCGCTTCACATACTGTATCTTTTTTCCTGTAGCCACTTCATCTTCTACCTTCTGGCTTTCAGAATTGTTAGATGCACGAATTTGATCTTCTGATACCTTTTGCACAACAAGGTTTCCTTCAACAGGGGATGCAGGCAGAAGTTCCAGTGGCGAAGATGACATATCTCTCGAATACGTAGGGCAATCCGGTAATGTGGTGCCGCCTGACAGGGGTGGTGTTTTGGGCCTCACGACAGAAGCACCGGAGCCAGCTGCTCTTGAGCAAGTATTATTCACTTTATTTCCTGATACAGCACTATTTCTTGCTTCATTCGGGGCTGAAGGATTCAACTGATAAACAGAGGACCTTGAAGCAACGGCAGTCACAGGAGCAGCTTTTCTTACAAGACTGTTACCACTTCGAATATATGAGTTCTGACCCATTGCAGTTTGTTTAGGTGGCAGAGGAACAGGAGCGGGACTGCTAGAAGATCTATGCCAGGTTCGAGGCTTCGTTGCGTTGTTTGCGGTTTTGCTGATTCTTGTGTTTGTTAAGGGTGGAGACGAACGGGCTGCGAAAACTCGTGGTACCGCAGGCACAGAACTCGGCTTCGTCAATGGCAAATTTGATCCCTGGAGATTTGTATTGGAGCCTAGAGTCTTAACACTGCTAGTTTTTATACCACTTTTAGGAGCATTTGACAGAGCAATGTCTTTCGATACAGACTTTACGATAATATTGTCATCATTCTCAGGAATACCCAAATAAGATATCCTTTTATCTGTTGATTTGCTAACCAGCGATTGTGAGTCTGAAAAACTGGAAACTTTTTCAGGAGATAAGATACCGGTTAGTATATCAGGCCTATATTGCCCAGATTTACCATTTGATTCTGTAACAAATGCAGAAACAATACTTGACGAGGGTGGTAAATCATCCTTAAAATCTGTACTAAGTTGTTCTCTATGGTCAGGACTCGGTATCTGAACTGATGTAGAAATCGGAGTTACCATCTCAGTAATTGCATCTTTATCAAAAGAATGCTCCTTATGTGAACTGCTTTGTGTAGCGTTATCCTCGGCAAAGATATCAGTATGGATAGAATCTTTAAGAGCATCTTCAGAGTATTCATTTGACCTATTAAAAGATATTTGATTGCTAGTACTACCCTCCAACAATTGGCTTTCATCTTCCTTTCTGGACACGTCATCAAGAAAACCTTGATCATCACTCTTTTCAGGAGATACGATAATAATATCAATATCATCGGTACAAGAATATAAAGGGTTGTTCATGTCAGAAACAGTACTCGTTTCTTGTATTTTGACCGGTTCATTGCACAAGCTGTTAGATGCATCAACTACATTAGCTATATCAGTACCACTCAGTGACAGCCTAACATCTGTAGTTATATTCTGGGTATCGTTCTCAAGATTCACTGAAACTTCGTTTCCACACTGCTGCTGGTGAAGTTCGTTCGCCAGACCATCATTTATCATAGACACATTTTGTCCAGTTATGCTCTTGTTTTCAGTGCAGTCATCATCAAAACTGTTTATACAGTGAAGACTCGGGTTCATTTCTTGTGTTTTGACCGGTTCATTGCACAAACTGTTAGAAACATTGACTACATCAAAACCCGCATTTGATTCTGTGGACGCTTTCTGAATCTCAACTTGATCGTGCCCTGATGCAGCAGAAATATCAGTGCCGCCCAATGACAGCCTAACGCCTGGAGATATATTCTGGGCATCATTCTCGAGATTCACCAAAACGCCATTTCCACAGGGCTGCTGGTTAAGTTCGTTCCCTAGACCATCATTTATAATAGATACATTCTGTGCATTTAAGTTCTTGTTTTCAGTGCAGTCATCACCAAAACTGTTCATACAATGAGGGTTCGGGTTCCGAACTTCTGAACCGTCTTTCTCTAAAACGCTAGCCTGTGGAGATTTATCCACTTTACTGTCGACCCTTTCTTCTAGAGTAGGAAATGGAATGGCGCTAGAAACAGGTGCAATTGGGGTATTTTCTAAATTCCCACCCTTGGTAATTTTATCATCTTTCACTGCCAACTGAAAATTAAATGAACGAGAAGCAGGATTCATTAATTTCCTTTTCTTCTTAAGCCTAAATGACAGGGGTTGTGCTTTAGATCCTCCATTGCCATCACCCTGATCTAAAACCGGGGCCGGCAAAGAACTGCTGCCCTCATTAGAAACAGAATCTTTATGTGTTGGCTGCTTTGGAGCCTTTTCAGAGCTAGAAGGGCTGTCAAACCCACGTGAAGAGCTTCGAGACCTCGTTGAACGCTCACTGAATTTTGATAACGGTGAACCAAACTCATTAACTCTTTTAACTTTTCTATTCTTAGTTTGTGTGTTGTTATTATCAGACAATGGACTTGAGGGCGTTACAACAGGCTTAGCTACTAAAGCGTTAGATTTAAACGACACGTCAAGATCTACAGGACTACGCGCTCTGTCTCCCTCTACCCTACAATCTTTACCTGTGTGATCTCTATCCCTATCTCTATCCCTATCTTTACCTTTATCTTTCTCTTTACCCCTATGATTACTACCATTCGATTCAACTAAGTAACCTTTAGACGCATGTTGTTCATAGTTTCGATTCCTATTGGTATTATTCGGTTTTCCTATCCTAAGTAAAACACTCTTCTTTTGAACTTGCTTAAACTCTTCTCGGTCTCTACCTTCCCTAACCCTATTAAACTTACCCGATTCACGCTCATAATCCCGGTCTCGCTCTCTACCATACGCAAACAAACCCGCATCATTACGCCCCACTTCACTCTTCCCTTTCATCACCCATTTCGGATCCTCGTCCCCATGATGCTCCCAAATCCTATCATTCTCCGACATGGACACATACCGAGGCTCATACTTGTCAACATAATCCTTGCCGGTAGACGACTTACCGCCAATCACAACAGACCGAACAGACGCATAACTATCAATGTTACTAGAAACAATACTACTACCATATCCATCATTGATATTATCATCTATAAACCTACTAGCAGATTTATAATAACTTTCAGATTGGGGATTCGACGAATACATACGGCGGTGATAATCCTGATGCTCCTCTGGTAGAACCCGATTCCGGTGAGGTAGTTCCGGCGGAACCCTAGCCGGATCCGATCTAAAATCATTCCGGTAATCAAATCGATAAGAGTGGTTGGAACCGGAAACCCTAGGTGGCGACGAGCGGTTGTGGGTGAAAAAGGAGGATTTTTGGGCGTCAAGAAAGGTGAAATCCGGATTGTACGATTGCGACGGTCGAGGAACGTGAACGGAAAGCGGTGGTGGTGGCGGTGGTGGTGGATGAGGGTATGGAAGTGGTGGTGGTGGAGGGAGGTGGTTGACTGACGAGATGTGGTGGTGCGGAGGGTAGTAATTAGGGCGGTCGTCGGGGAAGTTGGTGGGAGGAGGAGGAGGGGCGTACCTGTGGTGGTGGTTGAACGACGGGAAGTCCATCGGAAGCGGTGGTGAGATGACGGTTTGTGGCGGTTTGGGGTTGTGTGTAGATTTGGATTTGGGATTTGCGGTTTTGTTTGACAGCCTTGTGTTTGGACGGCTGAAGATGAATATGTGAACTTTAAATATTACTCCCTCTTCAAAAAACGAGTGGATGTTACATTTTAGTACCTTCGAGAAATCATATTTTACTAGTATCATATTCAATTCAAATATGGTTAACGGAAGCAATCATATCTATTAGATTTAAAATAAATGAGGTAGAACTGGAAAAAGAGAAAATGCGTGTGGGTTTGTGTAAGGGATTCTAGTTCATCCAAGGCAGTAGTTTTTCTTTCCTTCAATTTCCTCCGTTTTTAAAACGTTAATAACGTTTTCATACGACATTATTTTTATTTATAAAAATTGCATCATAAAAAGAAGCTTTTTTTATCATTAAAACGAGTATACTATTGCTATACTTTTGAAAAAAAAAATCCGAAAACTCAGATCGTAAAACGCAATGGTAAAACGCAATTCAAAATGGTAAAACCATATTGTAAAACGCAATACGAAAACCCATGTAGTAAAACGCAATTCCCAATGGTAAAATCCAGATCGTAAAAAGCAATTCGAAACACAGATCGTATAACGCAGTTCAAAATGGTAAAACCCATAACGTAAAACATAATTCAGAATGATAAAACCCAGATCGTAAAACGCAATGGTAAAACCCAAGTCGTAAAACGCAATTCATAATGGTAAAACCCAGATCGTAAAACACAGTTCGAAAACCCAGGTCGTAAAACGCAATTTGAAAACTCATGTTGTAAAACGCAATTCAAAAACTCAGATTCTAAAACACAATGATTTACGAAATTCTTCAAATTTCTTACATAGATTGAAGCCGATTTCTTGGGATTTCTTCAACAATTTACGAAAATTGAACGTTAGAAATATTAACGAACGAATCGATTAATTCACTTCAAAAATGAGAAAATTGTGTAAAATTAAACTGGATTTCTTCAAAAAAGTTGAAGAACACGTTAATTGAGTATTTGAATCATTGGTTGATGAAGAAAATTGCAATATGATGTAGTGATTATAGAGATATAAACTGAAGAAAATGTTGAAGTTAATGAGTTTTGAAAATGGTGAGTTGTGAAGATGCAGTGAAAAAAGAAAGGAAGAAGATAAGATGAGATCAACTAAAATACGCTACTCATTTGTTTTGCAATTTTGCCACATGTCACAACCTCATTGCTTCCTACCATTCTTACCCAAACTATAATTCCTATTTGATCCTCTCCCTTAAAAAATTGACTCTTGATATGATAAGTGATTTAGTTTTGTGCTAACTTGTTGTTTTAAAGTAAGAAAGTTGTTGATAAGCAAGCGTTCGATACAGATAATTAAAGGGAATAAGGTATTCCTATTAAAGATGAAAAACAAACATGGATTAACTAATGGTGGATACAAGGTCACGCCATGGATCAGTTGCCTTGTCGGGTAGTTGTTGTCGAGTATCATTGCAAAGTTCACATAATTAAAGTCATGTAGTTGAATGTTGATGCATGTAGTGAATGTATATTGATCATGGATTATAAAAGGTATAGATTAATTTAGCACTAGGTTAATTAATGGCTTCAATGTAAGTTTGATTGCACATATATGAAAGGTTCTAAGCTGACTTGAAGATGCTACACTTGATTAACAACGTGGTTGTACAACAAGTGTGGCCAATATGTATTAGTTTCAAACGATGAAGAGCCAAAGTCATTCCACGCCGCGACCGTAGATCAATCACATGATGATTATAAACAAACCCAATGATTATAGCCGACGTCAACTATGTCAAGTCATATGCACTTGACAAAGGTTTGTCATGTAACACCCTAACCCGTTTTAATAAATATTTTAATCAAAAAGGAAATTGGGTACTAGATTTTTTTTTAACATAGAACTTAGTTTACTGTTTATAAATAACTGAGATTTTTTTAACATAGAACTTAGAACTTAGGGTACAGATTTTTTTAACATAGAACGTCTGGATTGACCGACAACCCAGATAAACCGACATAATGGGTTACAACACTTAGTTTACTGTTTATAAATAACTGAGATTTAATTTCCAAAAACTTTGCCACACATGATCATGCTTCAACTTTCCATAAATCTGCTCCAAATAGTTAACAGTTTAATAGTGTTTGGTTCATCACGTGCTTGGTCCCCCGTTCGGTTCCCGCATTTGAGAAAGCCTATAGTAAACACCAAAACCAATTAGTGTTTAAGTTAAACTAGCGAAACTATCGAAAACAATGACAAAACACTTTTTGTTGGTTCGAGTGCACTCGCGTGTCACAGAGGGGCCTGAGGTGTCCCTCGCGTGGTGCGCTCAGGACATTTTTCCCATTAAGACCCGATTCTCTCATCAAATTATGGCAGCTCCTAGGAGTAGCTTACGCTAGCAGAGTAGCCTACTCCTACTAGCTTGCTGAAATTTCAGTAGCTTGCAGGAGTAGGCTACTCCCCAGACGTAGGCTACTCCTCAGAGTTGCTGAAAATTTCTCAAAACTCGTTTAAAAGTCGTTTTTAATCATCCGAGTCTCATTCCAAACCCCATTAATGATCTCATGACTCCCAATATATAAAATTAGAGTTTCCAAAGGATATTCCAATACCTTATCCGTATTCAGACCCTTTAGTTTTTCTATTCATTCTTTCGATTTGGAGTGTTTTACCCAACCGACCATTTAGGAAGCATTATGTATTCTAGTTCATGCCTCCTAATTTCTTATATTACCGGAATGATCAATTCTATCAAATAACTCATTTTTAATCTACCCTTAAAGGTAGTTTGCCCGATATATCATCCGGGGTCGTTTTGGGCAATTATTCACATTGTAGACAAATGTGTGGCTCTAATAGTTGTTGCACCAAAAATACTAGACCTACCTCCCTTGGAGTGGTCTAGTGTCCACCCTTGACTCGACAGACTCTTATCAGGTCATAAGCCCTCACCGAGAGTTTAACCAATTTTACATACCTGACGCGGTTCAAAGCCATGAGTCGTTTCAATACCTTGCAAATTCTTTTCACTAGTCACGGCGATACTTGGCCGTATAATAAGCTTGCCTATAAGTATACCACTTAATAGTAACAAGTGTTTTATACTATGCTCAAATCGTGATTATTTGACTCATTTGGTCTTTTAACCATTATTGGTTTATTCTTTAGACAACTACACAAGTCCTTATATTGTTTAAATCAATAGCATGTGATTTGCGATTTCGCTTATTTGACCCGTTATGATATACGTCATAGGGTATTTTTTTACAATCTTAGTTTAATCATTATCATATGATTTACTTGCATTTTTACTCGTTTGACACATTTTGGTTCGCGTCAGCAATGTTTATCACCAAAAACTCATTTTTACTTGTTCGACCCATACAGTTCGCGTCAGAAAGTCATATTTCGAAAGTTTATTAGCTTATCACCAAAAACTCATTTTTACTTGTTCGACCCATTTGGTTCGCGTCAGAAAGTCATATTTCAAAAGTTATTGGTTTATCACCAAAAACTCATTTAGTACTTGTTCGACCCATTCGATTCGCGTCAGAAAGCCATATTTCGGAAGTTTATTGGTTTATCATCAAAAACTCATTTTTACTTGTTCGACCCATTCGGTTCGCGTCAGAAAGTCATATTTTGAAAGTTTATTGGTTTATCACCAAAAAATCATTTTTTACTTGTTCAACCCATTCGGTTCGCGTTAGAAAGTCATATCTTCAATATTTATTATGTTAATCACCTAAATGTGATTACTCGCCCTTTTGCTCGTTTGACTCGTTATGGTTTACACCATAGGGTCGTATTTCTAAAATTCTTTATGTTAATCACCTAAAAGTGATTACTCGCGTTCGTTTGACCCGTTATGTTTTACACCATAGGGTCTCAGCTTTAACAAATTATTGATTTTAACCGTCTACTTTTCATTTAAAAACAAAGCTTCTAATCTAGGAGGTGTAAGACGAAAACGAGATTGCTAGAGACTTCATAACACTATTTTGCGACAATAATTAACAAAACCGAATTTCATTTCATTGAATAATATTCAAGTACAATATTGGAAGGAGAGGAACCTATATTAAATATGTTGACTAAAACGTATCTCCAACTAATTCCCGACTATGTGGAAAGGAGAGAATTCTCGTCCAACTATGCGATGATACTTGTTCCGAATCTCTAACTAATCCCAACTGTGTGGAAGGAGAGGACCCTATATTTAATATGTTGACCTATATTTAATACGTTGACTGAAACGCATCTCCAACTAATTCCTGACTATGTGGAAAGGAGAAAATTCTCGTCCAACTACGTAACGATACTTGTTTCAAATCTCCAACTAGTCCCAACTGTGTGGAAGGAGAGGAACCTATATTAAATACGTTAACTGAAACGTATCTTAATCTCCAACTAATTCCCGACTATGTGGAAAGGAGAAAATCATCATCCAACTATGCGACGATGCTTGTTCTGAATCTCCAAATAATCCCAACTATGTGGAAGGAGAGGAATGTATATTAAATATGTTGACTAAAACGTATCTCCAACTAATTCCCAATTATGTGGAAAGGAGATGAAATTTTCGTCCAACTATGCGACGATGCTTGTTCTGAATCTTCAAATAATCCCAACTATATGGAAGGATAGAAACGTATAATACGTTAACTAAAACGTATCTCAAATCTCCAACTAATCCTAATTGTGTGGGAAGGAGAGAGAATTTCCGTCCAACTATGTGACGATATGTGTTCTGAATTTCCAACTTATCCCAACTATGTGAAGGAAAAGGAACCCACATCAATTAGGTTGACTAAAATGTGTCCTTAGTGTCCAAATAATCCCAATTGTGCGAAAGGAGGGGGGCTGAAAATCCTTAGAGCTATATAACTAATTATAAATAAAAGCTCATTACCAGCTGCGGTAAGTGAGACTAGCAAATCTAAGACGTATAGATCTGCAAGATCTAACGTAAATAAATCTAAAAAGGATCTAAGACTGGTAGATCCAAACAAATATTTTATCTCACATAAACCCTAAGACTTCTCGATAGATTTTGAAGCCGTCCATATAAGGGCTTGACGAGATAGAAATTATTATAAGACATCAACGACTATGCTGCATGTGAAAAGTGATCAAATATGCATCACATTCCGCTTAGGAAGATGCGCTAACTTAGTGGAAGACACTGATCTAATCCACTGGCAAGGTTTTACTGTACAATCTAAGTTGGCCTAAATCCGTGGGACTGATCCACGAGATATCCTACCCACTTCACGAGGTGAAGAAAGTTGAATCTGACTTTCTAAAAATAACTATGAAAAGTCTCAACTGTAGAGCTTAGATATCTGAATACAACTCGTTATCGAGGCTAGTTATCTATCTGATTACCCCAAAGTATAAGCGCATTGCGCGATATTTTGGAGGACTTGCTCCATAAATTAAGGGGATGGTTAAATCCTCCCAACTTGCTACATTCAGATCCACTGTGGATCTTGCTTTATCTCTCACTGAAGAGAAAATATAGCCAGGTTATGAAACTGACCAAGAAAAACTTAGACCAGAAGGTGTATACCTCCAACTATAATGTCTAAGTTAGATCCATACTTAATTATCCTTAAGACTAAACATACTTGTAAAGCATAAAGGGATAATACCCAAAATTTAGAGATGGCAAAATCATCCAACATTATTATTTTCCGATCAAAAGTAAATTTGACCTTTGCCCTAACCGAGAATGAGAATGAGATTCGATTAAGAAGGGCTAGGGCTGAATTAAGTACAAACCTGAATATAAGGTTTATAGAAAAAGGAGCATTTCAGGAAATACCTCCATAAACAATAGAAGGGTTATGGTGTAGGCAAGTAAGCAGACCATAAGACCCATAATTACAATGAAAAATTAGATTGACTAAATCTACCTTTAAGAGCCTTAGATATTATTACTAAGGTCGAAATGGCCAAGAGTCGCCAATGGAAGTAGCTTCCACAATTCTTGATAGATACGCTATATCCATAAAGAACTAATCTATCTCTGTTAATTTCTTTTATCTATAAATCTTGTGGGATTCAATGTAGTTTGGGTATGGATTGGTTAGCTTAAAAATCAAGCCTGTATCGCCTGCAATAAAAACTTATCAAAATTAAATCCCCATCTGGTGATATACTCACAATTCATGGAAGGTCAACACTATGGATTGCCCGAGAAAGCATCTATGCTTAAGGCATCCAAGTGATTGAAAGGAGAATGAGTCATCTACATGACACAAGTTACTATTGACGAACTAGAGCCGAAGGTGGAAGACCTTTTTGCAGATGGACATGAAGGTCCATAGCCACCTATAAAGTAAAACGCCTAACATGTTCGCAAGTAAGTCGAACATCATAGACCATCTGGTATGCATCAATAAACTGGAAATTCCCACATAAATATGGGAAATGGTATTCTAAGTATGAGTTTTCGAGTATGAGCATGTATTAATGTTTGCAACGTATGACAAGTATGTATAAAATAATGTATAAACAATCGAGTTTCATTATGATCAAAGCATCGGATTACAATGTTTGGAAAAGAAATACGAATACAATAAGATTACAAGTTTCCAAAATAGAAATACGAATAGACTTTCTAAATAAGGAAATACACAGAAATGCGAAGCGTTACAGATCATAAACATCAAAACAACTTCAATTTCACCTTATCACAAAAACCTATTTTCACTAAAACTCGTCATATTCAAATCGACCACATACCTTAGATTTAGATGATGATGAAGGGTTGAAATCTTCAAAAATGCAAGGAACTTACATGAATTTCATTTTGACGTTGTTGATTTTTGTGATTGAATTCTAAAGAGGATTTTCCCTTCAATTTAATCCACCACCACCAATCCTGTCACCATCCATCCACCAACCACACAAATCTTCACCACCACCACTCTCAAAGTGGGTCAACTGACCAAATTTATCCGTCTCAATAATTGAATCCCACAACTGCATTAGTGTCGGCGACGCCTTACGTTTCATATATGATAAAAATGTAATCAATGGTTATTTTATACTCATTAGCGGTGATAGAGTCAACAACATGATACTTACAGATGCACTTCAAGAACACAAAGAAAGATGACAAAAGGACAACAATGTTGTAATGAAAATGGTGATCAAACAATCGAAACCGTCTCAAATTGTAACAACCCGACTTTCCGAAGTCAAAGTACAAGTCAATGTCAAAGTCAAAGGAAGAAAAGATTGCTAATCAGATCTGTCATTCCTGAGTTAATTATTACTTGTACCTTTGACTCGATAATCGATACTTTGATTGACGCTATTTTGTTTTACGATTTATTAATATGTGAAGTAACAATGCGATAAACGTAACTAAACGCTAATCTATTAACGCTATCGCATCAAATTACAGGTTCTGGATATTGTTTTATGTATGTGTGCTATTATGTGCTTTACTTGTGTGTGCTTATGTATATTGTGGGATATTAATCGCAATCGCAAACGCAATCGCAACTCTATCGCATCGCATCGCAACCCGAAATACAAGTGACTTTTATGATTATTAGGTTGGTTATGTTATTTGTGTAACTAATGTGTAATACTATCGCATCGCTTACTCGCAAAGCAACACTCAACGCACGAAACGAAAAGTCGGAAACCAACTCACTCGAGCCATCCGATCGAAGGACCATTCGATCGATGGTCATCCATCCGGATGCCATCCGATCGGATGGCCATCCGACCCATTCCCTGCACCGCCTTTCTCTCCTCTTGCCTATAAATACCACTAGTCACATCAACCACACATTGATGTGACAGCTCTCCTCCAACCCACGCGTTCTCAGCCAACTTTCTCCGATTTCTCGCGATTCTTGTAAGTTTTCACCTCAAATCTTGTACTTCCTTGATCTTTATGCACTTCTTCATCATATTCACCATCAAATCACAACTTTTAACAATGAAATCCATCTGGTTTGGGTTGTTTTCGAGTGACGTCATCACGGGTTTGTATGAACACCGGAGTATGATCTCATTCCACCAAGAACAACTCAGATGTAAAGGATTTCTACAATTTTTAAACATTGATTTCACCTAAATCTAAACATTTTTCTGATGTTTCAAACTTTTCATTAAACATTCTTCAAAACTGATAGAATCCGAGCTCGTTCAGGCCTTCTACAAATCCCCTAGTGAAGTGCCGGTCTGAGAATGGATTTCTATCAAAGAGACAACCGATTTACAGGTTGGACATGAGATGCCACCTTGAACAGCTGGTTCGGATCGAACGGGGAATCATCCGACCGGATGAGATGGACTTAGTGTGATTTCCTTTGTTCGGCCCGTTGTCATACCGTCTCGATTAGATCTTTTAACTTAGCTGATTATACAAACTTTCCAAACTCGAACAGTCGCTCGGACGAACGGCCATCCGATCGGATAGCCATCCGATCGAACGACTATCTGACCCAGTGACCTATGTTTTAAACACTTGATCCATTTTGTAAACTTTAAAAGGACATCAGTGTTTCAAGCGAAGGGCCATCGACCGAACGGTCATCCGTCCGAATGACCATCCGCCCGGATGACCTGATAACTAGGAACACTTCACCATTTTCAAAATGCTACAACGAAAACTTCAAAGTTCCATCATACACAAACACATCCATTCCAAACGAATGACCATCCGACCGAATGGTCATCCGTCCGGACGGTCATCTGATTGGATCACCATCCGTCCCTAAACTCACCGACATGCTATTTTACGCACCGTTCAATGCTCATTTTTTCGTACTGTGATCAGGCTAACTCTCCAGCGCTCCCTTCAATCCAAGACTGTGTTTATTCGTTAAACACGATCTGTGAGTACACTCGAACCCTTTTTGCTTTATTCACTTTTGGGAATTACATACGTTACTTATATCAAATCACAATCGACACACAACGCAAACACTTTTTATACGCTAACCATTCTCGCATGTTATACGTGTTATTCGATGAATGCTAGTATGTTATGTTTACACAGTGATTGTTGCCTGATACCTTAGCAACGATAGTACTATAGTTTGGACTCAACACCTGCGTGGATAGGGGTTGTTAAGGGCTTTTCTTCACGTGTCACAGTGGTGATATGTGTTGCACATTCTACAAATCACAGTCACTTCTGTGCATATTTCATTGTCGATAACTTACCTGCTTCACATTCTACGTGTTACATGCTGGTATGCGTAAATCGCTTTCGCTACTATTATACTATTAAACTTGTATGCTCACCTTTACACTATGTGTATTGACTTTTATTTTAACGTATGTGACAGGTGTTTAGGATGCTTCTGATTGCTAGCTGCTATGGAATCAAGCTAGGGGAGTCTAGAAACAAACTTAATAAAAGATGAAACAATTTTAACTGTTTTTGAGATACAATGTCTGTAATGATTGATTTGCTAGATATGTTATGGTATGGGACGTAATTTTAAATATTTGGTAATATTAGTTGTTATGGATTTCTCCTGGACAGTCTGTTTCGCTCAGTGCCGTGCCCCGATGTTTCCGCCATCGGTTGGGGTGTGACATATTGGTATCAGAGCCATAACTATAGGGAATTAGGCAAGACTCGACCTAGTCCGGGTCGATGTCTCAGAATTGACCTAGTCTATAGTCTAAGTACCAACAGACCGCCTTGTGCGAACCCTGTAGGGGTTCTGCACGAGCTTACTCTTTATACTCTCGCTCGTACTCGAAACTTTGCACGAACATCGCATACTACAGCTTCGTGCAGACACTCAGCTTTTCCTAAGGCTGACGACACACACAATTTTCGAAAACAAGACTAGATGTGAAAACCGTAAACTCTCGATGGAATCGCTCGCTCGACACGCATTTTATTAATAAAACACAAGAATTTGCGTTGAGTCAGGTGTGAAAACCATACCTCGACGCGATTCTCCCTGTCTAACTCGTGATTTCATCGCACAAGCAGTAATGAAGTTGTTAAGTTAGGGGTGAAACCCGCATCTTAGTGACTTTTTCCGCTCTATAATTTGATTTTACAAAACTCTCCCCAAAGTCTCGATAAGTTCCAGCGACTAGGGTCACGTAATGGCCAAAAGAATGCATGTCGATCGCCTGGATTGAGGCGAGAGCACAGTCTATTAAGCCAACATGTGTACTCAAAGTCCTTGAGAATAGTCGAATCACTTTGGGTAGTCAAAGTCTAGCACGCCCGAGACACTCTGATTTTCGCTGATTTTACGTTGTATCGCTTTTATGTGTTTCGATTATGAGGATCGCCACCGGTGACTCTGTGAATTATCGTTTTATGTGAGATTTTACGTGTTTTATGTGGTTTTATGTGTTTATGTATGTTTAGGTTTTGGTGATTTACTCGCTTTTCGCTTCGACAAACACGCACAACTCGCACTGTACTTTTATCTCAATACACTAACAATCACACGCTATACTACTCGTTATGATTACTCGCTTACGCTACTCGAATTCGCAACTCTTGATTGCTTTACGCGGCTGTGAAAGATAGGTGAATACGTGCAAAATATAGTGGAATACGTGCTTACGTGAATTACGTGCTCATGTGCGTACGTGCTTACGTTGACTATGTGCTTATGTGCCTATGTGATTATCTGCCTAAGTGTTTGGATGTGTTCCTGAGCTTTATAGTATTGGTTAAACACTGTGTGGTGAGATTGAGTGTATCATCTAAATCCGTGACGATGTCTGTTGCAGACAAATGTCGTCATTCGGATCTCATACTTCTCGCTCTACTCGCCGCAATCACGCTGACAAACGAATCGCTTCGCTAGTCGCTAAGCAGATGGCTAAAGTCATTCCGCAAATCGTGAGCGAGATTAATGAAATCGCTAGCAAGTCCTCCGAGGAATCAAGGACTGACTCACCGAAAGCTACTTTTAGCTTCAAGCAATTTAAAGCTTGTGGACCCAAAGACTTCACTGGGGAAGATGGGCCGAGCGCAATGTTTGCATGGTTCGACTCGATTGAGGTCATCTACGACAAAGCGGATGTCCAGACAACCTCCGCACTGTTAACGCAACTGGTGTCCTCCAGTCTAGGGCACTGGAATGGGGGACAACGGAGCGAAACAGGCATGGGAACGACGCAGCTTACGGACTTACTTGGGAGGAATTGAAAGAACTCATGATGAAGGAATTCTGTCCTCCGCACGAGCTCCAAAAGCTAGAAGACGAGTTCTGGCACATCAAGCAAGAGGGTGGCGACAATGCTGGTCTTACTGCACGCTTCAGACAGCTCAGCATCATCTGCCCTGGCCAAGTCACAATGTCACACCCCGACCGCGTAAAACAACAAATCGCGGCGGAAACATCGGGGCGTGTTGCGACAGAATTAATTGTCTCATAACCATGGCATACAAAGTTTTATTTATTTATTAAACAAGGGTGTTTCATTGTTTCAAACAGGTAATTAAAGAGTTCAGAACACAATTAAACATAGTCTATCTTCTTTTAAAGTTTCTAAGGCACAGGTCCGCCCTAGTATCGTGATCAACATCCTATGGAAAAGCACCTGAAAACACATGTGAAAATAGGTACGTCAGCATAAAAATGCCTGTGAGATACATAGGTTTTGTGAAAATAAGATTCATGACTTATGTTTGAGAAAAATGTTTAGTCATGAACCTTGTTATTTGCTTTGTCTTGTAAATCATTGAAAACAATAAGATCAGATGATATGTATAAGTAATTGTCAGGTTAAATAGATAACCATGTAAAAATGTGTTTGTATAAGATAAGTTGTTTGTAAATAAATATCTTGTGAAAAGTGTATTATTTGTATAAAATGTTCTATGTCTCAAACTGAAATGATTCAAATAACGTTACGCCATGTAATACCATACAAACACTTATATATAGGAAGTACCAGCGGCGTATCCACCATGCTTGTATCATATTACACACGCATCGTTAACTTAATCACTTAATCAAACCAAACCAACCAATGTAAGAGGTCTATGTTTAAACCATTTGTCAATGTATTGAATAATATGTCAAAGTGTTCATGTCAAGATGTAAATCATGTAGTATGTAAAACAAATGTCAAAAATGTTTGTGTCAAATGTAAATCATGTCAAAATGTCTATGTCAAATATCCATGTCAAATGTCTATGTCAAATATCCATGTCAAATGTCTATGTCAATTATCCATGTCAAATGTCTATGTCAAAATGTCCATGTATGGCAAGTGAAATGTCTCAACTAAACCATATGCACAAAAACAAAGTATTGAAGTAAAACTTGGTTTAAATCAAAGCTATGTTTTGTGTAAATGCATGCAACTATTTAATATGAACATTTATGTGGTATTGTGAAAATGCATACATCCAAGCCTGGCGACTGTGGTGATAAAACCCTTTAAACAAATTAAAGGTCTATCTGTCTTAATGTCAACGAATTCGGTCATTCCTTTCTGTCCCCTTACCCTGGGATGTCCGGAACGGGAGTTGTCAATTCCTATGGTACCACTACCTACTAACGAACGGCGTAGCTAATGTTAATGGATATATTGTCCCATGTAAACAAACCAAATGTCATACCAAAATGTAAACATGTGAAAACAATGCACTAAGTATGTAATCAAATGAACATACATAGCGTGAAATGTCATGTAAAACGATGTACTAAGTAATGCACACAATGGGCATACCTAGCATGAAATTGTCATGTAAAACGATGTACTAAGTAATGCACACAATGGCACACCTAGCATGAAATGTCATGTAAAACGATGTACTAAGTAATGCACACAATGGGCATACCTAGCATGAAATGTAATGTAGAACGATGTACTAAGTACGCACACAATGGGCATACATAGCATAAAATGTGATGTAAAACAATGTACTAAGTACGCACACAATGGGCATACATAGCATGAAATGTCATGAAATCATGTACTATAATGTACTAACGAACATAGTAGTATATGATGTGAAAACAGGAAAGCATGAAAGTAACAAGTAGGCACATGTGTTCCACCCCAAAACAGTTTGGAAAACAGTAAAAGAGGGGTCTATGTACTCACTTGTGATTGCTCAGATGTCTAAAGATAATCACCAAGTAATGCTAGAGATCTCGGAATCAAACGGCACCTAGTATAGGTAACTATGTTAATAAACCGGACCTATCTCGGAAGATTGGGTAGCATTAGGGTTTGTAAACCAAATGAGTGTAGGAACTCACGTGATATGGTTTAACAAAGCCTACATGCTAAATGAAACTTAACATAATTGTTTACGACCCATTACGACCCGTTTAGGAAGCTTATGCTACTTTAACGCGTCGTTCGCGTGAAACGCGTTCGGACCGCCTAACTAGCCCTATGACAAGCGTTATATGCCTAAACATGTTACATAATCAGTTATGTGACAAAGGTTTAGGTTACATATGCTTAATTACCAATTATACATGAAAAGGGTATTCTGGTAATTTACCTAAGGCATATAAACTACCTATCATACAACTACTTAAACGATGTGACCATAAGGTATAACCTCGGAAGGTTATGCCCTATACTATGGTCACCTAATGTATTTGGTCGGATCCTAATGATCGACCAAACTGGGTCGGGTTCGAGGTATAAGCGATTTATTAGATCGCTTACCCTACGACCCTAGACAACGTGGTAATCAGTAGGCATAGTCCCAAGGGACTATGACCATCGTGATTACAATCACGTTGCGAAGTTCAAACGAACTTCGCATTGACCATTACTGGTCAACGCTGAAAGTCAAACAAAGTTTGACTTTCTGACTCGAAAAGCAGTAAAAATAAGGAAAAGAACGAAAGAATACTTACGAAGGGTCCCCGAATGCTAAACTCGATTCGAAAATCTCAGGTATGAAACTAATGTTTCAACTTAGAGTTTCTCAAATCAAATTTCTAGTAATTTTTGCAAAGGGGTGATGGGGTATTTATAGTTTTCGGTGAACCGTTGAGATCGTTTCTTGGAAAAGGGGAAAAGATCTAGTCCGTACACTTGTTGCAAGGTTATGGAAGCTTAATTCCATCCTTATCTAGTGACTAAGCAAGTGAAAACATGTGGAGGATAATTAATCAGCTGCAACTTGTGTTTAAAACACTTAATCTGGTCAGATCATGCAGTCGCGTAGCGCGACTGGCAAGCCTCTATGGCTCGCGCTACGCGACACCCTCACCTGTTTCAGAAAAGTTTCAAAAGTTACAGATTTGGTCCCTGCACGTGTTTTAAGGCATTTCCGACACTTCCAAGGCCCGTAAAGCCATCTTTAAGGCCCTAAAATGTTGCCTAAACATTGTGGACATGAAACATGTTCAAAAATATGTCGGAGGATGGTTCGTTTGGTCGTACGAACGCGATGTTCGCTTAATTACGACGGAATACGCATAAGCGCGAAAAACGATCCAAATGACGCAACGAATGGATTTTTCTTAAGGCGAACACCAAAATATAATGTAGTCATGCTTACATAAATTTTTGGATGTCCAGATGTATTCAGAACGTAAGTTATGCGCGAAAATGCAAACTTGTGCACTTTTTGACACTTTTAGTCCCTGAATGTCCCAAAAGTTTATTTTTAGCACACCGAACCCCTCAAAGCCTATTTCTAAGCTATGTCAAGGATATTTAAGGTGTGTTTAACTTATGGTTATGTTCCGGAATGTTCGTTACAGTTCAAATTGACATACTTTCGCAGTTTGTCATATTTAGTCCCTGTAAGCGAATTAACTTGTTTTTGCCATACCAAAGCCTTCAAAACTTATTTCTAAGTTATGTAAAGGTTATTTAAGGTATGTTGAGTATATGTTGATGTTCCGGAGTATTTCTCGCATTAAACTGAGTACGTTTACGCACTAGTTTGCGTATAACTCTCCAGAAAACGATGTAGAGTTTGAAATTACATAAAAGTCGAAACATGAAAAATGTAAAACACAATCAAACAAACATTGGGATCAAATAACATTGTTTTATTGATAACGGAACTATTCATAGTGATTACAAGCACAGTTGTTACAGTCTCCCCTACTTGTGGAAATTTCGTCCCGAAATTTATTTAGAGGAAACTTGTGGAAAAAGATGTGGATATTTCGCCTTCATTTGATCTTCGCGTTCCCAAGTAAACTCAGGTCCACGTTTAGCTTCCCAGCGAACTTTGACCAAAGGAATGCGCTTGCGTTTAAGCCACTTGACTTCACGTTCCATGATTTCCACTGGTTTCTCAACAAATTTCAGTGTTTTGCCAACACGAATTTCGTCAAGCGGTATGGAGTAGTTCTCATCAGCTGTACACTTCTTGAGATTTGATATGTGAAAAGTTGGATGAACATTTCCAAGTTCAGGAGGTAACTCAAGTCTGTAGGCTACCTTTCCGATTCTTTCGACGATCTTAAATGGTCCAACGTATCTAGGTGCAAGTTTTCCTTTCTTTCCAAATCTGATCACACCTTTCCAAGGTGAGACCTTAAGTAATACTCGATCACCGACTTGAAATTCAAAGGCTTTGCGTTTTGGGTCCGCGTAAATCTTCTGACGGTTTCTAGCTGCCTGAAGGTTATCACGAACTTTCTTGACCTTGTCAGTTGTCTCTAAAATGAGGGCAGGTCCAGTAAGTTGAGCCTCGCCAATCTCATTCCAGCAGACTGGTGAACGACATTTTCGACCATAGAGAGCTTCGAAAGGAGCCATTTTGATGCTAGTGTGATAACTGTTGTTGTAGGAGAATTCAATCAATTTAAGATGTGAATCCCAGCTACCACCAAAATCGATCACACAAGCTCTTAGCATATCCTCCAGTGTCTGGATTGTTCTCTCAGATTGACCATCCGTTTGCGGATGATAAGCTGTGCTCAGATTAAGTTGGGTCCCCATGGCAGATTGCATGGTTCTCCAAAAATGAGAAGTGAAACGAGCATCTCTGTCAGAAATGATGTTCAACGGAACACCATGTCGAGCTACAATTTCATCTACATAGATTTGAGCAAGTCTGTCAGTAGGAAAATCCTCGCGGATTGGCAAGAAATGTGCTGACTTTGTAAGACGATCAACGACTACCCAGATGGCATCATGACCTTTCTTTGTGCGCGGGAGTTTGGTAACAAGATCCATAGTAATGTTTTCCCATTTCCAAACTGGGATCTCTGGTTGCTCCAATAAACCAGAAGGACGTTGATGTTCAGCCTTAACCTTAAGACAAGTAAGGCATTTTGATACGTATAAGGCAATGTCTTTCTTCATACCAGGCCACCAATAGTGAGTACGAAGGTCCTTATACATCTTATCTGAGCCCGGATGAATAGAATAACGAGACTTATGGGCCTCATCCATAAGCAAGGTACGAAGATCATCCTGGCTTGGGACCCACAAACGGTCCATGAAGTAATATGATCCATTGTCCTTCAGTTCCAGAGCAGGCGTTATGTGGTAAGGAAATTCCTTATCCATCAATCCTTGTGAAACACAAGATTGTTGGGCCTGAGAAATGCGGGCTTGAATATCAGATCGAGCTTGAATAACTGATTGAACACGTACACAATGAAGCTTAGTACGTTCCTTACGACTCAATGCATCGGCCACGACATTCGCCTTACCAGGATGGTAGCGAATTTCGCAATCATAGTCGTTTAAAAGCTCAACCCAACGTCGTTGCCTCATGTTGAGTTCTTTCTGATTGAAGATATGCTGAAGACTTTTGTGGTCCGTGAAAACCACACATTTTGTACCGTACAAATAGTGTCTCCAGATCTTGAGAGCAAAGACAACTGCACCCAACTCAAGATCATGAGTGGTGTAGTTCTTCTCATGAATCTTCAACTGCCTCGATGCATAGGCTATGACTTTGTTCCTTTGCATAAGAACACAGCCAAGACCCAATTTAGATGCATCACAATACACGACAAAATCATCATCACCCTCAGGCAATGATAGAACAGGCGCATCGCAAAGCTTCTGCTTCAGGTGTTGAAAAGCTTCCTCTTGTTTGTATCCCCAATAAAAGGGCATTTTCTTCTGAGTTAGAGCAGTTAGAGGAACTGCAATCTTAGAGAAGTTTTCAATGAAGCGGCGATAATAACCCGCTAGACCAAGAAAAGAACGAACTTCGGTAGGAGTAGTAGGCGTATCCCAATCCTTAATCGCACTGATCTTGGAGGGATCTACATGAATACCTCGTTCGTTGATAACATGCCCCAAAAATTGAACTTCTTTAAGCCAAAATTCGCACTTGGGGAATTTGGCGAAAAGTTGCTCTTTCTTTAGGAGTTCAAGGGTAAGACGAAGATGCTGCTCGTGATCAGCTCGTGTCTTAGAGTAAATCAAAATGTCATCGATAAAAACAATGACGAACTGATCCAAATAAGGTTTGCAGACCCTATTCATTAAGTCCATGAAAACAGCAGGAGCATTAGTCAAACCGAATGGCATGACTGTGAATTCATAATGTCCATAACGAGTACGGAATGCTGTCTTCGGAATGTCTTCTTCTTGCACCCGAAGTTGATGATATCCAGATCGCAGATCAATCTTTGAAAAATAAGAAGCGCCTTGCAGCTGATCAAAGAGATCATCAATGCGAGGTAGGGGATATCGATTCTTGATGGTAAGCTTGTTAAGCTCACGATAATCGATACACTTCCTAAAGGATCCATCCTTCTTCTTGACAAAAAGAACGGGAGCACCCCAAGGTGAAAAACTAGGACGTATAAAACCTTTGTCAGAGAGCTCCTGAAGCTGTTTAGACAACTCTTGCATCTCAGACGGTGCAAGACGATATGGAGCTCTGGCTATGGGGTTTGCACCAGGTACGAGATCAATGCGGAACTCGACTTGGCGTGCTGGAGGTAGACCAGGTAAATCTTCAGGGAATACTTCAGAATAATCCCGAACGACAGGAATATCTGAAATAGATTTACCCTTGCCTTTATCTTCTGTAACATGTGCTAAGAAAGCCACATAGTTCTTCTGCAGATACTTCCGAGCTTTAAAACAAGACATGAGTCTGAGACCACCGGTAGGCTTCTCACCTTGAACCTGCAGGATCTCGCCTGTCGAAAGCGGCACACGAACAATCTTCTTAGAACAAACTATCTCTGCGTGATGCTTGGATAACCAATCCATTCCCACAATAACGTCGAAGCTTCCAAGTTGCATAGGCGCGAGGTCAATAGGAAAAAGATGGTCGTTAAGATTCAACTGACAGTTGCGAAGAACAGAATTAAGAATAATGGGTTCACCACTAGCAACCTCTACTGTCAAAGATTTGCCTAGTTTCGTTCTAGACACGCGAAGCATTTGCTCAAAGGACAAAGACACGAAACTCTTATCGGCACCAGAATCGAAAAGAACAGATGCAGGCTGATTATTAATAAAGAACGTACCGTTCACCACATTATCGTCAGCCTGTGCCTCTTGGGCATTCATGTTAAAAACTCGTCCTCGAGCCGGAGCTGGATTCTGGTTCTGGTTCTGGTTGGCTAGCCTTGGGCACCGGTTCCTGTAGTGGGTCAGATCCCCACAATTGTAACAAGCACCTGGTGGGTATTGTGGTCTTGCAGCTTGACCCTATTGCGGAGCAGGAGGCTGAGCAACTTGTTGAGCCGGGTTCTGAACCGCGGGATTCTGAGCAGATCGACAAAAATTGGCGAGATGGCCTGATTTCCCACAGTTAGTACAGAAACGGCATGGAAGTTGTGGCTGGTGGTGACTGTTGCATCTATTGCACAAAGGTGCATTCCCTGAATAGGGTCTCTTCGCTGGGGGCTGTGCAGGTTGGTTGAGAGCTGCCTGATTAGCTTGGGCAGTGATAGCAAAATTTTGAGAAGCCTTACGCTTCTTTGACCTCTTCGAAGAACCAGAGTTCTTTCCATTCAAGTTTTGACCTTTCTTGCTATCTTCCTTGTCAGCCGACTGCTTCTTGCCCTTGTCACCCTTCCGGTGTAGCTTGTTCTTCCTGATCTGCGACTCAGTTAATGTCGCAGATAACTCGATCGCCTGACGAAGTGTGGCAGGGTTACTACCAGTAAGAATGTCTTGTACCAAGTCAGGTAGGCCATCAATGTATCTCTCGATAGCCTTGTCGAGTGGGGTGACCATTGTTGGGCAAAGCAGACTCAATTCTTCAAACCGATCAGTATAAGCCCTGTGCTCACCACTATCTTGCTTCAAAACATCAAACTCTTTCTCCAACGCTCGCTGTTCATGGCGAGGACAGAATTCCCTCATCATAAGGGCTCTAAGTTCAGCCCATGTCTGTGCGAGAGCAACTTCTGCACCCCGGTCTCTCATAACCCCGTTCCACCATGTCAAAGCCCTCTTTTGAAATACGCTCGAGGAGAACTCGACCTTGCGATTATCCGGACACTGCACATGGCGAAAAGTATTCTCTATACTCTCGAACCACTGAAGAAGCCCAGTCGCTCCCTCATAACCACTAAACTTGAGTGGTTTGGCCTGGTTAAAATCCTTGTATTTGCATGGAACATTGTTGTTGTTGTTGGCCTGGTTCCATTGAGCAAAGAGATTTGGAAACTGAGCAGCCATCTGCTGCGCAATAATTTCTGCCAGCTCGGCAGTTGCTATCTGATTCTCGCGTCGAGGAGGCATTCTAAAAGAGGAAAACATGAAAGGAAACGAGTGAGATGATTGGATGAAAAGAATGAGATGAAACAAAATCAACAAAAGCAAAGATGGTGGTCATTCGTCCGTATCACAGAGCAAACAAACAACACACAGCGACTAATCAAAGTAAATGGGTCAAAAATAATGTATAATGAAGACATGCTCGCCTATAAGTGAACACTCACTCCAAGAATTCCCAGGTAAGCACAACTGGTCTCGCGTCTGGTTGAGATGTATACGAAGTGCTTGCCTAGACAGAAAACCCAGAATACAGGCATTCACCCTTCCAGTTTGCACATGTTCACATTATTTAAAACCCAAAACGTTTGACGGGATTTTGAAAATTTGAAGGCACAAGGCCAAAAACCAATACTGAAAAGGGTTCAAAACCATATAACAGAGGGTTCAAAACCTTACAATTGAGGGTTCAAAACCTTGTAAAAATTTATTCAAAAACAGATGATTGTTTTTCAAAAATCGTTTCGGAAAAATTTTGGTTCCTTGTTTTGTTAATCACCTAAGGATAGGTGATGTACATGTTTTAAGATCTAAACACAAGATAACTTGTGTTAGGTTCCTAGAAAAGTTATAGTCTAGGTCAAAGTATTACTAATAACCTAATTCCCTATAACCATTGGCTCTGATACCAACTCTTCTGTCACACCCCGACCGCGTAAAACAACAAATCGCGGCGGAAACATCGGGGCGTGTTGCGACATAATTAATTGTCTCATAACCATGGCATACAAAGTTTTATTTATTTATTAAACAAGGGTGTTTCATTGTTTCAAACAGGTAATTAAAGAGTTCAGAACACAATTAAACATAGTCTATCTTCTTTTAAAGTTTCTAAGGCACAGGTCCGCCCTAGTATCGTGATCAACATCCTATGGAAAAGCACCTGAAAACACATGTGAAAATAGGTACGTCAGCATAAAAATGCCTGTGAGATACATAGGTTTTGTGAAAATAAGATTCATGACTTATGTTTGAGAAAAATGTTTAGTCATGAACCTTGTTATTTGCTTTGTCTTGTAAATCATTGAAAACAATAAGATCAGATGATATGTATAAGTAATTGTCAGGTTAAATAGATAACCATGTAAAAATGTGTTTGTATAAGATAAGTTGTTTGTAAATAAATATCTTGTGAAAAGTGTATTATTTGTATAAAATGTTCTATGTCTCAAACTGAAATGATTCAAATAACGTTACGCCATGTAATACCATACAAACACTTATATATAGGAAGTACCAGCGGCGTATCCACCATGCTTGTATCATATTACACACGCATCGTTAACTTAATCACTTAATCAAACCAAACCAACCAATGTAAGAGGTCTATGTTTAAACCATTTGTCAATGTATTGAATAATATGTCAAAGTGTTCATGTCAAGATGTAAATCATGTAGTATGTAAAACAAATGTCAAAAATGTTTGTGTCAAATGTAAATCATGTCAAAATGTCTATGTCAAATATCCATGTCAAATGTCTATGTCAAATATCCATGTCAAATGTCTATGTCAATTATCCATGTCAAATGTCTATGTCAAAATGTCCATGTATGGCAAGTGAAATGTCTCAACTAAACCATATGCACAAAAACAAAGTATTGAAGTAAAACTTGGTTTAAATCAAAGCTATGTTTTGTGTAAATGCATGCAACTATTTAATATGAACATTTATGTGGTATTGTGAAAATGCATACATCCAAGCCTGGCGACTGTGGTGATAAAACCCTTTAAACAAATTAAAGGTCTATCTGTCTTAATGTCAACGAATTCGGTCATTCCTTTCTGTCCCCTTACCCTGGGATGTCCGGAACGGGAGTTGTCAATTCCTATGGTACCACTACCTACTAACGAACGGCGTAGCTAATGTTAATGGATATATTGTCCCATGTAAACAAACCAAATGTCATACCAAAATGTAAACATGTGAAAACAATGCACTAAGTATGTAATCAAATGAACATACATAGCGTGAAATGTCATGTAAAACGATGTACTAAGTAATGCACACAATGGGCATACCTAGCATGAAATTGTCATGTAAAACGATGTACTAAGTAATGCACACAATGGCACACCTAGCATGAAATGTCATGTAAAACGATGTACTAAGTAATGCACACAATGGGCATACCTAGCATGAAATGTAATGTAGAACGATGTACTAAGTACGCACACAATGGGCATACATAGCATAAAATGTGATGTAAAACAATGTACTAAGTACGCACACAATGGGCATACATAGCATGAAATGTCATGAAATCATGTACTATAATGTACTAACGAACATAGTAGTATATGATGTGAAAACAGGAAAACATGAAAGTAACAAGTAGGCACATGTGTTCCACCCCAAAACAGTTTTGGAAAACAGTAAAAGAGGGGTCTATGTACTCACTTGTGATTGCTCAGATGTCTAAAGATAATCACCAAGTAATGCTAGAGATCTCGGAATCAAACGGCACCTAGTATAGGTAACTATGTTAATAAACCGGACCTATCTCGGAAGATTGGGTAGCATTAGGGTTTGTAAACCAAATGAGTGTAGGAACTCACGTGATATGGTTTAACAAAGCCTACATGCTAAATGAAACTTAACATAATTGTTTACGACCCATTACGACCCGTTTAGGAAGCTTATGCTACTTTAACGCGTCGTTCGCGTGAAACGCGTTCGGACCGCCTAACTAGCCCTATGACAAGCGTTATATGCCTAAACATGTTACATAATCAGTTATGTGACAAAGGTTTAGGTTACATATGCTTAATTACCAATTATACATGAAAAGGGTATTCTGGTAATTTACCTAAGGCATATAAACTACCTATCATACAACTACTTAAACGATGTGACCATAAGGTATAACCTCGGAAGGTTATGCCCTATACTATGGTCACCTAATGTATTTGGTCGGATCCTAATGATCGACCAAACTGGGTCGGGTTCGAGGTATAAGCGATTTATTAGATCGCTTACCCTACGACCCTAGACAACGTGGTAATCAGTAGGCATAGTCCCAAGGGACTATGACCATCGTGATTACAATCACGTTGCGAAGTTCAAACGAACTTCGCATTAACCATTACTGGTCAACGCTGAAAGTCAAACAAAGTTTGACTTTCTGACTCGAAAAGCAGTAAAAATAAGGAAAAGAACGAAAGAATACTTACGAAGGGTCCCCGAATGCTAAACTCGATTCGAAAATCTCAGGTATGAAACTAATGTTTCAACTTAGAGTTTCTCAAATCAAATTTCTAGTAATTTTTGCAAAGGGGTGATGGGGTATTTATAGTTTTCGGTGAACCGTTGAGATCGTTTCTTGGAAAAGGGGAAAAGATCTAGTCCGTACACTTGTTGCAAGGTTATGGAAGCTTAATTCCATCCTTATCTAGTGACTAAGCAAGCGAAAACATGTGGAGGATAATTAATCAGCTGCAACTTGTGTTTAAAACACTTAATCTGGTCAGATCATGCAGTCGCGTAGCGCGACTGGCAAGCCTCTATGGCTCGCGCTACGCGACACCCTCACCTGTTTCAGAAAAGTTTCAAAAGTTACAGATTTGGTCCCTGCACGTGTTTTAAGGCATTTCCGACACTTCCAAGGCCCGTAAAGCCATCTTTAAGGCCCTAAAATGTTGCCTAAACATTGTGGACATGAAACATGTTCAAAAATATGTCGGAGGATGGTTCGTTTGGTCGTACGAACGCGATGTTCGCTTAATTACGACGGAATACGCATAAGCGCGAACAACGATCCAAATGACGCAACGAATGGATTTTTCTTAAGGCGAACACTAAAATATAATGTAGTCATGCTTACATAAATTTTTGGATGTCCAGATGTATTCAGAACGTAAGTTATGCGCGAAAATGCAAACTTGTGCACTTTTTGACACTTTTAGTCCCTGAATGTCCCAAAAGTTTATTTTTAGCACACCGAACCCCTCAAAGCCTATTTCTAAGCTATGTCAAGGATATTTAAGGTGTGTTTAACTTATGGTTATGTTCCGGAATGTTCGTTACAGTTCAAATTGACATACTTTCGCAGTTTGTCATATTTAGTCCCTGTAAGCGAATTAACTTGTTTTTGCCATACCAAAGCCTTCAAAACTTATTTCTAAGTTATGTAAAGGTTATTTAAGGTATGTTGAGTATATGTTGATGTTCCGGAGTATTTCTCGCATTAAACTGAGTACGTTTACGCACTAGTTTGCGTATAACTCTCCAGAAAACGATGTAGAGTTTGAAATTACATAAAAGTCGAAACATGAAAAATGTAAAACACAATCAAACAAACATTGGGATCAAATAACATTGTTTTATTGATAACGGAACTGTTCATAGTGATTACAAGCACAGTTGTTACACACAACACCCGACATCACCATCAAGAAATACATCTG
Source organism: Helianthus tuberosus (assembly GCA_030545235.1). Lineage (NCBI taxonomy): Eukaryota > Viridiplantae > Streptophyta > Magnoliopsida > Asterales > Asteraceae > Helianthus > Helianthus tuberosus. The sequence goes on along the minus strand of CM060403.1, from coordinate 116,098,669 downwards.
TGCTTTACCGGATTGTGTTGCTGATTTCGTACAAGCTGCCAATACTACAACAATTGATGAGACATTCCTACTCGCTGCCGAGATAAATGATAAACGAGTTCGGGCTGGTTACTTCAATAAAACCACCAAGAGTCTTAACCAACCCACCGCTACTTCTGCTACTCCCACCGCTGAAACCGCCTCACCTCAAACTTCGAAATCTTCACACCGCAAGCACAAGAACAACAACAACAACAATAACTATGTTGTCACAACTGCTCCTCTCAATGTTGTTCCTGTCCAACAGTAGAACCAGAACCGACAAGTCGTTGCACCAGCGACCAACGCACCTCCAGCGAAACGTGCGTATACCGATCCTCACCCACTGTGCCCTACCTGTACTTATCATCATCCTCTTGGGATCACATGTCGATTTTGTGTTCACTGCAACCTTTACGGCCACTTCACTGCAAACTGCCATACTAGTCCCCGTCAAGCTCAAGTTCAAGCTCCTCCTGCTCTGCCAGTTCCACTTCCCGCTCCTCAGGGAAAACAAGCAGCTCCTGCCCCCGCTGCTCACACAAGAGCCTACTATGCATGTGGTGATCCCAACCACTTCGCGAATGTCTGCCCAAACAGAGTGGTGAAGCAAGAGCCACAGCAGCAACCAGCGCAGCAACAACACCAACAGCAGCAGCTTCAACAGCAACAACAGCCAGCTCAGCAAGCAGCCCATGGGCGAGTCTTCAACATCAACGTCCGTCAGGCCCAGGCGGACAACAACGTGGTTAATGGTACGTTTCTCGTAATTGGTATATACGCTTCATGTTTGTTTGATACTGGAGATACTGGAGCCGATAACAGTTTTGTATCGTTTGAATTCGAAAGGTTCCTAAATTGTAAACGCGTTAACCTCCCATCAACATTCGACGTAGCAGTTGCCACTGGAAGAACCGTCACTGTTAGTTCCGTTCTACGTGATTGTACTCATGAGCTCAACAATCACGTTTTCCTGATTAATCTTATCCCAATGCCGCTCGGTAGCTTTGACATCATAGTAAGCATGGATTTTCTTCGTGAACATCATGCTGAAATTGGTTGTTTCGATAAAATGATTTGTTTCTCTCTCACAAACGGTGACCAATCGTGTGTATATGGCGAAGTTGCTTCGAAGAAGTTACAACTCATGTCGTGTGTCCAAGCTAGCAAGTACCTCCGTAAGGAATACCAAGCTTTCTTGGCACACATCGTATAAATAACACATACATATACATATTATATATATAGATCTGAGAAGTTGAGGTGATATAGAGAGAGAATAAAGGGAGAGCATGTAACAAAGAGAGAATAGGGAAAGAACGTGAAATATATAGAGAGAGGGCAAATTATTTTTATTTATAAATCTTTTTATTTTTTACAAACTAGTCCCTAAACATAAGTTGTTTTACAAAATAGTCCCTGGAGAGATGAAATGACAAGAATGCCCTCATGTGCAAGGCACATGATCAGATTTAACAAAAAAAAATTAATTGGGTTAGAGCCAAAGGACATAACGTGCAAGATTTTAAAACACTAAGTACAAAACTCGTCAACTTTTGCGCCAAAGGACACCACCTGCAATTTAGTATATAGATAAAGGACAAAACTTGCAATTTACTCTTGATTTAATTAATAATTGTTATAATAAACTTATAATGACCATTTTGTCCTTCATTAAACTGATGAAAAGCACAAAAAACTATAATTTTTTTTGGAGAAATCTGAGCTGACTTTATTTTTGGACTAAAATGGCAACAAAATTGAAAACACATGGACCCATATTCAAAAGGTTTGAGTTTTGGACTAAAGTGGCAAAAGTGCCCAAACCTCAGGGACCAAAATGACAGTTTAGTCTTGAATAGATCTCTACAATATTCTGTTGACCGTAGTTGTTGTTTGAAATAGGAGAATGAATCACACTATCTGTAGCGGACCTCGCTTTAATAAAGCCCACTCACACAATTGGGCCTATAGTCCAACAATTGTTATTTAATAATTCAGTCCTAGTTATTAAACTCGGTTTTCTTGGGTATTTAGACCGGAACCTACCAGGCCAGTTAACATATGAAATATTAGAACCGAAATAAAAACCTAAATGCTAGGGTTGGGTCGGGTTTGGTTAATTTTAGGGTTGGTTATCGGTTCTTTTCGGTGAAGATCCAAAAATGCTCACCCCTTCGTACACACGTTGACCACCACATGTAGTTATTTAATTTCTTTATTTCATATGTCTTATGTAGCTTTGTTATCATGCCTTTTCATTTGTACTTTATGTTTCCTAAGTAGTACTTTTAGTTTTCAATTTCCCTAGAATTTAGGAGTCGGTTTGTGTCCAGTTTTGTGTCATTTCTTTATGTGACGAGTTCAAAAAAAATGAGGAGTTAGTTAGATGATGAATATTTTCTTTGGTTATTTATCTTATGTATGAGTTAAATTTATTTCCATGATAGTTCAAACCTGTCATGTTTGAATGATATTCTTGGAGCCTAAATTTGAGTTAAGTGATGTATATGTATATTAATTCTTACATAGTATTGTCCTACGAGTAGACTGAGTGGTGAATCTGTATCCCTATTAATCCGTAGCTTCTCCGTTTTTATTTTATTTCGAAAATTCTATCTGTTTATACTATGATTTACATCACACGTGCATCACCATTTTATTCTACTTACCTGTAAAATACATCTAACAATTTATAAACGTTCCTCGCATATTTTTTAACAGCTCCTAGTCTAAACTTATTAAATACCTAATACCTATTGTGGATTTGTGAGGATCGAACCCTCACCTCTTTAGATGGAGGAGGCACCCATATTGTCAGGCCGAAGTCCTTTGGTATGTTACCGTGTAGCATCAGGGATTTCCTTTTGAGGGTAAAACCTAAAAAAGAAATACCAAGAAGAGATGGCTAGCTTTGCTTGATGATTTAAAAAAAATCTTAGTTTTTCTTTTCAATGATGTCAGGAACCTTCTTTAGGAGCCTTCATATTTTCTCAACTATACTCACAACCACCTTTATATTAAAAAAATTATAAAGGGTTAACACTGTTTCCCATATATTTACATATAAACGGTAAAGCTGGTGGGTGTGGAGAAGGGTAGTCTTTTGGGGATGATCCACCACATAGGCGGTCACGTCATCGGGTGGGTCAATGATGTGGTGATGAGCCCCTTTATATGTATGTATGCATGCATGTATGTATGCAGTATGTATGTATGTATGTGTTGGTGCAGTTGTCTGTCGACTTCATCTTCGTTCGAGTCTTAGATTAGAACTGATAGATTAGGGCGCGATAAACGAGAAATGGGATTATAGGTAATTCCGCTTGAAATGACACAAAGTCATTTCAAGCGAAATCAAGTTGGTCAATTCAAGCGAAATCTTGAATGTTATTCCGCTTGAGAATGTAATTCCGCTTGAAGCATGTTCAAGCAGAATCACATGCCTATATATACCCACCCAAGCGAGATCAGTTGTAACCTTCTTGTTTCCGACGCCGAGGTGCTGTCGAAGTGTCTACATGCTGTAATTTGTTTCAAGATCAATAAACAAGACAATTAATAGTGATTCTAGTGTTATACTAGCTAAACAAAGACATAATCAATGAATTCCGCCTCTGATTCTGTCTGAGCACTCTTCTGATCGACTCATTAAGGTCGTTTCACGATCCTACATGTGGTATCAGAGCTCAGGAGGAAGAGTTCTTACTGTTTAGCTCGTTTTCGCTGGAAAATTCTGATTTCTACACCTTCTTTTCAAAATTAATCAAGTTTTCGCGGTTAAAATTGATTGATTTTCACGTATAATGTGCGAAACATAGTTTTAATAAACCCTTGAAAGAATCAGACCTAAAATCGGCCTAGAACTTGATCAATTTTGCCAAAAACATATCAAATTGATGATGTCAGCAACATTTCAAGCGAAATAAGCAGGTTAATTCTGCTTGAAATGTTTATTCCGCTTGAGAATCTCATCTGATTCCGCTTGAAATAGGTGATTCCGCTTCAAATTGGTAATTCCGTTTTAGTTTCAAGCGAAATTAGTTGATTTCTCTTCAAGTTGTTGATTTCGTTGGAATATTGTGTTTTCAAGCGAAATTAGATATTCCGCTTGAAAGGGTATCTAGTTTGAGTTGGTAATTCAGTTTGAATCTTAATTTTGTTTGAAGTTGACTGTGCAGGTAATTTCGCTTGAAGGATCTATTTTCGTTTAAAAAGTTGAGTTTGAGAAACTTTGAAAATCAAAACATGGATTTTGAAGAAGTGTTGGCATATGTGCATTATGAATCTCAACAGTATATTCCAATAAAGCAAGAAGAAAGAATAGTCTCAGCAAAAGAAGCCTTAGAAAAAGTTCCGGTTTTTTATCACTCATCCGATGAAGAGAGTGGAAATTTTGAAGAGGAAATCCGGGAACTTGAATATATTAAACAACAACTTTCACCTATAAATCATAATGGAAAGTCGTTTTATGCATGTAAAATTGAAAAGATTAAAGAAAAACAAGCTGCAAAAAGGAAGAATCATATGGCAGCACCTGTTAAATAAGAGATCAAAGCTGAGAAAGAAGAAAAAGCAGCAACTGCTGAAGAACAAATCAAACCTGGTGTGAAAAAGCAGGTTGAACAATTTCCAGCTGTCGAGATTCAGAAAGAAGAAATTGCTGTAAAGATGTTTGGGTTGTGCTCTAATTGTGAAAATCTGAAATCTGAAAATGTCAAACTCTTGAGGGATTTAGAGAGTTTGACATTAGAAAACAAAAACTTTTAAAAATCAGAAAATGTCTTGGAAAATCAAATAAAAGTTTTTGAAGATGAAAAATTAAAAATTGAAAAAGATTTTCAAAGTCAAATAAAGATTTTAGAAGATGATAAATCTGTTATTTTTAAAAATAATCTTGAAAAACAGATTGAAATAAATTCTCATCTTCAGAAAATCATTCGGCTTGAAAATGAAGCTGAAATTGCTCGGAATAAAATTGATGAGCTTGAGAATAAATTGAAAGGTTTTGTGAACTCATCAGTACCAGATTATATCTGTCCAAAACCGATCAATTATGTTCCAATAAGTGACGATGTCACAAATTTTGACAAAGTCAAAATTGAAGATTGTGATGAGAAAACTGATGATGAAGTTGAGAAAAGAAAAATATTTTTGAAATTAAATGACATGTTTCAAGAAGCTGTTTTACATTCTACTGAGAAAGGTGAATGCTCAACGCAAAAACCTGTAAAGAAGAATGTGGAACAAAAACAAAAGAATAAAAAAGCGAAAAATCTTCAAAAAGAAAATAAAAGCTCATCAGTTAAATCATCCAATCGTGATAAAAAACCACAAAAATTGGAAAATCAAAACTCAAAAACTGTTGGTAATAAGTGGTGCAGGTTTGACCACAGTGCTTCAAAGCCAAATCCAGCTTTCAAGAGGAGTGATGATTACCACAAAGCCAGACAATGCTATGATCTGAGTGTTTGGTGTGAAAGTGGTGATTGGTATGATAACAGAGTGTGTTACACTTGTGGTGTTCGAGGACACATTGCTGTTAACAACCAAAATCAGTGGTTTGAGATGAGGAGATGCTATAATTGCCAAATCAAAGGTCACATTGCCAGAGATTGTCCAATGAGATCAAATGGAAGATCGAGGACTGAATCTCAGAAAATGGTAAAGAAACCAGTCAATGTCAATAAAAAGCCCAAAGAACAGATTGTTCAAGAACAGAAAGTTAAGCTTTCACAAGGGCAGAAAGACAGACTGAGGAAGAAGAGAAAGAAAGCACGAGAGTATCTCGAAAGGATTTTGTCCTCGGATACAACTGGTAAAACAGATAAAAGTTCTGATAAATCGTGTTGCTCGCCAAAGAATGACAAATCAAGCAAAATGAATTCATCAGATACAAATCTGAGGACAGAGGAGAGAGTAAAGAAAAAGAAAATGGTTGGCGATGAATCTGACTCATCTAAGTCAGACAAGCCACATTCAGGTGATGAATCTGGTTTGTCAAAGCCAGAAGAGCCATTGATTGAGGTAAAAAGTGATGATTCTGGTTTGACAATGAATGATGCAAATTTTCCATCATTGTCAAACGGAATTTCAAAAGCATCCAAGGACCGTCAGGCTTGGGTGAATCTATTTAAATGAAAAACCTGACTTGCCGGAGCTCTCAGGTTGGTAAGCGAGGAGCAGGTATCGGCATCTTTCTTGAGAAATTCACGAAAGTGATTTCGACTTACAAGTGGTAAATCAGAGACATTAAGTTGTACTTGATTTTCTACTGGTGATATTTGATGTTTAAACCTAGAAATGTTAGTTTTTTTTACAAGTGGATGAAGAAAACAAGGTGATGAATGATCCCCATGTTTGAGAAATGACTCACAAAACTTATTTTTCGGAAAAAAAAACCATTTTGATTAAAACAAACTTAAGTGTTTTGAAATCACTATGGGAAAATGTTTTGTTGTCAGGGGGAGTTCTGATTGTTCAAGCCAAGTGAATGGAGAATTGAAGTAATTCTCATCATGTTGTCATTTACTTTGTACAGTTCATTTTCAAAATTTCCCAGAAAATCAAAATTGAGACATATTTTGATTTTAGGGGGAGTAAAAATTTTTAAAAAATTAGAAAATTTGAAAAAGTAAAAAACATTGAAAATTTTAAAAATGAGTTTTTGTGTGAAAAAGAGGAAATGATAGTAGATCAGTTGGACTGTCACAACATGCTAAAGAAATGGAAAGATAATATGTGATAAACGGTCTCACTAAAGATGTGACGGTAGGCTCAGCTAGACTAGTAGATTTGCGATAACGATACAAACTTAAATGAAAAAGCCTAGTTCTAGTGGGAAACATGGTCGAAAGCATAGTACTTAGTTTTGTCCTTCTTGATTGTGTGCCTACTCAGTAATCGCTGATTGTCGAAAGACATAAAACTGGTTAAATTTGTGAACTTTCACAACTTTGCTGATAAGTTGTTGTGATTAAGCATTTCATTTTGCAAAGATTTAACTTGTTTTATTTCTTTATTTTGTTTAAGCATTGGACATCCTCTGCGTATACGTGAGTATCGACCTGGATGTTATTGCCTAAACGTTATGCTTTATTTTCTTTGGTGTTTCGTTTAAGCTTTGGACCTCCTCTGCGTATACGGAAGTATCGACCTGGTGGTTAAAGCCTAAACAACTTCAACTTGTTTTATTTTTTCTTATTTTGTTTAAACATTGGACTTTCTCTGCGTATACGGAAATATCGACCTGATTGTTAATGTTTAAACATTTTGCTTTATTTTTGCACATATCACAGTTGATGAAAGTTTAAAGGCATTACTTGAGTTAGTGTATTGCATGATGAGGGGATATGCTGAGATCGTGGGGTCCATAAGAATTTAGTGCAAAATTAATATACCTTAACGTATCGGTAAGCATTTTGAAAGTTTTTAGATTGAGTTTAAGAGGACAACAATATCGTCAATCTACGTGAATCGTTTAGAACTGAAAATGTTTAAAGCTTAACGGTGCTAGTGATTGGTCACATAAACTGATATGATCCTCTTACACAAACTCACAAAAATACTATCTGTATATATTTCTTTATTGCATTTCTTTTCATTCAAAAATCCAAAACGATTTTAGTGTGTTTTAGCATAAATTTTGAAAAATTCAAAAAGATTTTCGACAACTGATGTTGATGAGCTGATTTTCAAAATTCCAAGTGCTAAACATGATGAACTGGTTTGGGAGTGTGTGTGTTTAAATTAAGAAATTTGTTTTGAGATAGAAAGTTAGATTAGTTAATCAAAGTCATTAATTTGAACCTGATGTAACTATTATGATTGAAGAGTTTCAATCAGTAAGTTTTTCTTATTGATTTAAGTAAAAACTTATGTGGTGGTGAGAAAATGTGTACAGGAGATGAGCTAAACTGAGTTAAAGCCAGGATTTGATCTCAAGGTGATAGCTAATTCCAGACAGCGATCCCAGCATGATGAAAGGGGGAGTCTGACGAGGTTAGAGCCAAAGAGAAGATTCTGGTACATGCTAAGAAAGAAAGGAGACCGATCAAGATTGAAGAGTCGTTATGATGAAGACTCTCACTAAAGATTCAGTCAACATTCAAGGGGAGTCTGTTGGTGCAGTTTTCTGTCGACTTCATCTTCGTTCGAGTCTTAGATTAGAACTGATAGATTAGGGCACGATAAACGAGAAATGGGATTATAGGTAATTCCGCTTGAAATGACACAAAGTCATTTCAAGCGAAATCAAGTTGGTCAATTCAAGCGAAATCTTGAATGTTATTCCGCTTGAGAATGTTATTCCGCTTGAGAATGTAATTCCGCTTGAAGCATGTTCAAGCGGAATCACATGCCTATATATACCCACTCAAGCGAGATCAGTTGTAACCTTCTTGTTTCCGACGCCGAGGTGCTGTCGAAGTGTCTACGTGCTGTAATTTGTTTCAAGATCAATAAACAAGACAATTAATAGTGATCCTAGTGTTATACTAGCTAAACAAAGACAGAATCAATGAATTCCGCCTCTGATTCTGTCTGAGCACTCTTCTGATCGACTCATTAAGGTCGTTTCACGATCCTACAGTACGTATGTATGTATGTATGTATGTATGTATGTATGTATGTATGTATGTATGTGTGTGTGTGTTGGATAAGGAAGAGAGGGACCGTCATTGGCGTCTTGGAGATGATGATGAGGACGTGACGAAGCAGTGGGGGGGGGTGTGGATGTGCCTCCACGAGGCTCGACGACCCTTCGTCGTCCCCCACACCGCATAGCCTAACACTCCCATGTATTTTCTCCCTCCTCTACTTACATCGCCTAAAACCAATCACAACCATTCCTTTTAATATAACTAACCCACTCAGATAAATATAAGGGATCCATTGTAAATGCTCTAAGACTTGAATTATTAAAATGTGGGCTTGTCTTTTTTTTTTTTAACGAAAAATTTGGATTACTGATAAACCACTGAAATATCATCGTGTCACCAACGAAACCACCCGATCATATCCATATCCACTGGCAATAATGCTTATACACCAATTCAGGAGGAAACTCAATAAATCTGGAAAAAATCTCCATTGTGGGAATCGAACCCAAAATCTATTGGTCTCTAAGCCTTATCCCACCCCTAAGATGCCACTTGACTATAATGCTATGGACAAATGTGGGCTTGTCTAGGGATGAGCAAACAAGCTTGAATCCTTAAAATTTGGGTTACATAAGCTAAATTACAAGCTCTTTATTGTAAATTTTGTAAGAGTCATTCATAATCGTATGGGAGCTCAACTAAATAAATTTAATAATCTAGAAAAATTCAGGTTACATTCTTAGGGTGCGTTTGGTTCGCAGGAATTTAATGAAATTGAAGGGAATTGGAATCTGAATTCAATTTCTTTAGATGTTTGGTTCACATAATTTGATTGAATTGTAATCTCAATTCCAATATATGTGTTTGGTTCACTATTAAATTAGTATTGGAACTTAACATGAATTCAAAATCCATCCTATATGTGAAGGAGTTAAAGTAAATTGATTGGAATCTTCGACCGTTTCGACCCGTACCGTTTTGACCCGAACAGTTTTGACCCGTACCCTTTCGATCCAAGCCGTTTGACCCGTACCGTTCGATCCAAACTGTACTGTTTTGACTCAAACCGAACCGTTTCAAACTGAACTTTTTCGACCTGTACCGTTTCGACCTGTAATGTTTCTACTCAAGCCGTTTCGACCCGCACCGTTTCGACCCGCATCGTTTCGACTCGTACCGTATCGATCTGAATCGTTTAGACCCGTACCGTTTCGAATCGAAACGTTTCATACGACGCGAACCGAACCATTTCGACCCGTATCATTTTGACTCGAACCGTTTCGACCTGAACCGTTTCTACCAGAACTGTTTCGACGAGATTCGTTTCGGCCTGAACCGTTCAACGTGAACCGTTCGAGCTGTACCTTTCGACGTGAATTGTTCGACCTGTACCGTTTTAACTCGAAGCGTTTCACCCGTACCATTTATACCTGAATTATTTAGACGCAAATCATTTCGACCTAAATTGTTTCGACGCGAACCGTTTCGACCCGAACTGGGGGTGGTGGGGGCCGGGGTGATGGATTCAATTCATTTGAAAACCAAACACATAAGAAATGGAATTGAGAATCCAATTCCTATAGGAATGTTTAAATTCCAAATCTAATTCCTTCAAATTCTAATTCCTATACAAATTTCAATTCCAATTCTAAAACATTCCGCGAACCAAAAACACCCTAAATTCTTTCGGTGTATATTTCATGAATCAGTTCATAATCTATTATACTATTGAATCTCTCACATTTAGTAACATTCAGTACATGACTAGAAGAAAAAAATATACATACCCTCAAAGGCGGTTCTATGTGGGGTCAGAGAGTGCCCGGAATACATCTTAGCTTTCTTGGCGAAATGTAAACGATATATATATATATATATACATGTGTGTGTATGGGATCAGAAGAAAACGCCCTAAAGTGTGAAAACGGTGAGAACGCATCCAGGCCCAACACGTGGTGCGCGATATAATTAAGGCGTATGGGCTTTTTGTCATTTTATCTTCCGCTTTTTCCAATTCAGTGTCACAATATTTCTTCATTTTTGGTGTTTAAGATTTTTTGGCGTTAACCAAATTCAATAATTACCTGGCATTTTAATGGTTTTACTGTATTAATATTTTGGCGTTTATGGCGTTTCCAAATCGTAGGCCATTGGAACCCCAAGGGCCAGAATATATCTCTGAATGGCTTCTTCCATACTAAGTATGGTCAGGACTTTTTTGGATGATGCCACATTGTTTGTTCTAAGGTTCAATGGCGTTTAGACTCAATGGCGTTTTAGACAAGATGACCCATTGCTCTATTATTTTTATATACATTGTGGCGTTTTACAAGCGAAAAATTATATTACAACCACAGGGGAAAAAATAGAAGCGAAAAAAATAAATTAAAAATCCTAATCGGATTTCTCTTCACAATCATCACTGTTATCAGTCTCTATCTTCTTTAATACTACAAGAACTGTCACCAAATATATGGCGTTTTATGTAAACTTAACAAACCCATTGGTCTGATTATTTGTTTGTTCGTTTGTTGAAGTGGCTTTTGTGGATGTTGGGTGTTGGTGCATAATGTCTATAGCCTACGTCTAAAGTCTAGGTCATGTCAGTAGCTTGTATAGGGGTCAAAATGTAAATTTATGATATTTTGAGGTAATTTCGCACGAAATAGCTTGTTGCTATTTCGCACGAAATTAAGTAATGTAATTTCGCAGGAAATTACAATTGCTATTTCATGCGAAATTAGTCACCTATAAATGTGGGTGTCATGCTTCTCATTTGGTACGAAATTAGTCGAAGTGTAACGAAGTGCTGTCCAATTTTCACCGTGTAATCAAGTCAAATATCAATGAGAAGCTTGTTTTAAGTATCATACTCTATTTCTACACATTTCTATCACTGATTCTAGGTTGTTTGACCGCGTCCACTTTTTAAACAGCTTTGTGTTGACACTGAACGACTCATTAGGTCGCAAAACGATCCTACAAGTGGTATCAGAGCTCAGGATGAGTCAATACACTTGAATCAGTGCTTTTTCTATTCATTTTTTTGGATTTCTTGACAAATTCATGGACAAAATGGACTGATCTTTTGATATAACATGTAAAATACAGTTTTAACAAACCCTTGAAAGAATCAGACCTAAATTCAGACTAAAAGTGACAAAAATGGGCCAAAAAGTTAATTTCGTTTGACCGAACAGCTATTTCGTTTGAAAAAATGAGGTAATTTCACACGAAATTACTAATTTCGTTTGAATTACATCTGATTTCGTTTGAAAAGTAATTCCGTTTGGCTAATTTCGCACGAAATTAAGTATTTCGTATGAAATGATACTTGATTTCGCTTGAGAGTGTTATTCCGTGTGAAAAGCTGTTTTCGCTTGAAACTTGATTTAGTGTGAAAGTCTGATTTCGTGTGAAAGTCCATATTGTTTGTGATTTCGTTCGAAATTCCATTTCGTGTGTAGAAAGTAATTTCGCTTGAAAGTAACCAGTTTTCAAAACTTGAAATTTTTTTCCGTAAACTGTTTTCGTAAAATGGATAACCAAGAGTTTTACAACTTCTTTGCCGGTGGGGGAATGACGGCAACACAAATACCAGCCAGTATAGTGCAAAATGTGAACATGGAAAATGAACTCGGTACTATGCAGAAACCGCCAAAGTTGATGAACATTGATGAGTATGCTGGATGGTCAGAAAGGTTTAAGACTTGGGTGCAAGCTAACCATTTTGAATGCTGGATGAAAATCGAGTCTAAATATGTTCCTCCAAAGAATGGTTCGGGAATTGAGAAAACGATTGGCAGTTTGACTCCAATTGAACAAGATGATTTCAAAGCAGAAAAGAAAATGATGAGCATTCTACAACAAGCCATCAAAGAGGATATCTTAGTTCTGCTACAACATCAGGGTGATTCACAATCCGTTTGGAATTCTTTGAAAGTAAAGTTTCTTGGAAGCGTGTCTATGATAAAAAGCAAAGCTGCGTTGATGAAGAAAGAGTTTGATATATTTACGGGTATAAAGGGTGAAACAACAAAACAGTTGATTGAAAGATATTGCCATCTGGTTGTTGAGATGTAGAGGTTGGGAATAACCAAAACGGATGAGGAATAGGTTGATAAATTGGCGGATGCTTTGCCATACAATGAATGGGGCACTTATTTGTTGGTATTGAAGAATAATTTGGAGTATGTGGGATTCAACCTTAGCACATTCATTGAAAAGATTGAGTCACACGAGCTTGAGTTGACAAAGATTAGAAAGATGAAGTCTTCAAGTGTTCAACAATATGTCTTATTGTATTACAAAGGAAGTACTCCAGCAACATGGAGTCTAAGTCCAAAAGTGCAGACAGCCTTTAGTGCAGATTCAACATCCGGAGGATCTCCTGTCACATCAAGCAACAATAACTCACCATTTGCAAGTTTTGAACCAAATCCAAAAGTTCAAAATTCACCTGATCAATCTTACACTCAAAGTTCGTCAGGATCAAACAGTCAAAGTCAAGGTCCAGGAATTCTGTGCAACATAGCAGTGAACATAAAGAATGCTCAAGACTTTACTGAATTATTAGCAAAGCAGCACATAGCACTTCTTGCTTCGGTGCTTGAATCGTATGAAAGCTTGGTTGCAGGTAGAATTGGGAACCCCGATATGACAAAGGAAGACTATGATCAGATCGATCCAGAGGAGCTGGAGTTGATCGACATCAAATGGGGAATGGCAAGCTTGGTGAGAAGAGCTTAACGATTTATGGAAATAACTGGTCGGAACCGTCTTTTAGGACCAGATCAAAAACTTGGGTTTGATAAATCAAAAGTCACATGTTTCAAATGTAAAGAGAAGGGACATTTCAAGCGGGAATGTCCAAACAGGGAGGTCAACAACCATCAAAACCCGTTCTCAAATGATTATTACAAACAAGCGATTTATCATAAGACAAGTCAACAACCATTCACCCAAAGACCTCATATCGAAAACAAGCCGGAGAAGGCTCTCTTAGTAAATCAAGATGATGAGAAGGTTGCTGAAGGTTTTAGTTGGGATAAGTACATCCCTGGTAGTGAAGGTAGGATAATGATGGCGGAGATTGTGGAACAACCGGAATATGTTGTTGAAACAGAAGAAGTCAATGAAGTGACATCTGAAGAAAGTTTAGCTAATCTTGAAGAAGTTGCTGCAGAAGTCTATTACTACCGGTCTAAACAGGAGATTATTGCTAGTTCTTTCAAATCAATAATGCCTCCGAATATGTTTGAATCTTTTGCAGGTTTCTTCAGTGAGCCAACTACTGGTCTGTGTCCAAGATATGATGTTGAACCAGCTCCAGTTGAAGAGATAATAGACGTTTCAAAAGAAATGAATGAAGAGACTCTAAAAGAGATTGCTGACAAAGCGTTGATGGGCAAACTAAAAGAGGTAGAAATAGAATCTGTTGAAACGGAGTCGGTCGAAACAGAATCTGATGAGAAATCAGAAATTGAGGAGATCAAATCAGGAGAAGAGTCTGAGTCAGAGTCTGATGAGTGTGGTAAAACTGATATTAAAATTGATCAAGAAGAAAAGGTTTCTGAGAAAGTTGTTTTGATTCTTGAAATTCCATGTAAAAACTGTTCAAAACCATGCATGAACTGTCTTGAAAAAGACAAGAAATTTCAAGAATTGAAGAAATTTACTGATGAAGTAAAATTTGATCTCAGTGAAATAAAAGAAGCATATGACACGTTGGCAAGATCAATCAAAATGATTAAAAAGGAAAGTTTTGAAAAATGATAAAGCCACAAAATTGCTAAAATCTACTGTCATGGATAAACAGATGGAAATTAACATCCATCTGGACACAATTGCTTCTTTGAAAAAAAAACTTGAATTAATGAGAATTGAAACTGAGAGAATTGATAAGAAACTGATGAGTTATGATGCTTCATCATATGTGATTGATCAAATTCTTCCACAACAACGTGATGCAAAATCTGTCTTCAAAAGTGTTCCACCCCCAATGTGGAATCATTACACTCAAAAGTATCCAGATGGGGTGGAATCTGCATTGAATCTCAAGTTGAGAACCATTGAGAATGATTTGCCTGAGAATATTGATGTTACATTTTCTCCATCCGACACTGATAATGAGTCACAGGTGATCAAAACCGTTGTTGACCAAGTGTTAGATGAAGAAAGTGATAACTCGGAGTTTGATACTGTAAAACCTCATTTTGAAAACTCCATTTCTGATTCTGAAGAAGTTGGTAACTTCTTGGACAAGTTCATACCAAAATCAAACAAAGTTGCGAATGATGATTCGATCAGTGTGGTTTACACAATGACTGGAACTGAGAAACTTTATTCTGATTTTGAGTATCCAATTCAAAATGTTAGATTGGAAAACGTTGAGAAGGTGTTTAAGCTTGTGGAGATTGACATTTCTGAGGTTAACAATAATGAGTTTCTTTCAAAACCTAAAAAGTCTTTTGTGAAACAACAACCGAACAACCCTGGGAAAAAGGATTGGGTGGGTAAAAATGGGTCTAACAAAAGAAATGGTAACAACTTTAAAAAACAAGGTATTGGATTTGAAAAGAAAATGGCTAAGAACAATATCAAGCCAAAAGAAAAGATGAGTGATATTTTTGTTGCTGGTCCTAGTGTTGATGCTAAAAAGGATTATATCTTCAGTCAAAAAGCCGTTGATGATTTCAATGCGGCTAAAAAGTTAAGAGAAGAGACCTACAAATCAACTTTTGTCGAGTATGACAAAAGAATCTGTTACCGCTGCAATGAAATTGGTCACATGGCCAAGCAGTGTATGAAAAAGCTTGAGAAACCAGTTTTGCAAAAACCCAAACCTAAAACTCCAACTGATGTTAAAGGTAAAACACCAATGGTTTCCCCTGTTCGTATTTTGAAAAGAGGTAAATCTTTGAAGATCGAGGATAAACCGAAATCAACATTTGAAATTGGTGAATCTTCGAAAACCCAAAAGACTTCAAAGGTTTATCCAAAGACAAAAAATTTTGAAAACCAATCATGGGTGGCAAAATCAAAGCAATCAGTTGAAGAGAAGAAGATGGAAAATGTTTTGAAATCTGAATTAAAAGTTTTTGCAAATGATGTTGAAAAACTTGAATTTGAACTAGACAAGTTGTTAGAGGAATTCCCACCAATTAAGGAGGGAGATTTAAAACCAAAATTTAAAACTGTTGTTCCAAACGCCATCTTTAACATTCCGATAGTTGATGAGTCATGTGATCTTGTGTTTGGTAGTGTTCCAAAAGTAAAGAAATCATGGGCTTCATTGTTTGAATGAATTTCTTTCATGTTTGCAGGGGCTTCCGAGGTCGATAATCTCAAAGTGGATCATGGACAGCGGAGCTTCAAGGCATATCACAGGAATGTTGGCTTTGCTCTATAACGTCAAATCTATCAACGGAGGATATGTTGGATTTGCAGGGAATCAGGGTGGCAGGATAGTTGGTGAAGGAACTCCAACAAATGGAGTTGTGTCGTTTGAAAAATTGAACTATATCATCGAACTTGAAAACAATCTGTTGAGCATCTCACAGATCTGTGACAAGTCTTTTACAGTACACTTTACTAAAAATGAATGTTTAATCATAAAACCTGGTTTTAAAATTCCTGAGGACATGGTGTTGATGCGCGCTCCATGGGAAAACGATTTGTATGTCCTGGGTATGAGTGTCGCAACAACATATTATCAGAAACAATGTATTGTGATAAAAACGAAAGCGACTGAAAAAGAGTCCAGAATGTGGCATCGAAAGATGGGTCATATTCATGTTAGAAAAATGAATTTTCTTGTGCACAATGATCTTGTAGAAGGTGTAAATTTGAAAAATTTTCATTTGAATGATGATTGTGTAGAGTGCAAGAAAGGAAAGCAGACCAAAAAGACACACCCACAGAAGTTACTGAATTCAATCAGAGTACCGCTCGAGAGACTCCATATGGATCTTTTTGGGCCAGTCAATGTAAAAAGCGTAAGCGGAGATTTGTACTATCTGGTTGTCACCGACGACTTTACCAGATTCTCATGGGTAATGTGTATTGAAAGCAAAGACCAAACGTTTGATTCGTTGATGGTGTTATTCAAAAAGATGGAAACGCTGTACAAATTTCCGATCAGAAGAATAAGAAGTGACAACGGAACGGAGTTCAGAAACAATCGCATGCTCGAGTTTTGTAATGAAAAAGGAATTCTTCATAAATTTAGTGCACCATATACTCCACAGCAAAATGGTGTAGCTGAACGAAAGAATTGCACCTTGATTGAAACAGCTCGAACTATGCTCGCCGATTCCAAGTTGCCAATATTTTTCTGGAGTGAAGCAGTTGCAGCAACGTGTTATACACTGAATCGTGTTCTAACAGAGAAGAAATACAAGAAAACCTGCTTTGAACTTCTTCATCGTTACAAGCCAAATTTGAAGTTTTAGAACCGTTTAGATCGCCTTGTACTTTTATTGATCCAGATGGTAAGTTTGGTGCTAAAAGTAACGAGGGTTTCTTTGTAGGTTATGCGAGTCTGCTGAAGAGGGTGTTCGTACCATGTCTGGGGAAGATAATTCAAGTTCAGCATGTTGATTGTCAGAAGCATACTGCTCCACCATAACTTCCCGGACAAAGATTTTTGTTCGATTATGATAAACTCTGGGAGTCTTTCCAACTGCCGACTGAGCCAAGCGTAGAGGAACTCGTTTTACTATACCAACATCAACAATCTATGTCATAAGATCAGGTGCCAAGACCATTGGTAGTTTCTCAGCCCGACGTGGGTACAAGCAATCCTACAAGTGGTACAAACGATCACGAAGCAGGTCCAAGTGGAACGACACACGAACCCCCAGAGGAACCAACTCCAACGTTTGATAATTCTGACGACTCAAAATTGGAAGACGGTCCGATTTTTTACGAGGAACCAAATGTTGCAATGACAGAAGCTGAAGATCACACCGGTGATCAAGATATTACGAGCTTGCAATTGGAAGTGAGCGTGCCTGACACTGCTATGCCAAGAACTTTGTCGTATCATCCTTCAGATCAGATAATTGGTGATCTTCAGAGTGGAGTAAAAACGCGGGATCAGATCAACAGAGCTCTTACATGTTTTTATACATCTGTTGCTCCTTTTCAGGAAGAATTCTCACTAAAATGTTTCATCTCGCAGGTTGAACCAAAAACGTATAAGGAAGCTTTAACTGAAGAAAGCTGGGTGAATGCTATGCAGGAAGAGCTGCAGCAGTTTGAGAAGCTGGGAGTATGGAGATTGGTAGATCTTCCTGAAAATCAGAAGCTAATAAAGACAAAGTGGGTCTTTAAATGTAAAAGGGATGATAGAGGAGTGATTGTAAGAAATAAAGCACGATTGGTAGTACAGGGATTCAGTCAGCAAGAAGGCATTGACTTACAGAGGTGTATGCGCCTGTTGCTAGACTCGAGGCGATTAGAATCTTCCTGGCGTTCGCGTCTTGGAAAGGATTCAAAGTCTACCAACTGGATGTGAAATCTGCATTCCTATATGGCAAAATCAAAAAAGAAGTGTATGTTGGACAACCACCGGGGTTCACAGATCCAGTACACAAAAACAAAGTCTATCTTCTGGATAAAGCGCTTTACGGATTACACCAGGCCCCGAGAGCCTGGTACGAGATGCTTTCCCAATATCTGCTGGCCAACAGGTTCACCAGAGGGACGGTTGATAGTACGTTGTTTACCAAAGAGGTTGCAGGCCATCTATTGATCATGCAGATTTATGTCGATGACATCATCTTTGGATCGACAAATGATGATTTGTGTAAAGATTTTGAAATAGTGATGAAAAGAAAGTTTGAAATGAGCTCGATGGGGGAAATGAAGTTCTTCCTAGGGCTGCAGGTGGATCAAATGCCCGACGGAATTTTCATTCATCAAACCAAATACGTGAACGATGTTCTAGAGAAGTTTAACATGTCTGAATCTACTCTGACTTCAACCCCTTTGGCTCAAAATCACGGAATCTGTCTAGATGAGAGTGGAGAGAAAGTGGACGAGACGTATTACCGGTCGATAATTGGATCTTTGATGTATCTTACTGCTTCTCGCCCGGACATCATGTATCTGACGTGTTTATGTGCCCGATATCAGTCCAGCCCACGCCAATCACACTTGATGATCGTGAAATGCATTTTACGGTATTTGAAAGGCTGCCCAAGCACCGGCTTGTGGTATCCTAAGTCGGGTGACTTTTCACTCACAGGTTATGCTGATTCGGATTTTGGTAGCTGCAAGCAAAATGCTAAGTCTACCACTGCAGGCTGTCAGTTCTTCGGAACTCGACTAGTCACTTGGCAGTGCAAGAAACAAACCTCAGTAGCGCTCTCTACGTGCGAGGCTGAATACGTTTCGGCCTCGAGCTGTTGCTCTCAGATCCTTTGGATCCAACAGCAGATGCGAGACTTTGGTTTGCAGTTCTTGGAAACGCCTATATTTGTGGACAATGAAGCAGCGATTAACATAACGAAAAACCCGGTTCACCATTCTAAAACAAAACATATAGAAATTCGACATCATTTCATCCGTGATTGTCACGAGAAGAAATTAATTCGAATCGAATATATACACACCGATGATCAGAGGGCTGATTTTTACACCAAACCGTTTGACAGATCAAGATTTAACTATCTTTTAAGATTAAACGAGATGAAAAATTTGTTTTCTGGGAGGGTAATAGAATGTGAAGCCGAGGTGGACGGCGATCTGAAGTGATCCACATCGTGTTGTCAAGTTTTTGTACAGTTTATTTTTTCTGCTTTTGATAAAACCAAAAACACAAAAAATATGTTTTTGTTTTTTAGGGGGGGAAAGTTTGCAGAAAATCCAAAAACATGATAAAATGTCAAAATCAAAAAACATTGAAAAAGTCAAAAAGAGTTTGTGTAAAAAGGGGAAATGATAGTACATCAGCTAGACAGCTGCAGTACACTAAAGAAATGTAATGTTTAAAATGTGTTAAGCAGTCTTGCAGATGATATGCCGATAGGTTTTTACACATTTAGTAGATTTGTTCGTGATATAAACCTAAATTTCTTGCTTTTACCTGGGGAACATATCTCGGATATATGGGTAACCCCCAAAATCTTGTTTGAAATGTCCCTCTTTCTGAGATGCTAGGTCTTTATACTTAGTGATATCTGGGGTATTATCCCGGGACTTCTGATTTTGCGGAAGCAATGGCCTAGTCCTCGGATAATACTTTACGTTGCTTGAAATATAAGCCTCCGCTCAGCATAAAAAATGATGAAACATTGAAAAATGCTAATCATGTGCTGTTGTAAAAGAAGATCCCAAAAGGGGACCCACCTTAAGTCGAAGCCGTTATCTCTCTGATTTTGCGGAAGCAATAGCCTGAGCTATCACGGCCCTCGCATTTAATCCCTTACAGATATCACCTAGATATACTCACCTGTAAGACTGAATATTGGGATCTGGATACGGGAGTATATTCTGAGGTGGGACACGCGTATAAGTTAAGTCCTTAAAACACTAAAATCGTATCCTGAACAGATTGAAATTTGTGTGAAAATTTAAGAGGATTAGTATATCGGCAATCACTGTGAATTGTTTAATGTTATGTATGTAATCAAAGCTTAACGGTGCTTGTAGCTTGTCGGCATCTGATATGATCCCCTAACACACTCACAAAAATTTTGTTTGTACAGTTTATTGCTTATCAAAAATCCAAAAAGATTGTCTGTTTGTTTAGCATTTTATAAAATCCAAAAAGATTTGCATTTCATCTTATTTTCGACAACGGACATTGGGGATCTGATGATCAAAGTCTCAATGTGCTGAACAAGTCTGGATCATGAGGGTTGGATAAGCAGATAATTGTGAAAATGTGTTGGGAATTGCTTGAAAGTTCAAAAGTTCATTAATTTGAACTTAAATCTGTTTCAAAAGTCAGCAAACTTCATAATTCGGTAAGCCAAGGTCATAAATTTGGACTTGGCAGGCTAAACACTTGACCAGGGTCATTAACTTGGACTTGGTTAACTGGGTGTGACGGTAAAATATCAAAACTTAAAAAATTGAAAATTTTGAAAATTGTCATTTCAAACGAAATTACTATTTCACACGAAATAGTAATTCCGCTTGAAACAGGTAATTTCGCTTGAAACAGGTAATTTCGCTTGAACTGGTGATTTAGTTTTAAAACTAGATTTCGTTTGAATTGATGATTTCGCTTGATGGTCATCTAAGTGGCGAGAGATTGAGAAAGAGGAAGCGTTGAAGGCTGAAAGAGAAAGAAAGGCTCGTGAAGATAAAGATAACATGTTGAGACATACTGTGGTACAAAGAATGGCTGCTGAAGAGAAGAAAAAGGTTGACGAGAACGAGAAGCTTAGGAAGCTGTTGATGAAAAAGCCTAAGCCGAGGGAAGAAAAGTTCAAGTCGTTGTGAAGAAAGCGCTGAAGACCTGACTGAAGACTCCGGCAATATCCAAGGGGGAGTTTGTTGGTGCATAATGTCTATAGCCTACGTCTAAAGTCTAGGTCATGTCAGTAGCTTGTATAGCGGTCAAAATGTAAATTTATGATATTTTGAGGTAATTTCGCACGAAATAGCTTGTTGCTATTTCGCAAGAAATTAAGTAATGTAATTTCGCATGAAATTACAATTGCTATTTCATGCGAAATTAGTCACCTATAAATATGGGTGTCATGCTTCTCATTTGGAACAAAATTAGTCGAAGTGTAACGAAGTGCTGTCCAATTTTCACCGTGTAATCAAGTCAAATATCAATGAAAGCTTGTTTTAAGTATCATACTCTGTTTCTACACATTTCTTACACTGATTTGAGGTTGTTTGACTGTTTCCACCTTTCAAACAGCTTTGTGTTGACTCTGAACGACTCATTAGGTCGTAAAACGATCCTACAAGTGCTATCAGAGCCTACGTCTATAGCCAACGTCTAAAGTCTATGTCATGTCAGTAGCTTGTATAGGGGTCAAAATGTAAATTTATGATATTTTGAGGTAATTTCGCACGAAATTACAATTGCTATTTCATGCGAAATTAGTCACCTATAAATATGGGTGTCATGCTTCTCATTTGGTACGAAATTAATCGAAGTGTAACGAAGTGCTGTCCAATTTTCACCGTGTATTCAAGTCAAATATCAATGAGAAGCTTGTTTTAAGTATCATACTCTGTTTCTACACATTTGTATCACTGATTCTAGGTTGTTTGACTGTTTCCGCCTTTCAAACAGCTTTGTGTTGACACTGAACGACTCATTAGGTCGCAAAACGATCCTACACTGGGGACATAGATCGATGACGTGTGGGTGGGTTTATCGCTTTGCTCTTCAACTTTAACTTCATCTTTATAATCATCCCACTCTTCAGTGTCATTGATCTCTTCTCCTCATCCAAGCCTTCTTCAAGAACAAAGAACACAAAATGACATATGACTGTCATCAGTATCTTTTTCTTGAAGATTATCTTATGCAGCAAAATCTTACTGAGTTACTCCCCTCACCTAACAATCCATTCAGTGAAACTTCATGAAGAACAATACTGAATATTCAAGAAAGCATGTTAGCCATCTTTGATTTTTTCAAATTTTTGGCGTTTTACAAAGAGTGGTATTTAGGAATATTGGTGTTTGTTTTTTTTTTGGTGTGATCAAATGAAAGTTATTGAGAGGTATCATTTTATAGGATGTCTTTGGCGCATAGTTTAGGCGGTGTATTATTATGATAAAGTATTCGTCGTTTCAGTTACTGTTTTGTAATTACTGTTTTTTATAAGCTTTATCTCTGAAGTCTGTAACACGTCCCATCTTTCAAGTTTGGCGTTTTAGATTTTAATATAATAAATTTTGTTAATAATAAAGTTTTCGTCGCTTCGGTTTTACTGTTTTTTAGTTACTGTTTCTAGTTACCTTTTCGAGATTTTGGCGTTTTTTATTTTAGTGAGGTTTTATATAAAGATGACACTTTGTTCTATTTTTCTTGTACCTTGGTTTTTATACTTTTTTTAGTTTTTTTGTAATACTTGTCCAAAGTAAATTTATTATAGTTTGGGAGTTCTTTTATGGCATGATGGCATTTTCACAAGCATTTGTGTGTGTGGCGTTTTTATTATATATGGCGTTGTTGTTATATAACAATCAACTGAAAAAGAAAATAAACAAAAATATATAAACAATTGATCTTCCAAATCTTCACTGTCATCAGTCTATTTCTTCTTTTTTAAATCATCTTAACTGGTTGTTTCGACTTTCATATGATTCATTTTGTTTTTTTGTTTTTGTTTTTGAAGTAGCTTTTTTGTCGCCGTTTGGAAGCACAAAGTGTGACATCAGTCTCTTTTTCTTGAAGATTTATCCATCTCATGCAGCAAAATGTTATTGAGTTACACCCCTCAGATAATAATCCGTTCGGCGAAGCTTCGCATAGAACAATATTGAATATCCAAGGAACGATGTTTGATTTTTTAACTTTTTGGCGTTTTACCGAGAAAAAGAACGCCACTAAATAAAAGTATCTTAAATCTCTAAATTTAGTCATGCTAAACTCAATAATGTTTTGCTGTATGAGATGGACAACATTGTTAATCCTCAGTTAAGAAAGATGTCTAACAATGTTGTCCACCCCATACAACTAAACTTTATTGAGAACAAAACTCAATAATGTTTTTGTATGTTTTGCCGTTATAAATTGGATGGAAGTTGAGGATAAAGTCAATAAGATTTTACTCAACGAAATGGACAATATCCTCACTTAAGGATTTTGTCCATTACATTGAGCGAAACCTTACCGACAACCAAAGTAAATTTCAAAGAAACGTTTTGTTTTTAGGGATATTTGATGTTTGGGTTTTTTGGCATTTCTAAGAAGAATGGTATATGTTAAATATGGCGTTTTGGGTTTCCTGTGTTTAATGGAAGGTCTGAGATGTTGTATATATATGATGTTTTTTGGCGGTTGTTTTAGGCGGGATTTTATTATAATAAATGCTAGTAATTAAGTCCCGTCGTTTCAGTCACTGTTTATTCAGCTTTATCGTTTAAAACAAGTTTGGCGTTTTATATCTAATGGCGTTAAGATTAGGATGGTGTGTGCTATGTAGGTTAAGGCGGAAATTAATGGCGTTTTATTCATGAGATGACGTTTTGTGTAGAGAAGTCAAAATACTTTTTTACCCTTAATGAAGCACGCCACACTAATAAAAGTGATGTTGTTTACGAAAACGCCACCGCGTCATCTAGTCCATAGATTGTTTTGATCTGACCATCCATAGCCGTTCTCTCCGTTCTCACACTTTTCACTGTTTTCTCTAAATTATGACCCTATATATATATATATATTATAGGGTGAGGTTCGGCTACAAAGTCAATTTTTCCTAGAAAGTGTACAAAGTCATAAAACACCACAATTTCAGCCATAAACACACTCAAAACCCACAAATAACAGAGTGAAGATCACTAAAACACAATATCCAAACCATAACATTACATAAAAACTTCAAACACACCATCGTAGAACTATGAATATAAAACACAGCATGATAATCAACATACGACACACTAATGTTAGTCATTCGATAATCAAAGCCTTATCATCCAAAACACAACACAAAACCCACAGATATGGCGTTTTAGTAATATTCATTTTGTTATTTGCGGGTTTTAAGTGTGTTTTATGATTGACATTATGGTGTTTTATGACTTTTTACACTTTGTAGGAAAAATGGACTTTATAGCCAACTCCCACCCTATATATATATAGTGGAAGGTTCAAATGAGAAGAAATTTTTTATAAGAAGAAAAAAAAATAAGTTTCAACCAATAAGAATGTTTCATTTTACTTGATTTAATATATGCATTTAATTTTAATGTAAGGGTATATTTGTAAACCTACATAGATTATTAATTTCTAGTCTTCCTTTTTACTAGCTAACTATACTAAATTTGTAACTTATTTTCAAAATATATATTTTTCAAAAAAGTAAAAAATTTAATTTAGATGTAGGACAAATTACTAGGTGTGTAAGATAAATTATGAGTTGTGTAGGATAAATTTAACTATGTGTAGGATAATTTTCAGAATGTGTAGCATAACTTTTTATGTGTGTAGGCAATGAAAATTAGTATAGAGAATAATAATCTTTATGAGTAACTAATTACTTAAAGATTGTAATAAATGAGATAAAAGAACAACTACTTAATATTTTACAATTGTACCCTTTCTTCTTTTTCTTCCTAATTAAATTTTCTTCTCAAATGAACCCCCCTATATAGTTATATATATATATATATATATTCTCCGTTTTATGTATCGAATACCCCTGAATGTAGATTTCAAAAACCTCTTTCTTCGTTTTATGAATGTATGATAATTTTTCTTGGATACTCCTGAATTTTTTTTTCCTAAATCCGGCACTACATACCCTCATATAATCGTCTATAGTTACTTAGGTTATAACAACCCTCCAAAATATTTTCGACACCCTAAAAATAATTAGAATGTCCTAATATGTCCTAAAATACACCCCATATACGAAAACGAGCCCGGAATACCTTTATTTCTATTAAAATTAAAAAAAACAAAAATAATGGGTCTGTGGCGGGCCGAGTAAGACCACCCCTTGGTCTACGCGGGGCGTGACAGACCGTCTACGAGGCCTCACCCGGAGCCGACACGTGGCACAATCGTGTCGAGGCTAAAGGTGATGACTGGTCAAGGCTAGGGTCTACACCCCTAGCTCGTGGGCCGCGTAAGCCCCCGCCTCATCTTACGCGGGGCGCGAGGGACTCGAAATCAGCTCCTATAAATTGGGAGCTCAGGCCTTCAGTCCTAGTCGCTCACACTTTCTTTTCTCTCTCGAATTTCCACATAGCTAAAGCTATTCTCGGGTATAATACTCCCCTAAATAACGAAGTTCTGCCCCGTTGTAAGTATCATAACCCCGGTTACGTATTAGATACGCTGCCCGATCGATCCAGTGTTCCGTAACGGCTGTCAAGGTTCTGCCCGACGTAGTCGTTGGAATGTCGTTTCGGGGAGGGTATTATTAACGTCAATATTGGGTTATTATACTAACACGTGTGCATTTGTGTATTTAATAGATAATCACCAGGAAATCCTTAAGGAAAATCCTAAGACATCAATATGAGTAATCTCCTTTTTGCAAACTGTTTTTACAAAACCCCACTTAATTAATAATATATTAAACAGTGATTGAGTATTTGTATTCTACAATTATCCTCGGTATGTTGGGGTTTTATAAACAAAATTTGTTACTACCTTGCGAGGAGTAACATGACCACAAGTCGGGTTGACAGTACCGTGGGTGGTAATTAAAGTAGATAGAAACAAATGGAATTGCGCGATCGCCCTCAATACTGTACAATGGTTTTACTTAACTTGATTAAACTGGGATTCACTCACCAGTATTTCCCATTGACAAAATGTTTTTAAACACGTTTCAGGTAACAAAATGTGAAAGCCAAATAGAAGCCAGCTGAACAGCACGGAAGGCTTGGAAAAGTGGCTATAAAGTTACCTAAAATAAAGAGTTGTTTTATTTAAAATAAAATAGGGTTTATCCCTATAAAATGTGTGTACTTGAAACTTGGGATTTTCCCATGTGTTTAATATATTAAAAGCGTGGTATTTTACTCTGATAAAATATTTCCTAACTACGGTCCTGATGTAATTTCCGCTGCCAAAATGATAAACACCTGGATACCACCGAAACTGGCCGCGGCCGCTCGTTCCCAGGTTGTTAGGGGACGGGGGTTGCGACAGAAGTTGGTATCAGAGCTAAGCCACTGATTCAGCTGCAGAAGTGTTCTGCTGACACCAAGATATTATATGTTAGGAAATTAATTACGGAAATACGTGCATATCTATATTTTATTGTTGTGTGTTATTTGACTATTTGTTAGTTTACAGTATGAGCGACCAAGGACCCTCCGACGCTTATCGTCAGTTGTCCGGCTCACCTAGGAGCGAAGGCACCTCTTCACAGCCTGCCCTCTCAGGGTATTCAGCTGACAATGAAGATGGGATATTCGTGTTTAAGGCTCAGTCTGAAGAGCCATTCCCTCCTAAAAAGAGAGGATGGTTCAGTAGGGGAGCACATGAGCTTAGGAAGAGAATGAAAAAGTTACAACAGCAGCGAGTTCTAGCAGCTGCTAAGAGAGAAACAGATGCCCATGCCCAAGACATGCTTAATAGGAGTTTAGCAAACTTCCATATTTTAGCAACCACAACTGCCGACCCAACCTGGAGCAACTCATAGCCCCTCAACCATTACCCTTGTTTCCCACACAGCCAATGGAGATTGAAAACAACCCCGAAAACCAAATCCAAATGCATGATTTTAACCTAGAAGAGATACCTAGGATACCAGCACCTAATCCCTTAGACCCAGACTACGACCCGTGGTTCGATGATCCTAGGGATTATCAGCAACGCTACCACATATCAGAAGAACCCATGCCAAACCTAGCAGCTTACCCAGGTCTGGACCCTCTAGATCCCTACTATGATAATGATGAATACATTAGGGAAATCCTAGAGAATCCGTATCCTCAGGAAGAACCCATGCCACAGTACCCAGATCCAGTACCAGTATCTGCAACCCCAATGAGTGCAGAAAATATGCAAGAGCTCCGAACTTTCGGAGAAGAGATTTTAGAAAGTAGCGAGAGAATGAGGCAAGTGGGAGAACGACTCGTCTGGAAGTACGACGAGCGTAATATGGAGTTCTGGATGAATCCATATCAATGATGGTGATAGTAACAATAATATAATAATATAATAATATAATATGTGTGTATAAAAAAATAAAAAAAATAATAATATATCTATCGTAGTATAGACCACTTTGTGGTTAGTGATGCATATTAGTATTGTATTTTTTAATTCCAGTTCCAGTTTGTAGTAGATGCATACTATAAGAAAGAGTAAGTCGCAATGTTCGACGCTTTTGACCAATATGTGTGTTGTGTGATTAATTGCCTTAAATACTATTTTGTGATATTAATAATTGGCAAATGTTTAAAATTCAGATGGACAACGAAGTGAACGAGGAAAACCAGAATAAAGATAACCAGAGTAACAATAACCTGGATAACGATAACCCGAACAACAACTATAATGGAAACCAAGTGAATAACAGTGCCATCCAACACATAGTTACACAAGGGATAATAGATGCAATGCCATATATTATCGAAACGGTTAAGGAAGCCGATAATAAAAATAAACGTGATAGTAAACGACCCACTGAACCTGAACACATCGTAAACAATGGACCTATACTTCAAGCTCCCATTCCCAAAAGAAGAAGAACCATGTCTTATGGTGGTTCTTATAAAGAATTCTGGTCTTGTAAACCAATGGAATTCTCGGGCAATGAAGGGGCCATTACAGCTCTACGCTGGATAGAAAAGACTGAGGCTGTCTTAAAAATAAGCAAGTGTGTGGAAGAGGATAAGATAATGTTTGCTTCCAATCTGTTTAAGAATTCAACATTATAATGGTGGAACACTATCCTCCAGTCTAAGGGAAGTGATAGAATCTACAACATGGAATGGGAGGAATTTAAGAACACGGTGGAAAGGAAATTCTGCCCTCCCAATGAAAAAGAACAGATAACAAATAAGTTCCTAAACCTTAGGATGACTGGAGTAGATAGTAAGGGGTACACTACGTTATTCTTTGAATATGCTAGAATCATGCCAACCCTTGCATCACCAGAACCAGTATTAATCTCCCGTTACATTTGGGGACTCATCGGTGAGATTAGGCATGTAGTCAAGGCAGCTAGACCTCAAACCATAGAAGAAGCTGTAGAATTAGCAAACACCTTGACAGATGAGTTAGTGCGTACACGAGAGGAGGACCAGATAAGGAACCTAGCTCAAAGGCTTACCCAGGAATTCCGATACGGTAATTCCAACCGTGGGAAAAATGTAGGTTCTACCTCTGCACCTTACTGCAAAACCTGCAAGAAAAAGCATTCAGGAAAATGCTCCACTTACTGCAATTTCTGCAAGATACCAAGACATAAGGAAGAAGATTGCAGGAAGAAACCTAATAATGGAATGTGCTTCAACTGTGGAGAAAAAAGTCACATCAAGCTGAATTGTCCAAAACTAGCTCCAGCCTCGAACACCAAGAATACTAAAAATGTTAGAGCATTTGTTCTGACTGCAGAAGAAGCAAAGATGATCCCGGATGTGATCGCCGGTATGTTTTTAGTTAATGATGTTTTTGCTAAATTATTATTTGACTCTGGTGCGAACCAAAGTTTTATTAATACTTCATTTTGCAAACTTCTCAATCAACCATTAACTAAACTCCCACAAGAATGTCTAGTAGAGACAGCAAATGGGGAAACCATTAAGATTTCTGAAATCTTGCAGGAAGCAAGAATAGAATTTCTAAATCAAAAGTTTATTGCAAACCTTTACCCAATGAATCTGCCAGGATTTGATGTCGTATTAGGAATGGATTGGTTAATAGCCAATAAAGCCAGTATTTTATGTGATCAAAAGTCAATTCAAGTAAATTCACCAAAAGGTGAAAAGATCACAATTAAAGGAAATAAGCCGTCAAAATCCATAAAATTCATCTCTGTGATGAAAACAGCAAGTTATATAAGAAAAGGATATTTAGTGTATTTGATCACCATAATCACTAACACTAAAGGAAAAGAATTAAAGGATATTCCAGTAGTATCTCAGTTTTCAGATGTATTTCCAGAAGAGTTACCAGGACTACCTCCACACAGGGAAGTTAAATTCAGAATTCACCTACTACCAGGAACAGCACCAATTGCCAAAGCACCTTACCGTTTGGCACCCGCAGAAATGCAGGAACTGAAGAAACTGCTCGATGAATTGTTGGAAAAAGGATTCATACAGCCAAGCTCATCGCCATGGGGAGCACTGATCTTATTAGTCAAAAAGAAATACGGATCAATGTGTATGTGCATTGACTACCACGAATTGAGTAAAGTCACGATTAAGAATCGGTACCCACTACCGAGAATCGATGATCTGTTTGATCAATTGCAAGGAGCTTGATTTTTCTCTAAAATCGATTTACGGTCAGGATATCATCAATTGAAGGTACAGGAAGAGGACATTCCTAAGACCGCATTTAGAACAAGGTATGGCCATTATGAATTTACTGTCATGCCATTGGGTCTAACCAATGCCCCAACAGAATTTATGGACATGATGAACCGAATATGTAAGCCATATTTGGATAAAATCATAATTGTCTTTATAGATGATATTCTTATTTACTCTAAGAGTAAAGAGGAACATGCAAAGCATTTGCACGCACTTCTAAGTTTATTGAGAAAAGAAAAACTTTATGCTAAGTTTTCAAAGTGTGAATTTTGGTTAGAACAGGTACAGTTTCTTGGACATTTAGTTAATCATGAAGGAATTCATGTGGATCCCACCAAGATCAATTACCAAATGGAAAACCCCTGAGTCACCAACCGAGGTTAGAAGTTTCTTAGGATTGGACAGTTATTATAGAAGATTTATTCAAGATTTTTCTAGAATAGTCATTCCCTTAACTAAGCTAACCTGTAAATCTGTTAAGTTTGAATGGGGACTAAAACAAGAAGAAGCCTTTAGAATTCTTAAGCAAAGACTAACCAATGCACCC
The DNA here is from genome assembly GCA_030545235.1 of Helianthus tuberosus. NCBI lineage: Eukaryota > Viridiplantae > Streptophyta > Magnoliopsida > Asterales > Asteraceae > Helianthus > Helianthus tuberosus. The sequence continues at coordinate 116,068,351 of CM060403.1, read as the reverse complement.
ATACTAGCGTTACCAGAAGGAACTGAAGACTTTGTAGTCTATTGTGACGCTTCTAAGTTAGGCTATGGATGTGTGTTAATGCAACGTCAAAAGGTTATAGCCTATGCCTCTAGACAACTTAAAAATCATGAAGAGAATTATTCAACCCATGATTTAGAACTAGGAGCTATAATTTTTTCCCTGAAGATTTGGAGACATTACCTTTACGGTAGTAAGTTTACCATTTTCACTGAGCATAAGAGTTTAAGGTATGTTTTCGGGCAAAAGGAGTTCAATATGATACAAAGATGCGGGATGGAGATACTTAGTGATTATGATTGTAATATCCAGTACCATGCAGGAAAAGCAAATGTAGTGGCTGATGCTTTAAGTCGGAAGTATCATGAAAAGCCAAAAAGAGTACGTTCACTTAAACTAAATCTGCAGATAGATTTAAATGAGCAGATTAGACAAGCACAAGAATCAGTAATCAAGGATGATATTGAAAAGTTGAAGGGAATGATTGAGGAATTAGAACGAGGAACAGATGGAATTTGGAGATTCCATAAGAAAAGAATGTCGATACCTAAATTAGGAAACCTACGCCATCGTATATTAGAAGAAGCCCATAAGTCTAAATATACGATGCATCCTGGAAATGATAAAATGTATCAGGATTTAAGAAAGAATTTTTGGTGGATAGGAATGAAAACGGATATAGCATCTTATGTTTCTAAGTTTTTCACATGTTCACAAGTCAAAGCTGAACATCAGAAACCCTCAGGTTTATAACAGCAATTAGAAATGCCAGTATGGAAATGGGAATTGATAACAATGGATTTTGTTACCAAATTACCTAAAATAAGAAAATGTAATGATACAATCTGGGTGATTGTAGACAGGCTAACTAAGTCAGCCAATTTTCTACCAATGTGTCACACCCTGGCTTTGCGGAAGCGTGGTTAATTTTGGTGTGACTTCTTAATACCATAGCTTAACCATAACAAAGCTATATGAAATAAAATCATGCAAGATCATCCATTTGATTAAGTTTTAAAACCAGAGTACATAACGTTGTCTTCGGGACTTACAACCTCATAACGTAAAACATTGTCTTAATAAACATAAACATCAACATGGAATAAACGCAGTTTAAGATTTGTGACTTGTCCAAGAAAGAGTCACATTTCCTAAACTGGGATGACCTTGGAACCCTTATGCAGCGGGAAAACATAACATACCGCGCCAGATCTTTAGTTTCCTGAAATACATGTAAGTTGAAAAATCAACAATAATGTTGAGCGAGTTCATGTGTAAGTGAGTAAGTAAACCGTTGTGAGTATAAAAATAGTCTTGGTATGTAGCAAATAAGGGAATTGAGATCACCAATGGTTTGCAAGGCCACTGATATATGTGAAGTGCAAATAGGGAGACTCAAACCTAGCAGATTTCGCCACGGCATTAGTATGTGGACAAAGTCACCCCAAGGTCCGTTTCTAGTTTGGCCTGGGGCTGGGCTCGCTACACCCAGATAGATCTACCGCTCCTGTCCCTCGGTCCCGACATGAGGACTAATGGCCTCATATTGCTCCTACCCACTCACATGATCTGAGTAATAAACCTCCTTACGCTAACCATACCGTGTATAAAGTACTTGTAATCAAAGTAACATGTATTTCACCCCCGCAGTTAAGAAAACTGAAAACAGTTAGAGAAAAGGGGGACATGAACTCACAGTGAAGCGTCTCTACCAAGTATCTCCTGCTCACGCAGCTGTGCGACGACCTACAGGTGCTAATTTCTATTAGACGGACGGCCGTGCCTTAGCTTTATAGTTTAAGTTTTTGGGAAATAGTTAGACAACTATTTCGTGTTTACGTTCTGTATATACTTGGTAGATAATCTCCTTCCCAAGGATGGGGGATTCAATACATGTGCGTTCAAATTATATCATTAAGTCTCACTTAATATATATATGTATTTCCAATTCCAAAATATAAGTATTTTTCTCAAAAATATTATATTTTCATTTCACATAATTTTTCTCCAATAATACGTTGTTAAAATACGCGTTCATAAATATTTCCGTAAGTGCGTAAGTTACGTTTTAACAATCGAGTGGTAATATAATTACCGGTGTAACTTATATATTTATGGTGAAAGCGTTCGTATTATTTTGGATTCGTTAACGTTCGTAAATATTATTTTTACTCTAAAAATAATATTTATGTATTTTCACAAAATAATCATAAACAGTGTGTGAAAAATATATATTTATCACGTTAAATTTTGTGAAAATCCCACCTCCGAATATTTAGTAAATACAGTCATGGCGAAATTTATGTTTCGAAAACATGTCAAAAATAATTCTAACACTTGTAGTGTAAATATTTCTAAGTGTTAGGTTTTTAGAAAAATTTCGCCAGAGTTTCCTCTGTAACTGGAGGTGGCCACGCTTTCAAGCGTATCATTTTCTTTAACAAATCAACTCAACAATTTTCTCAACATCATCAAACGATATTTCAACCTTTTAACTAGTCAAAATATACAAATTGCATATATTACATGAACTTGTAGTTTTTCCGAAAATATGAGGTAAATCTCGTTACCTTTAGTGGATCTTTATATAAATAAATCCGGTTTCGTAAAAGTCTTGTTTTTAGAGAAGTTCCGTCTTTACAACTTCTTGTCTATTTTTACAAAGATAGTTATTTTGTTGAAACTTGTGTTACACAAGTGTTTACACACTTGTGTGTTCTTGATGTGCGGTAAGTGTCGTATATATTAGGTGTATATTTTAAGCCCTTTTTAACACTTATTTTAGCCAAGTTTTAAATTTATAAAACACGATATTTTACTAACACTAAACACACATATGGGCAAGTGCACCCATCGTTGAGCGTAGTATAGCGTTGGTAAGATACCGAGGTCGTCCAAGGACACAAGAGCTTTTAATACCGGTTTATCCTCAACGTCTAACCAAAACAAAAGTTTAGAAAAAATGTTTTAAACTAAGAAAAATAAAACTAACTAAAATGCTGAAAATAAAAATAAAAATAAAAACAGATAGACAAGATGAATCACTTGGTTCCGACTCGTATCTAGTATAACCTTTGATTATTTCCGCACTTTTGCACATAATTAAGAGATTATCTTAGTTATTGTAGTAGGCCCCTCTTTTGAAGGTGACGTTACCCTCACCCCAGTAGTTTGAGTCAGCAGGGATACAATCCTAAAGGGGTGGATTATTGGAAGATAATGAATTAAGTTATTAATGCAGTATTGTGGTAGGCCCCGCTTTTGGCGGTGACGTTACCCTCGACTAAGTAGTCTGAGTCAGCAGGGATACAGTCCTAAATAGCCGGGTTATAGTATTAATAGTAGTTAACTTATGAGGGGATCAAAGAGTTTGGACCCCCGCCATCCAATACCGTGAAGTATTGAAGGAGGTCCTACTAAATTTGACCCAGGTCCATTGCAGGACCTCTAAACGCTGAACAATGGCAAGACCTTTACCAAACCGTTCCCTTAACCCCCTACCAGGTAGCCAACATACCTCCATATAGACCGTGGAGATATGAATGGTGAAAATCCTTTATTTTATATAGACAGTAAAATAATGCCAAGACACCACGGACAAACGATAAGGAAAGATCACCTTCAACATAAGTAACTAGTTATTAAAGTCATTAATACAAAACCAAATAAAAAGTGCAAAAGATTAGAAATAAAAAGTATTATACTAGACACTTTGTCTTCACCAAGTGATGTAAGAGACTTAGGCAAACATGGCCTTGATTGTCAAGAACTCTTATGATCAATCTTGGATCCCGAGACGACTCACACACTCTATGATGGACAATAGATGATGGTGGTGGATGATGGTGTTGTGATGGTGGTGGGTGGTGGATGAAGTGTGAGAGAGGTGGTGTGCCAAGGGATGAGATGAAATGAATCCAAGCACTCCTATTTATAGGCTGAACAGAGAGCTGGACACGGCCCCGTGTCCGCTGGGCACGGCCCCTTGCCCGTCTGACACTCTCTCTCTTCATTAATTGTAATTCGCAATTACAATTAATGCGCCTGCAGTACTTTCGGCACGCCCCCGTGTCCGCTGAGCACGGCCCGTGGTGGGCAATAGAAGCTTCTATAGATTTGTCTTTTCTGCTGCTTCTTGGGCACGGCCCCGTGCTGGCTGAGCACGGGGCGTGTTCAGCCTTCTGTTTTCTCTATTTTGCTTTGGAAGGTGCCGTTGAGGGTTCGGGCAGTCCACTAATGTTCCTTTTCTTGTATTTATGTTGGATTTAACTGTCTTTTTGCTTCTTTTGCGTTTTTGAGCTCATTTAATCCTGAAAATACAAAAGAAAGACAAAAACACTCTTTTTCCAATATTAGTACTAAAAAAGGGTTAGTTTTATGCCTCATTTGATGTAATTTATATGTTGCATTTTACACACATCAGTTCTAAATATCATTCTTGTTATTGTGAGATCCGTCTTTTACAAAACATGATTTCTTTAACTCTTGGTCCTTTGAAAATACCACTTGCAGATACGTAGATCTGCTAGTTTTAAACACTATTTTGCAAGTAAAAATACTTTTACACAAGTTCATGTTTCATGTGTGGTAGAGTTTCACCTTTTAACCCTTGTATCTTCTAACATAACCTTATGTCATGATCCAAGAACATGACTACATCGGGTTAAATGGTGATCCGAGCTACCACAATCATAGATCGGGTCTCAATAAACACAACTTTCAATTACTACAACATTTACACAACTTATGTGCTATTAACCATCATTTTTCATGTTTTTAGTAGACTTTTGTGCATCATCTTGCATGTTAACGAGTTTTATCCGATAAAAATCCTTTTAACCACTTTAGATTAGTTCAAATATGAGTTTTAAGCATTATACCTCTAGCTCGAGGCTAGGGAAGAATCTACGCGCAAAAGAGGTGGATAAAAGCTAGATAAAGAGGTCCTTCGCGTTCCGCTTGCTCCAAGACTCCTTGTATACGACCCTCGACACTTGTATGATGTTGGAACTTGAAGATCAAAACCGAAAATGATGGATAGGGGAGGGGGGGTGTTCGGCCGAGAGCTAGGTAGAGAGGGAGAGAGTGTGTGAGTGTTGTGATGAGTGATGAATGTTAAGTGTGTGTTTAGTCAAGAACTTATAGACATTTTCATGTGCTAATAACCAATGGATCTTGTGTCCTCTAGATTTTAAGCACTTGATTAAGATAATCAAATAATGGTACTAGTGTGTCCCCCTTACATGGGGACGGTTATAAGGAGGGGGAGGGGGGTTTAGTTCGATTCTGACCATTAGTTGGTTACTTAGTTAGGTTAACTAAGTTAAGTTTAGAGATTAACTTGGTTAGTTGTGTGTCACGCGTTACAAAGGGTGTTAGGGTAATCAGGGACCCTAACTAGCTCAGAAAAAGATAAATAGTGAAAATAACAATATTTTCATGTTCCGGGTATAGTCCGGTTGTTCGGTTGGATAGTAATCCGTTAAAGCGCTTAATAAAGCTTTAAAGTGTCGTTATTGTTACTTTTAGTGACACAACTTATTCCTGACACTTTGGAAAGTGTCTAGTGTTATTTTTCTCATGTTTTGGCACTTTATTAGTTAGCTAAAAGCTGAATTATTTTGTAAAGTGCTGAGTTTTGTACTTAGAGTACGTTTTAGGCACATCCAGTCATAGTGACTTATTCCTAGAGACGCAGTTCCACAACCCTTGTATCCCTACACTCACCACTAGTGTAGCAAAATATCTCAGGCTCTTATAGGCCTTGGAGGCAGTGTTTGCCTGATGCTGGCTTTATCAGCATGTTCAATAGGTTATCCGTGTATTGTGCTACTGTGCTTTTTGTGCATCATGTTTGTCACTAAGGTTCAGTATGTAAATAATGTAGTGACAGCAAGCAAGTATGATGCAAGTAAGTACATGTATCAGTATTCAAGTAGCAGTTCATCAGCTAGTTCAAACAAGCACAGTAATTAAGCAGTAATTAATCATTAGTTAAGTCGTACGGATACCTGATTTAGTGCGGGTTGTCACATTCTCCCCCCGTTAAATAAATTTCGTCCCGAAATTTAAGTTCTGCTTGTAGATGCAGGGTTCTTAGGAAAAAGGTGGGGGTATTTCTCTTTCATCCGGTCCTTACGTTCCCATGTGTATTAAGGACCATCTCTGGCATTCCAACGAACTTTGACGAGCTTGACACTGCTCCGGCGGGTCTTGTTAACTTTCCAATCTGTGACCTCAACAGGTTCTTCAACGAAGTGGAGCGTGTCGTCAACATGAATCTCGTCGATGGGAATGGCAACGGTGACTTGAGTTGGACTTTTCTTTAGATTGGATACATGAAATGTATCGTGAACACCATTCAGTTCAGCAGGTAGGTCCAACTTGTATGCTACTAGTCCTATTCTTTCCAGAATTCTGAAGGGACCAATGTAGCGCGGATTTAACTTCCCACGCTTTCCGAAGCGTGCCACCCCCTTCCAGGGTGAAACTTTCAATAACACCATTTCTCCAACTTGGAAATCCACATGTTTCCGGTTTGGATCCGCATAGGCCTTTTGTCTGTGGCGAGCTGCTTCGATGCGTTTAAGAATCTGCGCGATCTTGTCTGTCGTCTCTTGGACGATTTCGGGACCAGCAAGCTGCCTATCACCTGCGTCAGCCCAACATAAGGGTGATCGGCACTTGCATCCGTAAAGGGCTTCAAATGGCACGACACCAATACTGGTGTGGTAGCTGTTGTTGTACGAAAATTCGACCAAAGGCAAATGCTTGTCCCAGCTACCGCCCAAATCCATAACACACGCTCTCAGCATGTCTTCCAAAGTCTGTATCGTTCGCTCGCTCTGGCCGTCAGTTTGCGGATGAAACGCAGTGCTCAGATTCAATTGTGAGCCAAAGGCTTCTTGGAAGGATTGCCATATCCTTGACACAAACCTTCCGTCTCTATCAGAAATGATTGAGAGAGGTACTCCATGGCGCGCGACGATCTCTCTCATGTAAATTTCAGCCAATTTGCTCGTATTATCCTTCTCTCTGATAGGTAAGAAGTGTGCTGACTTCGTTAATCGATCCACTATCACCCAGATAGTGTCATGGCCTCTTGGCGTTCTTGGCAATTTTGTAATAAAATCCATGGAGATTTGTTCCCATTTCCACTTGGGAATCTCAGGTTGTTGCAGAAGTCCTGAAGGCTTCTGGTATTCCGCTTTAACCTTAGCGCACGTTAAACATTTGCTCACGTACACAGCAACATCGCCTTTCATCCTAGGCCACCAATAATAATCTTTGAGGTCCTGGTACATCTTATCCGATCCAGGGTGGATAGAGTACCGCGACTTGTGAGCTTCATCGAAAATAACCTTCCTTAAATCACCAAACAGAGGAACCCAAATCCTTTTCTCAAAACATAACGTTCCTTCCTCGTTTGGTACCAGTAGCTTCTCCATCCCACGGAGATATTCTTCTTCAAGGTTTCCTTCTTTGAGGGCTTCTTTCTGCGCGGCACGAATGCGCAAGGAAAGATCGGTTCGGATAATCATTTCCAAAGCCCTGACCCTTATGGGCTTGATTCTCTCTTTACGACTTAGGGCATCGGCGACCACATTCGCCTTCCCTGGATGATACTTTATCTCGCAGTCGTAATCGTTTAGCAACTCAACCCATCGTCTTTGCCTCATATTCAACTCCTTCTGGTTGAATATATGTTGTAGGCTCTTGTGATCTGTGAAGATTGTACACTTTGAACCATAGAGGTAGTGTCTCCAGATCTTTAAAGCAAAAACCACTGCGCCAAGTTCCAAATCATGTGTGGTATAGTTCTTTTCGTGCACTTTCAACTGACGCGATGCGTAAGCAATAACCTTCTGGCGTTGCATCAACACGCAACCCAATCCTTGACGCGATGCTTCGCAGTATACTACAAAATCATCTGTACCTTCTGGTAGAGATAAGATTGGCGCGTTACAAAGCTTACTCTTCAATATCTGAAACGCTTCTTCCTGTTTGATTCCCCAATCAAACTTCTTATCTTTCTGCGTGAGGAGTGTCAATGGTTGAGCGATCTTTGAAAAATCCTCAATGAACCTTCGATAGTAGCCAGCCAAACCCAAGAATTGTCGAATCTCGGTTGGCGTCTTTGGCGTTTCCCAATCCTTGATCGCCTCGATCTTTGTTGGATCCACGTGGATTCCATCTCCATTTACCACGTGCCCAAGGAATTGGACTTCACGTAGCCAAAACTCGCACTTAGAGAATTTGGCATACATCTGTTCCTTCTTTAGCAGCTCCAAAATAGCTCTTAGATGCTGTTCGTGCTCGGCCTTTGTTCTTGAATAGATCAAGATGTCGTCGATAAACACAATCACGAACTTGTCCAAGTACGGCTTGCAAACTCTATTCATTAAATCCATGAATACCGCAGGTGCGTTTGTCAAACCAAATGGCATAACGAGGAACTCGTAGTGCCCATAACGAGTTCTGAAGGCTGTCTTCGGAATGCTTTCCTCTTGTATCCTTAACTGATGGTATCCAGATCGAAGATCGATCTTTGAATAAAAGCTTGAGCCTTGCAGTTGATCAAACAGATCGTCGATTCTTGGCAAAGGGTATCTATTCTTGATCGTCAGCTTGTTCAGCTCCCGGTAGTCGATGAACATTCGAAAGCTATCGTCCTTCTTTTTGACAAACAGGACCGGAGCTCCCCAAGGCGAGAAGCTTGGTCGGATAAAACCCTTGTCTAACAACTCTTGAAGCTGTGTCGACAGTTCCTGCATCTCAGACGGAGCAAGTCTATAAGGTGCCTTAGCCACAGGTGCGGCGCCTGGAACTAAGTCAATGCGGAGCTCTACTTGCCTCTGAGGTGGCAGTCCAGGTAAGTCCTCTGGGAAGACTTCTGGATATTCCCTCACGACAGGGATGTCTTCAATTCTTGGCTCAGCAGCCTTCTTATCCACAATGTGTGCCAGGAAGGCAACACATCCTCTCTGCAAACACTTCCTTGCTTTCAAGCAGCTGATAATCCTCAACGGCATCTCACGCTTCTCTCCATGAACAACAATGGTCTCACCATCATCGGTTGGGATACGAACAATCTTTTCATGACAAACTATCTCTGCCTTGTTGCCTGATAACCAATCCATTCCTACTACCACGTCGAAGCTTCCCAACTGGACTGGTAGTAGGTCTAGAGCGAACTCACGTTCTCCCAATTCAATCACACAACCTCTGATAACTTCGTTGGCTTCTACTAACTTCCCATTGGCCAATTCGATCGAGTAGGGAATATCTAACTTATTAGCGGCTAAACCAAGCATACTCTTAAATTCAAGCGACACGAAGCTATAATCGGCACCAGTATCAAATAAAACGGATGCATAGCGTTGATTTACAGGGAACGTACCAGTAACGACATTGGGGTCCTGGCGCGCTTCCCTTGCTTCGAGTTGGAACACTCTTCCACGGGCTTGGTTTAACTCTGGGCAGTTCTTCTTAAAATGCCCGATATCACCGTAGTTAAAGCACCCAAGTCTTTGCCCGTTTCCACCAGCTTGATCATTCCTCTGATTATGATTCACAGCGCCCGCTTGGTTAGCATTGTTGCCTCGATTCTCGTTTCCTCCATTGTTCCCCTGTGGGCGATTACCACCACGATTATTATTCCTATTCCCAAATCCTCCCTGGCCTCCCCGACCAGCACTAGCCCAACAAGAATCTTTCGAGTGGCCCGGCTTTCCACATGCTTCACATATTTTCACATTACAATGGCCAGTATGGTGGCGTTGACAGGTATTACACTTGGGCTGGGTGCCCTGATATCCTTTTCCTTTCTTCCCACTACCAGCTGATCCTCCTTTCTTAACCGCCACACTGGCGCCCTGCTTGAAGTTTGAGAATTTCCGTTTGCTACCTCCTGATGACTCGACGTGAGTCTCTTTCTTCTTATGCTCAGCATCATCAAACTTGTTCAGGCGAATGGCCTCCTCTGTGAGAGCCACGCTCAAATCGATCGCTTCAGTAATGGTCGCAGGCTTGGATGAGGTTACCATGCTTATGATTTGAGGAGCTAGTCCCCAAATGAAGCGTTCAATTCTCTTGAACTCAGGAGTGACCATGTAGGGTACCACATGCGATAAGTCATGGAACCTTTGAACGTATTCCGCGATCTTTGGACCGTCCATTTTCAAGTGCCAGAACTCGGTCTCCAACCTCTAGATTTCTGCGCGGGAACAGTACTTTTTGCGCATGAGTTCCTTTAGTTCGGTCCAGGTCAGCGCGTAGGCAGCAGCTTCGCCTAGTGTTTGTACTTGCAGATTCCACCAAGAGAGGGCTCCATCTAGAAACAGCCCTGAGATATAGGTGACTTGCTGATCCAGCGCGCACTTGCTCATGCGAAGAACAGATTCGATTTTCTCAGCCCAACGAACAAAGGCGACAGCACCTCCAGTGCCATCAAAGTTGACCGGTTTGCAGTCTAAAAACTGCTTGAAGGTGCACCCTGCACATACGTTACAACATATGAATGGCATTAGCATCCTTGCTAGAGATATCCAATTAGGTCACGGTATGTCTTAATGACTTAGTGTTACCGTGAGGTGGATTGTTATTGCCTTCGTTAATACTTCCGCTCGTTCCGGGCTGGGAAGCTGCATACTGTGCTATGGCAGCAGCAATGACTTGTTGTAGTTCTGCCTCATTAGTAGGCATGCGTGTCTCACGTCTCGGCGGCATCTTCTAAAAGATGGTTTACGTTGGTCAGGCCATAGTAAAACGTACGTATATATATATAGTAATAGTAATAGCACATAACATCTCATGTTATCAATACATCACAAATACCAATCACACAACATCCCATGTCATAAAAATACAAATAAGCAATCAAGCGAATCAAATATGGTGAGAATACTGCGATTGCCATATATCGAGACCACATAGTAAGTGTATCAATACATCCCTGTGTCATACAATCATCAATCAACTAGGGGCTACATCACCCCTGTCCAAAAACTATATCATGTCAGTGTCAAATACAACATCAAATACATGTCAACAAAAGTCAGGATCATAAAGTAGTCTCCAAAAATGCTGTGCAGTCCAACAATCGCCGTCTTCTCACCCTCGTCTACCCAAACAGCACTGATGAGCTCTATACAGATGGTGGTGGAGGAGGGGGAAAGTGGGTGTAAAACAAACGACGTAACTGGAGCCAGTCCTCCTCCATGGCTCGCTGAGTACGGATGATAGAGGCAACCTGCTGCTCTAGTATAAAGAGATGGGCAGCATAATCTGGAGGTAAAGGTCGAAATGGCTGCAGGGGAGAGTGTGTCTGACCATGGCACGGACACGGTGGCAGCTGAGCTCTCTCAAGCTCCTGGATGCGCTGCGTGTGTGACTCGTGCTGAGCTACAAAAGACATCAAAACGTCCTCGATAGTATACCCCCTGTGGAAAGAATGGTAGGGGTCAGTAGGTGGCATACCAGAGTCTGGTGCCCAAAGGAACGGCTCACTGGTGGGGTCAAAAGGTGCCACATGAAATGGAGCAACAGAGGGTGGAACAGATGACATCTAGGGCATGAAGGGGATAGACATCGGTACATGCCCAATAGGATGGGCTGAAGAACCCTCTCCAGGCCTCGCTGGAAGTACAAACTGAGGAACTTGAAAAGAAAAATCAGCATGTCGTGTAACAGGGATCTGAGGGGGAAAAGGTGGAACATCCTCATCAGCAGGTATCCAACCGTGCTGTGCATGCTCATCTGGTGGATCCATGCGTGCCGCGAACAGTGCATGCTCGGGCTCTAGTGGGATGGGATCAGGTGGGGCAACAAAAGGATGAACAGGTGCAATGTGCTCAACAGGATGGTCAATAGGTATATCAACAACAGGTAGAGGAACAATAGGATCAACAGCAACATGATCGCCCTCTAACAAAGGAACATCCACGGGGAGATCATCAACAGGTGGGTCTGCTATAACAGGCTCAATAGGGATGCCAGCATGTACGGGGTCATGCTCAAGTATGGGGTCTAGAGCGGCTGTCTGCTCAGGGGCGACGGCAGGCTCGGGATCAGCAAAAGCCATCTCGAAGTCAAACTCGGGGTCGATAGGATCTACTGGGTCAGCTGGATCCTCCATGGGCTGATCCATAGGTATAAACTCGATATCACGATCTGGGTCGTATCCCGGGGGAAAGATAGGATCAGAATCCTCTATGTCATCATGGTCAAACGCAAAACTGGGTATAGGTGCAACAGAGGATGCCTGGTCAGGATCAGAATCATGCGCAAAGTGCTGTGCGCTCAATGTGTGAGAAGGTGCGGATGCCACAGACTCGAAAGAGTCTGGGACAGGAGAATGTGCTGGCGAATCCTCAGCGGGAACGTCAGCGATCATCAGAAGATCGTCCGCAGGAAGAAGGGCCTCGCCCTGGATCTCATCCTCAAAAGGCTCATCCTCAAACAGGTCAATATCGCCATCAGCCTCGGCGTCAAGAAGAAGATCATATGCTGGATAAACGGCTAAGGGTATAGGGGCCGGAATCTCTACTAGAGGTAGGTACTCAGCGGGAGGGTCATCTGCAGGCTCATCAGCACCATCGGGTAGTGCGAACGGCTGGAAGTCATGCTCGTCAGTACTGGTATAGTCAGATGTGTACACCTCATGCTCGGAGGATGTGAGGTCATCAGATACGATAGGTATGGGTCCAGTGGTTTCCGAATCGCCAGTACCGGCGGAATCCATGAGTCTGTAACATAAACACAAATATGCTCAAATAATCAGTCATACAATCAGATAATCACATAAGTCACCAAGTAAGATATCACATAATTCTCCTAGTCTCACTAGCCAATTTCTCCTAGTCTCTAAGACTGCTCTATCAACTACCTCGACCTCTCAGATCGAGCCTCGGTCTCCAACACCGAGCCTCAGTCTCCAAACTGAGCCTACTCTTCCTAGTCCAACTAGTCAACTACCTCAGTCACCTAGACCGAGCCTCGATCCTCCAGACCGAGCCTCAGCCCTCCAGGCTGAGCCTATAATAAATCAACGTGCCCAACTACCTCGGTCACCTAGACCGAGCCTCGATCCTCCAGACCGAGCCTCAGCCCTCCAGGCTGAGCCTATAAATAATAAAATGTGCTCAACATTTGTTTGTAAAAAGTTTTGGATCTGGACTTAAGTGGTATGCAGAAAAATGTTTTCGTGAGAGCCCTAGTGATCATAGTCTAGACTCGAGAAAGAATCCTAGTTCGCTATGATCAGAGCTCTGATACCAAGCTGTCACACCCTGGCTTTGCGGAAGCGTGGTTAATTTTGGTGTGACTTCTTAATACCATAGCTTAACCATAACAAAGCTATATGAAATAAAATCATGCAAGATCATCCATTTGATTAAGTTTTAAAACCAGAGTACATAACGTTGTCTTAGGGACTTACAACCTCATAACGTAAAACATTGTCTTAATAAACATAAACATCAACATGGAATAAACGCAGTTTAAGATTTGTGACTTGTCCAGGAAAGAGTCACATTTCCTAAACTGGGATGACCTTGGAACCCTTATGCAGCGGGAAAACATAACATACCGCGCCAGATCTTTAGTTTCCTGAAATACATGTAAGTTGAAAAATCAACAATAATGTTGAGCGAGTTCATGTGTAAGTGAGTAAGTAAACCGTTGTGAGTATAAAAATAGTCTTGGTATGTAGCAAATAAGGGAATTGAGATCACCAATGGTTTGCAAGGCCACAGATATATGTGAAGTGCAAATAGGGAGACTCAAACCTAGCAGATTTCGCCACGGCATTAGTATGTGGACAAAGTCACCCCAAGGTCCGTTTCTAGTTTGGCCTGGGGCTGGGCTCGCTACACCCAGATAGATCTACCGCTCCTGTCCCTCGGTCCCGACATGAGGACTAATGGCCTCATATTGCTCCTACCCACTCACATGATCTGAGTAATAAACCTCCTTACGCTAACCATACCGTGTATAAAGTACTTGTAATCAAAGTAACATGTATTTCACCCCTGCAGTTAAGAAAACTGAAAACAGTTAGAGAAAAGGGGGACATGAACTCACAGTGAAGCGTCTCTACCAAGTATCTCCTGCTCACGCAGCTGTGCGACGACCTACAGGTGCTAATTTCTATTAGACGGACGGCCGTGCCTTAGCTTTATAGTTTAAGTTTTTGGGAAATAGTTAGACAACTATTTCGTGTTTACGTTCTGTATATACTTGGTAGATAATCTCCTTCCCAAGGATGGGGGATTCAATACATGTGCGTTCAAATTATATCATTAAGTCTCACTTAATATATATATGTATTTCCAATTCCAAAATATAAGTATTTTTCTCAAAAATATTATATTTTCATTTCACATAATTTTTCTCCAATAATACGTTGTTAAAATACGCGTTCATAAATATTTCCGTAAGTGCGTAAGTTACGTTTTAACAATCGAGTGGTAATATAATTACCGGTGTAACTTATATATTTATGGTGAAAGCGTTCGTATTATTTTGGATTCGTTAACGTTCGTAAATATTATTTTTACTCTAAAAATAATATTTATGTATTTTCACAAAATAATCATAAACAGTGTGTGAAAAATATATATTTATCACGTTAAATTTTGTGAAAATCCCACCTCCGAATATTTAGTAAATACAGTCATGGCGAAATTTATGTTTCGAAAACATGTCAAAAATAATTCTAACACTTGTAGTGTAAATATTTCTAAGTGTTAGGTTTTTAGAAAAATTTCGCCAGAGTTTCCTCTGTAACTGGAGGTGGCCACGCTTTCAAGCGTATCATTTTCTTTAACAAATCAACTCAACAATTTTCTCAACATCATCAAACGATATTTCAACCTTTTAACTAGTCAAAATATACAAATTGCATATATTACATGAACTTGTAGTTTTTCCGAAAATATGAGGTAAATCTCGTTACCTTTAGTGGATCTTTATATAAATAAATCCGGTTTCGTAAAAGTCTTGTTTTTAGAGAAGTTCCGTCTTTACAACTTCTTGTCTATTTTTACAAAGATAGTTATTTTGTTGAAACTTGTGTTACACAAGTGTTTACACACTTGTGTGTTCTTGATGTGCGGTAAGTGTCGTATATATTAGGTGTATATTTTAAGCCCTTTTTAACACTTATTTTAGCCAAGTTTTAAATTTATAAAACACGATATTTTACTAACACTAAACACACATATGGGCAAGTGCACCCATCGTTGAGCGTAGTATAGCGTTGGTAAGATACCGAGGTCGTCCAAGGACACAAGAGCTTTTAATACCGGTTTATCCTCAACGTCTAACCAAAACAAAAGTTTAGAAAAAATGTTTTAAACTAAGAAAAATAAAACTAACTAAAATGCTGAAAATAAAAATAAAAATAAAAACAGATAGACAAGATGAATCACTTGGTTCCGACTCGTATCTAGTATAACCTTTGATTATTTCCGCACTTTTGCACATAATTAAGAGATTATCTTAGTTATTGTAGTAGGCCCCTCTTTTGAAGGTGATGTTACCCTCACCCCAGTAGTTTGAGTCAGCAGGGATACAATCCTAAAGGGGTGGATTATTGGAAGATAATGAATTAAGTTATTAATGCAGTATTGTGGTAGGCCCCGCTTTTGGCGGTGACGTTACCCTCGACTAAGTAGTCTGAGTCAGCAGGGATACAGTCCTAAATAGCCGGGTTATAGTATTAATAGTAGTTAACTTATGAGGGGATCAAAGAGTTTGGACCCCCGCCATCCAATACCGTGAAGTATTGAAGGAGGTCCTACTAAATTTGACCCAGATCCATTGCAGGACCTCTAAACGCTGAACAATGGCAAGACCTTTACCAAACCGTTCCCTTAACCCCCTACCAGGTAGCCAACATACCTCCATATAGACCGTGGAGATATGAATGGTGAAAATCCTTTATTTTATATAGACAGTAAAATAATGCCAAGACACCACGGACAAACGATAAGGAAAGATCACCTTCAACATAAGTAACTAGTTATTAAAGTCATTAATACAAAACCAAATAAAAAGTGCAAAAGATTAGAAATAAAAAGTATTATACTAGACACTTTGTCTTCACCAAGTGATGTAAGAGACTTAGGCAAACATGGCCTTGATTGTCAAGAACTCTTACGATCAATCTTGGATCCCGAGACGACTCACACACTCTATGATGGACAATGGATGATGGTGGTGGATGATGGTGTTGTGATGGTGGTGGGTGGTGGATGAAGTGTGAGAGAGGTGGTGTGCCAAGGGATGAGATGAAATGAATCCAAGCACTCCTATTTATAGGCTGAACAGAGAGCTGGACACGGCCCCGTGTCCGCTGGGCACGGCCCCGTGCCCGTCTGACACTCTCTCTCTTCATTAATTGTAATTCGCAATTACAATTAATGCGCCTGCAGTACTTTCGTCACGCCCCCGTGTCCGCTGAGCACGGCCCGTGGTGGGCAATAGAAGCTTCTATAGATTTGTCTTTTCTGCTGCTTCTTGGGCACGGCCCCGTGCTGGCTGAGCACGGGGCGTGTTCAGCCTTCTGTTTTCTCTATTTTGCTTTGGAAGGTGCCGTTGAGGGTTCGGGCAGTCCACTAATGTTCCTTTTCTTGTATTTATGTTGGATTTAACTGTCTTTTTGCTTCTTTTGCGTTTTTGAGCTCATTTAATCCTGAAAATACAAAAGGAAGACAAAAACACTCTTTTCCAATATTAGTACTAAAAAGGGTTAGTTTTATGCCTCATTTGATGTAATTTATATGTTGCATTTTACACACATCAAATACCCCCACACTTGAACTTTTGCTTGTCCTCAAGCAAAACTCTTTAATATTTGGCTTACACTCCCAAATGGAATAGGTAGAAGAGAAGGTTTTGGGCTTGTCATAGAGTGTCGGGATTTCCAAGATCTTTTTGGGTTTTATTTTTATTTATTTACACTC
The DNA here is from genome assembly GCA_030545235.1 of Helianthus tuberosus. NCBI lineage: Eukaryota > Viridiplantae > Streptophyta > Magnoliopsida > Asterales > Asteraceae > Helianthus > Helianthus tuberosus. The sequence goes on along the minus strand of CM060403.1, from coordinate 116,051,366 downwards.
CTATTCGTAATGATTTATTTAGAACTGTTCATAAAAGAAATTACTTATTTAGGCATAACATGCCTTTTTAAAATTCTATTTATATACAAGTTCACATACCTCGCGGGGAAATCACTCACACTCGGCCGAAAGTGTATTTTTAGTGAATCACTCGAGAGCGGTCATGGAACTTATTCCTACCATAGGCTTGCCAAGAAATCAATCCTCCTCATTTTTAACTTTTATACCTTTGTAGATATCAAGAGGACTTTGTGGGTTAAGGGTTGGCTATGGTTAAAGGTAGGTGGTTGGGTTAGTGGTTAGTAGAAAAAGGGCTAAAAGCGTAACAAGTGTCGGTTTTCGCATTTTTACAACTTTTTATTTTTGATGAAGCTTTTATTCAAACAAAGTTATTTTTGATTACTTTGTTTGTTTATTTTCTTTTTGCTTCATCATCATCACAAATTTTTTTTTTTTCACGAAGAACCGGACTTGTTACTAAAATAAAGGGTTAAAATGAAAAAGGGTTTTGGTGGTTGAAAAGGTTTTTGTTTGGGTGATGAAACGAAAAGGTCTAGGCTCAAAGGGGCTAACTAGGGGGATTTTTGGGTAGGTGGTAAAAGAAAAGGAAAAATAATGGTGTAGAAATGAAAAAGGTTAGTCCTAATGCCTCCATCATTTACTTACTCGGGTTTAAGTTGATAAGGACCGGGAGTGTATTGTCATGGCAAGTTCTAGAGTCGTAAGAACCAAGCGGCTATTCACACAAGAAACGAAAAATGAGCATTTAGTCAAATGATATGTAATTGTGTGCTCAATAAAGGCTCAAAACTCACTTTTGTGGGAATGGGTTTTTATGTGATCAAGTATATATAATCAAATTTTAAATAAGTTTGTCATGCCTTTTCATAATTTTCTTATGTTGGTTCTTTTTATCACTACGCTATCGGTTGTAAATTTGTAAAAATATAACATTTTTGAGAATTTGAATTTCCCGAGTTAAACCTAGACAAGTAAAAAAAATGAAATTTTTGAAAAAATTTGGGGTGATTAGCGGTTCCAATAGAGTTTTGTGTAAGGCTTGTATTTAGGACTTGCAAAATTCAAGGTTTTAGCATCCCCCCCACACTTAAATTACACATTGTCCTCAATGTGTCCCAAAAATAAATTTTTAGGTTGATTAGATGTGTAAAATAGTGTTTAAAAAGCAAAAATTTGTGTTACTGGGCACTGAACACGGCCTCGTGTTGAGTCGGCACGACCCCGTGTTCAGGTGCCAGTAACAAGAACTTACAGAAGGTGGACACGACCCCGTGTCCACTGAACACGGCCACGTGTCTGAAAAAATTCTGCCGAACAGAACCCAAACAGCAGGTCAGGGAGGTGAGCACGGGGGCGTGTTGGCTGGACACGTCCCCGTGTGGACAGTCTGAAAGCCTGAAAAACAGGTTTCTTCGTCCAGTTTTTCCATCCTAGCCCTATAGGTGCTGAGGCTTAACACCCTAAGCCTTGGTTTGTACCTGTTCCAACACTTAATACCACACCAAGCAATACAAACATCCTACATTACCAAAGTTAATTGTTCCACGCATAAAGTAAGAAAAATAAAATGCAGAAAATAGTTAGGAAAAGTAAATTGTCTAACACTTGGCACGCAGGCCATCAATTGTTCAAGATTGCAAAGGGTTAACCTGGGGAGTCATCAATCAACCGCTTCCTCCTATGCTCCTCCCGCCTACTCCATGGCATCATCATCATCATCATCGTCATCCTCTCCATGGCGTGCAATGTGGTCTCGTATGTATCCGACGTCATCTTGTATCTCGGATAGGTTTCTCTCGATAGTTCCGACCCGGTGGTAGGTGTTGCTCGCCATGTTATAGGTGTTCCGAGTACACATGAGGTTTTCCTGCAACAAATCATGCAAACTTTGAAAATTAGGAAAACTGCCTCCCGAGGAGGATGATTGGCCCGGATCACCGTGGGGTGGGTATTGGTACTGATGATGTTGCGGAGCTGGGAGGACAAGTGCTTCTTGCGGGTTCCATGCATGACCTTGCATCCTTTGAAAGGTTACCGTCCCGTCTTCTGCCTCATAAACCAGGTTCATTGAGCGGCATATGTGAATATCCACCATACCCGACCATGGGCTCTTCTCAAATGACCTCGGAATGTGGGCGAAGTGCCTGAAGAGACGGTACACCCACCCCCCGAAGAAAATAGGAGTTGGTGCACTAGCAAGGCGGTTGTGATGCATGTTTCGGAGCATGAGGAACGGAACATCGAGCGGCCTGCGGTTGTGAATGCAATGGAGGACAAGCAAATCTCTTAACCCAACGACGCCACCACTGTCATGCCTTTGGCTAAGAGAGTAGCCGAGGAGCCTATGAATGTATCTGTAAAGCGGATCCCTCAGCTTGGTACTCTTAGTGCTGCTCGGATTGTAGAACCCTTCCCCAATCTGAGCCCACATGGCTTGGCGCTCGTTGTCTTCGATCTCTCTCAATCCTCCTGTATTCTCTTCGTTTCCCGCATCCTCCTCCGCATACAACCCGATAATCGACCCGAATTGTGCCATGGAGATCGAATACCTCGTTCCGCCACACCTGAATGACACCCCGTCATTATCGAACGGGTCGCACCTTGAAGTGAATGCAAAGGTGCTGTAGAATTCCAAGGTGCATTCATGGACGGAACGGAGTCGGGTTGTTAGCGCGACTCTGAGTGGTCCCGTGACAATGTTGTTGAAACGGTCAATTTGATTCACCATGGTTAGTAGTTCTGTGCATGCCTGCCTCGGGTATTCCTCCGGCCTTGTTTGAAGAAGCTCGTATCGAGCTCTTGCATCTAGCTCATTGGCGTTGAATCTAGTAAACTTCCTGGCCATCTGCAAGAATACTTCAAAAGTTAGCATGAAACAGAAATAATTTCGGACAAAACTGCAAACAGCGGGCTGGACACGACCCCGTGCCCAGTGGACACGGCCCCGTGTCCAGGGGTCTGTTACTCAAAAATCCCATTTTTTGACCCGGTTTCGAAAACTTGAAAATTTTTGAACCAATAGGTGCGGTTTCCCCCGAAAATGAAACCCTAAGTGCCGTTTTTCCCAAAATAACCCGTTTACCCTATCAATTTCATCTATTTCGGTTCAAGAACAAGGGTTTGGGGTTTTTGTAAGAAATCGGGTGAATCTACGAATAATACAAGTGTATTTACTTCCCTTAACACTAATCTAACTAAATGCAAACAGATTTAGGCAAAAATTTTAGGTTCGATCCGAATGAACATCAAGAACCCTAGATTTTTCCCCAAATTTGTGGTGTATTAACTACATGCAAGTAACTAATCTAACTATAAAGAGTGATAGAATCATACCTTAACGTTGTTAGATCGGTAAGAGACGTTTGAATTTCGCGAAAAATCGCCTAGAACCAGAGCTTTTGTGGGGAAACGGGGCGTGTGGAATGAAGAAACTGTTTTGAAAAAGGGGTTTAATCCCGTCTGCAGCGCGAACACGGCCCCGTGTCCAGCGGACACGGCCTCGTGCCGAGCTTTTTTTTTTTTTAGGTTATCTAATTTAGACGAAATAATTACAGGTAATTTACCATCTTTGTCTAGAAAAGCATATTCCAAACCTTTTGGAAGTTCCTTGAGCTCAAGTGGTGGGTCTTTAGGAGACTCCTTATTTGGTTGCTCGTTTCGATCAAGAACTTTAAAAGTTTGTTCTATGGCGACATCTTCTTCAACAAAGTGGTCAATCTCTTCACTTGTATCGGGTGGTTCATCTTCATCTTCAATTAGGGGGTCATTATTGACGAATGGATATTTCATTGATCGTTCGAGATCGACACTTCTTTTAAATGCCCCTAATTGAAGAGGTAGATTATTGAACTTCCGGTTTTTCAAAGTTTCGTAAGTTTTTACAAATGGTCGTCCCAACACAAGAGGAGCGTCATCGAGGATGACAAAGTCGGTCGGGATTACCATTTGATTTGTTTGAACCAACACATCTTCAACTACACCGATTGATTTTATTACTTTCCGATTGGATAGAAAAATGGGTATTTGAAGTGGAGAAAAATCACTAATACTTAATTTTTCGAAAAGGTAGTTAGGCATTATGTTAACACAAAGATCTTTATCGAGTGTGACATTACTAATAAACGAATTTTGAAAGAAACATGGAACCGGTGTGATGTTAATTTCAAATGGGTCTTCTTTTATTAGTGAAGTTTGATCATTAGTTAACTTAACACTTACCGTTTCGTCAATTTTAGTGTTAGTGTTTAACTCTTTTAGAAACTTAGCATGAGTGGGTACTAAACAATGATTTTCGAAATAAGGTGACAAGAGATGAATTTCTTCAAAATTAGACTCTTCTTGGATTTTAACGTTGTCGGACTCACCTTTTTCGTTGTTTAACTCATGTGTCGGTTTTTCACTTATTTGTTCTTCCATTTTTTCATTTTTAGTTATCTCTTCCTTTTTTAATTCTTCTCTTGCGCGGGACTCCTCTTCCCTTGCGCGAGCTTCTTTTATACACCGATCGATAACTCTAATGTGTTCTAATATCCTATCGGTCACTTCGGTTATAGAAAAAGAATCATTATTTTCTAAGCTTGAATCCGGTTGTTCGACCCTTTGTTCCTCATAATACCCATATGAAGTTGATGGTTCACACCATTGTCCTTCATTGTAAGCATATGATGGATAAGGTTCGTAATTTTGTTCTTCATAATACTCATATGAGGTGGGTTGTTCACGCCAAGGTTCCTCATAATAAGCATATGAAGGTGGTGGCTCATACCTTGGTTCCTCAAAGTATGAGTAAGAAGGTTCATACCTTGGTTCATCAAAATACGAGTATGAGGGAGGAGGTTCATACCTTTGGTCTTCATAGGATGTGTATGAAGTTGATGGTTCGTACCTGGGTTCCTCATAGTAAGTGTATGAATTGGATGGTTGATACGAGTGATTATTTTGAATCGAACGTGTATTACGACAACTTGTGCAATAATTACCCCTATAATCATCCTCATCATAGGTGTAGTTGTAACCTCCTGAGTATTGATCCATAAGAATCACTCAGCAGACCACAACTGAGTCTCGAGATCAGAAAATGAAACAAAAATTGAAACAGAAGGCTGGACACGGCCCCGTGTTGAGTGGACACGGCCCCGTGTTCAGAATCTGTATCTGGGCGTTTTAATTAAATTGACTGATCTAGTTGAGCACGGGGCGTGTTCGGTGAGCACGGCCCGTGTTCAAGCTACTGTTACTGGGCGTTTATGAAAAATCTGCAGCACGGCCCCGTGTTCAGTGAACACGGCCCCGTGTACAGGATACTGTAAATGCAAAACTAAACTAAATGCAGAAAAATGTGCACGCGTTTTAAAAAGGTTTTGAAAAACTGATTAGGCCGTCGATTTTAAGCTTTCTCAAAATCCTTGTGTCCCCGGCAACGGCGCCAAAAACTTGATGTGCGGTAAGTGTCGTATATATTAGGTGTATATTTTAAGCCCTTTTTAACACTTATTTTAGCCAAGTTTTAAATTTATAAAACACGATATTTTACTAATACTAAACACACATATGGGCAAGTGCACCCATCGTTGAGCGTAGTATAGCGTTGGTAAGATACCGAGGTCGTCCAAGGACACAAGAGCTTTTAATACCGGTTTATCCTCAACGTCTAACCAAAACAAAAGTTTAGAAAAAATGTTTTAAACTAAGAAAAATAAAACTAACTAAAATGCTGAAAATAAAAATAAAAATAAAAACAGATAGACAAGATGAATCACTTGGTTCCGACTCGTATCTAGTATAACCTTTGATTATTTCCGCACTTTTGCACATAATTAAGAGATTATCTTAGTTATTGTAGTAGGCCCCTCTTTTGAAGGTGACGTTACCCTCACCCCAGTAGTTTGAGTCAGCAGGGATACAATCCTAAAGGGGTGGATTATTGGAAGATAATGAATTAAGTTATTAATGCAGTATTGTGGTAGGCCCCGCTTTTGGCGGTGACGTTACCCTCGACTAAGTAGTCTGAGTCAGCAGGGATACAGTCCTAAATAGCCGGGTTATAGTATTAATAGTAGTTAACTTATGAGGGGATCAAAGAGTTTGGACCCCCGCCATCCAATACCGTGAAGTATTGAAGGAGGTCCTACTAAATTTGACCCAGGTCCATTGCAGGACCTCTAAACGCTGAACAATGGCAAGACCTTTACCAAACCGTTCCCTTAACCCCCTACCAGGTAGCCAACATACCTCCATATAGACCGTGGAGATATGAATGGTGAAAATCCTTTATTTTATATAGACAGTAAAATAATGCCAAGACACCACGGACAAACGATAAGGAAAGATCACCTTCAACATAAGTAACTAGTTATTAAAGTCATTAATACAAAACCAAATAAAAAGTGCAAAAGATTAGAAATAAAAAGTATTATACTAGACACTTTGTCTTCACCAAGTGATGTAAGAGACTTAGGCAAACATGGCCTTGATTGTCAAGAACTCTTATGATCAATCTTGGATCCCGAGACGACTCACACACTCTATGATGGACAATGGATGATGGTGGTGGATGATGGTGTTGTGATGGTGGTGGGTGGTGGATGAAGTGTGAGAGAGGTGGTGTGCCAAGGGATGAGATGAAAAGAATCCAAGCACTCCTATTTATAGGCTGAACAGAGAGCTGGACACGGCCCCGTGTCCGCTGGGCACGGCCCCGTGCCCGTCTGACACTCTCTCTCTTCATTAATTGTAATTCGCAATTACAATTAATGCGCCTGCAGTACTTTCGGCACGCCCCCGTGTCCGCTGAGCACGGCCCGTGGTGGGCAATAGAAGCTTCTATAGATTTGTCTTTTCTGCTGCTTCTTGGGCACGGCCCCGTGCTGGCTGAGCACGGGGCGTGTTCAGCCTTCTGTTTTCTCTATTTTGCTTTGGAAGGTGCCGTTGAGGGTTCGGGCAGTCCACTAATGTTCCTTTTCTTGTATTTATGTTGGATTTAACTGTCTTTTTGCTTCTTTTGCGTTTTTGAGCTCATTTAATCCTGAAAATACAAAAGAAAGACAAAAACACTCTTTTTCCAATATTAGTACTAAAAAAGGGTTAGTTTTATGCCTCATTTGATGTAATTTATATGTTGCATTTTACACACATCAGTTCTAAATATCATTCTTGTTATTGTGAGATCCGTCTTTTAGAAAACATGATTTCTTTAACTCTTGGTCCTTTGAAAATACCACTTGCAGATACGTAGATCTGCTAGTTTTAAACACTATTTTGCAAGTAAAAATACTTTTACACAAGTTCATGTTTCATGTGTGGTAGAGTTTCACCTTTTAACCCTTGTATCTTCTAACATAACCTTATGTCATGATCCAAGAACATGACTACATCGGGTTAAATGGTGATCCGAGCTACCACAATCATAGATCGGGTCTCAATAAACACAACTTTCAATTACTACAACATTTACACAACTTATGTGCTATTAACCATCATTTTTCATGTTTTTAGTAGACTTTTGTGCATCATCTTGCATGTTAACGAGTTTTATCCGATAAAAATCCTTTTAACCACTTTAGATTAGTTCAAATATGAGTTTTAAGCATTATACCTCTAGCTCGAGGCTAGGGAAGAATCTACGCGCAAAAGAGGTGGATAAAAGCTAGAGAAAGAGGTCCTTCGCGTTCCGCTTGCTCCAAGACTCCTTGTATACGACCCTCGACACTTGTATGATGTTGGAACTTGAAGATCAAAACCGAAAATGATGGATAGGGGAGGGGGGTGTTCGGCCGAGAGCTAGGTAGAGAGGGAGAGAGTGTGTGAGTGTTGTGATGAGTGATGAATGTTAAGTGTGTGTTTAGTCAAGAACTTATAGACATTTTCATGTGCTAATAACCAATGGATCTTGTGTCCTCTAGATTTTAAGCACTTGATTAAGATAATCAAATAATGGTACTAGTGTGTCCCCCTTACATGGGGACGGTTATAAGGAGGGGGAGGGGGGTTTAGTTCGATTCTGACCATTAGTTGGTTACTTAGTTAGGTTAACTAAGTTAAGTTTAGAGATTAACTTGGTTAGTTGTGTGTCACGCGTTACAAAGGGTGTTAGGGTAATCAGGGACCCTAACTAGCTCAGAAAAAGATAAATAGTGAAAATAACAATATTTTCATGTTCCGGGTATAGTCCGGTTGTTCGGTTGGATAGTAATCCGTTAAAGCGCTTAATAAAGCTTTAAAGTGTCGTTATTGTTACTTTTAGTGACACAACTTATTCCTGACACTTTGGAAAGTGTCTAGTGTTATTTTTCTCATGTTTTGGCACTTTATTAGTTAGCTAAAAGCTGAATTATTTTGTAAAGTGCTGAGTTTTGTACTTAGAGTACGTTTTAGGCACATCCAGTCATAGTGACTTATTCCTAGAGACGCAGTTCCACAACCCTTGTATCCCTACACTCACCACTAGTGTAGCAAAATATCTCAGGCTCTTATAGGCCTTGGAGGCAGTGTTTGCCTGATGCTGGCTTTATCAGCATGTTCAATAGGTTATCCGTGTATTGTGCTACTGTGCTTTTTGTGCATCATGTTTGTCACTAAGGTTCAGTATGTAAATAATGTAGTGACAGCAAGCAAGTATGATGCAAGTAAGTACATGTATCAGTATTCAAGTAGCAGTTCATCAGCTAGTTCAAACAAGCACAGTAATTAAGCAGTAATTAATCATTAGTTAAGTCGTACGGATACCTGATTTAGTGCGGGTTGTCACATTCTCCCCCCGTTAAATAAATTTCGTCCCGAAATTTAAGTTCTGCTTGTAGATGCAGGGTTCTTAGGAAAAAGGTGGGGGTATTTCTCTTTCATCCGGTCCTTACGTTCCCAGGTGTATTAAGGACCATCTCTGGCATTCCAACGAACTTTGACGAGCTTGACACTGCTCCGGCGGGTCTTGTTAACTTTCCAATCTGTGACCTCAACAGGTTCTTCAACGAAGTGGAGCGTGTCGTCAACATGAATCTCGTCGATGGGAATGGCAACGGTGACTTGAGTTGGACTTTTCTTTAGATTGGATACATGAAATGTATCGTGAACACCATTCAGTTCAGCAGGTAGGTCCAACTTGTATGCTACTAGTCCTATTCTTTCCAGAATTCTGAAGGGACCAATGTAGCGCGGATTTAACTTCCCACGCTTTCCGAAGCGTGCCACCCCCTTCCAGGGTGAAACTTTCAATAACACCATTTCTCCAACTTGGAAATCCACATGTTTCCGGTTTGGATCCGCATAGGCCTTTTGTCTGTGGCGAGCTGCTTCGATGCGTTTAAGAATCTGCGCGATCTTGTCTGTCGTCTCTTGGACGATTTCGGGACCAGCAAGCTGCCTATCACCTGCGTCAGCCCAACATAAGGGTGATCGGCACTTGCATCCGTAAAGGGCTTCAAATGGCACGACACCAATACTGGTGTGGTAGCTGTTGTTGTACGAAAATTCGACCAAAGGCAAATGCTTGTCCCAGCTACCGCCCAAATCCATAACACACGCTCTCAGCATGTCTTCCAAAGTCTGTATCGTTCGCTCGCTCTGGCCGTCAGTTTGCGGATGAAACGCAGTGCTCAGATTCAATTGTGAGCCAAAGGCTTCTTGGAAGGATTGCCATATCCTTGACACAAACCTTCCGTCTCTATCAGAAATGATTGAGAGAGGTACTCCATGGCGCGCGACGATCTCTCTCATGTAAATTTCAGCCAATTTGCTCGTATTATCCTTCTCTCTGATAGGTAAGAAGTGTGCTGACTTCGTTAATCGATCCACTATCACCCAGATAGTGTCATGGCCTCTTGGCGTTCTTGGCAATTTTGTAATAAAATCCATGGAGATTTGTTCCCATTTCCACTTGGGAATCTCAGGTTGTTGCAGAAGTCCTGAAGGCTTCTGGTATTCCGCTTTAACCTTAGCGCACGTTAAACATTTGCTCACGTACACAGCAACATCGCCTTTCATCCTAGGCCACCAATAATAATCTTTGAGGTCCTGGTACATCTTATCCGATCCAGGGTGGATAGAGTACCGCGACTTGTGAGCTTCATCGAAAATAACCTTCCTTAAATCACCAAACAGAGGAACCCAAATCCTTTTCTCAAAACATAACGTTCCTTCCTCGTTTGGTACCAGTAGCTTCTCCATCCCACGGAGATATTCTTCTTCAAGGTTTCCTTCTTTGAGGGCTTCTTTCTGCGCGGCACGAATGCGCAAGGAAAGATCGGTTCGGATAATCACTTCGAGGCTAAAGGTGATGACCGGTCAAAGCTAGGATCTACACCCTTAGCTCGCGGGCCGCGTAAGCCCCCGCCTCATCTTACGCGGGGCGCGAGGGACTCGAAATCAGCTCCTATAAATTGGGAGCTCAGGCCTTCAGTCCCAGTCGCTCACACTTTCTTTTCTCTCTCGGATTTCCACATAGCTAAAGTTATTCTCGGGTATAATACCCCCCTAAATAACAAAGTTTTGCCCCGTTGTAAGTATCATAACCCCGGTTACGTATTAGATACGCTGCCCGATCGATCCAGGGTTCCGTAACGGCTATCGAGGCTCTGCCCGACGTAGTCGTTGGAATGCCGTCTCGGGGAGGGTATTACTAATGTAAATATTGGGTTATTATACTAACGCGTGTGCATTTGTGTATTTAATAGATAATCACCAGGAAATCCTTAAGGAAAACCCTAAGACAGCAATGTGAGTAATCTCCTTTTTGCAAACTGTTTTTACAAAACCTCACTTAATTAATGATATATTAAACAATGATTGAGTATTTGTATTCTACAATTATCGTCGGTATGTTGGGGTTTTGTATACAAAATTTGTTACTACCTTGCGAGGAGTAACATGACCACAAGTCGGGTTGACAGTACCGTGGGTGGTAATTAAAGTAGATGGAAACAAATGTAATTACGCGACCGCCCTCAATACTGTACAATGGCTTTAATTAACTTGAGTAAACTGGGATTCACTCACCAGTATTTCCCACTGACAAAATGTTTTTAAACGCGTTTGAGGTAACAAAATGTGAAAGCCAAATAGAAGCCAGCTGGACAACACTGAAGGCTTGGAAAAGTGGCTATAAAGTTACCTAAAATAAAGAGATGTTTTATTTAAAATAAAATAGGGTTTATCCCTATAAAAATGTGTGTACTTGAAACTTGGGATTTTCCCATGTGTTTAATATATTAAAAGCATGGTATTTTACTCTGATAAAATATTTCCTAACTACGGTCCTGATGTAATTTCCGCTGCCAAAATGATAAACACCTGGATACCACCGAAACTGGCCGCAGCCGCTTGTTCCCGGGTTGTTAGGGGACAGGGGTTGCGACATAGGTGGACATCATTTATCAACACAATTAGAAAAGAAAAACTACATAGCCAACTAGAGGTGCACAAACCAGTTATTTTTTTAACTGGCTCGGTTAACTTAACCGTCAGTTATTTTCTCATTTTTGCTTTAACTGATTTGGTTAATAACCACTTATTTTCGGTTAATTTATCGGTCATTTTCAATTTTTCAGTTTTTTCCCCTGTTGTTATATATTATAAATTTGCAACATATTATTGCATCAGTGGTTGTACCCGCTACTTTAAGCTTTGTTTATGGAAAGATACTTACGTGTGAAGTAGAGAGAGGACACATTTTGGTTCCCCTTTTTTGCATTACAGTGGGTCTAGGTTTTGTACCCACAATAATATTAGAGAGATTTGTGCCCTCTTCTATGATGGTTATCAGGCCGATGATCTTGCCACCGTCGGTTAGTCGACCTCACAAAACATCCCCTTTAAAAACCTAAATCACTCTCTTTTCTCTTCTACTGCAAATCCATTTGTACCTGAATCTGATTAACTTGAAGCATGAGCGGAACAATAGGAGCAGAGAAATGTTCATTAACTTGAATTTTGGCATCAATTATTATCAAGGTTTGTTAACTTATAAATTACCCCTCCTTTTTATTATTTGTTTATGTTTAACTGTAATTTGGATTATAAGCCCCTGTATCGAAAACAATCATGTAGGAACGTTGTTTATGAAATTGATATTTGTGTATTAACAATTATAGTCGCATTAATTGGTTGCTATTTGAAGCATTCTATCGAACCCGATTCTCATCTCAAGGCAGGATTATTTTTAATATGGCTCAGGTGCGTTCTGGGGCAAGTTAGGGTTCCGTCAAGTTTTCTGGTAAGTCTTCTTTCACCTGCATGTCCTATTCTTGGGTACATCGGTGTTCCACCGGTTCTGATTTAGTGACAATTGTTAATTTGTTAAGTAGGAGACCCTAGGGGACGCTACTGGCTGAAATAAATACAGGCGGGTATAAATCTGTGATGATTGATGTGTGGTGATTGAGAACTTGCGGTGGGTTACTGCAAGGCTGACAGTGGGATTAATGGCAATGGAGTTGTAGTGGTGTAGATACTAGATATGGCTGTTAATGGTGGATAACGGTAGTGGTATGTAACAACCCGACTTTTTGAAGTCAAAGTAAAAGTCAGAGTCAAAGTCAAAGGAAGAAAAGATTGCTAATTGCGATCTATCACTCCTTGCTTAATTACTGATTCGTGCTTCTTGACTTGTAATCGATATTCTATTCTAAATCGCTTTAGTTGTATTATGTGGAGTACTTGTTAATAATTGCTATTTAATCGCTATTAATCGCTAATCGACTTATTTCTAATCGCATCGCTATCGCATTCGCAACTCGAGTTATGTGTTCTGGATATTGTTTTACGTGTGTGTGCTATTATGTGTTACTTGTGCATGTTATGTTTCTGTTGAGGTGATTAATCGCAAACGCAATTGCAACTCTATCGCAACGCAATCTAATCGCAAACGATAAACGCAAGTTATTTATAATGATTGCATGTTAGATATAGTAGTTAGGTTATTTGTGTAACTAATGGGTAATACTATCGCATCGCTCACTCGAAATGCATCGCAATGCTCAACATGAAAAACGAAACATCGAAACAAAACTCGTTGGAGCCACTCGAGCGAATGACCATTCGATCGAATGGTCATCCGAACGGATGACCATCCGATCACATGGCCATCCGATCGAAGTGCCATCCGGTCCGTCACCCATGCGCACCTTTCCTCTTTTGGAAACCCTATAAAAACCCCCTGTCACATCACCAAAGTGATGTGACAGCTCCCTCATTCAAACAGCATGGTCAAGCCCTCTTTTCTCTCGATTTCTCGCGATTCTTGTAAGTTTCCACTCAAATCTTGTACTTCTACGATCTATGCACACTTCTTCATCATTTTCACCTTTGAATCTTCACTTTTAACCGTGAAATCAGCGGATTGAGGTGTTCTACGATGATGTCATCATGGGGTTCTTAGGAACTTCAAGCTTTGGCCTCATTCCACCAAGAACAAGTCAGATCTACATGATTTCCACATGATTTAACACTATTTTCATCTAGATCTAAACATATTCAAGGATAAAAGGATTGAAGGATGGTTTTGTAACTTTCTTTCAACTCTTTTACACTCAATGCACTCAAAATCGATATAATCGGAGCTCGTTCAGGCCTTCCACTCTTCTCTAGTGACGTGTCGGACTGAGATCTGATTCCTATCAAAGAGACAACCGACTTCGGTTGAACATGAACATCCGTCACAAACAGTTTACTGATCGGATTGGGGTGATTCCTGTTCGATCGGATAACCTGGGTCTGATGGGGATTCCTGTTGTTCAATACGTTGTCATACCATCTCGATCAAACGGAAAAACTTTTAAAACTTTCAAGTTGCAACATGATCAGGTTGTGGGACGGATTGCCGTCCAATCGGATTTCCATCTGATCGAATGACAAGCTGATCGGATTGCACTTGGTTTCAACACTTAACATTTTTCACAATTTTCAAAGATCATCAGTTCTAACGGATTGCCATCCAATCGGAAGACCATCCGATCGAATGACCATCCTGCTATGGACTTGTTCTCACTTGAAATGTCTCGCCGATTAGATCGCCATCCGATCGAACGACCGTTCGATCGAACGACCTGAAAGGTAGATATACTTCTCTGATTTTGAGATGCTACAACGAAAACTTCAAAGCCATCATACACAAACACAATCCCAAACGAATGCCAATCTGATCGAATGACCATCCGAACGGATTGTCATTCGATCGAATGACCATCCGTTCGGATTGTCATCTGATCGGATGACCATTCGTCACTTGGTTCACTTGCACCGTTTTACGTGCCGTTCTTCGCTTATGCTATCGTTAATTGTTCAGGCTAATATATCAACGCTCCCTTCAATCCAAGAGAGTGTTTAAGTTATTAAGCACTATCTGTGAGTATACTCGATTCCTTTTTGTTTTACGCACTTTTGGGTGTTACATACGTTACTTATTCTAAATCACATCGATCACACAACGCAAGCACTTTATACGCTGACCGTTACTGCATGTTATACGTGTTACTCAATGAATGCTTGTACGTTATGTTAACACAGAGATTGTTGCCTGACGCCTTAGCAACGATAGTACTATAGTTTGGACTCAGCACCTGTCGTGGACAGGGGTTGTTAAGGTTATTTCTTCACGTGTCACAGTGGTGATATGTGTTGCGCATTCTACAACTCGCAGTCATGTCTGTGCGTATTTCATTGTCGATAACCTACTAGCTTCACACTATACATGTTACATGCTGGTTATGCGTAAATGGCTTTCGAACTCTATTATTACTATTAAACTTGTATGCTCACCTTTACACTATGTGTATTGACCTCTATTTTAATGTATTTGACAGGTGTTTGAGATGCTAGGATGCTTGCTTTTGTGGAATCAAGTAGGATTAGTCTAGAAACAAACAAACAATTTAAATCTGAGTTGTCGGAACATTTATTTGTCTATGTGATATCTAAGTATGTAATAATTGATTGCTTGATGGATTATGGTATGGGACATAATATTAACTATCCGGTAATTTCATTGTTATGGATTTCTCTTGGACAATCTGTTTCGCTCAGTGCCGTGCCCCGATGTTTCCGTCATCGGTTGGGGCGTGACAGATTGGTATCAGAGCCATAACTATAGGGAATTAGGCAAGACTCAACCTAGTCTGGGCCGATGTCTTAGAAACGACCTAGTCTATAGTCTAAGTACCAACAGACCGACTTGTGCATACCCGGTATGGGTTTGCACAAGCTTACTCACCATTTCTCGCTCAAACTCGATGTACACTACACTCTTGCACGAACATCGATATTACAGTTCCGCGCAAGATCAGCCTTTCCTAAGACTGGACACACAAACAAATGAATGATCTGGTTAAGATTAGGTGAAAACCGCAAACTCTCGACCGGATCACTCGTTTGATTCGCTATTTTTATTATGAACAAGAGAATTTGCGTTGAATCAGGAGTGAAATCCATACTTAGGGGTGAAACCCGAACCTTGATGACTTATTCCGCTCCTTATTTTGGTTTTGCAAAACTCTCACCAAAGTCTCGATGAGTTCCAACGACTAGGGTCACGTAATGGCCCAATGGATGTGTGCCGATCGCTCGAATTGAAGCGAGAGCACAGTCTACTAAGCCAAAATGTATGCCCAAGTCCTTGAGAACAGTCAAATCACTTTGGGTAGTCGATGTCTAAAACACCCGAGACAATCTCTTCTCGATTTTACATGTTCGATTCTGGATTTCGTCGCCGCTAACTCTGAGACTTATCAATTTTATATGTTTTAGGTAAATTTGATGTGGTTTTATTTGTTATGTGTTTCAGATTTTGGTGATTTATTCGCTTTTTGATGTTCGCTTTGATCAACACGCACGACTCGCACTGCATATTTACCTCAAAACGCAAACAAATCGCTTGTACTATTCGCAATCGCTACTCGCTAATCACACTTGCAACTCTCAATCGAAATCGCTACTCTGAAGGATAGGTGAATACGTGCAATATATGTAGGTCAATACGTGCAAAATATAGTTGAATACATGTTTTCGTGCTTATGTGGACTACGTTCTTACGTGCTTCTGTGCTTATGTGATTCTGTGAATTATGTGCCTATGTGAATAAGTGCTTATATGTAGACGTGTTGATGTGCTTTATGTAAAGTAGCTTTGGGTGAGATGATATGCTATACTCGACTTAATCGAAATTGAGTTTGAGTCCTATGGCGATGTCTGTTGCAGACAATGTCGTCGTTTGGGTCATTTCACTCCCACTCTGCTCGACGTAACCATGATGATAAACGAATCGCTGCTCTCGTCGCTAAGAAAATGGCGAAAGTCATCCCATAAATTGTTAGTGAGCTGAACGAAAACACTAGCAAGTCCTCGGAGGAGTCCAGGACTGATACTCCCAAGACTACTTTTAGCTTCCAGCAATTCAAAGCCTGCGGTCCGAAAGAATTTACCTGCGAAGATGGGCCTACGGCCAGGTTCCAATGGTTTGATTCAATCGAAGTCACCCTGCGCCAGAATGGCTGTCCGGAAAACCTACGCACTGTTAACACCACCGGCGTCTTCCAATACCGAGCTCTAGATTGGTGGACGGTCGAGAGGAACAAACAAGGGAACGATCCAGCATTTGGACTAACGTGGGACGAGTTGAAGGACATCATGATGTAAGAGTTATGCCCTCCCCATGAACTCCAAAAGCTAGAGGACGAATTATGGCATATCAAGCAGGATGGCAGAGATAACACTGGTTTAACTGCTCGCTTCAAGTAGTTGAGTATCATCTGCCCTGGTCAGGTTACTACCCCTGAGATTACGATCAAGAAGTATATCCGCGCTCTGCCGGATTGTGTTGCAGACTTTGTTCAGGCTGCGAAGACGACAACTATTGAGGAAACCAACCTGCTTGCCGCTGAGATTAACGATAAGCAAGTCAGGGCTGGTTATTTCGATAAAACCTCCAATAATCTGCATCAAGTCACTGCTGCTACCACCACTGAAACTACTGCCTCACCGCAATCTTCAAAGCTCTCACGTCGCAAGAGAAAGAACAACAGCTCCAGCAACAAGAACTGTGCAGTTACTGCCGCTCCACTCCAAACAGTACCTGCCCAACCGCAACCTCAACACCGCCAAGTAGCGGCGCCTGTGGTCAATGCACTGCCTGCCAAGCGTACATACACTGGACCACACCCGCTCTGCCCTACTTGTACCTATCATCACCCGGTTGGTATCGCATGCCGGTTCTATGTTCACTGCAACATGTACGGCCATTTCACCACTAACTGCCGTACCGGTCCATGCCAAGCTCCAGCACCAGTTCAAGCTCAAGCTCCTGCTCTACCAGCTCCACAAGGACAACAAACAACTCCTGCACCCGCTGCTCATGCAAGAGCCTGCTTTGCGTGTGGTGATCCCAACCACTTCGCAAACGTCTGCTGTAACAACTCTCATTAAAAAGTCCTAATTATTATTTTAATTTTTCCAATAGGAAACCCTAATTGAGAAACCCAAGTGATTCTGAACAAACCCTAAAATTTTCAGAATAAACGGAATCAGGATCAGGGCCCCTAAAACTCAAGGGGGGTAAAACCCTATTAATGATTATCTTTATAAAACGCTGTCAAAATTTAAAATTCACACAGCGTCGACTCATCAAGGCTAGATAGGTGACGAAGCAGGCCTACCCTACTTTGACACCCCAGGCGACACGCGACAGGAACCATGGTGTCCTTCGCGACACGCGGGCGGCTCAAATTTTGGGTATAAATGCAGGGGCTTGGGGCCTGAACTATTTGCTCAGTTCGACGGTCTAAAACGTCGTCCTACTCTTTGTATCTCCGTTTCTTTCTATCAATGCCCTAAAACCTCGAAACTCTGCTCGTTATTAGGATAATAACTTTAATCACTGGTACGATACTTTATCCGATCGATTGAAACTATCCGATGGATGTTTAAGTGCTGCTCAAACTCGGGTTATACTTTGTCATTCGTCGTGAATTCGATGAATGTTTAAGTATCGCACTTTGTCATTCATTGTGAGGGTTTCTATCTCGTAATTGTCGTTAAAGTTGAATTGAGTTAATATACTAATACGAGTTCCATTGTATCTAGAAATTAGAACTCGTAAGCAGGTAGCTGCTAGAATACTTAAAAGCTAAGCAACTTAATAGTTAAATAAACTTAGCAGTTAAGTTAACTGAGTAGATTAATTAATCTGTTAATCAAGTTAAGTAAGATTAATTAATCAGTTAAGAATGATTAATTAAGTTAAGTATGATTAATTAATCAGTTAAGCAAAATTAATTAAGTTAAGCAAGATTAATTAAGCTAAGCAAGATTATTAAGCTAAGCAAGATTAATTAAGCTAAGTAAGATTTATTAATCACCTAAGTAGATATACATGAAAAATAGATATATATGGGGTAAATATTATCTAAGGAATATTTTATCTAAGGAAAGTGTTATCTAGGGAAGATATTATCTAAGAAAAGTGTTATCTAGGGAAGATATTATCTAAGGAAAGTGTTATTCAGGGAAGGCTTTATCTGGGGAAAACTTATCTAGGGAAAATCTATATAGGGTAAGGCTTATCCTCTTGCCTATAAATAGGAAGCTTAGGAATTCATTTCCTTTGTTCATTTCTTCTATTCTTTTCTCTATACGTTGGTGTTCTAACCAATAATCACCGATGCGATGTTCTGTCCGATCGATTCATGAACCAACTAACGGATGCCAAAGTGTTGTACTTTGTGAATTTCGGTAAACGGAATCCAAAATACTGTACTTTGTGAATTTCGTTAAACGGAATCCAAAGTACTATACTTTGTGAGTTCATTAAATGGATACCAAAGTACTGTCTGAATAAGAGTATACTTTGTGAAATTCGGTAAGGTTCGAATCTCGTGACTACCGTTAAGGTTTGATTTGGGTTTTACACAAATACGTATTCCATTCTGTTAAACTATGTGTTTAACTACCAAGAATACTCCCAACTACACACTTACAATCAAACAAACTATTAAATCATCAGAAGATTCAGAATAATAAAGTGCATGCTTAATTATCGGAAGAAGTAGAATCAAGAAGCTTGTTAACTCAATCATGCATGCTTATAAAGTGAGTCATTCTCTTTTTATCAAAGTATTTTATAAATTCTTAAATGTTTTTCAAAGCTATAATTACAGTGATTAAGTTTATGTAATCACCAAATTACAGCTAGTACGTGGGGTTTTGTATACATTACTTGATATCCGTCACTATTGGACAACGAGTTAGCCAATGAGTGATATGACCATAGTCACAGACACCATTGGACAACGAGATAGCCAATGTGTGTTCGAGTGACAAGTACTGTGGGTAGTTGGTTTGATATCTGAAACATTGTAATCTCTCTTAATACTGTAATTTATAACATTGTTTTCTAGTTATAATTTGCAGTGATTAAGTCTTTGCCAATCTTTAAGAAGCAAATGTAAAAACTCTTAATGCTGTAAATTATAACAAATATGTTTTAAGCAAAATGAATGAACTCACTCAGTATTTCCCGCTGACAAAACCTTTTTAAAACGCGTTTCAGGTAATTACAGTAGATTGGAGTAAGAGATGGATACGGCACTGAAAGGCATCAAGAAGTGGCTTATTTTATTAATTAAATCAAATTAAGAAATATGGTTTTATGTAATCAAATTTATCTTTATTAAAGCTACCATTTTAAAACATGGGTTTATCCCATCTATTTAATAAATAGAATCCGGTGTTTTCTAAACTCTGATATTTTCCTAACTCACGGTCCTGATGAAATTCCGCTGCAACGTTTTCAAAATAATCACCGGTACCACTGGGCTGTTCACGACTTCCGATTCCGTCCAGGGTGGGTCGGGGGTCGTGACATCTGTCCCAACAGAGTGATTAAGCAAGAGCCATAGTAGCAGCAGCAGCCAGTACCGCAACAGCACCAACAGCAGCAGCAACAGCCAGCTCAGCAAGCAGCCCACGGGCGCGTCTTCAACATCAACGCCCGCCAGGCTCAGGCAGACAACAACGTTGTTAATGGTACGTTTCTCGTAAATGGTATATATGCTTTGTGTTTTTTATACTGGAGCCGATAATTGTTTTGTATCGTTCGAATTCGAAAGGCTCCTAAATCGTAAGCGCGTTAACCTCCCATCAACGTTCGACGTAGAAGTTGCCACCGGAAGAAAATTCACAAATAGTTCCGTTCTTCATGATTGTACTCTCGATCTCAACTGTCATGTTTTCCCGATCAATCTCATCCCGATGCAACTTGGTAGCTTTGATGTCATAGTAGGTATGGATTTCCTTCGGGAAAATCATGCTGAAATTGATTGCTTCGATAAAATGATTCATTTCTCTCTCGCGAACGGTGATCAATTGTGTGTTTATGGCAAAGTTGCTTCGAAGAAGTTATAACTCATGTCCTGTGTCCAAGCCGGCAAGTATCTCCGCAAGGAATACCAAGCCTTCTTGACACATATCGTAGTAGCGGAAGAAAAGGAAGGAAAGACTCGAGTGAAAGATGTCCCCATTGTTTGTATATTTCCCAACGTGTTTCCTGGCGATTTACCTAGTTTACCTCCCACTCGTGATATCGATTTCCAAATCGACCTCATTCCTGGAGCAAATCCTGTTGCTAGAGCACCTTATCGTCTTGCTCCATCTGAAATGCGCGAACTCTCGAGTCAGCTCCAGGAACTACTTAATAAAGGCTTCATTCGCCCTAGCACCTCTCCTTGGGGCGCGCCTGTCCTTTTCATCAGAAAGAAGGACGGATCGTTCTGGATGTGCATCGATTACAGGGAATTGAATAAGCTCACCATCAAGAATCGTTATCCCTTGCCTCGAATCGATGATTTGTTTGATCAGTTACAGGGTGCTACGTGTTTCTCGAAGATCGATCTACGCTCAGGCTATCACCAATTACGCATTCAAGAGGAGGATATGCCTAAAACCGCTTTTCGAACCCGCTATGGTCACTACGAGTTTGTTGTTATGCCTTTTGGTTTGACTAATGCTCCCGCAGTCTTTATGGATCTAATGAGTCGCGTGTGTAAACCCTTTCTCGACCGCTTCGTCATCGTGTTCATCGATGATATCCTGATCTATTCCAAGTCAAAAACCGAACACTCGCAACATCTACGTTTGGTTCTTGAGTTACTCCAGGGAAACCGTCTCTATGCCAAGTTCTCCAAGTGTGAATTCTAGCTTGAGGAGGTTCAATTCCTCGGTCACATCGTCAATAGTCAAGGAATTCATGTCGATCCTGCAAAGATCGAAGCTGTTAAGAGTTGGGTTACAACTAGGAACCCGTTCGAAGTTCATTTTTTTCTCGGATTGGCGGGTTACTATCGTCGATTCATCACTGACTTTTCGAAAATCGCTGTGCCTCTCACCTCTCTTACGCATAAGGACAAACCTTTTGTTTGGGGAACTAAACAAGAGAAAGCCTTTCAAACTATCAAAGCTATGCTTTGCAATGCTCCCATGCTCTCACTGCCCGACGGAAACGACGATTTCGTAGTCTACTGCGATGCCTCTAAGACATCGGCCCGGACTACCAGAGGAACTTAGTAATGTCCACCCGACTTTCCACGTTTCGAACCTTAGAAAGTGCTTAGCCGACCAGGAATTTCATGTCCCTCTTGAAGATTTACAAGTGGACGAAACATTACACTTCGTGGAGAAGCCTGTCGAGATCATGGGCCGAGAAACAAAGGTGCTCCGACGCTCACGCATTCCCATTGTGAAGGTTCGATGGGAAGGCAAACGCGGCGCTGAGTTCACCTGGGAACTCGAAAGTGACATGAAGGCGAAGTATCCGCAGCTGTTTGTTACGCCTGCTTCTTAAATTTCGGGACGAAATTTCCTAAAGTAGGGGACGCTATAACAACCCGACTTTTTCAAGTCAAAGTACAAGTCAGAGTCAAAGTCAAAGGACAAAAAGATTGCTAATTGCGATCTGTCACTCCTTGCTTAATTACTGATTTGTGCTTTTTGACTTGTAATCGATATTCTATTCTAATTACTGATCTAAACCAAAGTGATGTGACAGCTCCCTCGTTCGAACAGCATGCTCAAGTCCTCTTTTCTCTCGATTTTTCACGATTCTAGTAAGTTTTCCACTCAAATCTTCTACTTTTACGATCTATGCACATTTCTTCATCATTTTCACATTTGAATCTTCACTTTTAATCGTGAAATCAGCGGATTTGAGGTGTTTTAGGATGATGTCATCATGGGGTTCTTAGGAACTTCAAGCTTTGGCCTCATTCCACCAAGAACAAGTCAGATCTACATGATTTCCACATGATTTAACACTATTTTCATCTAGATCTAAACATATTCAAGGATAAAAGGATTGAAGAATGGTTTTGTAACTTTCTTTCAACTCTTTTACACTCAATGCACTCAAAACCGATATAATCGGAGCTCGTTCAGGCCTTCCACTCTTCTCTAGTGATGTGTCGGACTGAGATCTGATTCCTATCAAAGAGACAACCGACTTCGGTTGAACATGAACATCCGTCATGAACAGTTTACTGATCAGATTGGGGTGATTCCCGTTCGATCGGATAACCTGGGTCTGATGGGGATTCCTGTTGTTCAATATGTTGTCATACCATCTCGATCAAACCGCAAAACTTTCAAAACTTTCAAGTTGCAAAACGATCAGATTGTGGGATGGATTGTCGTCCGATCGGATTGCCATCGAACAACAATCTGATCGGATTGCACTTGGTTTCAACACTTAGCATTTTACACAATTTTCAAAGATCATCAGTTCTAACAGATTGCCATTCGATCGGAAGACCATCCGATCGAATGACCATCCTGCTGTGAACTTGTTCTCACTAGAAATATCTCACCGATCGGATCGCCATCCGATCGAACGACCGTTCGATCGAACGACCTGAAAGGTAGAGATACTTCTCTGATTTTGAGATGCTACAACGGAAACTTCGAAGCCATGATACACAAACACATCCATCCCAAACGAATGCCAATCCGATCGAATGGCCATCTGAACGGATGACCATTCGTCACTTGGTTCACTTGCACCGTTTTACGCGCCGATCTTCGCATATGCTATCGTTAACTGTTCAGGCTTATATCTCAGCGCTCCCTTCAATCCAAGAGAGTGTTTAAGTTATTAAGCACTATCTGTGAGTATACTCGATCCCTTTTTGCTTTACCCACTTTTGGGTGTTACATACGTTACTTATTCTAAATCACATCGATCACACAACGCAAACATTTTATACGTTGACCGTTACTGCATGTTATACGTGTTACTCGATGAATGTTTGTACGTTATGTTAACACAGTGATTGTTGCCTGACGCCTTAGGAACGATAGTACTATAGTTTGGACTCAGCACCTGTCGTGGACAGGGGTTGTTAAGGTTATTTCTTCACGTGTCACAGTGGTGATATGTGTTGTGCATTCTACAACTCGTCTGTGCATATTTCATTGTCGATAACCTACTAGCTTCACACTATACATGTTACATGCTGGTTATGCGTAAACGCTTTCGAACTCTATTATTACTATTAAACTTGTATGCTCACCTTTACACTATGTGTATTGATCTCTATTTTAACGTATGTGACAGGTGTTTGAGATGCTAGGATGCTTGCTTTTGTAGAATCAAGTAGGATGAGTCTAGAAACAAACAAACAATTTAAATCTGAGTTGTCGGAACATTTATTTGTCTATGAGATATCTATGTCTGTAATAATTGATTGCTTGATGGATTATGGTATGGGACATAATATTAACTATCCGGTAATTTCATTGTTATGGATTTCTCTTGGACAATCTGTTTCGCTCAGTGCCGCGCCCCGATGTTTCCGTCATCGGTTGGGGTGTGACATGGTAATTGCTGGATAGGTGTATTAGTAGGGTCATAAGATTCTCATGATGAATATTCGAGACTGTTAGGGTCTGCTCAGTCAAGTGTGGTCATCAAGAGTCAACCCGGTCAACATAGTCATTAAGTCAAGAGTGGGGGTGCAATCGAAACTGATAATTTAGTTACATTAACTATATGCCATACTAAGTTGTAGATTACTTATTAGTTATATGTAACATGTGTGGGGCGGTGGTGTGGCTGCAGAGGTGGTAGACTAGCAGCAATGGTAATGTTGATCTGAACCAAACAGCGACCTGTGTAATGGTACAAGACTAATTGTCACACAACATCTACCCAGAATTATCGAAACACAAAATTTCACGGGAACTGCTGTTGGTAACCATCTATATACACCCTGTATAAGCTTGACTCATACTGACAAAGAGCTTTCTTTGTTTTGAAAAGAAAACAATTCCCTATAAAATTATGTTACGCTATGACAATTAACAAGAGACAAGGTCAAACACTAAACAAAATAGGAGTCTATCTTCCTCAACCATTTTTGGCCACAACCAGTTATATTTAGATTTTCTAAAGCCCCCTCACCACGTGCATTAAAAAATCTTATTGACCCTTAGGAGGATGATCCGCCCAAGGGAACAAAAAATCTTGTCTACTCAGACTTTCTAAGTGAAATTGAGGTGTTCATTATTCAAAATATATTTCCTAGCACAGATACAAACATGATTTTTCTTACATAATATAAAATCTTACACTTTCATCCTTGTGTTTAGCAACAGTAAACACTCGAAATCAAGTATATTTACGAAATACAAGCTCATAATGTAGAGCCACTCGGAATCAGAGTAACAAGAAAGTGGAACTTGTACAAAGTAGAATTATGATTTTGTTTGTAGACAAGCATGTAAGTTTGCATCCCTTCAACAATTATCTGTGTTGACCCAAAAAGGAACAACTAGACAACATAATTGATAGAGATTATCCATTCGCTATGTACTTTAATAAGTCATAAATTATTCTATTATTCTCATCAGGTTTGAAAATACGACTGCACACCAACATGGTTATTAAAGAAGGCTACACAGATCCTTAATCATACCACCTCCCCATCGCCAACCGAGCTATAGAAGAGCACACCATTTCCAGCAGCATTACTGAACCCCTCAAACCAAAAGGTAAACACACAAACTCACTAGTACACACGTAGAATGAAATCTAGATACCATGGGACTCTCGATTTGTATAACATGCAATCTTAATCGTTACCTTTCTCTTAAAATAAAAAAGTGTTCCTACTTTATGTTTCAGTTTTTTTTTCTTTCTAAAAATTACCCACCTGCGCTTATCTTAACTATTAGGTAGACATAATTTGACTTCTTTATTTTTGTAAATAATGAAAACAATCAACGCACCTAATGTTTGGTCAACTTTAACGCATACCTGATTTTACATTATTGAACCATGGCTGCTGCAAATCATATGTTGGTATTTATTTTTACTAAAAATTACACAACTCCCTACTCTTAACTATTACTCTATTAGTAGACACAATATGATTTTTTAGTTAAACATAAATATGATTTTTTAGTTAAACATTGAACATAGTCAAGGAAAATCAATTTTGGTCAACTTTAAGTTATATTTGATATTACATTGTTGTTGCATGGCCACAACACAATGGTACGCCCAAATGATATGTCAAATCGTCAACACTCTCTTGCGATTTGTAATACCTTTTCTTTTTTTTGTCAATATAGTCAGGAGATTTTCCATTAAGTGGTTTCCTCCTGGGAGTTCTCAGGTTCGATTCCTACTAAGTGCAAATTATGTAAATATGGAGAGCACCTTTGGGAGGGATTTGAACCTGGGATGGGGCCCTTTGAAGTAAGCTATGCCGTCAAAAAAATATATTTCTTTTTAGTTTTTCTTAATCAACCTGAATTAAGTTTAATATTTTTATCTTATAATTATGTTATTTTATAAACTACGTTATTGTTGATGTAGCTGGGCGACAAGAGAGTTAAGAAAACAGTTAATCGAAAACAAAGTAGGACAAACGAATGATAAGAAGAACCAGACATGGTAAAATTTTATGGAAGTATGATGTTACATGTGATAAAAGAAAATTGACTTCATCTACAGAATCAACAGATTTTTGTACTTAGGCATACTATATTTTTATATGTTTATAAGATGAGGAGACTTAACTCAACTCCAAATTTGTGTTTATATTTCATATTATAGCTATTTTCTTTACTCACTCAAGGCACTGCACTTTTTTACATTGTTGTAGCACCTGGGAGTGAGTCAAAGGTAAGACGAAACCATTCAACCTTGATCGTACTAGGCGGAATGTAACAAACAATTGGCTTCTACTTTATGTGAAACCGAACACCGCCGACGAATACTTCTTGTATTATTCTTAATTTGTAAGCCCCAACCGCAACGCGGCGGGGGTTTCATCTAGTTTCTAAAAAATCCCTAACATGTTACTAACCTACAGTTAAATATAACCACTAACCAATTACTCCTCAATCGATTATTATCCAGTTATTTTGTGTACCTATCAACTATGAAGCCAACCCAATCCATTATTCGTTCTACTGGATTTAGAGGCACATTATAGGTGAGCAAGAAACCCAATAACTAGACAAGCTAACAGGGTTGGTCCGTTAGGCTTACCAATCTAGGCACGAGCCTTGGGCCACCAAAAATTAAGGGCCTCCAATTTTAGTAAAGTTTTCCCTTTTGTATATGTATTAGACCTAAATTAAAGTAAAACTAAACCATGTTTTTTAATTAAGTTGCATTAATAAAAAATTGTTTAGGAAAAAAGACCCATATTCAAGACCGAGATTCAAAATGCAGCAACCATCGACCACTTAACCTCATCCGAATTTAGCGAATCAGCGCCTAAAATCCCTAAAATTGAGTCGTAGTCATCGTTCCCGCTTCCCATCGCAACCTACTCTTTTGATTTTCTAGGTTATCGGCTATATCACTAATGGTAATCACTCATGGCGTCGGGTCCGTCAAGATTGAAGGAGAATTTATGGGCAAAATTAGGGCTAACTACTCAACGTAGGTTAATTTTAGCGGCTAATTTTTCTATTAATCTCTATATGTTATGCAAAAGGGCCTCCACTTCATAGGCTGCTTAGGGTCTACAAAACTTTGGAACGGCCCTGCAAGCTAATAGCTACTGAATGGCGTTGGACTTGTCTATTAGGCATGTAAATTAGAGGTGTTTAAAAAACTCGTGGCTCGCAGCTCGATCGAAAAAAGCTCGGCTCAAAATTGGCTCGGTTGTAAACGAGCCACCTCGGCTCGGCTCGGTTTGTAAACGAGCCGAGCTCGAGCTTGGCCTGGCTCGGCTCGTGAGCTGGCTCGATAAGGTTTACATCCTTCATTTTTTTGTCCCAAATCGCTTATAAAACAAAAACTAAGGTAGTATCTCCCCTAAAATAAGGTAAATACAATATACAAAGTAAAGTTACTATTTATACTTGCATATTTAGCTATATGGTTAAATAAAATGGCAATTATAGCCCTCAGTCTATGAAGATATTCATTTTTAAGGGTTTTTTAAGTATTAAATTCTGCGGTTTTTTGTTAGTTCGAGCTAGATGTAGCTGAGCCGGGCTAGCTCGAATTCTAATCGAGCCGAGCTCGAGCCTCAAATCTCAGCTCGATTTGAAATTCAAGCTCGAGCTGAGCCAACTCGAATCGAGTTCGAGCCGAGCTCGAGCTAGGTCTAGCTCGGCTCTGCTCGTTTACAGCCCTAATGTACATGGTCCTGCACCCTGGATGCAAATCGGTACTATTCGGTCAAGATTTTGTGAAATTAAGGACGTTGGACGCAACTTTTCATTACTATATACAAGGTTGGAGAACTCATAGTCGCTAGTCGGCCAGTGAGGTGGGGACTAGCGACTATTTGGGATTATTCGGGATTAATCGGATCAGGTTTTTTATATGTGATTTTCAGTTTTATGTATACGTATACATATTTTTATAGGTAAATATTTTAAGTGGCTATGTTTTAACTCTTACTCGACTCATTTTTTTTAAGTATACAAGATTAATTGTTGAAATTCACATGGTTTGGTTAAAAACTGTCAAGAATTTAGAGGTTTTAGCCGGAATCTACTAGCCGACTAGCGATTAATCGCCGCCTGATAGCAATTTTTACAACACCGACTATATAAGAAATTGCGTAGGTCTTATGCAAATTGGACAAGTTCTGATTGTTAATTACGGTTGTGCCACCAACCTAATTATTTGAAACAAGAGCTATGGCATACTTGAAAAAAGAAACTGACAAGACAAAAAAAAAAGTTAATATTTACCACCACCATGGCACCACCACTGCTTATCTCTATGAAACCACCTACCTTTGTTCAAATTAATCGGAAGAGAGACATAGAAATAGAAAAAGAGCTTTTGAAAGACACAGTTTTTCCCTAATCTGAAGCTGATGGAAGGGGCTTAGAAGGAAGGCTTTGTAAGTTTAATAATGTTTGAAAACAAATTTTCAATATTAAATAGTCACAAGAAAACGTAAAAAATATTGTTAAACCAAATTGCAAGTTGGTGAGAAGTTGAAGGACGGGTTCTGTAACTTGTACCAACTAAAGAAAGCGTGTCGGCTAGGGTTTGTTCATTTCAACCTCTTTAAAAATCCTCAGATCTCGAAAAACCAAACCAAACCAAACACCTGAACATCTCATACGATGCCGGCGATTCTTAAAGCTCAGGAACACGTCATGATTACGAGTTATTTTTCTCGAGACATGTCGTGTTCTTGAGATTTAGAAACGCCGTCACTTGTAACCGATCTCTGCTCTACCTAAAAACACTCGCTATTTGTTTGCCACAACACTCGTCTACGGTAATTTAAACTCAGATCTGTTTTTTCTTGATCTTTAGATTCCAGTCGTTTTGATTTTTAGGGACTTTCTTTTGGTGAAATACTGATTTATTTATTTATATTTAAGTTTAGTGACTTGAATGCTTTGAAACAGTGGATAGTTTGTTGTCACTGTGTTTATGAGAGGTGAGGATGGAATTGTTAAAGAAAGGTTAGATTCAGTTGTATAACTTCAGAATCAAACATTGTTACATTTGGAATTTAATTGGTGAATATTAGGTTAGATATAGTGAAAACGATCAGTTTAAAAGGCAATTAAAAGAGTTTTTTTGGCTGAAATAGGGGGGGGGGGGGGGGGGGGGGGGGGTATTAGGTGTCTTTCAAATTTATGACTGATATTAGGTGGTATTGAAATTCTGCAAAAGGCTGCAACTTATGACACATTCCTGCACAACATACAGAAGATCGCTGAACTGGATCACGAGCTATAGAAGTCCCCTATTTGGAACATAAACCTTTCCAGAAGTTCGCTGTTTGGAACATAAACCTTCAGAAGTCCGCTGTATTGAACCAAAACCTTAAGAAGTCCGCTGTTTGGATTCACAAGCTTCCAGAAGTCCGCTGATTAGAACTAATTTCTTCTGTCCGTTGAAGTGAACCAATATCTTTTGCTGGAAATCCGCTTAAACGAACTAATACCTTCCTGCAGTTGAATTGTTATGTTATTAAAAAATCAACATACCTTCATGTGTAATATATGTTATTTAATCCTCCACCAGAAGTAATTAATGTGTTTGTTCACGTGATTCTTAGACCACCCGTAGTGGCTTCCAAATGGGCATTTTTTGTGCTCAATCACGCCCAATCTCGCCGACCAGCCACTACGCATGGGCGTGTTTGGCCTTTTTTATGTTATGGCGTGTTATACATCACGCTGGTGAGGGAATTTCTTGGCCA
Organism: Helianthus tuberosus; assembly: GCA_030545235.1. Classification (NCBI taxonomy): domain Eukaryota; kingdom Viridiplantae; phylum Streptophyta; class Magnoliopsida; order Asterales; family Asteraceae; genus Helianthus; species Helianthus tuberosus. The sequence continues at coordinate 116,021,676 of CM060403.1, read as the reverse complement.
ATCACATTTGAGCTTCCGTTTTTTGGCCAATAAGATTTTTTAAATGTTTTTTTTTATTTTTTTTTATTACAAACATAATGCCCCACAATCCTCACATCCCCATTACACCACTTTTGTAAAAACGTTCAATAATGCCCCATTGCTGAATGGGCTGCCACATGGCGTAAAACGCCCTAGGGTGGGGCATTATTCACCCAATGGTCTTACAAGATTCCATGTTCAATGTTTTCTTTATTTGTGTGGCAGAATTAAAAAGCAATACTTGGTGAAATAATTGAATTCCTGCAAAAGAATCACGTGGACACACTATTTTAAACTTTCTGCATTTTCATAAAGGAATCACGTGGAGGAGGTGTTGGATCAAAAAGCCAATCACACTCTTGAATATAGAAGATTGTAATTTGCTGTTTTATGAAACAGAAATGTGTACGAATTTGCAGAGAAGAAAAAGTGAACAAGAAACAGGTATTTTTATTCAATAACTCAACATGCCTTAAATAGGTAATCACATACAACATGTCACACCCCAATCAATGGTGGAATCATCGGGGCGCGACACTGAGCGAAACAGATTGTCCAGAAGTTTCCATAACAACTATCATTACCATTCAATTTAAGTTAACATGTCCCATACCATGTCTCAAATAGCAAACAAGTTATTACAGACAAAAACTAAACAAATATTCTGTTCCGACAACTCAGATTTAAACATAACAATTTATTCCTTGGTTTCTAGGACTCCAGTTCCTAGCTTCAATTTCATCACAGCCCGAGAAGCATATAAACAACCTAGGCACCTGCCACATACGTTAAAGTAAAGTCAATACATAAGATGTAAAGGTGAGCCTGCAAGTTTGATAATAGCATAATAGAGTTCGAATTCGTTTACGCATAACCAGCACGTACACATAGTGAAATGAAGCACGTTAGTTATCGACATAGATCCATCGATACCAATGACTGTGGGTTGACTGCCCGAGGCAGTTCGCAATACATGATTACCACCGTAATCCATGCAAGTAAAAGATCCTTAACAACCCCCGCGTGAACGGGTGCTGAGTCCAAACTATAGTACTATCGTTGCTAAGGCAGGTAGACAGCATTCCATGTGTAAACATAACAAACAAGCATTCATAAGCCACGTATAACATGCATTAATGGTTTAGCGTTAAAAATAGCTTGAGTAGTGTGATAGTTGTAGTTTGAATATTCGTAACGTATGTAACACCCAAAAGTGCTAAAGCAAAAAGGGTTCGAGTATACTCACAGCGATTATGGATTGAATGGAGCGCTTTTCAGCGAGTACGGTTAGCCTGAATAGATTCGATAACGTAATGATAAGTGGCGCGTAAAACAGTATAGAATGAGAGTGGGTATGGGGGCTGCTCGTGCGGATTAGTGATCCGTGCGAGGGAGTTATCCGTCCGGTTGGCATTCCGTCCGAATTAGCTACTCGTGCAGACTAGTTATCCGTGCGAGTGGGAGTCTGTCCGGATTGGTTATCCGTGCGAGTGGTGATCCGTCCGGATTACTTACTCGTGCGGATGACTTATTCGTACGGACAACTTACTCGTGCGGTTATCCTTTCGAGTGGATTGTTTCTTCCTAAGTGTGAGATGTGTTTGTGTATGATGGCTTGTGCTTTGAAGTTTTCGTTGTAGCATTTAGAAAACACCTAAGTACCTCTACCCTTCAAGCCGGTCGCGCGGACAACAATCCGTCCGGATGGCAGTCCGTGCGGACAACGTCTTTAAGGCTGAGTCACTAAGTGGATTAGGTAATCCGCCCGGATGGTAAACCGTGCGGATAGTGACAATCCGTCCGGATAGCTTACTCGTGCGGACAGTGACGATCCGTCCGGATAGTCTGTCCGTACGGGCAACCTGTCCGTGCGGATGAACATGTTGGAATTTGTTTTAAGGCCTTAGTATCTCATGATCCGATGAGTAATCTATTCAGAGGTCGTCCGTCCGGATTGCTCATTCGTCGATACTCAAACCTTGTTTGGAAAGTGGGTCCCAAGGGTAGCTCGTCCGGGTGACAACCCGTCCGGATAGCCTGTCCGTGCGGACAGCTCGTCCGTGCGGACAGCTTGTTCGTGCGGATAGCTTCTCGTTCTGGTTGTTCCATCCGTCTACTCTTGGTTGCTGTTATCGTTTTATCGAGACGTTCTGATTACGTGGCAACCACTTGGAATTGTATTCTCACCCGCATGACTAGACCGGTCAGGAACCACCCTAACTTGGCCTGTCGGCGACTCGGAACGGTCATTCCGGTTGACCCCGAAATCAGGTGTCTGGTGGGTAGAATCCAGATCTAGGACTAGTGCATCACTATTAACGAGTAGAATACTAGAACCGATCAGATTCGTACCGATTTTAAGGGTAAACGGAGGAGAAACTTGAGTTCATTCCTTTCGACTCTTTTAAGTTTTGATTTGGGTGATATTGTTATGAAATCTTATGGAAATCGTTCAAATCTGAGTTATTCTTGGTGGAATGAGGTCACATTTGAAGTTCATGAGAACTTCATGATGACGTCACCCGTGAGTTCCTCAAATCTTGATGATTTCACGGTTAAAAGTTGGGATTTGAAAGATAGAAAGGTGTAGAATTGTGTAGTGATCAAGAATGTACAAGAATTAGAGCAAGATCTTACCTGGATTGAGGGAAATCTGAGAAAAGGTGAAGAATGCGTGTGGTTCGGACGTCACTTGCCAAAAGTGGAAAGGTTGGAGAGTGACTCGTGTATTTATAGGATGCTAAAAGGGGAAAGGGTGAGCCGTGCGGATGGCACGTAACCCGTATAGGCTATCCGTTCGGATTGGTCATCCGTCCGGATTGGCAATCCGTGCGGATTGGCAATCCGTGCGGATTGACCATCCGTTCGGATGTCGCCTGGTTTGGTGCATTCGGTGCGATGACGTTTCGGATTCGGTTTTCGAGCGATCAGATAGGGTTTCCTAGTCAAATTACTTTTAGTCCCAACTACTTCGTATATAATACGGTTCGATTCGGAATTCGGTTTTGGGTTCGATTGCCTTCGAGTTAGACTTCGAGTTCGATTGAGTTCGCTTGATTATCACCACATAACATAAAATAAACACGCACAGGTAACACGTAAGGCACACACACATGTATAAACAACAAGTAAAATACACAGTTCGAGTTACGGTTCGATGTCGATTTGATTAGCATAGCTTGATTCTCGGTTGATTAACTTTATCGCATTGTTACTGCCTATGATTCACAGTCGTAGGTCGATTGAAATACGATTAACACGAGTCGATTATTGCAATGTACGACACTTACTCCACATAATATAATTAAAATAAAAACATTTCTACGAGTCGAGTCGCGTGAAATCGGTCGTTGACTTTGACCTTGACTTTGACTTTCTCTCGTGAAAACACGGGGTGTTACAGCCTCCCCTTGTTTAGGGAATTTCGTCCCGAAATTAAGCTGAAAGCTGTAACAAGGTCGTGAATCACGTGTGAGAGTTCTTCGTTTGGACCGATTTTGACTTGTAACGTGCGGAATCCGTGCACGATCGTGACCAAACATAATCGCAACGGAGTCGAATCGGGACCTACATGTGGTATCTGAGCAGGTGCTCGATTGCGCTGATCAAACACACTCAGATTTGTCCAATTCTCTTTACTTCTTTTATCTTTTCACGTTTCTAACTGAAAATCACCAAATTAAACGACTTTTTACGGATAGAAATTACTAAAAAAATTCGGATATGTTGTGCGAAATACATTGATCTAAAAGCCTATAAAGTTTCAGATTTTAATTCATAGCCATTTGTGAGAACTCTGATTATTGTAGGTCCGGATTCATCTCCGATTCGATTGCGTAACAACACGTTCGACGTGCGGAAACCGCGATCGTGTGTGACCGAACACAAGAATGTACAATAACCGTGATTCTATTGATTATGATGACGTATACAAGCACCGAGAACCACGTGAGAGACTTTCTCTCTCTAAGATTATCTCTCTAATTAAACAACTGTGGGTACTTGGCCTTCATGTCGCTTTCGAGTTCCCGAGTAAACTCTGCGCCTCGCTTGCCTTCCCATCGGACTTTCACAATAGGAATGCGTGAGCGCCTGAGTTCTTTGGTTTGGCGATCCATGATTTCGACAGGTTTTTCCACGAAGTGTAATGTTTCGTTCACTTGCAGATCGTCTAGAGAGACATGTAAATCGTGGTCGGCGATGCACTTTCAGAGGTTCGAAACGTGGAAAGTCAGGTGGACATTGCTAAGTTCCTCCGGTAATTCGAGTCTGTAGGAGACTTTTCTGATTCTTTCCGGAATCTTAAAAGGTCCCACATATCGAGGCGCGAGTTTTCCCTTTTTTCCGAATCGGACTACACCCTTCCAAGGTGATACCTTTAGGAGTACGTAGTCACCAACGCCAAATTCCCGGGGCTTGCGCTTTTTATCGGCGTAAACTTTCTGTCTATCCCGAGCTTTCGCCAAGTTGTCTCGAATTTGGAAAATTTTGTCTGTCGTTTCTTGTAGCAGCTCCGGACCGGTTAGTTGCGAGTGACCGATCTCGTGCCATACAATAGGCGATCGACATCTTCTTCCATATAACGCTTCGAAAGGTGCCATCTGAATGCTGGCCTGATAGCTGTTGTTATACGAGAATTCGACTAATGGCAGGTGTTTATCCCAATTACCACCGAAGTCTAAAACACATGAACGGAGCATGTCTTCAAGAGTACGGATCGTTCTTTCAGTCTGACCGTCGGTTTGTGGGTGGAAAGCGGTACTTAGATTAAGCGTTGTACCGAGTGCCATTTGAAACGTTTCCCACAATCGTGAAGTAAACCGAGCATCACGATCAGAGATGATGTCACGAGGCGTCCCATGTCTACAAATGATCTCGTCGGTGTAGATTCGGGCTAATCGTTCCACCTTGTAGTCTTCTCGTATTGGCAGAAAGTGAGCGGATTTAGTCAAACGGTCGACTACAACCCAAATGCTGTCGTGACCTGATGACGTGGTTGGAAGCTTGGTTACGAAATCCATGGTTATTCTCTCCCATTTCCACATAGGAATTGGTGGTTGTTCGAGCAAGCCAGAGGGTCTTTGATGTTCAGCCTTGATTCTAGCACAGGTTAGGCATTTCCCGACGTAGAGAGCGATATCCCTTTTCATACCCGGCCACCAGTACCTATAGCGAAGATCCTGGTACATCTTGTCAGCTCTGGGATGAATAGAATAACGGGATTTATGGGCTTCGTCCATGATAATCTGCCGTAAATCGGTTCGCTTGGGAATCCAAATTCGGTCTAGAAAGTGGAATATCCCGTTTGATTTGCTTACTAGTTGGGCTCCATCGTGGTAGATTCGTTCCTTCTTCAGAGTGCGTTCGTTGAAACATGCATGCTGGGCGTCACGGATGAGAGTTTCGAGGTTGTCCTGGGCTTGAACATTACGGGTGCTAAGCAGATAGTTCCGTCTGCTAAGTGCGTCGGCAACAACATTTGCTTTGCCTGGGTGATAACGAATCTCACAGTCGTAATCGTTGAGAAGTTCTACCCATCGGCGTTGACGCATATTCAGTTCCCTCTGATTAAAGATGTGTTGTAGGCTCCTATGATCGGTGAAGATCGTACACTTTGTACCGTACAGGTAGTGTCGCCAAATCTTTAATGCAAAAACAACCGCGCCTAGCTCGAGATCATGGGTTGTATAGTTCTTCTCGTGGATTTTGAGCTGTCGAGATGCGTAAGCTATGACCTTGTCTCGTTGCATGAGGACACAACCAAGTCCAAGGTTGGAAGCATCACAGTAGACAATGAAATCATTGTTTCCGTCGGGTAGCGTGAGAACAGGAGCATTGCAAAGCATGTGTTTGAGGGTTCGAAAGGCAGACTCTTGCTTGGTTCCCCAAACAAAAGGCTGGTCCTTATGAGTAAGAGAGGTAAGTGGTACAACAATCTTCGAAAATCCTTGGATGAATCGTCGATAATAGCCCGCTAGTCTGAGAAAAGAACGGACTTCAGACGGATTCTTAGGCGTAACCCAGCTCTTGACAGCTTCAATCTTCGCAGGATCGACGTGAATACCCTGACTATTTACAATGTGACCCAGAAACTGAACCTCCCCCAACCAAAATTCGCACTTGGAGAATTTGGCGTAGAGTTGGTTCCCCTGGAGTAACTCGAGAACCAAACGTAGATGTTGCGCATGTTCGGCTCTCGACTTGGAGTAGATCAAGACATCGTCGATGAATACGATGACGAAACGATCGAGGTATGGTTTACACACGCGGTTCATCAGATCCATGAAGACTGCTGGTGCATTTGTTAGGCCAAAAGGCATGACAACGAATTCATAATGGCCGTAACGAGTACGAAACACGGTTTTGGGTATATCCTCCTCTTGTATACGTAGCTGGTGATATCCGGAACGTAGATTGATCTTCGAGAAACACGTAGCGCCTTGTAGTTGGTCAAACAAATCGTCCATGCGGGGTAAAGGATAGCGGTTCTTGATAGTTAGCTTATTCAATTCCCGATAGTCGATGCACATCCTGAACGACCCATCCTTCTTTTTAACGAAAAGGACTGGTGCGCCCCAAGGAGAGGTGCTCGGGCGAATGAAGCCTTTCTCAAGTAATTCCTGGAGTTGGGTCGAGAGTTCGCGCATTTCGGACGGCGCGAGTCGATAAGGAGCTCTGGCGGTAGGATTAGCCCCAGGAATGAGATCAATACGAAAATCAATATCGCGTTTTGGAGGTAGTCCGGGAAGGTCCTCTGGAAAAACTTGAGGGAATTCCCGAACCACGGGAACGTCCTTTACTTCCTTCTTCTCTTTCTTTTCCTTCTCCGCTGCTACATCGTGAGCCAAGAAAGCCCTGTATTCCTTGCGGAGATACTTGCTAGCTTGTAGGCATGACATAAGCTTGAGCCCTTTTGAGGTAGTATCGCCATACACACATAATAAATCACCATTGGCGAGCGAAAAACGAATCATCTTGTCGAAGCACACTACTTCGGCATGATTCTCGCGAAGAAAATCCATGCCTACTATGACGTCGAAGCTTCCGAGTTGCATCAGAATAAGGTCGATCGAGAAGATGCGATTGTTGAGTTCATGAGTACAATCACGGATAACGGAATTTACAGCGACGGTTCTTCCGGTAGCGACTTCAACTTCGAATGCCGAGGAGAGTTTGGAACGTCTACGACTAAGGAGTTTCTCAAATTCGAACGACACAAAGCAATTATCCGCTCCAGTATCAAACAAACATGAAGCATAAATACCATTAACGAGGAACGTACCATTGACCACGTTGTTGTCGGCCTGAGCTTGACGCACGTTAAGATTGAAAGTTCTGGCGCGTGCTGCCTGTTGTTGCAGTTGCTGTTGTTGTTGCTACTGTGGCTGCTGCTGTTGCGGTTCTTGTTTCACTACCCTGTTCGGGCACATGTTGGCGAAATGTTTCGGGTCGCCACACGTGAAGCAGGCTCTGGCCTTGACTGCGGGTGCCGGAGGAGCTTGTTGACCCTGTGGGGCAGTGAGTAGAGCTTGATTGGCAGGAGCTTGACGGATACGGCAGTTGGCGGTAAAGTGGCCGTACACGTTGCAATGAGCACATAAGCGGCATTGGATAGCAGTCAGGTGATGATAGGTGCAAGTAGGGCAGAGTGGGTGTGGCCCAATGTATGCACGTTTTGCAGGCGGTGCATTGGCCACAGGTGCTGCCGCTTGACGTTGTTGGGCAGGTGCAGCTTGAACTGGTGCAGCAGTGATCGCACAGTTCTTGTTGGTGGAGTTGCTCTTTCTATTGTTCTTTCTCTTGCTGCTTGATGAGGTAGGTTCAACAGTTGATGCGGTAGCGGTAGCTTGATGCAGATGCTTGGAGGTTTTATCCCACACCCCAGCCTTAACCCGCTTGTCATTGATCTCAGCGGCCAACAGATAGGTCTCTTCGATCGTCGTAGTCTTAGCCGCTTGGACGAAATCAGCAACGCAGTCGGGTAAAGCTCGGATGTACTTCTTGATGGTCATCTCGGGAGTCTTGACCTGGTCGGGACAGATAATGCTGAGCTGTTTGAAGCGTGCAGTGAGACCAGCATTGTCTCCATCCTTCTGATGTATATGCCAGAATTCATCTTCGAGCTTTTGACGTTCGTGAGGAGGGCAGAATTCCTCTAGCATGACTTCCTTGAGCTCTTCCCACGACAGACCGTAAGCTGCATCATTCCCTCTCTTGTTTCTCTCGGCCGTCCACCAGTCCAAAGCACGGGACTGAAAGACGCCGGTAGCGTTCAGAGTTCGGAGGTCATTAGGGCAACCACTTTGTCGCAGAGTAACTTCGATAGAGTCAAACCAGTGGAATAGAGCAGTAGGACCTCCTTCGCCTGTGAATTCTTTCTGCCCACACGACTTGAATTGCTTAAAACTGAAGGGCCTTGCGTTGGCTCTGGGAGCTTCGATTCTCGATTCCTCGGATGATTTGCTAGCATTCTCATACACATCACTCACGGCTTTTGCCACACTCTTCGCGATGATCGAAGCAAGACGTCTGTCCCTCTTTTCTTGACGAGAGAGTGTATGACGAGATCCAGACGACATTGTCTGCAATAGACATTGCCACGGAACTCAACACATGTATTCGAATCTCACCTCACACGTCTACTACTACTAAAGCTCAGTAACACGTACCATGTAAACGCATATAGTCACAAAATCACCGAATTATACAAAATCACATAAACACATAGAGCACATAATTCACATAACACATAAGCACGAAATCATAGGAACATTTTCAACACAAGAGGTAGTCAGAATACAGAAACCTATTATTCAAAGTCTGCGATTACTCGTGAATAGCGATCGTGTTTTAGTATATCGAGTAGGGTGGTATAAGCGTTCGCGGTAGCATAAAGTCGTCCATGATTCAGCGATTTGTTAGCGATGTGTAGCGTGTTGTGAGGGTAGCGAAAGCAAAAAGGCATTAGATCGAAACCAGTAGTTTCTCAAAACATTATCAAATAAGCATAAAACACGTAATTCACATAAAAGCGACGAAAACTTGAAACACATAAAATCGAGAATAGATTGTCTATGGCTATTTAGACTTCGACTAACCAAAGTGGTTCGATTATTCACAAAGATCCTGTGTGCACAATTACCTTCAGGACTATGCCTTTGCCTCGATTCTTGGGCGTTGGCGCAATTCCCTTTGGTTATATTGTGTCTTTAGATCGTTGGAGTCCGTCGAAACTTTGGTGGGAGTTTTGTATAAAAGCAGGACAAGTCGCCAAGGTTAGGGTTTCACCCCTATCTTACAACTTCGTCCTTGTTCTTAATAAAATTTGAGGAGATTATTCATCAAAATATGGATTTCACTCCTAATTTGGTATGATTCTCCTCGTTTGTAGCTAAAATGCAAGCTGAATAGGCGACTTTAGTCGAGAGTTTGCGGTTTTCACACCTATTCTCGGCCTCATTACCTGTTCGTAAATTGAAAATTCGAGTGCAGTGATAGTGTAGGTGCATACAAATAGCGAGGAATGAGCTCGTACATTATCTAGTAGGGATGTACTCGAGTCGGTCTGTTGGTTCCTGACTATAGACTAGGTCTCTAAGACTTCGACCCGGACTAGGTCGACTCTTGCCTAATTCCCTATAGTTATGGCTCTGATACCAACATGTCACACCCCAACCGATGGCGGAATCATCGGGGCGCGACTCTGAGCGAAACAAATTGTCCAGAAGTTTCCATAACAACTATCATTACCATTCAATTTAAGTTAACATGTCCCATACCATGTCTCAAATAGCAAACAAGTTATTACAGACAAAAACTAAACAAATATTTTGTTCCGACAACTCAGATTTAAACATAACAATTTATTTGTTGGTTTCTAGGACTCCAGTTCCTAGCTTCAATTTCATCACAGCCCGAGAAGCATATAAACAACCTAGGCACCTGCCACATACGTTAAAGTAAAGTCAATACATAAGATGTAAAGGTGAGCATACAAGTTTGATAATAGCATAATAGAGTTCGAATTCGTTTACGCATAACCAGCACGTACACATAGTGAAATGAAACACGTTAGTTATCGACATAGATCCATCGATACCAATGACTGTGGGTTGACTGCCCGAGGCAATTCGCAATACATGATTACCACCGTAATCCATGCAAGTAAAAGATCCTTAACAACCCCCGCGTGAACGGGTGCTGAGTCCAAACTATAGTACTATCGTTGCTAAGGCAGGTAGACAGCATTCCATGTGTAAACATAACAAACAAGCATTCATAAGCCACGTATAACATGCATTAATGGTTTAGCGTTAAAAATAACTTGAGTAGTGTGATAGTTGTAGTTTGAATATTCGTAACGTATGTAACACCCAAAAGTGCTAAAGCAAAAAGGGTTCGAGTATACTCACAGCGATTATGGATTGAAGGGAGCGCTTTTCAGCGAGTACGGTTAGCCTGAATAGATTCGATAACGTAATGATAAGTGGCGCGTAAAACAGTACAGAATGAGAGTGGGTATGGGGGCTGCTCGTGCGGATTAGTGATCCGTGCGAGGGAGTTATCCGTCCGGTTGGCATTCCGTCCGGATTAGCTACTCGTGCGGATTAGTTATCCGTGCGAGTGGGAGTCTGTCCGGATTGGTTATCCGTGCGAGTGGTGATCCGTCCGGATTACTTACTCGTGCGGATGACTTATTCGTACGGACAACTTACTCGTGCGGATATCCTTTCGAGTGGATTGTTTCTTCCTAAGTGTGAGATGCGTTTGTGTATGATGGCTTGTGCTTTGAAGTTTTCGTGGTAGCATTTAGAAAACACCTAAGTACCTCTACCTTTCAAGCCGGTCGTGCGGACAACAATCCGTCCGGATGGCAGTCCGTGCGGACAACGTCTTTAAGGCTGAGTCACTAAGTGGATTAGTTAATCCGCCCGGATGGTAAACCGTGCGGATAGTGAAAATCCGTCCGGATAGCTTACTCGTGCGGACAGTGACGATCCGTCCGGATAGTCTGTCCGTACGGGCAACCTGTCCGTGCGGATGAACATGTTGGAATTTTTTTTCAGGCCTTAGTATCTCATGATCCGAAGAGTAATCCATTCAGAGGTCGTCCGTCCGGATTGCTCATTCGTCGATACTCAAACCTTGTTTGGAAAGTGGGTCCCAAGGGTAGCTCGTCCGGGTGACAACCCGTCCGGATAACCTGTCCGTGCGGACAGCTCGTCCGTGCGGACAGCTTGTTCGTGCGGACAGCTTCTCGTTCTGGTTGTTTCATCCGTCTACTCTTGGTTGCTGTTATCGTTTTATCGAGACGTTCTGATTACGTGGCAACCACTTGGAATTGTATTCTCACCCGCATGACTAGACCGGTCAGGAACCACCCTAACTTGGCCTGTCGGCGACTCAGAACGCTCATTCCGGTTGACCCCGGAATCAGGTGTCTGGTGGGTAGAATCCAGATCTAGGACTAGTGCATCACTATTAACGAGTAGAATACTAGAACCGATCAGATTCGTACCGATTTTAAGGGTAAAAGGAGGAGAAACTTGAGTTCATTCCTTTCGACTCTTTTAAGTTTTGATTTGGGTGATATTGTTATGAAATCTTATGGAAATCGTTCAAATCTGAGTTATTCTTGGTGGAATGAGGTCACATTTGAAGTTCATGAGAACTTCATGATGACGTCACCCGTGAGTTCCTCAAATCTTGATGATTTCACGGTTAAAAGTTGGGATTTGAAAGATAGAAAGGTGTAGAATTGTGTAGTGATCAAGAATGTACAAGAATTAGAGCAAGATCTTACCTGGATTGAGGGAAATATGAGAAAAGGTGAAGAATGCGTGTGGTTCGGACGTCACTTGCCAAAAGTGGAAAGGTTGGAGAGTGACTCGTGTATTTATAGGATGCTAAAAGGGGAAAGGGTGAGCCGTGCGGATGGCACGTAACCCGTATAGGCTATCCGTTCGGATTGGTCATCCGTTCGGATTGGCAATCCGTGCGGATTGGCAATCCGTGCGGATTGACCATCCGTTCGGATGTCGCCTGGTTTGGTGCATTCGGTGCGATGACGTTTCGGATTCGGTTTTCGAGCGATCAGATAGGGTTTCCTAGTCAAATTACTTTTAGGGGTGAGCAAGTTTAGGTCCGGACCGAAAATAACCGAGAACCGAACCGAAAATATACCTAACCCGACCCGAACCCAAGTACCTAGGTATTTAGATCGGTTCCAATTTTTCATATAAAATAGGGTCGGGTCGGTTCTCGGTTCTTTTCATGGTGAAACCCGACTTGGACATTTGGACCGGAACCGACCCTATATTTAGGGTAGTGAATCGGTTCTGTATTTTATGTTTAATCGGTTCTCGGGTCGGGTCGGGTAATAGTCGGGTCGGGTTTTACCTTTTGCTCACCCCTATTTACTTTTAGTCCCAACTACTTCGTATATAATACAGTTCGATTCGGAATTCGGTTTTGGGTTCGATTGCCTTCGAGTTAGACTTCGAGTTCGATTGAGTTCGCTTGATTATCACCACATAACATAAAATAAACACGCACAGGTAACACGTAAGGCACACACACACACGTATAAACAACAAGTGAAATACACAGTTCGAGTTACGGTTCGATGTCGATTTGATTAGCATAGCTTGATTCTCGGTTGATTAACTTTATCGCATTGTTACTGCCTATGATTCACAGTCGTAGGTCGATTGAAATACGATTAACACGAGTCTATTATTGAAATGTACGACACTTACTCCACATAATATAATTAAAATAAAAACATTTCTACGAGTCGAGTCGCGCGAAATCGGTCGTTGACTTTGACCTTAACTTTGACTTTCTCTCGTGAAAACACGGGGTGTTACACAACACTCAACGTAAACAAGAGAAGACTTATTCAAAAGTTACCACTAGACTCTCCCTAATACCCGGACAAAACACTCACCTTTAAAACAAAACTCTAAACAAACTACTCTCAACACCAAGTATAGATAGGCTTATTCAACAACACTTGACTCAACAAACTAATAAACACATGACTAAAATTAACTCTTATTGACTTGACCCATAAAGACACCTGCTGACCCGTTTCATGACCCGTACTCGTCGACCCATCAAGATTATCTAACAGGAGGCGGGTTTTTGCGAACTTCTTTAAGTTATTGGTTCCGTTCAGCGGACTTGTTTAACTCATTTGTATCTATAGCAGACTTTCTGCATGTTCTTAATTCGAAACAGCGAACTTCTTATGTTCTCTCTTCAAAATAGCGAATTTCTTATGATTGGTATATTATACAGCGGACTTTCTGCATAGTTTGCCATTCGAAACAGCAAACTTCTTATGTTCTCTCTTCAAAACAGCGAATTTCTTATGATTGGTATATTATACAGCGGACTTTCTGCATAGTTTGCCATTCGAAACAGCGAAGTTTCAAGGTTTGTTATATTATACAACGGACTTCATTATAACTTGCAGATCAAATCAGCGAACTTCAAATGTTTGTGAATTGATTCAGCGGACTTTAGACCTTTTGCAGGGAGTTGTAAGAAGCCTGCAGCTTTTGGCACAACTTGTGTAGAAGTTCGCTGTTTCGAAGAACAAACTACCTAATATCACTCTTTTGGGGTTCAAACCCCCTAATTCTGCAAAAAATTCCAATTAAAAGAGGAGGAGAAGAGATATGTGTTTTTAGGCTTGTTTTAATGTTTTAGTCTTGAGGACAGCTTAAGCAGCAACTTCATATTGTACTGATGAATCAGTTGATAATAGCAGGTATGCTCCCTATGGTTTATCATTTTGTTAACTCTAAAAGAGTTAATTGCTCGAATGGTCCCTGTGGTTTCAAGTTTTTTCACGTTTAGTCCCCACCTTTTGAAAATAGCAGGTATGCTCCCTATGGTTTATCATTTTGTTACTCGGATAGTCCCTGAGTAAATGTCAGTTAGTTTGGAAATAGCATGTATGCTCCCTATGGTTTGTCATTTTGTTACTCGGATAGTCCCCAGAGTAAATGTTGGGGGACTATCCGAGTAACAAAATGACAAACCATAGGGAGCATACATGCTATTTTCAAAAGGTGGGGACTAAACGTGAAAAAACGTGAAACCACAGGGACCATCCGAGCAATTAACTCTAGGTAAAATAAAGATTTATGTAACTTTGCCCAACCCGTTTGATGGAAGTAATAGGTAAAATAAGATTGTCAAAAAACCCTTACTGTTGTATTCAGTTAAACGATAGTTTTTTTTTAAGATCTAGCTTCTTATTAAAGATTTATACAATAACGTCTACGACATTTTAGAAAAAAAAATATTGAAATTTGTGACTAAAAACTAATAATCTCGTTGTTGTTATGAACAAGCCTAATAGCAAGAAGATGAGAAAAAATATTGGGAGAGAAAGAGATGTTTTATTATTGATGGTATGTTCATACAATAAATACATTGGAATATATATAGGGTAACGAAACTTGGAGAATAAGTCTATTCTATTTTAGGCGTTGATAACCACAATATCAATATATTTATAATACTCCCCCTTGGTTATCAACTTTATACGCTTGGAGATGCTGCCTCGTTAAAAACCTTACTAGGAAAACCCAGTGGGACAAAACCTCAGCTAAGGGAAAAAGAGTGCAGTGCGTATTATCTCCCCCTGATACGTCTGGATCGGGTATGTTGCCTCATTAAAAACCTTACTAAGAAAACCCAATGAGACAAAACTTAGTTAAGGGAAAAAGAGTGCAACTTGAATAAATCTCCCCCTCATTATAATACGATCCTTTAAGTGAAGTGTGCCCATCTTCCTTGAAAATTGATCAAAGATTTTGTAGCCAATGATTTGCCGCTTAATCCCTTAATGTACAATCCTTTATGTTGAGCAATGTTGTATAATCTTCTAACGAGACTTTAGGTCCCTCCTTTCAAAAATATCATATGTCCACGATTGTGTTTTGTTACATTCCTGCATCTACAAGACTATCCAAACTCGTTTTGATGGATTAGTAAAATATAATCAAATATCGTTTATACCTGAAATATTTCTTTGAAGTCGTTCCAATGTCTCTTTGCTTGACAAAGGCTATATCATGACAATACTCAAGTGAAAAAATATTATAACCATACATAGCTAGCAAAACATATTAATGCACATATTCATTTAACAATGGTACTTCTAGAATGAGAATCTCTACTTTGGTAGGAGATGATAATAGGCATTTCTTATAACAAGTGACTTAAAAACCTTTAACATACTTTAAGGTTCAACTATGTCCATACTAAAATATCCAAACATCTTCTTCTAGATGTACCTGAGGGATTGGTAAAATATAATTACATATATACTCGAACTGTGTTCGAGTAATAATTAGACCGTGCCAAGGTCATTCAAAAATTCTCCCTCTAAAAGCTCGACAATTTCTCTTGATGATGCCTAGACATCATTACTGTAAATTGAGATTATAGTGAGCTTTTAAAACCAGAACATTGATAAAACATCGGTAATTTAATCAAACTTATATCCCTCTTTATGCGAATATCTCGAGTTGTACAGCACTCGTCTCGACTATTTAGTCCATACGTATTTTGTCAACTTCATATAATACGTTCTTGAGGTCTTGACATCATTATGCTTCTAGCATTATCAATCCACGAGGGAATTTTTCCATCTTATCAAAATATGCATGTGCTTTCACTCTTTAGAAGTTTTGCTACATAAATTTGCCCATTTAATACATAGATATCTATATCATATGCAAAAATGTCATGAACACTTGCTTTTATATCCAAAATCCATATTGTACCGTGCGTGTACACTATTTATTGGGATGCCATAATCATCGGGTACATGTTTTCTATGTATGTTTCTTGGTGAACAAGTATTACATCGTTAAGATGTTTCAATTAACCTTTTAGGCACTCTATTGCTTTTGAAACTCATCATGAGTTCCAACATGTAAAATAATCATAACCTATTCAAATCCGAATATATATAAATGATTACATTGTTCTCGAGAACTTACTTTACAAGACTTGCATAATTTAATCATTCGGGACTTTCTTGTAAACTTTCAGTATCAAGTGATACATAACATTCATAAGATGCATACCAATTCTCTCTTTATATTACCAGACTAATAAAATATTGGAAAGTCAATGCATCCAACACTGGAGAATATGTCTTCTCATAATCACTCATAGGTCTTTGCGAAAATTCTTGTGCCACTAATTTTCTCCAAGTTTCGTTACCCTATATATATTCCATTGTATTTATTGTATGAACATACCATCAATAATAAAACATCTCTTTCTCTCCCAATATTTTTTCTTATCTTCTTGCTATTAGACTTGTTCATAACACGTTATCAGCATGACTTGCTTTTGGAGTTGGATTGCTTTTGAAGTTGGATTGTATATTTGTATCATCGTAAGGTAAGTCATAGTATCCATATAATTTATCATTGTTACTTTTTTCTTCTTCTGTATCAACATTATTCATGGGAAAGGCCGAAGATAAAAAGAGTTTAATAACATACATAGATTTTAGAGTTAAAATCTAAAGCATTATATTCTCTTCGATCCACCCTTTTCTTTTATATGTAGTAAGAAATAAATTAAATTTAACAAAAAAAAATTCTTATGTATATATAATTTACTAGGTTAGAACCCTGTGTATTACACGGGTTGAATAAATGTAATTTTATATACTAAATTAAAACAATTATTATTTAAAATTTTCGTTTATTACACGGGTTGAACAAATGTAATTTTATATATTAAATAAAAAAAATTATATCTATAAGAACGTAAGATGTAGATAGTCTTACCTCTACCCCGTAGGAATAGAGAGGCTGCTTTCAGTGAGAGCCCCGACTCGATAGTAGTTTTGCATCAAGTCTTGGATATGAGGCACATAACACTCAACAATCAGGACAAAGACCGATTAGTGCATGGTCCCTTTTGTCTTTCTACTATCAACGCCACCACATGATGATGATGCATGATTAACCGTCCTCCGCTTATAACGTTATTTTCACGAACTTAGTAAAATAATGTTAAAATTAGTGCAATTTCACTTTTGCCCTCCGAGTGTCCACACATATATACATTATATGCGCATACCGCAAGCGGGGCAAATATATACTAAATAATAAAAAAAATGTTATATCTTTAAAAACACCATGTATTACACGGGTTAAATAAATGTAATTTTGTATAGTAAATAATATGCTATTGGATTCGTTTAAAAAAACATAAATTTGGTTCGGTTTAATTCGAATCAAGTCATAAACTTGGTTAAGTTTAATTTGAATTGATTAGAACCCCAATTTGAAAAATCTTAAATAGAATTATATTATAAGCTTCCCTTCCTAATTAGTGTTTTTTTAAAATTTGATCTAATGTCTAATAAGTTATTTTGTATATTTTGTTTGTACTTTAAATTTTTTATATGAGCGTATTATTGTTTTTTAAGTTTAAGATTATTGTTTTGTGCTATTATTTAAAAAATCTTTAATTTATAATTTAAATTTGAAGATAATATATTATTAGATTAAATAGAATGATTATATCCGACATTCAAAGTAAGATAAGATTTAATATTAATTGATATAAGATAAGTATGAAAATGCAGGAGATTAAAATATAGACGTCTTTAATGAGTGACACGTGTCCAAAAGTTGGTTTCTTTTATTATATGTATAGATTCATCTATTCAACAAAATATTAGTGATTATTCAATAATTTTACAATAATTTTACAATCTGTACTAATTGAATTCAGGCTATTATATTAGGTGAAAACAATTAATTTGTGAAAGTGGAGGTCTCACACCTCACCTACCGTACCCGTTGTAAAGTTAATTATAATTTGTTGTGAAACAATCTACTTTGTAAAGAGTTTGAAATATATGTTTCTGTTATAACCAAAACAAAGGTAAAAAGGTATGGGTAGGGATAATAATGGGTAAGGTTTGGGACGGGTTTAGGTAATCCCAACTCTAAACCCGATTAGATAAGCTTGTCCCAAACTCATTCCAAAATTTGTTGGGTTTCTTGCGGGTAAATATCCATCGACGAGTATACTCGCGGGTTTCGGGTAACTTTTTAATTTAAAAGGCTTACCCGTTGGGTATACTCAACCCTAGGCATGGGTTGTAATATTAATAATTTATAAATAATGTTTTATTATATCACTTATATTATATTTTCTTTCTATAAAAGATGTTTATGAATATCTCCTATGAAATCCATAAATCTTAAAGATATTATCGTATGATGCATCGACTAAGGATGTTAATTCATCAAAAGATTTGATTATTAGTTTTTCCACTCTACACATACATATATAAGTTGGAATATACGATACAAAAAGACACACAATTTGTATTTATAAATTATTGATTTTAAGTTTGTTGTCGAGTTATGTTTTATTGCTGATATTGTATTATAAATTAACAGATTTACAACTAAAGTAGCATTCAAATATCCATGTCTTTAGTTTTACCTTTACTCGATTGATTATAGTAATCGCATTTTTTTATTCTGAAGTTAAGTATTTGGTTTAATTAAATAATCAGGTATCCTTTTGTTTGATGAAAAGAATAAACTTTAGGTCAACCATAGATATGGATTTGTTTGCATTTGTATTAACATGATTGTGTAAAATTTTTGTTAAGATTTAAGTATGAATTCCATATGCATACATATATAAGTATAATGTATGATTCAAAACGTATGATTTCATGGTTCCTTTATCATATATAACTCTAAATCTTTTTATTGCAAGATTATCAGTATTGCTATTTTATCATTGCCATTATAATTGTGAATGTAACTTGTAAAATGGTAGAAGTTTTAATGGTATGCTTAAAATATTTGCATCGGCAAGTGAAGATGTATTTGTGTGCGTATGATAAAAGTTGTACTATATAAATGTGTGTGTATTTATGTATATTCGCTTATGATTGATGAAAAAAATATCTTATATCATAGTGTTTTTAGTATAACTTGTTTTATACAATGACATGTTATAAAGTCGTGTACTGTAAACCTTTTATTCTTTATGTTTTCTATTATTTATTACATAGATAATATTAAATAGTAAATTAAACCAAAGTTGTGGTTTATTATCAATTTTATAAAAGAGTATAAATATGATTGCATATAACTCCTAAAGTGTCATACTCCTTGAATCTCATTATTAGTTTATAGAAGGTCATAAGATTTTAGACCGATAAACATTGTATGAATCAGATACACAATTCTTTCTCAATTGATATCATGTAAAGAAGAAATTGTTTATGAGGAAAACTTGATAATTTTTTTTTAGTTGTCACACGTGAGATATGCTCATGAAGTAGCAATATCATAAAAAGAGTATGAAAGGTTTGAAATTATTTTATACTCGTGTGACCGAGTAAAGAATGAAAAGCTATGAAGCTTGTTCTGGTTCTACTTCATTCCTTGAATTGAAAGTGATAATATATTGATCATTGTAAAGGTAGTACTCATGGACATCATTGTGAAAAATGTGATGATGAGATCAACCATTTAAATTTGCAATGATGGTCACGTTTATAATGAGATGGACCACCAAAAGTGACAAACTATGGAGTTAGTAATGAGCTATAATAATAATTAACATGATGGTTTGAACTCAAAGGAAGTTCATACGAGCAAGAGGAGATCGACCATTCTCTTGTATCTTACGTTTTGTATTACATGCGAGAAAGTAATACATATCCGATCATAAATTGGAAATTTATGGATCATGATATTTGATTGGCATGACCGGTTAGACCACGCCGAGTCAATGATGATGTGAAACACAATGAAAAACTGGAAGATTCTTCCTGACAATTAAAGATGTCTTTGCTCTCAAAAGGAAATGAATTATTTACCAACCAAGATAGGGTGTGAATCCCTAAATATTCTAGAATAAAGAAAGGATACGGATATCCAAACACGATACCATTTAGTGTTTTTAAATCGATGCATCGTCTAAATGGTTATCAAATCCACAACCTGAAGTTTGTGTGATTGTGGCTTAGCTGATGTGATAACGAGCATATTAATCCAGATTAGTATATTTATTTGGTAATAATGAATTTGATTTCCAAGTTATTAATGATCATTGGAATAAGTGTTATTGTTGAGATGGTCACTAAACGTCTATTATTGATTACAAATCCAATGATCACTCATTTAGGTATATGTAATTTTACATATAGTACCATTAATTCACACCAAGCCAATAATTTATAGTTCTCCTCATATAGTTGGTTTTGGTCAGGAACCAAAGATGTCTCATCAAAGATTTTGGTTGTGCAACATATATTGAAACTCATCCACCACACCGCACAAATATGGGACTTCTAAAAATTTTGAGAATATGTTGGGTATAAATAATCGTCTATGATTGAATACTTAAAGCCATTAGTGGGAAATTTGTTTATGGCTCATTGGTTTTCACTTTAGTGAACAGATGTTCCCAACATTAAGGGGGAATAACAAGCAGTTGGAAAATGAAAAGTGAAATGAATTATCATGTCATCTTGATCCTCGGACTATAAACTATGAACTAGAAGTTTAAAGTATAATTCATTTACCAATATTAAAGAACAAATTACCAGACAAGTTCACTGACCTAAATAGAGTGACTAAGTAAGTCACATAATTAACTGCTTATGCTCCAGTTATATTTGTGTCCCGATAGGACAACCACATATTTTGCAATGAGTCTATTGCACACCTAAAGTGTGGTAGACTAGTTGATTCCAATAATAAAATTCCTCGAAAATTGGAGCAAGTAATTAAGATGGTCAAGTCGAGGTTATAGTAATAAAATCTCATGAAGAGATAGTAGACATGATGGTTTAAGAAGAACCTCAGGTACCTGAAAATAATGAGATCTCGATAAGTTGTATCATGTCTAAGATATGTATGGAATCGAAATAAAAATCAACGTCGTTATACTTTTGTATATAATGTAGCGCTTGAAATGATTAAATGATGAGGATCAAGATTTGAGGTATGCCTATAAACATAAATATAGAAATGATTGGCAAAAAATGGAAAGACGCAAATAAGGCAAAGTTGAATTCTCAAATGACATGGAAAGTCTCTGGACCAACAGTCCATACTATTGAAGTTGTAAAATATGTTGGATATAAATGGGTCTTTTATGCGAATTATGTAAAATCAAATTGAGTGATATAAGAAAAAAAAATATTGGGAGAGAAAGAGATGTTTTTATTATTGATGGTATGTTCATACAATAAATACAATGGAATATATATAGGGTAACGAAACTTGGAGAATAAGCCTTTTCTATTTTAGGCGTTGATAACCACAATATCAATATATTTATAATAGTTGTAAAATTTTAAAGGTATTTAATAATATCTTCAACAAATATGTTTTATAGTATGTATGTAGTTAAGTAGTTTATTAATGAAATATAACTAAATATAAACAAAGAATTTTGAGAAACTTTTTTGGTGTTCGTAACTTTTTTTTTTTTGAAAGGTGAACTTTTTAATGGTAACCATTGTCACATCCGCACATCACGGACCCTCTCTAAGAACGTGGGCCCAGATAGCGGGGCCAGTGCTGGGTTTACCAGTCTTGGGTCGAAGGCTTTCCCCCGAAAACCGTACTGCCTCCACACGATTTTACTCGCTGGAGTAACAGCCGGATGAAAACCGAAGTGACGCTCAGGATCAAACCCTCCTCGGTGGGTTTTTCACCATCATAGCGCACATGTCACACCCATATGCCTTTGCCAGGAATCGAATCGGAGTCTCACAAGGAAACAACCGGTCCAACAACCAGCTGAGCTAGAGGGATGGACGGTGTTCCTAACTTACATACATGCGTATATATTTTTGTTTTTAAAACCATGGGAGTTAAATGCCATTTTAGTCTCGATAGTTTGAGCCATTTTGCCAGTTTAGTCCAAAGGTTTAAAACATTGTCATTTTAATTCAAATACTTTTAAACGTTGTCATTTTAGTGCACTGGGTTAACTTCATCCCTTTATTCTATTAACTAGAAAGATATTTTGGTCATTTTATATGTAATTCTGTTAACTAGAATGGTAATTCGACCATATAAAATATTAAATGATCGAATTATCCTTTTAGCTAACATAAAAAATGGACGGAGTTAACCCAATGGACTAAAATGGCAACGTTTGAAACTATTTGGACTAAAACGGTAACGTTTTAAACCTTTGGACTAAATTGACAAAATAGCTTAAACCACAGGGACTAAAATGGCATTTAACTCAAACCATGGGTGGATAAACTTTCAAGTTTGGGGACTGTTTTTGTAACTCACCGAAAATGAGATCAGGGATGGCGACTAGGGTTTTGAGGTGCGCAGCTTATTAAATAGCAGCAACACATCTATCTATCTATCTTCCAACAACTCAACATCTTAAAGAAAATATCAATACGATGCCGGCGGCTCATGAAGCTTAAAAACACATCG
The DNA here is from genome assembly GCA_030545235.1 of Helianthus tuberosus. Taxonomy (NCBI): domain Eukaryota; kingdom Viridiplantae; phylum Streptophyta; class Magnoliopsida; order Asterales; family Asteraceae; genus Helianthus; species Helianthus tuberosus. The sequence continues at coordinate 115,999,159 of CM060403.1, read as the reverse complement.
TAACCGCGGATCTGTTTTTCGGAATAACGATGTGTTTTTATGTTTCAGAATCGCCTACACTCGTAACTGGATTCATGTGGTGATCATTGGTCAAATTTCCGTTTATTTCTTCTATATCAACAAGTTTATTATGAATTCCCTTTTAGTTTTATGCAGGTTGTTGCAAGTAAAAACACAAAAAGCAACAGATCTAAGATTTGGATTCCCTTTTGATGCAGGTTCAGGCAGCAGCCGCATATTTATCTTACTCAACTTTTAACAATCTTCAATGTTGTTGAATGAAGTTCTGATTTTTTTATATGTTTTAAACTATAATCTAAACTCACAACAGAGCACAAGTTGAGGCCTTTTCTTAATTTCTTCTAATTTATTAGGGCTAAACCTAATCTCATACATGTTTTGTACTATACCGGGTTCAAAATCAAAATACATATAATCAAACATTAAAGATTTATATAAGTTGGTATATTTTTTTTTAAATTACAATAAAATGTATGTTGCTTAAGAAATCTTTCCAAAGAAGTGTTGAAATGACACATGTCTAACTTAACCAAATCAATTTTTATTAGATCAAAGATGTGGAAGTAACTTTTTCAATTATGATAAGAGAAAAATGCCCGGATAGTCCCTGTGGTTTCACCTTTTTTCACCTATAGTTCCTATCTTTCTAAAACTACTTGAATAGTCCCCAAGGTTTTCCGTTATGTTCTCGGATAGTCCCTGGGTCTAACTTCAGTTACTTTTCTCAGTTAAGTGGGTGTTGAAATGACCAAAATACCCTTTCCTTAAAAGGCCAAACCATAGGGACTATCCGTGCATCTTCTACATTTTTAGAGAAAAACCCCACCACCACACTTTTCGGCGAACTTTTCCGGCGATATTAATTTCCGGCGACTTTAAATCTTGAACGCGAGTTATTCCGGCACCGCCGCCTTTCCGGTGAACTTTTCCGATGATAAACCCAATAGTTTTGAAAATTCAAAATCCCCGGATGTCAAAAATTGTTTAAATTGAGTTATGACTTCTCCTTTATTGATTGGAGACAACACCAAAACCCTAAAAGATTTTAACCACAAACTCAGCCGTCACCTTCTTTTCTCTCCTCTACCAACCCAAAGCAGTGAACAAGAACCCTAAACAAATTCAAAACATCAGCCGCCACCTGCACTGTGTTTCTCAAACTCTCTATTTGCTTAAACAATCAAACACGAGACCGAAAGTCTTTGCCAGCAGACGGTCGGTAACAGAGGTGATGTTGTGGGATGGGTGCAGCGGTGGTGTTCGGTTGTGAGTGTCGACGAGTAGTGGTGGTGACGGGTTGTGAGTGAATAGAGCCAAAACTGTGTCGATGATTGGTGTGGAAGATGTTTTAGCTCTGGTGACGGTGGTTTGTGGGTGATGATAACGGTGTAATGGCGGGGGTGAACGACGATCGGAGTGGTGGTCGGAGGTGTAAAGTTGTTCGATGGTTGTGGTGTTCGCGTGGGTGGGTGGTCGTGAAACTCTGAGGTCAGAGGGTACGGTGATGGTGTGACGGAGGAGGAGCAGATCTGAAAGAGCTAGGGGTTCTGGTGGGAGGAGGAACACGAGCACCTCCAGTTCACTGACCTTGATGGACGTGTAATTCTTCGTCTACCGGTACGGGATTGTTTATCAGCTTAGAGTCAGCCAAAATGATAAAAGCATAATGATCTACGGTCTATCTTGGCTCGTAATTCTCTCTGTTGAAGAAGTTTGATGCCGGTTTGGATTATTTGTGTTATAAATTTCTGTATACTGATTGTTCAGATAAATTGAGACTTTCTGTTTATGTTTGTGATAAAAGAAAATGTTATACCAGGTTGAATGATTTGGGTGTAGCTGGGTGGTGCAGATCTGGTGATGTAATGGTGTTTTGATGAAAACAAGAAACCAGACCACAAAAAATGTTATACCAGTCAACGACGGTGGTTCTGCGCGGCGGAGACCGGCGGCGGCACGGTGGAGGGTGGAGGAGGGTGTGGTGGTGGGGTTTTATAAACAAAAATGAAGAAGATGCTCGGATAGTCCCTGTGGTTTGGCCTTTTAAAGGAAAGGGTATTTTGGTCATTTCAACACCCACTTAACTGAGAAAAGTAACTGAAGTTAGACCCAGGGACTATCCGAGAACAAAACGGAAAACCTTGGGGACTATTCAAGTAGTTTTAGAAAGATAGGGACTATAGGTGAAAAAAGGTGAAACCACAGGGACTATCCAGGCATTTTTCTCTTATGATAATTTTCAAATTGGATTAAATGAAAGTTGGTAAGATTAGATCAGTTTGCTGTATAAACAACTAAGATGGGAAATGATAAAGTCATCTTCTAAGCAAAGATGCTTGTGAAAACAAGCTTTGGTCTATATTCTATCAATCAAGCCAAATCCTGCTCAATTACAGCCGATTTCCTCGTTGTTTTGCATCTTACCAAAATGTTAAAATCATGAGTTAAATGTCAGTCCCTGTGGTTTGGGTCATTTTACCAGTTTAGTCTACAGGTTTGAAACGTTGCCATTTCAGTCCAAATAGTTTCAAACGTTGTCATTTTAGTTCACTTGGTTAACTCCATCCCTTTATTCTGTTAAGTAGAAGGGCATTTTGGTCATTTTATATGTAATTCTGTTAACTAGAAGGGCAATTCGACCATTTAAAATAATCGGATTACCCTTCATGCTAACAGAAAAATGGACGGAGTTAACACATGTATCGATCCGTTTAAATTGTCACGGTACCGGTACCGATATTCAATTATCGTCACAGAAAGAGTTGTATATATATGATTTTTTTTAATTTTTTGTTGTAACCGGAAACCATAGAATAATACATGTATTGGTACCAATGTTGTTTGGTACGGTACGCTAAAGAAAAATTAATAGAAATAAATACCAATAGAGAACTAACGTTGTTCGTTAGGTTCACTACGATATCGACACAATATCTGTTATCAAACAAGAAACCATAAAAATTAACACATACTGGTGCCAATGTTGTTCTGCTTGGTACGGTATGGTAGCAATACAATCTTACTTTATCGAAAGCAAAAACAATAAAAATAAATACCGGTATCGATACAAATGTTGTCCAGTCGCTTTCGTTCGGTTCGCTACGGTATTGACACGATATCTGTTATCAAATAAGAAACGATAAAAATTAACACATACTGGTACCAATGTTGTTCAGCTTGATACTGTATGGTAGTGATACAATCTTAGTTTATCGAAAGCAAAAACAATAAAAATAAACACCGGAACCGATACAAATGTTGTTCAGTCGCTTTCGTTTGGTTCACTACGGTATCGACACGATATCTGTTATCAAAAAAGAAATGATAAAAATTAACACATACGGGTACCAATGTTGTTCAGCTTGGTACGGTATGATAGCGATACAATCTTAGTTTATCGAAAGTAGAAACAATAAAAATAAAATTCGGTACTGATACAAATATTGTGTAGTCGCTTTCGGTTCGGTTCGGTTTGGTAAGGTAGCAACACAATAGCCGTTTTTAATAAAGTTTATATGACAATGTTGAAAAAAATAAACATAGAATGCATTCAAACTGAATCGATATCAACTGAGCAACATTGCTACCGGTATCGATATTCATTTTTATTGTTTCCGATCGATGTAAGGTTTTCTCTTTAGATTAGTATAGCGAGTCTCGTTACCATAAGGAACCAAACATATACCAACTGAATTGCCGCCGCAAAGCGCGGGGGAAATCAACTAGTTATCTATATGAATACAAAGATGGCATGAACAGTAGATGTTTTCTTAGGTTTTTTGTTTTTTATTTATTAGTTTTATTTCATAGAATGCATTCAAACTGAATCGATATCAACTGAGCAACATTGCTACCAGTATCGATATTCATTTTTGTTGTTTCCGATCGATGTAAGGTTTTCTCTTTAGATTAGTATAGCGAGTCTCGTTACCATAAGGAACCAAACATATACCAACTGAATTGCCGCCGCAAAGCGCATGGGAAATCAACTAGTTATCTATATGAATACAAAGATGGCATGAACAGTACATGTTTTCTTAGGTTTTTTGTTTTTTATTTATTAGTTTTATATTAATTATTTGTTACTTTTAGTAGCAACCAATAAGTTTTAAGTATATTAATTTTTTTATTACTAATATTTTATTGATTATTTAATTTGATTTTTAGTGTTAAATTTTTAAAAAATTTGTAAACCCGTATCTGTTTTTTTTTTTTTTTACATTTCAAGTTATTTGTCCGCGCGTTATGATAGTATGTTACCGCGTGCATTAGATCGATTCGATTCGTTACAGTACCAGTATGATACATGCATTTGGTATATAACTCAACATATGGTTTACATTACCGAAAACAATAAAAACGAACACTTGTATTGGCACTGATGTTGTTCATACGGCACCGATCTGTTTAGAGTGTCACAGTACTGATAACGTTATTCGTTTATCCTGATAGATAGAGTTGTATGAATTTAAAAGATTTTTTATCCACACATCGATAAAAGATTTTTTAAAATGGGTTATAAGCTATAGTTTGTGTCAGTATCGTAACATTAGCATAATGAATCGATTGATACAGATCAAACAACATTGTTACTAACACCGATAAATGTTTTTATGGTTGTTAGTCAAAGTAAAACATGTGTCGAATCCTTTTGAGCATATTTTTTGGTTGCTGAGTGCCGGTATCATACTGATACAACGAAAAAACCAAACTGATGTCATAACAAACCAAATCAATAACGACCAAGGACCCGCTGCGAAGCGCGAGGAAAATTCCACTAGTTATACATATTAATAGGAACTCCTCATGAACAGTAGTAGAAGTGTTCATGAACGGTGGTTAAATTTTTTTTAATATTGTATTTACTAAGTTTTTAATATTATATTGTTTTTATTAAGATTTTAAACATATTTTTTTTCTTATAAAATGAATGCACAACGGTTTTAATGTTGTTTGGTTTAGTTCGGTATTGTTTTTTAGGTTTTCAATGTTATACTGTCTTCTTATTAACTTAAATTTTTATTATTATATTGTTTTCTTATCAATACGTTATTAGTGTATCGAAAGCATAAACAATAAAAATAAATAGGGTATTGATACAAATGTTGTTCAATCGATTTCGATTCGGTTTGTTACGATAGCAGCACGATATCTCTTTTAGAAATAAAAATCACAATGTTAAAATAAAATAAACATAAAATGCTAACGAACTGAACTGATATTGTAACACCCCGAAAATACAAAACTTTATATTATAATTATAAAGTATAAATAAATGAGAACTTACTAACTAGGAATTTTAACCTAGTTAGTTACAAGTCTAGAAATAGCTTATGATAGGGTTAAAAGCAACTAAACTATAAGTTGAACAAAGTGGAAGGGCCTAAGTTGTAAGAATTGAAACTATATTATTAATTTTAATAAAAATCAAAACCAAACACCCATTTGAAGGTGTTCGTACAGGAGAAGGGCAGGGGCGACTCCCCACTCTCAAAAACCTAAAAATCACTAAAACTCTCAAATTGAAGGCTCAATCAAAGCTGAAATCGAAATTAAAGCATAGATTACTGATACTCATCGCAAGAGGATTCCAAGGTATGTAAAATTTAGGGAAAACTCTCAACTTGAAATTCTCATGAAATTGGGAAAATTTGAAATTATGGTTGCATGTGTGTCTTATGATGATTTAGGAACAACTATAGTGTCTAGGGACAAACCCTAGACAAATACAAGTTGAAATGATGTGAAATTTTAGTAAAAACTATGAACACCATTGTAGGTGATTAATGGGTTATGTGTAAATTGATGAACACTAGGATATTAGGTGTTGTTCTAGTGTAATTTGACAATTCTGAAGTGATTACAGAAATTTAGAAGCTAACAATCATGTAAAATGGTTGATTGATGTGAAATTAGGGCTAAGAGATAAGCTAGAGACTTGATAAATAAACATGTAAAATTCTGCCCTTAAAGTGTTTGTTGAAATGCCTCAAAGAAGGCTCGAAACTAGAATTTTGTAGTTAAAACACCTAATTGTGATGTTTTGGCTATTATGCAAAATGTGATTACAAAGAGTTCTAAATGTGATAAAATTGAACTCTATAGGAAAGGATACCGGAACGTCGAGTGGACAAGCCGGTGGTGATTTGCGGTTGAAGGGCGTGCACTAAGGTATGTAACTTGACCCGTTACATTTGATGAATTGTTGTTAAACTAGGCGTTGTTGATTAAAAGTCGAGTTGATTGTAGCGACCTTGTTCATTACTTAATCTGTATGTTAAGAATTGGTTTGTAGTCGTTTGGTAGTCATCAAAATGGAGGATTTCCGTAGATGAACCAAATGGGTCAAATAATGTTACATTGTAGTAATAATTTTGTAAGTAGATAGAGGTGGCGAAAAGGGTCACAAGAGCACGAAGCCATAGGTTTGGTAACGAAGTGCCGGTGATAATAAGCCCCGGAAGTTGGGTAATAAGCGCCTTGGGTATACTAGTCAAATGGTAGTAAAATAAGTAGAATTATAATGGGTCGAACAAATGCATAGCGACATTTAGTTGTTCAGTCCGCAAGTTAAATTTTCGGTATCAAAATTTTAATAGTTATGTCGGTAATGAATTTACAGACGTATAGGAAAAAGAATCACCTAAAACGGACTTACGAGTCAAAAGATATGCACATTTGAAGTTAAAATCTGAGTTTTCCGGAGCTGGCAGAAAATGCAGCTCACAAAACATAACTTGCTGGAAAACATGATCCCCCGCGCCACGCGGAAGGGGACCCGAAATATGCCGCGACACGCGAGGGGTTCTCGTGGCCCGCGTAACGTCTCTCGCGGGGCGCGAGAGACCCTGATCCGAAAATTTTATTTGTTTTCAATTGTTTTGATGCTAGATTTCGATTATAAGTGTTTTATTATTGTCAAAATTAACCTTTGATGTGGTTTTGACATTAGGTGATGTTGGTGAACTTACGGATGGTGATCAAGCAAATGACGAAGAACCGAACACTACTTTTGAAGCTTCCGCAACATTTTAACTTTTAATAGACTATGTCTTGGGATGTAAACAAGTTACCAAATAACTTTTGGATGTTTTAAACTTAGTCGTTAGTAGACTAAGGTCTTTGTTACTTATGGAATCTGTGTTAATTAGGCATCTTTCATCTAAAATGTTTTGAACTATTATTAAATTCAAATAAATTAGACGGGTGTTACAGATATCAACTAAACAACATCAGTTCCGGCATCGATATATGTTTTTTTTGTTTTCGATGAATTTAATGTTTTCTCTTTCGACTATTATAGCGAGTGTCGGTAACGTAACAAACCAAATTGATACCGACTGAATTTCCGCTCGAAGCGCGGATGAATCTCACTAGTTATTATATATGTGAATTAAGACTCCTCATGAATAGTAATTCATGTTTTTTATATTTTATCTATTACTTAATTTGTTTTTTAGTAATAACTTGCATTTGTTAATATTTTAAAATTTGTAAAATAACATCTATGTTTTATCATTTTTAACATTTCAAGTTAGTTGCATGTGCATTATGATGGTACGTTACCGCGAGCATTGAATCAGTATTAATTCGGTTCATTACAGTACTTGTACGATACTGCATGAACTCAATATACAAATCAATACATGTTTTACATCGACCGAAAATGATTAAAACAAATATCGATACCGGAACTGTATCGATCGATTCATATTGTCCGAGTACTGGTACCCATGTTGTTAGGTACAATATGGTAGTGATACTGTGTCAGTCTATAAAAACAATTAAAAATACCGGTAGCAACACCGATGTTGTTTTTCGGTTCACTACGGTAGCGACACGGTATCCTTTATAAAAGATGCAAACAATCAGACAAAAACTATACTGATGTTCGTTTCGGCTGGGTACAGTATGGTAACGATACGATATTAGTTTATCAAAAGCAAAAACAATAAAAATATATACTGGTGCAGATGTTGTTAGTCAGTTTTAGTTCGGTTTGGTACGCTAGCAGCATATTATTCGTTTTCAGTAAATTTATATCACAATGTTAATAAAAATAAACATAGAACACAAATGAACCTAATCGATATCAACTAAACAATATCGGCACTGATATCGATATTTATTCTTATGGTTTCGATCGATGTAAGGTTTTATATTTCGATTACTATAGTGAGTGTCGGTACCATAATATACCGAACCGATACTGATTGAATTCCCGCCGCAAAGCGCGGGGAAAATCTCACTAGTTATATATGGTTAAGTACACATATTACATACATAGTGAAAACCTTATAAACTGGAAGTCCTAATTCAGAAGGCTTTACAAATTAGGAAATCTCAACTATAGTTCACTACTAGAAAAATTAAAATTTCTGACACCATTTTCCGTAGGAAATGCGTCACAACTCGCGATTTTCTACGAATTTGTGACAAAATGCATATGTAGGAAAACCACTCGTAGGAAACTGGTTTCTTACGCATTTTCTACGCATTTTTCTACCCATTTCTGACAGAAAAAGGGCTGTCACAAATTGCTACACATTTTCTACGCATTTTCCTACCCATTTAACATAACTTAATTTTTATTTTTTTCTACACAATTGTCACGAAATTTAATTTTTAATTTTTGCTACACAATTGTCACGAAAATCCATTGCTACACATTTTCTACGCATTTTCCTACAACCTGTTTACTACGCATTTCTGACGAATTTGTAATAAATAAAATGAAGAAATAAAAGGTTTTCAGCAATGGATTTTGTGTCACAAACTCGTCAGTAAAAATATGCTTTGTTTAAAGAAAATGTTTTTTTCTAGTTTTATTCTATACAAAAGCAAATAAAACTAAAAACTATACAAATTCAATAACATTAATTATAAATTTATACAAATTTACAAACAAAAAATGTATACAATCTACAAACATAAAGAATAAAACTAGATGGTGGTGGCCGGTTGTTTCCGTTTGAACACGCACACAGTTAATCACAAAAAAATGTCCTTGATCGATTTCATGACTGATGATGGAAAAGAATTCAGAAGTTCTCATGACTGAACCGCAAGTGTTGCTGCTGCTGCTCCGGACCTGAACCGCAGCGTTGCTGCTGCTGCTGCCTCCCTTCTGCCCCGCCACGCGCCGCCGTGGTCGGCTGCCCCATCTCTCACACAACTCCCTCTCTATCTCCGATTCTCTCTGTCATAACTCTCCCTCTCTAGTCTGTATCAAAACTTCATAAACTAGTGTAAGTCAAATTAAGTTATGAAACAATCGATGCCTCTGTTCTCCATTTTTGCAGGAAATATAGATCGAAACTGAACCGCAAGTGTTGCTGCTGCTGCTGCTCCGGACCTGAACCGCAGCGTTGCTGCTGCTGCTGCCTCCCTTCTGCCCCGCCACGCGCCGTCGTGGTCGGCTGCCCCATTTCTCACACAACTCCCTCTCTATCTCCGATATAATTCTCACTCTCTCTCTGTCATAATTCTCTCTCTCTCTCTTGATTTAGACTTACAGATTGTGTATTGTGAGAGAGGAATAAGATGGGGGCTAGGGTTTTTAGAAAATGGATGGAGAAAGGATAGGGTGTATTTTCAACCTTTGATTTGAAAGGATGTGAGCAATGGATCACCCTAGGATTGTGATCCATGTGATAGCTGACCAAATGTTTTGATTGGCTCAAGTGTTTTACCACATGTGAAGGCAGGTTCCATTGTCCAAAATTATAAATATTAAAACTAAATTATGATAAGATAATTGGAAGAAATAGTAATAAATAGTATTATGCCAAATAAAGTTTTGTTTCTAGTCAAGATTTAATTTTTTATATCATTCTGTTTTGTTTAATTTCTGAGTTTTATTATTGTTTCACATAAATGAACAATATATTTTTATAAAACATTTTTTTAAACTATAAATTTCAAAATTTGTATTTTATACTATATATAAACAGACGAAGTAATTTTTTTAAATGTTATATTTATTATACATTTCAATATATTTTCAATTCAAGTTTAAATTTAGAAGGTTAAAGTATGGGTTGTTGGCCATGTGTAAGGGCACTATTTGGGCGTGAAGAAGCTTGATAACACCCCAACACTTTCCTTTTGTGTGTTATAAGGGCATGAAGAGGTATGGGCATCTATAAAACCAGACCAGTTCCTATCGTATAAAACCAGACCTGACTGTACGACTTAATAATACATATTATATTAATATTTTATATTAGGACATCTATGAACAAGTATTGACCATTTTGCTCGCCAGAGGGTCAACTGACTCCTCTCTCTACTCTGTGTTTTCGCCGCCGTACGCCACCACCAGATGGTGGTGGCCGGCTGTTTCCGTTGTCGGGGTTACAGGAAGTCACTAGCTAGGGAAGCGGGGGTGTGCGAGGGTTGCAGTACATCTAGAGAGAAAAGGGTGTTTACCGATGAACGGGACCATACTCGTGTCCGATGCTTCCATTTCGTTGTTGGTGCGTTCCTATAGTCAGTATTTTGTACGGTGTCAGTTCGTTAGCGTTTAACGTTCAGCAGCTTTCCCGTAAACCACCATTCGCGCATTATGAAGCCGGTTAAACTGTATATTTCAAAAATTGTATTCTATACTATATAAATAGACGAAGTAATTTTTTTAAATCTTATATTTATTATACATTTAAATATGTTTTCAATTCAAGTTTAAATTTAGAAGGTTAAAGTATGGGTTGTTAGATCATGTGTAAGGGCACTATTTGGGCTTGAAGAAGCTTGATAACACCCCAACACTGTCCTCTTGTGCTTTATAAAGCCATTTATATTATGATGCCAAATGAGGAGCAAATGAATTGGATAGTAATGATTAAAAGGGTATTAAGAGATGTATGCTACACATTTCCTACGCAATAAATTTTGGGTCATGATATTTACACACGGAGAAAATTATTTTCACACCCCAAAGCGCCGCGCTATGGCCAAAGCGGGGCGCTTTGGTGTAAAGTCAACCGACAAGGACTGACGCGGTCAGACCTTGTCTGTTGCTTTACATCAAAGCTCCCCGCTATGGCCAAAGAGGGGCGCTTTGAGGTTTTTTTTTTTTACATTTTTAAATTTTCGGGCAAAACGCCCCTCTTAGGTCAAAGCGCAGCGCTATGGGCCTTTTTTAAATTTTTTAAAATTGTTTTTAATTCACAAACGCGTCGATAATAGTCTAAATTTTACGCTTTTTCCATTATACATTATTTTTTAATATATATGGACTATACTGCAAGTTCCGGATCAAATCGGTTACGTGTGATGTCGTATTCCATTATATCGTATCATTTTGTTTTGAAAGCACAAGTACTCCTATGAGTAGTGTTATGTGTATTAGCCGCCTACCGTACATGTACATGACGTATTTTTTCATTAATTGTAGTATTATGATGTATATTGTCGTTTTGGGTCATACAAGTGCGTATTGAATCTGATTGGGTCGTGTCGGTGACATTCGGTTTTTAACGTGATGTAAGCATTTCGTACGCGTTGATCTGATCCCTGTATAATATATGCCTGGCTGCTGCGCGCTCTGTCCCACCCCCTTGAAATTGATCCGTCTAACCAGCGCATCATAATGTCCTATGTTTTCCGGTGAAGTCCCATCTCAATATTTAATTTGTTTTAGGCATCTCACTGTAAAACTGTAAAACGTCAAAGAAGTGATCTCTTACATTTCAATGAACAGTAATTTATTGAAATTTGTTATAGACTCTTTAACACTCAACAAAAAGTGACTGACTTGACATGGTGAAAGAGACTATACAAAAATCTAAAATAAGACATCTCCTTTCACGAATTCCAACTATAATAAGCTCATCCAATTATTTTATAACTAAATAAGTTGTTTTGCCAAAAAGTATTTTTTAAGTTAAATAAGTAATCACAAACACCCTCTAACCTTAATGAAAAAAAAAAAGTAAAAAGTGAAAGACTATAATACACAAACAAACAATTTTGTTTGGGCGGGAATTAATTGAACAGTGGAAAGGTACTCTAGTCTTTCCCTGCAACACTGCAAGGCTGTACCGTGTTGTCCTATTTACACTCATTACATGAATTGTTAATAAGAAAAGTAAAAAAAAAGGACAGTAAATGATGTTGATCTAACATACACACTTACATTAACTTGTATCTTATGCGTTGAGAGTTGTACAATGCTCTGGCTTTAGATATTTTAGTTTTGTACAAACAAGCCCTCCACACATAAACCAAGACTTCATCTATTAAATTAAAATACGCACAAAATGTAAAAAAAAAAAAAAACCAAAGCGTCGAGCTTAGGCCAAAGCGGGGCGCTTTGATGTAAAAAAAAAACCAAAGCGGGGCGCTTTGGTGTAAAGTCAACAGACAAGGTCTGACAGGTTCAGTCCTTGTCTGTTAACTTTACACCAAAGCGCCCCGCTTTGGCCATAGCGGGGCGCTTTGGAGTGTTTAAATAGACTAAGGGCGTGTGCGAATAGACCCCACCTAAATTTTCCATCACAAATGCGCAGCAAGTTGCTACACATTTCCTACGCAATAATTAATAATAATGCTGATTAAACATTAAAATATAATCTAAGTATAATAATAAATATTTCGTCATAAATGCGTAGCAAGTTGCTACGCATTTCTGACGCAACAATTTTCCATCACAAATGCGTAGCAAGTTGCTACACATTTCCTACGCAATAATTAATAATAATGTTGATTAAACATTAAAATATAATCTAAGTATAATAATAAATATTTCGTCATAAATGCGTAGCAAGTCGCTAAGCATTTATGACGCAACAATTTTCCATCATAAATGCGTAGCAAGTTGCTACACATTTCCTACGCAATAATTAATAATAATGCTGATTAAACATTAAAATATAATCTAAGTATAATAATAAATATTTCGTCATAAATGCGTAGCAAGTTGCTACACATTTATGACGCAACAATTTTCCATCACAAATGCGTAGCAAGTTGCTACGCATTTCCGACACAATACTTAGAATTAGTATTTTTGTCACTATTGTGTCGCAAATTGCCAAAAAAATCAAGGTATTTTTTCCGTAGGAAATGCGTAGTAAATGTGTCATAATTTGCGACGCATTTTTTTGCGTAGGAAATTTCCGTAGCAAAATGACCACTTTTCTAGTAGTGGTTGACGTCTACAATCTACATGAAAAAGAAGATGGAATGATCAAATACTCTGTTTCTATTATGGTGTTTTTCATCTAAGGCGTGATTCTTAATCCGAATAAACGTTGTTTTCATATATTTATTTACCAATAACTAAACTGGAATAAAACAGAGACGATTATAGACTAATGGCAGATAAACGAGCATACGAACGAATGTTGGGCTAACTCACTTTTAGAGACATGCCTTTTAGAGAGGAGGTAAGTTCAATTATGGGCAAATAAGTGATTTAGAATTTTGATGTAACGTCGGTAACATTTACTGTAAAAAAACCTAAGATATGAAGGCCCATATTTGATTAACGTCCAAATAAAATGAAAAAAACGTTCGAAAGCCCCAAGTATTTTCCAAGTGTGCCTAAAACCATAAACAACTTTTTTTTTAACGGAACGTGACTACTACCCTACTTTATACTAATAATCCCTAAAGTATCATCTCGCCCATATTTGAACATAAGATCTCCCATCTAAAATGAACGTGTCTCTATAAAACGGGTTAGCGCCACATTAACTAAAAAAAGTAATTAACTCGCACACAAGGTGCAACGTTTGGTGCACCGTATACATAACACCCCGATGATGGCGTAAACATCGGGGCAAAACGAAAATTGTTCGTAAGCACATGATCAACTAAAAAATTAAATATTTCATTAATTAATTTCAAGATTATCCATACAAGAAACAAATCGTTCAAACAATAGATAACTACTTAAAATTTAAAATTAATCTAAGTCTCATAGCTTCCTAAATGTGATATCATGATAAGCATCTTGCATTGTTTCCTGAAACATGTTAAGATAAAGGGTCAAATACTAATAGTTGGTGAGCATACATAGGTTTTGCATATGAAAATATGTTAAGCAATTAGCATGTTAAGGTTTATCTAAAATTATCTTGTGAATACAAACACCCTGGAACAAATAGGGTGTACAATCAAACCTAATGACTGAATCCTGTTCAACTCCACGAGTTAACCAAATGTATAAACAAAGGTCGTTTCAATCATCCCCGCTCCTCCAATATAGGGTTAATGAATAAGATGGGTTTATTAGACCTATATCGCTATAATCTACTACAATTGGCTTGATCAAAGTTAATGATTGTATTGTATCTAACGTTAGTTCACAAAGTAATGTTTAAAACAAGAAGTATAAAGATAATATGTTATGGCATAAGTAATTTCTAACGTTTAAGGATTACATATTTCACCGAAAAAGTTTAATTGAAAAATGACTATTTGGTTCACCTGGATAAAACTAGCAAACACAAATAGATGATAATGCTGATAAAGTTGACAATTCCAGAAAAAAAATCCTAATTGAATTAAACAATATGATTTAATAACTGAAGTTGAGTTTTAAGTTTAAGGATTTTAGGATTTTGTTGGGAACCTTGCGAATTCCGAGTAAAATTTGGGAATTTATAAGAATTTAAACAATTAACTAAATAATTAATTAATTATTTTAAGAATTTATAGAAGATACTCTTAGAAACTTTGCCTATGTCATTAGGACACCAACCACGATAATAAGTTTTTTTTTTTGAAGATTCAACCACGATAATAAGTGATTAAATGTTTCTTTCCTTGAATTTTCTTCTGTGTTGGCAAACTCTACACATATTTCAACTCATCATTTGATCTGTAATTTATAAAATAAATATAATAGTTTGGATACAAAGTTCATTCCAAAAAAGACTTGAACGAAACCTAATAATATTTTGGCTAAAAATATGTATGTAGTTTAGTGATCATTAAACATGATTAAAAAGTAAAGTGAAAAATTCTTAAATTTATACTATATAATAAAAGAAACCATTTGAGGGACACATGTCGCTCTATGAGATGGTCTCAATTTTATTTTCCTGTTTAAATAAATATTATTATGGAAAGTCGATTATTAATAATATTAAATTTAAATTTTAAAATTTGTAGAAGAGATTTAGGATATTTTTTTTCTACTAAATCCACGATATAATCTTAGTGATTGCATCATCTTATATTCATGTTAAATTAAAAATTAAGTTTACCTATAATATCATAATATTTTGTTAAGAGTAAATTAAGATTTTTTTCGTTGTGGTTATATCACTTTTACTCTTTTAGCCTAAAAAAAGAATTTTTTAATATCTGAGTTCCCAACGTCTTTTTTTCTAACCTTTTTGGCCCTAACATCTTTTTTAAACCCTTTTTGCCCCTAACATTTAATGGATGAGATTAGTGTTAGGTGCCAAAAGGGTTAGAAAATAATGGAAGTCATAACAGTGTAATAATCGGTAAAACTTGGCCTCCCATCCAAGACGAACCGGCGCCACCCATATTCGCCCTTCACCTAGATGCCGCAAAAAATAATGGGGAGAGTGAGAGTCAAATCTGGGTCATAAGGAACACTAAATCTTTCCCAGCCACTTCACCACTACCTCCTTTGAACCTACTTCACCCCATAAAATATATAACATAAAATATACAAATAAAATGATTGTTTGTTTGGAGTTCTAAAATTCCTGTAATTATTTATAGTTTTAAAATAAACACAGACGAATAAAACTAGAGTTAGACGTTCTTAATTAACTGGCGTTTCATATCATGATTAGTAACATATGTGGCATTTATGAAATAGACCTATAAATATTGGTCATTGTAAGGATATTGAATGAACAAAGAAAACTGGTTTGGTTTGAAAATTTTATTTAACAATTTAACATAATTATAAATAAAAAAACAAAGTAGAATGTTATAATATGTGTATAGTACATTAAAGTTCATTTTTTAGAAAACACATCTTGACGACTAAATGTGTTAATGGATTACATTATACGTGTAATACATGTGTTTATTCAACTCGTGCAATACACGAGTTATTAAAAGATGTAACTATTTTATTACTTAGTATATAGAATCATATTTATTCAACCCGTGTATTACACGGGGTTCTAACCTAGTTATTTATAAAAATGAATATATTCTTTTCAGGACACACTTCTTTCTTTATTTCTTTTTCTGCTGGATAATTCTCACTTTTTAAAGTGAATATATTCTTTAAAAAACCAAAGTATAATATGACTTTATTTTCAGAGGACGACAATAACACTTTTCTACTAATTTATTTTTCTGATGGATAAACTTGCAAATTGATAAATAGGCTGGGGGTTATCTTGTAATTTAACCAAAATGAAAACAATCATGGCGGCTAGGGTTTTGAGAACCTGATCTTGCCTTTGTATAAAGGGTAAATTTCACTTTTCGTCCTTTATCTTTTTATCGAATTGTAATAGATAGTCGTTATCAATAGTTATAGTCACAATCCTTTATTATGAAAATTCAGTATATCTTTCGTCCTTTAACACTAACAAGGTTAAAATTTTCAGTTAAGTCTATTCACTTAAGGGCAATTTAGTCTTTTTACTTAGTTATTTATAGGAGTAGGATCAAATACAAACCACATTTCGTATACAAACGCTAAGAACCATTTAAAAAGTGGCATGTAACATCCAATCAATTATAGAGAAATGGTAAAATGATAACCTGAATAATATCAATTATCTTGAATTCTTTATAATTATGATAACAAGCAATTAATTCTTTATTTTGATCTTCCTTTTGTTTTCAACATGCTGATAAAAAAAAAAGTCTTGATATCATTTCACATATGTGCTAAAATCAATTATCTTGATTAATTTTCATGTGCTAATATAATTTAAAAGTGCTACTTTTATGTATGTATTGTTCTAGTATGTGCTAATTTAACTTTTTTAAGTGCTAGTATCTGTTCTTACGGTTTGTAGGATAAATATGGTTTTTACCGAAATCAACCCCGTTATTTATAATATAAATAAAAGAAAATAAGATCAAATATAATTACCCATTTTCTCTTTCACTCTCACTCTCTCACACACTTTGAACTCTCTCTCTAAACAAACCAGCAGTCATCTCCATCAAACCCACCAACAACCACAATCACCAGATCTAAAGCCTGTCACCAACAACCCACCACCAGATCTGAAATCAAAGAATGGGTGTAGAAATCGATCAAATGGTACTTGTAATTGCACTCGGTTTAGGTTAGTTTCGAGAATGGGTGAAGAACCATCGTCATATATGGTTCCGATCAAGACTCAAAGTCCTCACGATAATCACACTTCATTTTGGAATCTTGATCTCCAACAAGACCAACTGGTCAGTTTGTTCTACTAGCCTACCACTATGTCTACCAATGGGGCTTCATCCGTGGTCAATTTCTTTTCTTAAATTGCTTTTAGGGTTCTTCTTTTATTGCTGATATTGGATTTTGTTGTTCTATTTCCAGTTAATTAGAGAGATAAAGATGGGGCCAATGTTACAGAGGCCAGTTTCTATTAGATTACACGAGATTTGGCATCTGGGTCGGGTCGAAATCTCTTGCAGGGTCTTCTTCTTAAGCGATCGGAAACGGTATTCCATTGTTTCTTTCTAATTTGGATTTGAGTTAATTTAATTTTGGTTACAGAGTCTGTTTGATTTGTTTATTAGGTATTATCGATTTACGATTATAACTTTATATTAACGGAACAATTTCTTTGCACCAATGCAAGGGAAATGATGCGCTTTGATATTAATCTCATTCATTTTGTGAGTTGTGTTTTATGTTTTGTTCCAGAGAAGCACCGTGACAGGCTTTAGATCTGGTGATGATGATGGTTGTTGGTGGGTGGTGATGGTGGTTGTTGGTGGGTTTGATGGTGATGACTGCTGGTTTGTTTAGAGAGAGAGAGTTCAAAGTGTGTGAGAGAGCGAGAGTGAAAGAGAAAATGGGTAATTATATTTGATCTTATTTTCTTTTATTTATATTATAGATAACTAAGTAAAAAGACTAAACTGCCCTCAAATGAATAAACTTAACTGAAAATTTTAACCTTGTTAGTGCTAAAGGATGAAAGATGTACTGAATTTTCGTAATAAAGGATTATGACTGTAATTATTGAAGTTAAAGGTTATCCAATGCAATGTGATACAAACATAAAGGACGAAAAGTGTAATTTACCCAATATATTATTTCCAACAACTCACATATGAAAAACCATCAACATGTGATGCCTGCGGCTCTTGAAGCTGTATGGATTGTTTTTCTAAATAGCGACGTTTTTCTAAGTTTTAGAATAACGTGTTGTGCGCGCACATGACATTACACATTTTTTTACTTAGTTACACACGTTACGTTCGTGACATTAATATAATTAGAAATATATAAAAAGAGCGTCTTGAACATTGCGGTGTAAAGTCGTAAAAGTAATTTAGACAGTAGTATAAAGTCATAAAACATATTTAGACACTAACGTGGTTAGGCATAGATAAAAAGTATGATAATGTGTCGCATGTTGCTGTGTAAAGTCGTAAAACTAATTTAAACAAAAGGAGATGTAAAGTCGTAAAACTATTTTTAACAAAATGAGGCATCAAGTTATTAGGTAAATAAGATTGGAGGGTCAAGGTTGTCAATTACAAAAAGTTAGAAGTGAAGAGAGTCGTAAAAGTAAATTAAACAATATGAAGTGTCAAGTGATTAAGACCATAGGGTGTGGTTCCCCTTCCCACACCTCCAAATCACTTCCACCTCACCTCCACATCACCACCTTCTTCCCCTAAGCATAGGAAATTGTTGCTCCATCCATCCCCATCATCTCCATCCAATCATATCAAGAAAGAAAGAGAGAATGAAGAGAGAGAGAGATAGAGAGAGGGAGAGAGTGCTTCGGGGTTATAACAACCCTCCTGAATTTTTTGGACGCCCTAATATATATTAAAATATTCCTATATGTCTCAAAATATACCCCGTATGTGAAAACCGAGCCCAAAATACAATATAACATTAAAAATTAAATATAAACAAAGTTTTTTTGTCGCTCGCGGGCCGCGTAAGACCACACCTGGGTCTACGCGGGGCGCGACAGCCCTACAACGAGGCGCAACCCTGAGCCGACACGTGTCATGATCGTGTCGACTCTAGTGGTGTTGACCAATCAGGGCTAAGGTCTACACCCCTACTACGCGGGCCGCGTAAGCCTTAACCTAAGCTTACGCGGGGCGCGAGGAACTCGAAATGTGGCCCTAAATAAAGGAGGCATCGGCTGAACATTCGAACTCGCTCAATTCTCACTTTCTCTCTCGAATTACTATATAGTAGGCACTATACTCGGGTATAATATCCCCCTAATTAACGAAGTCCTGCTCCGTTGTAAGTATTATAACCCCGGTTACGTATTAGATACGCTGCTCGATTGATCCAGGGTTCCGTAACGGCTGTCGAGGTTCTGCCCGACGTAGTCGTTGGAATGCCGTCTCGGGAAGGGTATTACTAATGTAAATAATGGGTTATTTTACTAACATATGTGCATTTGTGTAAATTATAGATAAGCACCAGGAAACCCTTACAGAAAACCTAAAACAGCAATGTGAGTAATCTCCTTTTTGTAAATTGTTTTTACAAAACCTTAAATGTTTTACAATGTGATTAAGTAGTGATTGAGTCTTTGTAGTTCTTCAATTACTGCCGATATGTTGGGGTTTTGTATAAAAAATGTTGAACACGTTACCATTGGACAACGAGTTAGCCAATATGTAATATGACCCACCAGTCAGGATTGACAGTACTGAATGAGTAATTGTGTAGAAATAAACAATGTGATAGCTCTCAATACTGTTAAAGGATAAAACTCTTCTTGATTAAACTTGGATTCACTCACCAGTATTTCTCACTGACAAAATGTTTTTAAACGCGTTTCAGGTAACAAAATATGAAAGCCAACTAGAAGCCAGCTGGACAGCATCGAAGGCTTGGAAAAGTGGCTATAAAAGTTACCTAAATAAAAGAAGATATTTTATTCAATAAAATAGGGATTTTCCCTATGAAAATGTTTGTAATAAAAACTTGGGTTTTATCCCAATATGTTTAATATTATAAAATATGGTATTTACTCTGATAAACATTTCCTAACTACGGTCCTGATGAAATTTTCGCTGCCAAAATGATAAACAAATGATACCACCAAAACTGGTCTCGCGGCCGCCCGTTCCCAGGACAGATAGGGGGCGGGGGTTGCGACAGGGGTGGACGACGAAAGATTTTCTCGATTGTGCTGAAGGTGGGACTGGGGGGGGTGTTCCCTGTCGGGGTCACCAGCCACGTTAGCCTCCCGATCCTCCTTCCTGAACCACACCCAACCGTCTAAGTAGAAAAGATCCATGACCTCGTGGTCTAATGGCATGGTTCCCCCTTACAAATGTGAGGTTGTGGGTTCAAATCTTTGCAAATGTAAGTTAAAGATGGAATTAAGGTGTAAAAGAAATTTGTTGTTAAAAAATTAAGTAAAAAGGTTGGACGGTCAAAGTTGTCAATTATCAAAGTTAAAAAAAATGGAATATTAGATTTTAATAATCTCAACTATTCGTCATTGGCTACCAACAATCTTAATTTCAAAAATAACCACTGTCAGTCCCAACTATTAACATATTGGCCTCTAGTGGACCTTGACTAACAAAATCCTAACGCCATTAGTCTATGGTCGCCGGAAAAAACGTTATTGGACGGAAAACTTTTTTTTGGCCGGAAAACTCAACATTTTCGTCTCAAACCTTTTCGTAACCTTTTTACGGGCATTTATGAACCTTTTTCTAGTAAAAACCCCAATTATTAAAGTCACCGAAAAACTCCCTTTTCGCCGGAAAACTCAGCTTTTGGTCGAAATACTCAACATTTTCGTCCCAAACCTCTTTGTAACCTTAGACCAGACCTTCAGGAACCTTTTTTCTGGCCAAAAAGAGTTTTCCGGCGACCAGAGACTAACGATGTTTGGGTTATGTTAGTCAGGGTCCATTGAAGGCAAATATGTTAATAGTTAGGACTACCACTGGTTCTTTTTTAGGTTGAGACTGCTGGCGGCTAACAATGAATAATTGGGATTATTAAAATCCAATATTCCAAAAAATTAGGTAGTAAAAAAGGTTGGAGGGTCAATTTTGTTAATTATCAAAAGTTTGAAGTGAATGCGTAACTTACTTAAAGATGAGAGTTAATTGTGTTTCATGTTAAAAGTTTGAAGGTTAATAGTAAATGTGTCTCATGTCAAAAGTTTAAGGGTTAATAGTGAATATTGTCAAAACTTTAAGAATGATTAGAGAAAGGTCCACCAATCTTTCTCTTTAAAATATAGTAAATAAGTATAATATATATATATATATAGGGAGCCGCTAGAATGAGAACCACCACGAGTTGTAAGAACCACGAGAACCGCGCCCCGCGGGTGGCCGTCGGCGACGAAATTTTTTTTACACCTAGATCCGTATATTTTAGGGGGGGTGTAAAATTTTCGGTTCAAACGGCGCGCCCGAGGGGGTAGTTTTTTACGCCCAAAGTTTGGGTTTTTTTAATTTTTTTAATTTTTCTTTTTTTTTTTTACCAAACTTTGGGCGTAAAAAACTACCCCCTCGGGCGCGCCGTTTGAACCGAAAATTTTACACCCCCCCTAAAATATACGGATCTAGGTGTAAAAAAAATTTCGTCGCCGACGGCCACCCGCGGGGCGCGGTTCTCGTGGTTCTTACAACTCGTGGTGGTTCTCATTCTAGCGATCCCCTATATATATATATATATATATATATATATATATATATATATATATATATATATGGTAGGGTTCATTGGGGAACACTAAAAAAGTGGGGAACAAGGGAACAAGGGCATTTTTGTCCAAAAATAATATCTAATTACATCCAGCTTTACAAACAAAATCCATCCACACTTTGAAACCCTAGCTTCTCTCTAAGTCACCGTCATACACCGCCACCATCACCACCATACACCACCACCACCACCACAATACGCCACCAGCATCAGCGAACGCAAACATTAAACAACACCAGCAACAACCACTGCGATTTAATAGAAGGTCTAGCACCATTCGTGTACGATTTTTCATATTTCGGCTGAGATTTTTCGAATCCACATTAATAATCTACATATTATTCAGATCTGCTTGCGGAAAACTATTACAAAACTTTAGTTGGTCCCGATTTTGACTGAGATCTATGCAGTATTAGTTTCTAGGGTTTCAGATCTTAAATCTGAGTTTAAGGTATCATTTATTTATGATTATCAATTAAGTTTTATTTAACTTAACCTGATTATATGAAATTATGATTATGTCGATTTATGTTTCTGTTTTGTAGCTTTTTTAGAAAAAAATATTGTTTTAACATGTTAATAATTTTTAATTAAATTTGATTTATATAGAGATGTGTTATATATAACATTCTATGTGCGTTTCATTCTTTTCATTGATTCTTTGCAGTTTAAGGTATCATTTATTTGCGATTATCAATTAAGTTTTATTTAATTTAACCTGTTTATCTGAAATTATGATTATATGTAGATTTATGTTTCTGTTTTGTAGCTTTTTTAGAAAAAAAAATGTTTTAACATGTTAATAAATTTTAATTGTTTTATTTAATTTAACCTGATTCTTTTCATTGTTTCTGTTATGTAGATTTATGTTTCTGTTTTGTAGCTTTTTTTGGTTATTGTAGTCTCTAAACTGATTGGTTTTTGGTTAATTGGCCTTTGTATTTGAACAATATTGTTGAATCTAGCATATGCTCCATGATCGAAACTGATGCATCTTGAGTGTATGAGGTTCTAGGAGGAAATATTGGAGCATATTTTATTCGGTTGGTGTAAATTAGGGTTGTCTTATACCTGGTTATTGCTTCACATTCTTCTAATAATTTGAAGTTGAACTATACCTGAACAGTTGAAGATGTATTATAACATAATAATTTTGTAATTTGCAGATCTCCTTGATCCAGGCTGAAACCTGATGTATCTAGAGCATTTGAGGTTCTTGGAGACATATTGGAGCATATTTTCTTCAATTTGCATAGTGATGAGAAGAATTTACAATTTTGGAAAGCTAGAGCAAAGGAATGTAAGGGTCAATGGGGTGGGTGTAGGGAAGGCATCGGTGAACAGGTTTGCCGCGTGGTAACACTGTTGCCGACCCTCACCACCCCGGTGATTGAGTAAAGAAGCGATGAGTGTTTACCGCAAAGGGGAAGAAGAGGGGAAGGAGAGAGAGTTGAATAATGACTCAAAGACTGAAGTAATTTTAGCCCTTTATCCAACCTGCATATCTTTCATTTCCATTAATAGGATATCGTCATTATTTACTGTCTTATTTAAGCTAAAATTGAAAATCAGGAAAAGAAAGGGTGTTCATAGAGGTAGCTCGTGTTCTCCAAAAGTTGAATACACAGGAAAAGTGATCAGCGGAGCTAACGAAACTGTCTCAGCTTGCCTCTATGTGTCACTTGGTTCTTCTTTCTGATAACGCGGATGGATGGGCGTGGGTGCTGCAGGATATTGGGTTGTTTTCAGTGTGCAGTCTCAAAAACAGGTTGCAGTCACTGAAATACAGACCTCCGGATTATGTGTTCAGTATGGGGTCCTAAAAAAGTCTCAAAAGTCACTAGGAGGAAGGTAGAAAGGGCAGGTTACCTACACTGGAAGCCGTCGCAAAAAGGAATATTTTCGTGATTCAGGATTTATGTGTCTTATGTGGGGATGCAATAGAATCGTGTGAACACATATTTGTGTCGCTCTCCTTCGTGCAAAATTTGTGGCAAATCATCTCTCAGTGGTGCAAAGGTTCAATCCATCTATGCATTTCGTTTCCGAGATCTATTGTGGCAGCACGAATTTATCTAAGGCACAAAGAAAAAAAAAGCTTTCTATGTTGTTATTTTAACAGGAATATGGTGTGTTTGCCAATTGAGAAACGATATTGTTTTCAATCAAGGCCGGGGAGGTTTCATTAAAGAAGGTTGTTGAAGAGGTAAAGGCCATGGGCTTCAGAGGGGTGACAAACAGATCTAAGAAGCATTCAATTACGTGGGCTCGATGGAAAATATTTAATGTGTTTGATGCTGGATGATGGAGGATGAGCGGGGTTTTTTTTTTGTTCTTCGTTCTTTGGTCTAGTTTGGCTCATGTGATGTAAATTGGCAGATAACTCTGTTCTGGTGGGTGTATGTTTTGATCAAACATGTTAAAATAATTTTGTATGATAAACTTTAACATGTTAAATGAGAGTTTGCGTTGATCAACTAGGTGCGATTCAACTTTATTTAACCAAATTATATATTGAATTTCGGCCTAGAGTTCAAAATACTTAAATAAAGTTTTGTGTGTAGTCTATGTGGGCCCAAAATAATAAAATAAATTAATTTAACATGTTAAAAAAACGTTTGTATTGATCAAGTAAACTTGATTTGACTTTATTTGAACAAACATATTAAAATAAGTTTTGTACAATAAACATTAACATGATGAAAGATTGACTTGTTCTACTAGGTTCGATTTAAATTTATTTGACCAAATTATATATTAAATTCTGGATAAAAGTTTAAAATACTAAAATAATGTTTTGTATGGAGTTTATGCGAGCTCAAAATATTAAAATAAATTAATTTAACATGTTAAAGAAAAGTTTGCATTGATCAACTAAACTTGATTCGACTTTATTTGACCAAACATGTTAAAATAAGTTTTGTACAATAAACTTTAACACGTTAAATGAGAGTTTGCCTTGATCTACAAGGTTCAATTTAACTTTATTTGACCAAATTATAAATTAAACTTTGTATTAGAGTTTAAAATACTAAAATAAAGTTTTGTGTAGAGTTTATGCTAGCTAAAAATATTAAAATAAATCAATCTAACATGTTAAATGAGCGTTTACATTGATCAACTAAACTCGATTCGAATTTATTTGACCAAACATTTTAAGATAAATTTTGTACGATAAACTTTAACATGTTAAATGAGAGTTTAAATTGATCAACTAGGTGTGATTCAACTTTATTTAAACAAATTATATATTGAATTTCGGCGTAGAGTCCAAAATATTAAAATAAAGTTTTGTGTGTAGTTTATGCGGGCTCAAAATATTAAAATAAATTAATTTAACATGTTAAAGAAAAGTTTGCATTGATCAACTAAACTTGATTCGACTTTATTTGACCAAACATGTTAAAATAAGTTTTGTACAATAAACTTTACCATGTCAAATGAGAGTTTGCCTTGATCTACTAGGTTCGATTTAACTTTATTGACCAAATTATTATTAAATTTTGGATTAGAGTATAAAATACTAAAATAAAGTTTTGTGTGGAGTTTATGCGGGCTTAAAATATTAAAATAAATAAATTTAACATGTTAAATAAGCGTTTACATTGATCAACTAAACTCGATTGGAATTTATTTGACCAAACATGTTAAAATAATTTTTGTACGATAAACTTTAACATGTTAAATGAGAGTTTGCCTTGATCAACGAGGTGCGATTCAACTTTATTTAACCAAATTTTATATTGAATTTCAGCCTAGAGTTCAAAATACTTAAATAAAGTTTTATGTGTAGTCTATGCGGGCTCAAAATACTAAAATAAATTAATTGAACATGTTAAAAAACGTTTGCATCGATCAACTAAACTTGATTTGACTTTATTTGACCAAATATATTAAAATAAGTTTTGTACAATAAACTTTAACATAATGAAAGGTTGACTTGTTCTACTAGATTTGATTTAAATTTATTTGACCAGATTATATATTAAATTATGGATAAGAATTTAAAATACTAAAATAAAGTTTTGTATGGAGTTTATGCAGGCTCAAAATATTTAAATAAATTAATTTAACATGTAAAGAAAAGTTTGCATTGATCAACTAAACTTGATTCGACTTTATTTGACCAAACATGTTAAAATAAGTTATGTACAATAAACTTTAACACGTTAAATGAGAGTTTGCCTTGATCTACAAGGTTCAATTTTACTTTATCTGACCAAATTATAAATTAAATTTTGGATTAGAGTTTAAAATACTAAAATAAAGTTTTGTGTAGTGAAGAAACACTAGATAAATGGTCGGAACCGAGATATCTAGGGGGTTTGAATCCGCATAAAAAGGTTGGTTTCCACTCGATTGATTCAGGTCTTGCTGATCTACCTCTCTGATAACTCTGCAAAATAGAGCACCGTTAGCCTCGCCAAGGGGAGAAGGGGGTTCTCTCCTTGACCCGACTCCGGTGTGAGAATAAGTATTGGTTATGAAGAAGAAGAAGAAGTATCTGAGAAGTGTGAGTAACCTGAATTCATACCTGGGTTTTTTCTCATATTTATAACCGAGAGTCGTTTAGGCGGGAAAACCCGTTAGTGAAAGGAGGACGGAAGATGCTAACTCCGTAAGCGGTTACGTTTTCTTCCGTTACTGCTCCTTGATCCGACGTGATAGCACACGGATCGTGGATTAGATCTAAGGCTAGGGATTAGCCACGTGTAAAGTGATTAAATGGAGATGACTCTCCTCTTGCATGCCTTCGTTGTGAATTCAGGGATGAATGAGATAGTGACACGTGTCCAAACGGTTGTAACCGTCTTGGTGGAACACGATTGTATTTCTTCTGGAAGATTACTACTGTAATCTGGTGTGACACCTTACTGTGTGGAAACAGATGAATAGATCCCAAGTCTGGGTAAATAATATCCAAGTCTGGATATTAAGCGGAAGCATCTAACCTTTGTTTTATGTAAGCAAGGCGCAGGGTTTCGTGATTTCCTTTGGGCGCGCAAGTGTTGACTGTTTGTAGGTTTTTTAAACCTTTTTTGTGAGACCAGTGCGCGGTCGCGCAAGGTGCAAGGTTGAAGGTTAAGGTTGTGGTATGGTTTCAAGTATTTGTTATGAGGTTTTTGGGACCTTACCCCTTCAAGTCCCCCCAATCTAGTGTTGTACTTATGCAAATAAGTGGAGCACTGGACTTGAGAAGAAAATGCTTTTGGGCTCGAGACTAAGAAAACTCCTGGACGAAGTTTTATTTTGATTTTTGTAAAGTTTTTTTGAAAATCTTTTACTTTTACTGAGACTGGTACAGTAAATTGAGTGACAACCTGTCATTGTCAGTTGTTTTTACTGTCTGTGTCTTCCACGCGCGCGTGCAAACACGTGTGTGTTTGATATTTAATTTTTCTGCTGCTTAGAGAACTGTGATATCCGGAAAAGTTGTTGTGACGGTTACCAATGCTATTTATTGCGATAAGTATATATAACGTTTGGGTAAGCTCTTTTGTGCAATCATTGTCTTGTTGAAAAACTTTCCCCATTTCTTTTTTCTACGGGAAATTCAATCGTTCTTCTTCTTATGTCAACCGGAGAATATCAAGAAGATCTTGTTGAAGAAATGTCGACTGAACTCCCACCGTTGAAGTGGCCTAGAGCGTCCTTTGATGGTTTAATTCAGAATCTCAAATTCCCGGAAAACTGGGGTGCTGTGTATCCTGAAGATGGGCAAACGGCAGCGGATGCTCCGGCCGGGTATATTACCCTCTTTTGGGATTTTTTCTGTGACGGTAACTTTCGCTTGCCTGTTACTAGATTTTTCCTTGACGTCCTTGGATTTTACAAACTTCATATTTCCCAACTGCACCCTATTGGCATGGTTAGGGTTCGGCATTTTAAATTTGTGTGTCGGACAATGCATGTTGAACCGACCGTTCCCCGATTTAGGGTTTTTCATCAGATGCATTGTACCCAAGGCATCTATTCGTTTGTTCAGAGGGCTTCTGCGAAGAAAATTCTACTGCAACCCCCAAAATCCTTCCATGATTGGAAGCAAAAATTTTTCTTTATCAAGGCCGGAGTGATTCCGGTGAAGATGGTTTTAAGGGGGAAGGACGACGTTCCGATTCAAACGCTTCAGACCCCTGTTGATGAGAACTGGTACCAAGATCTGAAAGATGTGCCCAATATTGCGTTGCCGGAGAAAGCTCTTGTCGGAGCCGGCATGAGTTTGAACTGGAAGATGGAGCGGGAAGATAAACCCGTATACACATAGGATGGTCATAGTAAGTTTGGGGCTTTTCCTTTTTTTTTTGACCTGCTCTCTCTTTGAATGTAGTTGTTTCTTTGTATGTTGTTGCCTTCAAGAGGGAAGGCGGAAGGATGGGTACAATAAAAAAGAAACCTGAAGAGGAGCTTTGGTATCACCGTATTGTAAGGAATTTTGTTCTTCCGCGGGATGCGGATCTATCTGCTCAACCAGCTGCTGGTACTGGTAAGTTATATCTGCTTTTCTTTTCCTTTTGCTCTTTTTGGGTAAGTTTTTGCTTTGCGCTTTTGTAGGTGAATTGTTGAATTTGGGCATAGGCCCTGAAAAGAAGAAACGCACAACGACTTCTACTTCTGTGCCAAAAAGAAGTGAGACTGTTAAAGCTCAACATTTGAAGGCGAAGAATGTTGGAGAGAAGAAAGGTACGCGCCGTTCCTCTGACTCCAGGTGTGATTATGTGGTGGTTTCTGACTCTTTGGAGGGTCTTACTCCTGCAGTAACTATACGAGAACCGAAGCCTGAACCGAGGGATTCTGCTGATATTCCCCCATCCAACCCAAATGAGCCTATCGATTTGGATTCTAGTCCCGAACATTTGGTGCATCGGAAGGCTGGTAAAAGGAAACAACCTGATATTGATGCGGAGGGTCAGCCTCCTAAGAAAGTTTAGAGGAAGAAAATTACCAGAAAAGGGAATCTTGATGCCTTTGTTTCGGAATCTGTTCCTGGTAAGTGTCATCTTTCCTTGTTTCCTTTATGCGGACTAAATTCTTACAGATTTTTTATTTTTCCAGAGGTTCCTGTTTCCCCTATTCCCACAGAACTGCAAACTATAGTAAATGAAGAACTTCCCTCTACCCCTCCGCGCTCTTCTGTTGCTGACCAGTTAGAGCCTATAGAGGTTGCTGGTGATGATGTGGAGAAGACTGTTGAGGCTGAGAAGCCTGTCGGTGTTGATATAGAGGCTGAAAAGGTTGTTGATCCAAGCGTGGTGGATGGTGCTGATAATCCATCAACCGCTGAAGTTGTTGCTCAAGATTTGGGGGAAAGAGCCAACTGCTAAAAAAACTTCAACTTCTTCCCCAAAACCTTCTGATGCTATGCCTGAGCGTGTTGAGAAGGTGACGGTTGAAGAGCAAGATTCGTCTGCTGGTATTGGTAAACATTTTCCGATTCGTCCAGAAGAGACCTTGGGAGATTACTACTATCGGACTTACACAGAGAAAGATGCTGCTGATCCTCACGCCCCCGTTTGGAATTTAAAGAAAGGCGATACTTTTTCGGATTGGCATGTGTGCCAAGATTGGTTGCAGGGGATACTTCCTCCTGGAGAGATCAAGTTTCAGGAAGGTCGATCTTATGAGCAGACCTATCAGTCTTATCTTGCAGAAACTGCTTCTCATGTCTCTACCACTCACCGCATAGTACGTGAGTGGTATAGTATGCATAAGGAGCAGGAATCCTTTATGGCGTCTCAGAAGAAATTTGCCAAAGATGAGAGACGTCTGGCTCAATTGATGGCTAAATTAGAAGCTGATCAGGCCAAGTTTGAGACTGAGTGCAAGACTGAAGAATGGTCTGTCGCTGGTTGGAGAAGAAAAGCGGAAGCTGAAGCTGCTCTCCTTTCTGAGGAACGTAAAAATTGGAGAAAAATTTGCGAAAAAGACAATGCTGAGAAAGCAAACCTTCGCAACATTATTAATAACCTCAAGGCTGAGGTTAAAAAATTGAAGAATCAGGATGCGGAGGTAGAAAAATTAAAGAAGGGGAAAGCTGATGTAGAAGCTGCGCTGGCGGAGGCGCGTTCTCATAGGGAACGTAGTGAGCAACGGGAGGTACAAGCTTTCGCCACTCTTGCCCTTAGAGATAAAGAGTTAGAGGAACTTACTGCTTTGGTTTCTGATCAGGAACAACTAAAGAAGGATCTGGAGCTTGCGCATTCCGAGAATACTGAAACCTCCCGCCGTTTGACTAAGGTTGAAGAGAAGCTAGAAAATTCAGAAACGGCGCGGGTTACAGCGGAAAGTGAGCTTGAACCTTTAAAGAATGATATGGCCTGGTTGAAAGATCGCGGGATTGCTTGTGTAAGTTTCTTTTATCCTTTTTGTTGTGGAATCATATATGCGCTTTTTTTGATACTCATTTTTGCTTGATTTCATAGGTTGTTGAATCTGTGTTAAACTCTGAAGAGCTGGATAAAACTGTTGCTAATCTAATGGTTGCTGCGCGACGAGATGGGTATGCGCAAGGTTATGCGGAATGTTCCCAGCATGTGAATAGTGCGTTGAAGGTTAACTGGGATGATAGCAAGTCTGCAACCTTTGGCATAAATACTGCCGCCGCGCTTGCTTCCATGAAAACAGAGTTTAACAATTTGCAACTTCCGGTCATGGAACTAATAAATGTGGCGCTGCAATCGGACGATCACGTGGCGCAACTTAAAGAAATCTTTCCGGATGAGGGTGAAGATTTAGAGTAGTTTGAAATTGTATTGAACAATTTTTTATGCAATATTCGGGATGTAAATCCCTGTTTTGATGGTGCGCTGTTGCGCAAGTATCTTAAACACTGCCGTGTTTGAAAGCCTTTGGGGCGTATCTGTATGCTGATAATAGCATGTTTCTATTTATTTTGTTTGATGATTTTACAATATTTTGCATGAGTACAATTGCTTTTATTGAGTAAGGCGAATGAAGTTGGTATAAAGCTCATGTGTGAATTTTATGGTTGTTTGTGACATGATCACTGACCGCGCATGGAGCTTGTTTCATAACTACCATAATGTTTTCGCGCTTACTAAAAGAAATTGCATGCACTTTGTAAACACAGAAAGAATAGAAACTTTGTAATTTTATTTATGGATAGAGCACAGAGGCTTTACAAAGTTCTGCTAATAATTATATGGAACTTAACTTACTCTCTGATATTTCCGCCGTATTTGATGGATCATGTCTTTTCCGCAGAAACTTGTAGAGCCATTTCTTAGGTTTTTGCCCGTTTGCTTGGGCCCTCCTCCCCCCGGGTTATCTGCTTAATCTCTTTACGTACGTTTTGGAGTAAATGCGTGAGTTCGCCACTCTTGAGGGCCTTCTCTATTTATGTACGTAGAGAGATGCAGTTGTTAGTGGTGTGCCCGTTATCTTTATGATATTCGCAGTATTGTGCCGGGTCTTGTCCTCGTTTATTTTTCATTGGGATCGGAGGTTTGAATTGATAGTCTTCAGTACTTAAGACCTCCGCCGGAGTTTTCGTTAGGGGAGTCCACTGTCTCTCCCTATTTTCCTGTTTGTTCTCCCGCTGCGCGGAGAGTTTGTTAATTGTTGTGCGGGCGTCTTCAGAAGAACGACTTCCTGATGGCTCGCGCCATGATTTTTTGAACCTTCTTTCACCGGTTAAGCTTAAGTCCACGGGCCTATTGTGTGGTGGTGGTGGCCTGTTTGTAGTGAGGTTTTTCTCAGTTTGCGCGTAAACTTTGGCCGCCGCCATTATCTTTTCCCAACTTGTTGGAAGGCCTTCTGTTCCAGATAAGACTTTAACCATGTCATCACACCTGACTACGTACTTGAATTGAGCACGGATTAGTTGTTCATGAACACCGCCAATCTCCAACACTTCTTTATTGTATCTAGTGATGAAATCCTCTAGATTTTCGTCATCATGGCGCCATATGTTCATGACGTCGGAAGTGTCTCGAATGGAACGCCGTTGCTGGCTGAAGTGTGTTAAAAACTTTTCACGCAGATCTTTCCATGACTCGATCTGTCCAGTTGGTAAGTTATCAAACCAGATTCGCGCTGGGCCAGTTAATGTTTGTACAAACAGATGACACCATAACGGAAGAGTCCAACCCCCAACCAAACCCGCGCTGGTGAACACTCTCAGATGATCATCGGGGTCTGTTAACCCATTGAACTTCCCTATGTTAGATGGTAATTTGGCCTTCTCCAATGGAGCTAGAGCTATCTCCAGTATGAACTTTGAGTTTTCCGCTGCCTCTGCAGGGCGGTAAACTAAGTCATAGTTGTGTTCTGCCTCAGGGTTATAAACCGCTCGAGGTCTGCATTTGTTATAGTTTGGCTGCAGTCGATTGAATACACTGGTGTTTGCACTCAAATGGTATGTTGGATCAGATTCATCGGTGTGGGTGTCCCGTTGGGAACCCAACCTATCATGAACCGATTGTCTTCGACGAGGGTGTGGTTCACCGTGGTGTTGTCTCTGGTAACTGCCTGACTGAATGTACTCGCGTTGTGACGTGGATCTGGCATGAACTTCTGTATCTTCATAAGTTGATTCTTCTCGTTGGGAGGCATGAGCACGAGATCCTGGTCTCCGTGATTGGGTCAGGGGAGCAGTTTGAGCACACAGTTGTGTGTATACTGCGTTTAATGCTCCTTGAGACCGGACATACCAGGATATCGGAGTTTCTCCTGGTGGTAAAATTGATTGAGCAGGGTTTGCTGGTAACATTCCTGGAGTGACAGGATCGGTTGCTCGATTGGATTGGACCTCGTTATCGTCCGAGGCATCTTCTAGGATTCCTTCTACTTGCAAATTGTTTTCGACGTTCGGTTGAGGACCGACTTGCCGGTGAGATGATGAGTTTTCTGCCATTCTGGAGTTGAAAACAGAAAGAACTGAATTGAAAACGAGATGAAAACTGAAAAAACAGAGGAATCGGTGGGCGCCAATGAAGAAACACTAGATAAATGGTCGGAACCGAGATATCTAGGGGGTTTGAATCCGCATAAAAAGGTTGGTTTCCACTCGATTGATCCAGGTCTTGCTGATCTACCTCTCTGATAACTCTGCAAAAAAGAGCACCGTTAGCCTCGCCAAGGGGAGAAGGGGGTTCTCTCCTTGACCCGACTCCGGTGTGAGAATAAGTATTGGTTATGAAGAAGAAGAAGTATTTGAGAAGTGTGAGTAACCTGAATTCATACCTGGGTTTTTTCTCATATTTATAACCGAGAGTCGTTTAGGTGGGAAAACCCGTTAGTGAAAGGAGGACGGAAGATGCTAACTCCGTAAGCGGTTACGTTTTCTTCCGTTACTGCTCCTTGATTCGACGTGATAGCACACGGATCGTGGATTAGATCTAAGGCTAGGGATTAGCCACGTGTAAAGTGATTAAGTGGAGATGACTCTCCTCTTGCATGCCTTCGTTGTGAATTCAGGGATGAATGAGATAGTGACACGTGTCCAAACGGTTGTAACCGTCTTGGTGGAGCACGATTGTATTTCTTCTAGAAGATTACTGCTGTAATCTGGTGTGACACCTTACTGTGTGGAAACAGATGAATAGATCCCAAGTCTGGGTAAATAATATCCAAGTCTGGATATTAAGCGGAAGCATCTAACCTTTGTTTTATGAAAGCAAGGCGCAGGGTTTCGTGATTTCCTTTGGGCGCGCAAGTGTTGACTGTTTGTAGGTTTTTTAAACCTTTTTTGTGAGACCAGTGCGCGGTCGCGCAAGGTGCAAGGTTGAAGGTTAAGGTTGTGGTATGGTTTCAAGTATTTGTTATGAGGTTTTTGAGACCTTACCCCTTCATGTAGAGTTTATGCTGGCTAAAAATATTAAAATAAACAAATGTAACATGTTAAATGAGCGTTTATATTGATCAACTAAACTCGATTCGAATTTATTTTACCAAACATGTTAAGATAAGTTTTGTACGATAAACTTTAAAATGTTAAATAAGAGTTTGCATTGATCAATTAGGTGTGATTCAACTTTATTTAACCAAATTATATATTGAATTTCTGCCTAGAGTCCAAAATATTAAAATAAAGTTTTGTGTGTAGTTTATGCGGGTTCAAAATATTAAAATAAATTAATTTAACATGTTAAAGAAAAGTTTGCTTTGATCAACTAAACTTGATTCAACTTTATTTGACCAAACATGTTAAAATAAGTTTTGTACAATA
Source organism: Helianthus tuberosus (assembly GCA_030545235.1). NCBI lineage: Eukaryota > Viridiplantae > Streptophyta > Magnoliopsida > Asterales > Asteraceae > Helianthus > Helianthus tuberosus. The sequence goes on along the minus strand of CM060403.1, from coordinate 115,965,107 downwards.
AACTTTAACACGTTAAATGAAAGTTTTCGTTGATCTACAAGGTTCGATTTAACTTTATCTGACCAAATTAGAAATTAAATTTTGGATTAGAGTTTAAAATACTAAAACAAAGTTTTGTGTTGAGTTTATGCTGGCTAAAAATACTAAAATAAATAAATCTAACATGTTAAATGAGCGTTTACATTGATCAACTAAACTCTATTCGAATTTATTTGACCAAACATGTTAAGATAAGTTTTGTTCGATAAACTTTAAAATGTTAAATGAGAGTTTACGTTGATCAACTAGGTGCGATTCAACTTTATTTAACCAAATTATATATTGAATTTCGGCCTAAAGTTCAAAATACTTAGATACAGTTTTGTGTGTAGTTTATGCGGGCTCAAAATAATAAAATAAATTAATTTAACATGTTAAAAAAACGTTTGCATTGATAGCTAAACTTGATTTGAATTTATTTGAACAAACATATTAAGATAAGTTTTGTACAATAAATTTTAACATGATGAAATGTTGACTTGTTCTACTAGTTTCGATTTAAATTTATTTGACCAAATTATATATTAAATTCTGGATAAGAGTTTAAAAATACTAAAATCAAGTTTTGTATGGAGTTTATGCGGGCTCAAAATATTAAAATAAATTAATTTAACATGTTAGAAAAAGTTTGCATTGATCAATTAAACTTGATTAGACTTTATTTGACCAAACATGTTAAAATAAGTTTTGTACAATAAACTTTAATACGTTAAATGAGAGTTTGCCTTGATATACAAGGTTCAATTTAACTTTATTTGACCAAATTATAAATTAAAATTTGGATTAGAGTTTAAAATACTAAAATAAAGTTTTGTGTAGAGTTTATGCTGGCTAAAAATATTAAAATAAATAAATCTAACATGTTAAACGAGCGTTTACATTGATCAACTAAACTCGATTCGAATTTATTTGACCAAACATTTTAAGATAAGTTTTGTATGATAAACTTTAACATATTAAATGAGAGTTTAAATTGATCAGCTAGGTGTGATTCAACTTTATTTAACCAAATTATATATTGAATTTCGGAGTAGAGTCCAAAATATTAAAATAAAGTTTTGTGTGTAGTTTATGCAGGCTCAAAATATTAAAATAAATTAATTTAACATGTTAAAGAAAAGTTTGCATTTATCAACTAAACTTGATTCAACTTTATTTGACCAAACATGTTAAAATAAGTTTTGTATAATAAACTTTATCATGTTAAATGAGAGTTTGCCTTGATCTACTAGGTTCGATTTAACTTTATTTGACCAAATTATATATTAAATTTTGGATTAGAGTATAAAAAACTAAAATAAAGTTTTGTGTGGAGTTTATGCGGGCTTAAAATATTAAAATAAATAAATTTAACATGTTAAATGAGCGTCTACATTGATCAACTAAACTCGATTGGAAATTATTTGACCAAACATGTTAAAATAATTTTTGTACGATAAACTTTAACATGTTAAATGAGAGTTTGCGTTGATCAACTAGGCGCGATTCAACTTTATTTAACCAAATTATATAATTGAATTTCAGCTTAGAGTTCAAAATACTTAAAAAAAGTTTTGTGTGTAATCTATGCGGGCTCAAAATACTAAAATAAATTAATTTAACATGTTAAAAAAACATTTGCATTGATCAACTAAACTTGATTTGACTTTATTTGACCAAATATATTAAAATAAGTTTTGTACAATAAACTTTAACATGATGAAGGGTTGACTTGTTCTACTAGGTTCGATTTAAATTTATTTGACCAAATTATATATTAAATTCTGGATAAGAGTTTAAAATACTAAAATAAAGTTTTGTATGGAGTTTATGCAGACTAAAAATATTAAAATAAAGAGTAAACTGCCATTTTGGTACCTGAGGTTTGGTCACCTTTGCCATTTTAGTCCGAAACACAAACCTTTTGCATCTAGGTCCCTGTGGTTTCAGTTTTATTGGCATTTTGATCCAAAAATGAAATCAGTTCATATTTGTCTTATAAAATCCTGCAATTTTGTCCTTTTTCTCAGGGGCAAATCAGTTCATATTTGTCTTATAAAATCTGGTATTTATTTATAAAAAAGAAATGACCATTTTGCCCCTGCAAAAATGGACAAAATAGCAGGATTTTATAAGACAAATATGACCTGATTTCATTTTTGGACCAAAATGGCAATAAAACTGAAACCACAGGGACCCAGATGCAAAAAGTTTGAGTTTTAGAATAAAGTGGCAAAAGTGACCAAACCATAGGGACCAAAATGGCAGTTTACTCTAAAATAAATGAATTTAACATGTTAAAGAAACGTTTGCATTGATCAACTAAACTGATTCGACTTTATTTGACCAAACATGTTAAAATAAGTTTTGTACAATAAACTTTAACACGTTAAATGAGAGTTTGTTTTGATCTACAAGGTTCAATTTAATTTTATTTGACCAAATTATAAATTAAAATTTGGATTAGGGTTTAATATACTAAAATAAAGTTTTGTGTGGAGTTTATGCGCGCTTAAAATATTAAAATAAATAAATTTAACATATTAAATGAGCGTTTACATTGATCAACTAAACTCGATTGGAATTTATTTGACCAAACATGTTGAAACAATTTTTGTACGATAAACTTTAACATGTTAAATGAGAGTTTGCGTTTATCAACTAGGTGCGATTCAACTTTATTTAACCAAATTTTATATTGAATTTTAGCCTAGAGTTCAAAATACTTAAATAAAGTTTTATGTGTAGAGTTCAAAATACTTCTTTTAACATGTTTGGCCAAATAAAATCTAATCGAGTTTACTTGATCAATGCAAACGCTAATGTAACATGTTAAATTTATTTATTTTAAAATTTTAAGCCCGCATAAACTATTCACAAAACTTTATTTTAAAATTTTGAACTCTAATATGAAAGTCAATATATAATTTGATTAAATAAAGTTGAATTGAACCTAGTTGATCAATACAAACTTTATTTAACATGGAAAATTTATTTAATTTAATATTTTAAGGCCCTCTTGACCCCACACAAAACTTTATTTTAATATTCTGATATGTATTCAGAAATTTAATATACTAGGGAAAAAGCCCGTGCGATGCACGACATGCATAATAGCTATTGTTTGTTCGTGGTAAGATGTCTGACACGGCCGGTGCATAACATGTAAGACAATACGCCTACAAAGGGGTGTGATTAAAGTTTATTAAACCATGGACCATAAGTTGTTTTCTTGGCAAAACTTGCCGGCCAAAAAGAAGTGAAAAAAGATGTCTTCCAAGGGAAATAACGAAAAGAAAACTATTAAAAATGGTATACTATGTTTACGTATATATGCATCGAAAAGTAGTACGGGTTTTCATTACTAACACTAAGTGCAGACGGTATACCTTTCATGTGGGTCACTGTCAACTGTTTCTTCTGAATCCGAATCTGCATAAGCAGGCCTGCGAAGGAAAAGCACTAAACATTTATGTAGACGGTTATCCAAAAATAAATATGCACAATTACATTGTTTATGAAAATCAATCAATTGCCCGCGCGTTGCCGCGGGTACTTATATTTTTTTTAGCACATGTTCACTTCACAGATCAATTGAACACTTATTATATTAAATAAAATAAAAAATAGCATGAAAGATAAGAATGTGTGCAAAGAGCTTGTAATTCCTGCTTTAACACACTTTTGGCTTTCTCACATACATAATTCATTTCATAAAGTAATATTTGGGTATCTCTTGATGTTAGAATTTTCAATTAACAAACGATCTTGACTAAGAAATAGAGAATCATTATCGCCCAAATAATTTATTTTTCTTCTCACAAAACACATGCATATTCGGGTTTTTTAAATATTAAAAAAATAAGAGATGAAAAAAAAATCACACTTAACACCCATAGTTCTGAAGCCAATCCGGAAAGATGCCCCATTTAACACCCCTAGTTCTGAATAATGTTTTCACCCATATGATTTTTGATGCTCTAACAATATTTGAGCGGAATTATGAAGCAGTGAGAGATGCCTATGCCTCCTTCACCATTCCATGTTTTCACCCATATGATTTTTGATGCTCTAACAATATAACATATGATTTGCTAGCTGCAACAGTTTCATGTTCATAAGATGCTCCCCGCCATCTCAGTTTAAAGAACTCGGTGACCTTGGTTTTAAAAAGCTCAAAACGCTCCGAGGTGTTTATGTCTAGAAAGCTAGGACAAGAGCTCCACATACGCGTGGTGTGGCTTGATGTTACTCTAAAATCTACAAATTTTATCTCCAAAAGAGCTATAAAGGCATAAAGAAAAAAAAAATCTTTAATTTAAGCGTGAAAATATTGAGTAGACTCCTTAAGCTTCACGGCTTCTTCTTTCAACTGAATCACCCTTTGAATTGCATCGCCCAAAATAACCATTTTATATGTCATCGGTGGCCTACCTGGGTCAAGAAACATATATAAAAACTTGTTGCCATTTTTAAGTCACTAATAATCAAATATACTGTTGAAAAAATGAAAAATGTAACCTAGGCCTCAAATACAATAATATAAATGCAACATGAATTGGAAAATAAATGTTTATATACCCTTACTTGATGCCCACTGCAGCGCATGATCTTTCAAGCCTTGAGTAATCCTATACAAAATGTATAAAATAAAATAAATATTTATTACAAATTTAGCACATCAATCCTAAACAAAATGATAAAAAAATAAACAATTTAGCAATTGATTTCTCTGCCATCATGTATCTTCGTGATAGAAGTTATTTACCCAGCTAGACACTCTGTAAAAGACACCGAATGTTCTAACTTCAAGGAAGACAAACACATAAAAAAAAGTCCTCAAATCAGAAGTACACATTGAACAAAGAAGTACATACCTTGTGATCGATCAACGAACTATTTCTGTCATTCAATCAAGAAATATAATCCTGCATATAAAACCTTAAAATAAATTCTAGAGAACTTCTAAAGCACTAAAATCATAAATAGGAACCGAGGAGAGACGAAGTGATGTTACTCCGTTCACCAATATACCCGTCGAAATCCTATTTCGCCGTCGTCGGTGTTCAATCCACCAATAAATGGTAGTCCTTGATTTAAGTGTCATACAACCTCATACACTAAAAGAAATTTGATATACAATTGTTTCTATGATCCTTATGTGTTAAAGTTCAAAAATCAATCTGAGGGAGTAAACAAACAATTGCAATGATAGCAAAGAAACTTAGGGTTTGCAAATGATAATATAAACCATAGAAAGTTAGAAAATCAAAACAAAAATGCAATTACCTAAGGACATTCGTCTGATTTGAGACTTGAGATTTGAAAATTGGGCGCCATTCGGTGGTGTGCATGTGGTTCTTTCTTGTAATTGCAAAGATTACTTTTTCCTTGTATCATGTATGCCTATTCAGAAATAGAAGAAACCCTGCTGACAACTAATACAATAAATTTGGACATTTCAACCGATAGGAGATGAAGGGGTTGACAAAATCATACCATGATGATGTTAAGATCCTCTTGTGCAATATTCTCCAAAGAAACTTGTTTTATTGTGACAAAATCTCCATTCTCCAAGTCCAAGCCCTAGCCCTTGTACACTCGACCATATGCTCCTTCACCAATCTCATCTCCAAGCATCTTCCAAAGTCCAAATATATAACATGTGTAAATTCAACATGCAAGATAAACAGAGCTTGTTCTCGTAAGATGTGGACGTGTGTACCGGAAGAGAATGAGAGGGGTCTCGATGATAGTAGGATCAATTGCTTCCTTCAATTACTGGCAATGAAGCCCTTTAAATGATGATGAGGGGAAAGGACCCTGTAGCCTAAGATTGTATATGTTTTTTTTATTACATAACTATACACATTTCTTAGAATTACATTTAATATTTCGAGTAAAAGACATTCATTTACCCTATTTGTTTTTCCAGCTAACAGCCCAAATGGCCTAAATCCATAAACACCGAAAGAAAAAAAACATCTGGGCAAACATGGGCTAAAATCTTAACTTAATTCAATCACTTTTCTTCTTCAACACCTCCTGAGCATGCTCTTCTAGTTTATAGGCATGTTTGAACCGAATCACAACTTCACCGAATAGCAAGCGGTCCGGAGTGACTGCACAGAAGCCACTTCATTCTTGTATACTAAAAAAAAATACATGAACCCATCAGATATCTTTTATAACAAAATCATACAAAATAAAATTAATTCAATCCGAATAACAAAAAGTTATACTTGAAACAGTGGCAATTGGCTTTCTTAAGTTGTTGGATGTTGTTTATGAAAAATGCATAGTATCATTGGTGACAACCAATACCCCAAGAGTGTCATCTTATCAATTACCACATCCAAATAAAAATAAAGTAATAGCTTTGAAGGAAACATGTCAAATGCGTATAACGGGTCAAAACTCCCCCAAAAGGTACGTAAATGCATAATACCTCCTACATAACTTTACTAAAAAACTTAGATTATTAGTGAAATAATATAGTTATGTAATCATATTTGACTAACTCACTGATTACTTATGAACAAATATATTTTTAAGGGAACACGTGTTTCTGGTTGACCTGGCCGGTCCGCCCGCCAGCCATTTTGCCACATTTAAGGATGTTAAATTAGATCAGCAACATCAAGAAGATACCTGAGAAAAGAACTGGTGCTTGAGGTATAATACCAAGAACATTGCGAAGATCAGTCAACCCAAACTTTGCAATATCACAATTATCAATAACAATTCTTCCTGTCTCCAATTCCACAATCCGAAATAAAGCATTAAGCATGCTGGATTTCCCAGCTCCTGTTCTTCCCACTATTCCAACCTTATTGCTTGGAGGAATAAAAAAAGACAAACCATGCAGCACGGGTGGAAGTTCAGGCCTATACCTTAAAGCAACATTCTCAAACTTTATTGATCCTGAAGAAGGCCAGCCAAGTGGTGGGCGGTTATCCTCAATAACGGCTGGAGCCTCAGATGGTAATTCAATATAAGTACCAACACGTTCAACAGCATTTAAGCTGTTTTCAGCTAAACTTGCAAGTCTAAGGACTGCTGTCAATAAGGTTGTAATATTTAGTGCATAACTTAGAAGTAGACCCATGGTGGATGCAAAAGCTTCTTGATTTCTTGCTTTCCCATTTTGCATAACAGCAAAGTGGCGGTTAACCAAATCATGAGACCTCCAACTGCTTCCAATCGGATTGCAAGCCAACGGTTTGCACCCATGTTGACTAATGTGAACCTGATGTTATTATCCATGGAATTCCCATTAATCTTGGACATTCAATCGTAGGCTTTATATGCACGAATTGTTGAAAGACCGTTTAGCGCTTCCCCAAATTGTGCATACGGCGTCCAATCGCTTTACCTCACGGGCAGTGCTCTGAAGGAACCAATAACCAATTAAATAATCTTTAAGAATACAGAAGAGTGGTTACATATTCTATAAAAGATCAAATTAGGGAAAAAAATACTTAAACATGAAGTCAAATGGGTCGACCGGAAGATCAAAGGTCAACTTAAGTGTATCCAAAAACATGAAGTCAAATGGGTCGACCGGAAGATCAAAGGTCAACTTAACGTAATATTTTAGGGTCAACTTAGGTCTCTGCAAACAAATGATTGAAATATATAAATAAAAAGGGGAATGATCTTCTTGAAGATCAGTGTTAGTAATTGACTAACTACTACATAGGATGAATTTTAAAAAGGTTGTATTTTAACTTTCTTAAGTTGTTGGATCTTGTTTATGATATAGCTTAAAGCTATTGATTTTAAATACTGCATTTGTTAACTACCAATGAATGCCATGTTTAAAGTGATCTTAAAGGGATTCAGGACATGATTATCATTCAACTTCTAATTAACAAACGCAAACAAAATTAACGGATTACTCAAACCCGTTTTCTAATTTCAAAATACAAAAGTTTGAGAACTTGATTAACTAAAGTCTAAACAACACGAAGTTGAAGCCGCTTACCAGTGCATATCTTCTCTCATCCGGCGTTGTTTACAAAATCAATCGGCTGGGAACTCGGTGGTGACGGAGTTTGCGGTTGAACCGGAGGAGCTCGCAGGTTAGGATTACCAGCAAAACTGTAAAAAGGGAAAAAAAATTAAATAAAAAGGTTCATCATTAACATAAGGTGTCACATTTTGCAAGAATTTAAAAACAAAAACCGGCTTTAAACATACCTGGTACTTAACTTATATACACAACAAACATGAATCAATATGCAAACGAAACTATTATAACTTCACAGCAAATTAACTGACAATTATAGGTGAATTAAAGAACACCATGAGTTTAATGGAATTAAAGAATATCAAGTTACCTTTATAGGCCCGTATTCTACACCATATGGCATCGGAAAACGTTACTACTGCCGCAGTCAACCTCATTGACCTTAGTCTATCAAGAAAGCCCAACACACAAGTCAATATAATCACTCAACAGTGAATAGGTGCTGGAGAAATGAGAACAATTCACAAAGAAAATACTAAGACTTACCTAATTCGTCAATTCAATCCGATCGGAATCAAACCTACAGCTCCAACCACCCCCATCTATTCACCTTCAACCCATCGATTCCGTCATCTCAGTTTCGAACCACCATTCTTCCAGTACCGTCTCATGAGCCCTAACCATTAACCCCAGAACTGAAACCACCTCCTCTCTCTATTTATTCGCTTTATCTCCCTCTTCTAACCTCCAACTCTTTCAATTCAGGGGAAACAAAGAGACAAATGTTTAAAAGATAATGTTATTGGTTTTGATTGAGTTAAATGTACTGGAAGTTGTAAATTAACAACATTAGAAGATCTTTGGAATTCCTAATTCAATGTGGAGAGATAACTAAAGAAGGGGTTTTTGATTCTCAGAGATGTCGATTAAGGTTCCTAGGGCAGGGAAGGAAATGATGTCTTATTAGTTGTACATGTTGCTTTAATACTTGGATATGTCGAAATCCCTAAAAATGTCCCTAAAGTGTCTTAAATTTTTGAACAATGCGCAACTTTACCCCCTCTAAAATAGCTTGCGTCTCTTGTACATGTTGCTTTAAAATGTATACACAGTGTAAAATTACCAAAAGGGTAGAAAACCCAGTTTCTTTAATATAGTAGTATAGATATAGATATGAACTTTTAACATCTACTTATTATTAATTAAGTAAATTAAATGCAATTAATAGGATTTTTATAGGCTTGTGCATTTAAAACAACCATAAATTTTGGTTTTAAAATAGAACATATAACTAAACTTTAGAATATATATAGATAATTTGGTCAAATATAGTTGAATCGTACCTAGTTGATCAATGCAAAAATTTATTTAACATGTTAAAGTTTATTGTACAAAACTTATTTTAAGATGTTTGGTCAAATAAAGTCAAGTTGAGTTTAGTCGTTCAATGTAAAAGCTCATTTAACATGTTAAATTTATTTAATTTAATATTTTGAGGCCCCTTAGACTCTACACAAAACTTTATTTTAATACTTTGAACTATAATCCGAAATTCAATATATAGTTTAGTCAAATAGTTGAATTGAACTTAGTTGATCAGTACAAAATTTCATTTAACATGTTAAAGTTTATCGTACAAAACTTATTTTAACATCTTTGATCAAATAAATTCAAATAGAGTTTAGTTTTTCAATGTAAAAGCTCATTTAACATGTTAAATTTATTTAATTTAATATTTTGAGGCCCCTTGGAATCTACACAACTTTATTTTCATATTTTGAACTATAATCCAAAATTTAATATAAATTTGGTTAAATAAAGTTGAATCGAATGTCGTTGATCAATGCAAAATTTCATTTAACATGTTAAAGTTTATCCTACGAAACTTATTTTAACATGTTTGGTCAAATAAAGTCAAATCAAGATTAGTTGTTCAATGAGAAAGCTGATTTAAAATGTTAAATTTACTTATTTTAATATTTGGATACCCTTGTGAAACCAAACTCCATATGGAAGTGAAACATTTAACTCCAAATAGTGTTGATGATAGTAAAAGAAGAGTCGGGGGGCAAGACGACGATGGCATCATATACTCGTCTAGGTGCTTTGCCACCAAAGTAGGTATGTTCATACTTTCTGACTTGCAAGAGCAAAGTGTTGTCTTCGAGGCGTGTTGTGCCCTTGGCATCATCATCTTGCCTCTTGAGTCCAGGAATATTAAGGAGGACGCGAGTAGTGTTGCCATTGTCACTCTCCCTCTTCTCCACCGCAGACATATTCAAACTCAAGTATATGCCTTTATCCTTAAACACTGATATTTACCAAAATATATAAGCAGATTATGTACTCAACTGTAAGTTGATCATACCAACTCCATTTTCAAAAGCTTAGATCACTAATTGTCACAAAACTCCTAATCAAATTGAAGAAAAAATAACGGAGAATTTTACAGAACAAGAATAAGATCACCTAACCGAATCCGAGTCGTACCTGAATTAATAACTCTACATGCATCCTTTTTAGTACAAAGCAATTATTATATGCATCTACGGAGTCATGTGCCTTACCTACTGAGTCAAAACTCAGAACGAGCCGAACCAGAAGCAATCAGTTCTCTACCGGAAGTATTCTCCGGAGTATCATCAAACGGATCTCCATCACTAACCTCATCATCCGGTTTTGGAAACAAAACAACCTCACAAATTCCGTGAATCACAATCCAATCACTGTAATACATGTTCAAAAAAGTAATCGGAACTTCATTTACCTTAAAACTACCACCAGATCTGTTAATTTTGATCTCAAATCCACTAAAATACTTTTACATGTTAATAAAACTTATTTTTAATTCATAATTCATGGAAATGTGAAATAACACTACAATTTCATATGGAGAATGAAACATCAAACTTCAAAATGAAAGATTAACTTAAATAAATTGAGAACAATGTCAAGTAGTTAGCAGCCTGAAACAACATATTATGCATTTTCCACTTGTTTACAAAATACTTTAACATGTTAAAAAAAAAACTTATTATTAATTTACGAGTCATGGAAATATACAATAACAATACAAAGGGGGTGTTTGGGATTCCTTCTTTTTCTCCTTTTTAACTTCTACTTATTATAAGTCAATAAGTCAGGATTTCCTGACTTCTACTTTTTAACTTTTTATCACACAAAAACTCATTATAAGTCAATAAGTTAACCTAAATACCCACTAAAAATCAACTTATTATAAATCAATAAGTTAAAAGTTGTTCCAAAATAAGCTAACCCAAACACCCACAAAACCTGTAAAATTTTACATGTAAAATTTTAACCTCATCCATAAACCTGTAAAATACTCGCACAAACCTGTAAAATGAAAGATTAACCGAATTAGTGTCGTCTAATTCATCAACCTCATCAAGATCTACTATTACGTCTTTGCCGCTATGTAGTGTCCGTTCAATTCAGAAGTAGAAGTTGTACTCGATTCTTCGGCAAGCGTTGTCGGTTGACGATGTTGATGTTGATGTTGATGTGAAGGTGTCAGTGGAGTCCGATGACACGATGAGGAAGAAATTGACAATGTTGTTTGTTGAATTCAAAGATGGACGATTGATCTATTTGAAATGGTGGATTTGGATCGTTGGCGGCGAGGGGGCGGATGAGGTCGAACGAGATGGAGGAGGCGGAGAGGTTGTTGATTGGTCGTACAGGGATGGGTTAGGGTTTCTATGTGTATCATCCTGATTGGAGTTAGAATCATTTTTTTTAATTCCAAATCTACCCCTCCGTGTTTTTCAGTTGAGATTTACACTTGAAGTTGAGAATAGATCTCAGCCTCTTATTATTATGATCCAACGGCTTTGAGAGGGGTTCCCCGGTTCCCCACCTTTTTGGTGTTCCCCAATGAACCCCACACTATATATATATATAATTTATTAAGTTAGGTACTTAAAAGTTTCAGTTACACAATTATATCGTCTGTCCATGCTTGCAACGTTGAGTTGCATGTCAAATACAAAATAAAAAAAAGCGGAGGCCCAAATACAATTAGCAGTCCGGACAAAGGCAGAAGCCCAAAATCCAAAAAGCAGTCTAATACCAAAAATACAAACAACAGAACTTATAGCCTAATCCACTTGGATTTGCAAGAATATTAAACACAGTTCCGGGCCAACAAAAGAATGTCAAAAGAGTGTCTGTGACCTTTGCCACTGACCTTTTGTTTTAAGGTATTAATATAATAAAATATAATTTGTTATGTGTTTTGACTAGAATTATTAGGCTATTTGGTGTGGTCATGACCCAAATGACCATCACCACTTTTCACGTCAGCTCAATGTCACTCCACCCTCATCCACCAACCTAATCCAACACTCTATATGGTTTGGACCATGACGATGACCCCCACTATTATCTACTATCTCCCCCCACCAATCAAAATCCCCTAATTAATTGAAAGAGGATCATGGTTGCCATGGATTAAACCATATGAACCACCATGGTTTGAGAAAGGGGGTGATGTACCACGAGAATCATGTCCCTCGTGACATTACATGATCCAATTTACCATCCTCATTTCCCATAGCTTTACTCAAAAGTTGAAAAACCGAACAACCTTCAAAACTGATACCTATAAATATATGATATAATTAGCGCTAAGTGCATAAATATCTAGCAACCATCATTTCATGACCTCAAATTTCAAACAAGTTTCACCTACCCAAACCTCCCCTCCCCTTCCTTTCCCTCCCCTCTCCTCACGGCTCAAGGGGCCCCACCGAACCTCCATATCTTGGTTACTTACAAGTATTGAGAGGTATGGTCTTTGTTGACTAAATAGAGGCTTGGTAAGAATTAGGACATGTGAGAAATGATTTTAAGGTTATAAGCCATTTTGAAGACCATTTCCTACTTCACAAAATTCACAACTTTTCACTCTTTCCTCTCCTCTCTCTCACGACTCACCATCACCACCCCCGCGCGTCACTTGAATTTAGTAGCACAGTACGGCAGGACATTGTCAAGGTTTGGTTACTAGCTTATGGCGACACATACGTTAATGTCCTAGCTAAATATTAATTGATCAACAAATTTCATAGACACTATGCATACTGATTTATTCAAATGTTTTAAAGATTCATGTGTGTCAAGAAAACCTGTGAACTCACCGGAAAATATGTTGACATTTTATAAACATGTATTTCAGGAAAGTAAGCTACGTTGCATGGTTGGAGTTCAAGGAATAGGATACATAAACGATGCCACTTTTGTAGGGTTTGCCTTATATCTTCCGCCTTCCTACGGGATATATAGGTCAAAGCCTAGTTTTAACTTATGACTTGTTTAATTATTTTGGGAAATTTGATGTTTAATTGGTCCATGTACACACGCTAAATTTCTATGATTTTGTAAGCTACTTTTTAAGAAATATATTTGGCGTCGCTGGTTTAATTTAAAATCATGTAGACGTTTGCTAATCGAATGCTTGAAAATCTTTCGTAGTCCCACCTCATGTTTCCGCCTTGGGCGGGGTGTGACACCGAGTTTCTAGTGGCTTATTAGAAGCGTGGTCCCATGGATGGCGCTAATTGTAGCTACAATGGAAACAAGTTCGGGTTAGTAAAATGAATTGTCTTAGAGTATGGGGGCATTCGTTATCCAAATCTTGGTTGTTAAGAATAAAACACCATAAGGGGACCTCATACAATCAACTTCCAACATGAGAATAAGCATGGGTTTTTGTAAGAAAAGAAGTATAGTTAGCAATAAGAGTTAGGCAATGTTTATGTTGATACCAAGGGTGCCTGAAGTATATGGTTATATTATCTTGTGTCTATTTTTGATCCATTGTGGCCGGATTTGGGAAGGTCTCTAGTGCTATTTTGGTTTGTCTAAGCATGCAGTTTCCTAACCTAAACTTGCACGGCTACCCTTTTTGTGCAAGGACCTTTCTACATGCCTACATGGAAAAAAATGTGTTGTTTTACCTTGGCTCTAAGCACCTTTTAAGCTCCTAGCACATGATCTCTGATTTGTCTTTGTTTTTATCGTGAAGCCTGTTAAAATGTTTCTACCTTCGATGGGAGAAGCTACTTCCTTTAGAGAGTGCCTTCCGGAAGTTGACAAGCAACTCACGTCAAGTCATCATTTATATTTTATATTGTCTTGCTACTTCTTTTATATGTTTTTTTCCGTTCAACAAACTTTATGGCAAACATTGTAGTCTATGGTAGTGGTCTTTTGTTGGTTGTGTAAGTCTTGTTGCCCAGAATCTTGTTGACGATGAACAATGAATATAACAATGAACGAAAAAACATAAACTAACCTTGATTTCTGAATGAATACAAATTGTGAATATGTACAAGTGTTTTTACAATAGAAATCCTAACCCTATTTATACTAATCGAAGAGGTATGATCCAATAGACGTGTCCCTTGACGAAAAGTCGTGTCCTTTGATCTTGTGGCTCTCAATCGATTTGAAGAGGTGTGTCTTCTTGTCCAAGTCGTGTCCCTTTGTTCTCGTTTCCTGATGTCGCAGATCAAGAGGTGCGACATAGGGATATGTCGTATCCTCAAGTTGTTGGTTACAACCTTCCAACTTGTCATCTTTAGTCCCCGCACTCTCGTAACTTATCTAATTCTAACATAAACTATCTTTATACTAATTACATAAAGAACCCTTATACTATAGGATGTGAAGGAGATTATGATTTCAAGTCTCCTATTTGTTGGTAGGATACAAAGATATGTATTGGCTATTAGGTATCGATAAGAGCGACACACATCGAAACACTCTATCACACAAACATAGGAAAGCAATAAATTAACATGTGAATTTACGTGGTTCAAGTTTGGTGTAAATTCTTCCACCGTTGCAACTAGGTATTTCTTTATTAGCCCAAACAATACGATATTACAATTAGCTCAAATAGTACAATATGACAAATAAGAATATACAAGGGATATTTATAACCAAGGATTAGAGTTTCTAACTTTCTAGCTAAGAAACCTAATACGAGCCTAACTAAATTAACGAAGCAGGTCCCCTTTTATTTCGTTTCAGTCGACTAGTAATCCAAGCCGAAAAGCTTCACCAATCCTAACATTGGATTTGTCATTATCACACCATTGTTTTAAAATGTTTCGTATTAATCATTAAAACACTTATTACATAGGACATAAAAGATTTGAAACCCTAAAACAAAAAGAATCTAAAACAACGAAATATTCGCCAACGTTAGCTATTGCTCATGTTACATGTAATGATGATGATCTTCAGTTATTTTCTTCCATCCATGTAAAATCGGACATTTGAAGATCAGAATCATAACGAACATCTTTGAATCTACTTAAAGATCCAACTTGTTTCATTTGGAAGTTTTGAGTGTTTTTGAAGATTGACTACCTTTCTTTCTTGAGAAAATCCCACCAAGTGAAGGAATTATGTTTTTTCTTAAGGCTTTCTTCTTGTGTGAAGATGGGCTTGTTTCTTGCATTTTGGGAGCTTCAGCCATCAATTTGGTTAAAGAAGTAGGGCTAGCAAACTTTACCGATCTCTTCTTTTCAAACACTGCGTAATCATCATCACTTTCTTCCTTTTCCGGATGATTTACTTCGACTTTTAGTGGATTTTCGATGAATTTGATCTCTTCTATCTCTTTATCAACCGGAGAAGAATGTTTTGGATAGTAGGGTTGTTCTTGTTTCGACTTGAGTTGTTTTAGCTCGGACTTGGTTTCTTCAAGTTCTTGTTTAAGCGAGGCGAGGTAGTAAGCCATGCATGTTTCCTCCTCTTTTGCTTTCTCTAGGGTTTGTTTTGTCTCTTCGAGCTCTGCTGCTATTGCTCCGACTTTTGTTCGGTATTCGCGATTGTTTTCTCCTTCATTGACCGCAATCTATCAAGATATATAATTTGTATCAAATGATCATATATTAAGATGCATATAATCGATCCCAAATTAAGTACCAAATTTGAGTAATTATTGAACGCTTTTCTTTGTATTAATTGTTGTACCATAAACTTGAAATGTAATGTTTTATTATTACGGCTGCTAAGCAAGTCGTGTTCGTGGTTTATGAGTCGAACTCAACACGAAACAGACAATTTTAAAAACCGAACACAACATGAACCTTAAAATTATGTATACATCTAAACCTAAACACAACACGAGTATTCATGGGTTGATAAACATGACCGATTTTCATATCTATACATAAGTAGCGAGTCTTTAAAAATACCTAAATAGCTTAATTTACTAAATAAAACACATTTTAGAAAATATTTATAAAATCTAAATGGGTTAAACATGTTAACATCACGCGAACCTATCATGTTGACATGAACACGATCCTCTTAACTAAATATGTTTGTGGAACCCAAACCTATTTAGACTAAATCAAAACCAGCAAATTTCATGTTAAATTCGTGTTGTATTAGAAATTAACACCCCTTATATACAGACGATACTTTAAGGTCTGGCCATGCATTACACGACAAGCACATGTACAAAACTTGGATGTAATGAGGTACAAATCGTCAACAAGCACAAAATTACTTTGGTTTTTTTTTTTTTTTTTTTTTTGTAGAAGAAAAGTAAACCTGTTTGTGCTTCTGGCCGGCATAGACCTCTTCTGCCAAAACTTTCTCTCCGAACAACATAACAGCCTCTTTTACCGACTTGAAAGGCCGCCGCATATCGATCTCCACCCTCCCTCTCACCACCAATCCTTCCTCCATCTCCATCTATCTTTTTCAAAAAAACTTTAAATTTAAAACCACATGCATGCACTGAAAGGTGTAATGGAGTTATGGAAGATTATAATAGAGAGAGAGAGAGAGATGAATAAAAAGAGGGTATTATCTTTGCGTCCACTTCACTATAAGATTTTCTGTTAATGGAGGGTGATGTTTTTAGTTAGGTGGTTGCACTGTCTTATTCCGTTTCTAATCCTTAATTTCTACCACCATCCCCTACGTACCATACCATCAAATCCCAAACAAATACCATAGTAGTGGAGAACATTATATATATAGGTTGGTTATGATAATAAACACTAGTACAAAAACATTTTTTTGGTTGTTTCAAATTCAATTGTTGGTGGTGTTTTAGAATACAAAGTACCAAATAACAAGTGTATCACACTAATAAATAAACACACCACCAAAAAATAGATTACAAAGCAACATTAAATGCTTAGAAGTTATACAACACCATTAAATTGATTTTTTGAGGGTGAAGTTGTTAATATCACCATTAAATTGATTTATTGAGGGTGAAGTTTTTAATAGCACTAACAAAGTGAACCAACCAAAACATTTTGTTAGGCATCACATGGATCATAATCCTATGGTTTTCAATTGCTCTCATCCTATTCAATCAATGGATCAAATTAAGCCTCCAAAAACACAACCTTTATACCCACTTATATACAGACACAATGTTAAAATCAAAATCTTTTTTAGAGAGAGAAAAATGTTAAGGAGGAGCAAATCATCACCGGAAAGTTTTTAGGAACGACTTCCACAATATCAAGAAACCGATGATGTGGCGTAAAGCTATCAATGGCCTTATCTACCAAGAGACTTGAGATTTTTGAAGATCTTTCTTGATGATTTTATGCGTGATGCCATCAAATACACCGAAGACACTCGCCGGAAAACTATTACGGTGATGGACGTCATTTATGCTTTGAAGTGCCAAGGATGTACAATTATACACTATGTTGATTTGGTTTGATTGTATGTGTTTAAATTGGTATTTTTGGAAATGGCTTTATAGAAATTATGTTTGTATCTCATTCTTTGTAGCTTCCCATGATTATGTAATTTTATTTCATTATGCTTGTAGATTTTATACATTTTTTGTTTGTATAGTTTTTTGTTTTATTTGCCTTTGTATTAAATCTTGGATGTTTTATAAATAAAATAAAACTAAAAAACATTTGTTCAAATAATGTATATTTTTATGGACCAGCGCCAATAACCTTTTTATATTTTATTTTTTAGAAATATAAAGATAACCCAAGTGAACCAATCAAAGCAGTGTCAAAAATTTTTGATATTCTAGTAGTGGATTAAATGGTGGTAAATGCATATTGACACGTGTTAGAGACTTATGGTTTTTATCATTGACTTTTTTATAGTGTTTAGAGATTTAATGGTGGCGTGATTTGGTTTCTATTATTGATTTTTTGGTAGTGTGTTTAGATATTTAATGGTACTCTTATTGAGGAGCAACAACAAATCCCATTATTTGGTGGTATATTTGTTGGTGCTTTCTCAAAAAGCTCTCAAAAAGGCATAAATCTTAACACCAAAAAACTGTTTTTTACTAGTGAAATGATTTTTATTCTAAAAGAGTAGGTTGTCACTTGTAAAGTGAAACTAACTCAAAAATGCTGATGACAACATGTAAAAAAGAATCAAATGACATGATATGTTAATGGAGGGTTTAAATGAGAACACTAAATATCGCGAGAACCGTGAGAATGAATCATAAAACCGCGAGAACTTTGTCAAAAACAATTCAAATTAAATTTTTTTACACTTATCATTAATATTCAAATACAATTTATAAATTTCATTTATACGTTTGAATTTACGTGAATTCGTAAATAAAAAAATTTACTCATGTGTAAGTTTGCTATTAACACGTGTAAATTTGTTATAATTACATATGTGTAAAAATTTTAATAAAAGTGATTTTGAGAGGAGAAATAAATTATTTGATGTTGTAATTTTTTTTTTGATGTTGTATTTTAATTACAATGAGGTTTGTATTAAAAAAAATTAGCTTTGATTGGTTTCTTATTCGTTCTCATGATTCTCGCAATATTTAATGTTCTCAAGATAACCCTCTCATATATATATATATATATATATATATATATATATATATATATATCTGTTAGGAAACACCCTGTATTACGAGAACCGAGAGAACCAATGCAAACACAACAAAAGTGACTAAAAAATTCTAAAAAACACACAATTTTTTTAAATATTTTTTAATAAAAATCGCTACTTTTGGTCAATAAAAAAATTTTAAATTTTGTTTTTGGAGACTAAAACTAGCGATTTTTATTTAAAAATATAAAAAAAAAATTGTGTGTTTTTTAGATTTTTTTGTGGGTTTAGCTTTATGGTGTTTAGTTTTTAGCATTTAGCTTGTGTGTGTGTTGGGTTGGGGGGGGGGGGGGGGGGTTAGATTTGTCTTAGGTTTTTGGGGGGTTTAGATTTATGGTTTAGTTTTTAGCATTTAGCTTAGGTTGGGGGGGGGGGGGGGGTTAGGTTTTTTTAGGTTTTTGGTGGTGTAGCGGGTTTATTTTGTTGTGTTCACATTGGTTCTCGCAATAAATGTGGTTATCACATGAACCCTACCATATATATATATATATATATACATACATACATATATAGGAATAAGTTAAAATGAGAACCACCTCGAGTTGTAAGAACCAGCGAGAACCACCCCCGCGGGGGGCCGTTGACCACGATTTTTTTTACAACTAGATGTGTATATTTTAACACCCTACGCAAAGTTTGGGTTCAAACGGCGCGCCCGAGGGGGTAGTTTTTTACGCCCAAAGTTTGGTTAAAAAAAAGAAAAATTAAAAGAAATTAAAAAAACCCAAACTTTGGGCGTAAAAAACTACCCCCTCGGGCACGCCGTTTGAACCCAAACTTTGCGTAGGGTGTTAAAATATACACATCTAGTTGTAAAAAAAAATCGTGGTCAACGGCCCCCCGCGGGGGTGGTTCTCATTTTAACTATCCCCTACATATATATATATATATATATATATATATATATATATATATATATATATATATATATATATATATATAGGATTAGGTTCATCTGTGAATAAACCCTTGATAGTGAACTGTGTGAATTAATCTATATATGAATTAATCATAGTCTTTGATTATCAATACACAAGTGTAAATCAATGGTTAGGATTTGATAAGGATTTGATGTTGAAAATACACTAGTGTATTTCACGATTTGTTTATGTAAATCAATGACCATGATTTGTTTAATTAATTGACAAATACAATAGTCGTCATCATCATCATCATCATCATTATCATACTCAGTAAATCCCACAAATAGCAAAGCTAAGGTAGGGTCTTAGGAGGGTAAGATGTAGACAGCCTTACCTCTACCCCGTAGAAGTAGAGAGGCTGCTTCCAGTGAGACCCCCGGCTCGATAACAAATGCAATAGTGTTTACTCTAAAAACCCACCTTTTATATATGACATATACGGATGACACCATGTATTGACAGATCAAATGTAGCTAGATTTGGACGAGCCCCACTCAATTTCAATTGTATTTTTCTTGTGATTATGACCCTTCTCCTATCCCCACTTGATTACTTTAGTCTTTTCCAATAAACCCATCAATGTTTTGGTCTCAGTTTTGGAGAATTTTCTCTTTGCACCAACAAATTTGACATCAAGGCTATTTAATACGATGGTCTAGTGTTCTTTTGTGTTAATTACTTAAGAAGATTAATATAAAATAGCTATTAGTTACATATCTAAATTCATATAGTGATATCAACTATGATATATTTTGTTTTAATATCATTAAGTTATACCAGTAAAGCGGTTAGCTTAATGTATATCACCAATTTTTTTATTTATTTTTATTTCCATGCCATCTTGTCCATTATATAATTTATCTTTTATAACCGTCAACCCACAAAGAAAACTTAACGAAAGGGATGCATAATCGTCAACCCACAAACAAAACTTAATGAAAGGGATGCACCGAGGGGCGGAACTACCCTTTGGCCAGGGTAGGTGGCCGCACCCCTTGAAAAAAAATTAGTGTATATTTTAGGTAAAAAAACTCGATTGTACCCCTTGAAAATATGATTGAACACCTCATCCGCTCCCCAGCAAATAATTTCTGGATCCGCCACTGGATGCACTAATATGATAGTGCGATTTTAAATAGATAATTAATAAATATTACCTATATATACAAAAAGTAACTTAAGGTTCGATTAATCATCGCATCACTTCATCGATAGGAGAAAGGCACCGGTTAAACGTTGCAAACAACTAAACGTTGCAATTAATAAATTGTAACTGTCATACGGCACACCCACAACCAATGTCGTCTCATCACCATTTCACAACCGCTCCCGGCCTCCCATCCCTTCATCAACGTAAAAAGCACGGATTCATTCAATAACCGTTCTGCTCACATAAAACCAACTCACCACACTAAAATGTCAACCGTCAAAACGTTGTCGCAACCGTTGCATCTCCACCAAACAGGCACACACCCATACCCATGGCATATATACATAAACTCACACGCAAACTTTCAGACACACAGATTCGGGAAGAAGGATCTGGAGAACAAAGAGTACGATTGGGGCCTTGCCCCGGAGTCACGCTGCTTAAGGTTTCTGTCGTTCGAAATGGGACCGGTGGCACCGCCTTCGATTCCAATGATTATATTGGTTCCGGTGTTCTTGGTGGCCGTTATCATCTTTCTGTACTCCCTTCCAAGCCCGGATTCAAATGACCGGTGGTTTGATGAGAGGGTGGGAGTGGTGACTGGGTGGTGGCGATGGTGGTGTTTAGGGAAAGAGAAGAGAAACTCTAGGGTTTGTGTCATGAAAAACCATTACCCAAAGCAATTTTACAGTGGGCCGGTTTTGCTGGGTTTTGATCGAGATCTTTCGATTTTATAATGCGTTATATTCAAACAAATAAAAACTTCTATTTTCTATACAAAAATAAATAGCTTTTGGTTGAATAATTTGTAAAAAATCATTCCTTTTCTTTTTCGTATACAAAAATCCATATTATTTTTTTGAAGTATCCAGATTAACTCACGAGAGATTCACAGCGGGTTTTGTGAGAACTCCATATTTTTTATTAATATTCTTATTTTTATCGTAAGAAAACCCAATAACAAAGGAAAGACTATAGGAATTCACATAATCAAACTCGGAATACATAAAACAAATAAGACCATATTTATTTTATTAATATTCTTATTTTATCATAATTGCTTTATTTTTCCTAATTGTGACACTTCGGGTATGTTTGGCATGGAGCTTTTAGGAGCTTCTAGCTTTAAGCTTTTAAGAAAAAGTTCCTACTCAATAAAAAGTCTTGTTTGGTTGAAGGAGCTTTAAGCTTTTAGGTTAGGAGCTTGAAGCTTTTGGTTGAACGCTACTACTAGTAGCGTTTAGAAGGAGCTACAAGCTTTTAGGGAAAAAATGACTATTTTAACCTCTAAAAATAGGAAACTTTTTAATGCATCAACTTTCTAAATTTTTAGTTATGTCCATTTTGGTCATTTTATACATTTTATTAAAAGCTCCAGCTACTCTACCAAACACCAAATATATCTAAAAAGCTACAGCTACTAACTACCAGCTACAGCTACCAGCTTCCAGCCACCAGCTACCAGCTTACAGCTTCCAGCTAGCAGCCACCAGCTACTTTTGCCAAACATACCCTTCATGTTTACAATTTCTTTTATTTTATATGTTATGAAATTTGATTAGGCACTTATTTTATACACATGTTTTATAATATTTTTTTTGGAATTTCAAGAATCAAGAATCATGTTAAGCTTAACCAGTTATATCTGGAATTTTAAGAATCATGTTAAGTTTAGGGTGATAGTATTCACACCCTCCCCTATATCTATCTCTATATATACAGATATGTATAGAGAAAGATGTATAGAGAAAGATGGAGTGAAAAGGGTGTGAGCATAAGATTTTAGGGTTGTGAAAACAGATAGAGCCAAAAGTCCTGTAACAACGTATGTTAATTAAAAGAACTGTAGAGAGCAATTGTGATTGCAATGTTTTAAAAAAAACGTTTGTTGATGTAAGAGCTAGGTTTTCAAAAATGAAAATCAGTAGAGAACAACTGTAAAGATATTTTAATTCTATTGGGCAAATGAGGAATGACATACTTTTTTGTTATGTATTTAAAAGTCAAGTCGGCTTTATATTTTTTATGAGACCTTGGGGTATACTCTAACGCCCCGATGAATAAGTAGCTAAGGGCGTTAAATACCACCCCCTAGGCGTTAAGAGCGTTAAAAGAGCCATCTGTTAACGTGTTAACATGTGTGAAAGAAACTTGGAAGAGAGTATTAAAGATATATATTATTTTAGAGGCGCTAATAGAGGGGGGACCATTTCTTGGAGGGGGGTGAATGAAACTACAAGTGATGTGGGTATTAAAGATGCCTATGTAGGGGTGTTCACGATCCGATCGAGGGTATGCTCATGCTCGGATTGAATTATAACCGATCCGATCCGAGCGGATCAAATTTGTAAAACCGATCGCAAAAGTGATGCTCATGCTCGGATTGAATTTTTCGAGCGATCTTCGATCGATCTTCGAGGCGACGAGGCCTGAAACAAGTCCGACGAGGCGACGAATAAAGACATACCGATTGAAGCCTGAAACAAGTCCGACGATTAATTAACAAAAAAACATACCGATTGAAGCCTGAAACGATTAATTAACAAAAAAACATACCGATTGAAGCCTCAAACAAGTCCGACGAGGCGACGAATAAAGACTGGAGCGAACAGAAACAGATATTTAACGATTATTGAAGAATGAATGGATACATATATTTAACGATATGTTGCAGGAACTGAAACAGGAGCGACTAACCTTTTAGGAGACACTTGAGCCGATGATTGTCCGATGAATTGAGTCGGAGACACTTGAGCCGATGATGAATTGAGTTGGAAAAGGAGACTGAGAGTCGACGGAGACACTGAGCAGTTGAGACTTGAGAGCGGCGACTGAATGAGTGAATTGTTATAGGAAATAGATTTAGGGTTAGATTTTTATACTAAATATGGGCTAATATTATTTGGGCTTTTAATTATTTTAGGCTATTATATTTTTTGGGTTTTTAATCTATAAAATATATAATATATATATATATATGTGTATATATATATTAATTATTAATAAAAATAATTCGAGCGAAACCGAGCGATCGTCGAGCGAGCGGAGCCTTGCTCATGCTCGGATTGAATTTGAATCGAACCGATCCGATCGGCTCATTTACAAACTGAGCGGGAATCGAGCGAGCATTTTTCGATCATTTTTCGAGCGATCGTCGAGCAGTTTGGACAGCCCTATGCCTATGTGGAATAAAGGGGCATGAGAGTATTCCCCATGGTCTTATGTGATCCGACATGCCCGGGCCTACAAAAATAATATAGTGAAACCAAATACATTAATAATCAATATCCCGTCGCAACGCGCGGGTTGAAGTTAACTCGTTTCATGTAAGATATACCATATATAATATAAAAATACGTACGGTGATGTTTTTGTTTTCAAGAAACATAACGGAAATGAACAAAACGTGATAACATAGAGTAATATTCTTTTTCTGGTTATCCTTTTTTGTTTCCATTCGTAACAACCAAGTTTTTTTTGGTAACTTTGTACATAGACATCATATTTGGGTAGCTAAAGAACGTTAAAAAACGAAATATCTGAAAAAAAAAGACCAACATGTGATTACTATATGATGCAACACCCGCACACACACACATACAAAGGGAGAGAGTTATCTTAATAACTTATATATTTTGTGAAAAACGCAAGAACTTCGTCAAAAAAAAAATTCAAATTCAAATAAAAATTACATTTATTATTATTATTAATACAATATAAAAAATAAATTTACACATTTAAATTTACATGCATTGATAAATAAAGAAAATCTGCACTTGAGAAAACTACCATTTACACATATATAAAAAAAATTACTTACACATGTGTAAAAAGCTTATTCATATATATATATCAATTTGAAACATAACCGAGAAACAGTAAATAGACGGTAACGGCGTTTGGAAAAGTAAAGACCCACATTGCAGCCGACACCTCTCAGCCTCTGCCTCCTCTCTCGAGCTCCGGCAACCGGTACCGTATTTCTGGCGACGGTCCGGCCAGCTCTGGTTTCTTCTCCGGCCACACACCAACATCCAACCTCCTGTTCTTCTTCTACCCCCCTCGCACCGCCCACACAACACCCCCCTCTTCTCTGGTAAACGGTCGGCCACCACCCTCGGGTGGTGGCGCACGACGACAAGAATACGGTAGAAAGGGAGGGAACGAGATGAGAGAGAGATCGGCGAGAGAAAGGGGAGGCCAACAACCTCCCCTGTTGCGGCGCAAAGGCCGACAGGCGGCGAATCCTCCTCCGGCGACCCAGATTTCGGCAATCGACGGCTGGGGTGCGGGAATTCCGCATCAGATTTAGATGCACAAGGTTTCCGGTGGAATTCCGGCGACAAAGCGGCGGAGACACGCTGGTACGGGGTGGTTTCGACGACTGACGACAAGGATTTTGTAAGTTTCTTTCATTTTGTTTTCTCTCGGGTAAACTTGTGAGCTTTACAAGTGCTAACCTAGCTTCCCCTGCATTTTGGTTTTGTTGGTGTTGGCGCGGGTGGCTGACAACGGCGTTGACCGGAGGTTGACGACGACATATAACTGCCGGAATTTAACAGCAGTGATAGTGGTGGCTATTGTTAGGGTGTTTGGTTCAACACGGCTCCTGCGCGGATTCGTTCCGGTTCAGGTTCGGGTCAAGCGGGTAAGGTCAAAAGTGATCGATCGACACACGGGTCAACCTTGGTATCACGGGTGAATTCAGGTTTCTGTTTAAGTCCGGGTCAGACACAGTTAACGCGAACAACTTTCGTTCAACTTCAGTCAACAAAAGTCTACGGTCAAACTGCGGGTCAACAGCAGTCAACGCTTGTCAAAGCCAGACCCGGTAAAAATTTAAACGAAGCGAATTTTAATTTCGTTGTTTATACATATTATACTTTACGCGAAGCGAGCTCCAACCGATGCTTTTAGCGAATATTTACGTTTTATTTTCGCATAATGTATGAAATATACAAACAATCACAGGTAGTAAGCTGTTTAGCCAGCCAGGGTGTTTGGATGGGCATTTTCAAAGTGATTATTGCTGTAACATGAATAATCATATTCAGAAAGTAAGCTGTTTAGAGTAAATAAACACTTTGGCAACTGTCTCAAAAATCAGGTTCTTTTATGTCTTTCACCAGTTCGATCTTAATTCTACTTCAATCAAGTAAAGGGATCTAAAAATCACATCTTTATTTACTAGAAACATAAACTTGTAAGTAATTTCAACATATTGTTGCGTTTTGAAATTATCGACACTGTAGTTGTCGGGATCGTCCAAAAACAGAGGAAACTCCGTCCATTTTTCGTTAAAAACCCGTACTACGAAACATAATTATATCCTAAAAACGACACTTGATGAAGTTCAAGTTTTCTTAAAAAATAAACGTAATTATATCCTAAAAACGTACTTATAACTTCAGGTCTTCATGACTTATCTAGGGTTACAAGTGTTGCATCTTTCTTTGTTAGTCGTACATTTAATAGTTTACTTAACCTCGCATATGAAATGCCAACTCTTGTTAATAGTTTACTTAACCCCGCCGCGAAGCGGCGGGTAATAACACTAGTTAAGAGTAATTTTGAAAGAAATGATGGATTGCTTGGAAAGTAAATTCTTTTTTTAAGTATTGTATTTTAATAATAAGAATAATAGTAGCATAAAAATTGAATTTTATTGGTTTTTTCATTATTTCTCACGGTTATAAAGAGCGTAAAAATCGCGAGCCCAATTATTATTAAAAATTTAAACTGAAAAATAAATTTGTAAAGCTTAAATGATTTCTCTCACTTATTAATCAATTTTGTTCTTTTTGTCCTATCTCTTTCTCATAACAAGTTTTAAACACAAGCTCTAATCCTTGTTCGAATCTGCAAAACTAGCAACATTACGAGAAGAATAGGTGGGGGGTTTCTCTCGTAACCACCCTCCAACGTAAGAATAAGTATTTTTCTTTCTAGAGAGAGAAAGTATAAGTTTAGAGTGAGAGTAGAGTGAACGGAATGGTTTCACCTTTGGAGAAGTGTGGTATTTATAGCCGAAGGGTTGAAGGAGGTTGGAGAAGGGTTGAACGAGACGTCATTGTCAAGGAATATCCATTTAGTCCCCTCTCTCGTGATAATTAGTGCCCGCAGAGGTGGGAATACGTCCTCGGACCCTGATTGGCCACACATTGCTTTCTGGGTGTACTTGTTGTCCCGTTTATTGCCAGCCATTAGTAGAGGTTTAAGGATATGTGGATTGGCATCTTGTGATTGGCAACACGTCGCTTTTGGTTGTACCTCTTGTCCCCTGCACAATGGCATTTAGTGGAGATCACCTAGTACAGTGCCTGATGAACAGTGATTGGTTACAAGTCACTTTCACCTTGTGCTATTTGTCTCCTTCGTGTTGGAATAGTACCACGCAACGAGAGTCACATGCGGGTGGTTTATTACGACCGGTTGGTTGTTTTTTGGTTTAGACGAGTTTAGTCATTGGTTCGCTAGGGTTTAATATGGGCACGCGCGGGGGGGGGGGGGGGTCCAAAACCATATCTCTTCAAGTGCTTGCGAATGAGGGGGTAGAATTCTGAACTAGTTGACTTTTTTTTTTAATTTTTCTGTAGATGGTGCTTTGCGGGTGATAACCCACTTTGGGTACATAGTTGTGTAATTCTTTGATTGAAGATTAGCCATTATTGGGCGGTTCGAGATCCGCCTCTGATGGGCGCTTGTGTTTTACCTTCCTTGTTTGTGAATGCCCTTTTGCAGGTAGGCATCTGAAATTTGAAAAGATTCCTTTAGGATAAGGGTTGGTAGGGGATGATGTGACGTCTAACATTGTTACAGCGTATGACGTATGGCGCATCAGACATCTTTTTTGCTTTTTGCAGGCAAATGACGGCTATGCGCCCACTTGCTTCGTCATTCTGGTTTTCCCGTCTGACGTGGAGTTTTTTATTTGCCCTCCTGTATACGGCGGTCTGCACGTTTGCCTATCGCATTAAACGTGATAGGTATAAATAGGGGAGGTCTCATTAGTTTTCATCACCGTTTCGAATTTCTCTCCATCCTTTTCTCTCGAAAATCTTGAAGATCTTCGAACTTTTCTTGATCATTTTTCCAGAAATATGTGTTATTCTTCGCAAGTCCAACCAAAGGGCAAGAATGTGTTATTCATTGCATCTACATGTGTAGACAATCCATATATGACGTATAGAACTGATTAGAATGCAATTACTGATGATATATGGTAGTAAACTCAAGAAATAGAGGGTGTTCTTGGTTAAAATAATGTAATTATTTTAACATGGTGATTTTATTTATTTATTTACTAGGTTAGAACCCCGTGTATTACACGGGTTAAATAAATGTAATTTATATACAAAATATTAAATCATAAAAAATATATCTTTAAAAGTCTTGTTTATTACACGGTTGAATAAATGTAATTTATATATTAAATTATAAAAAAGTTATATCCTTAAGAAACTCGTGTATTGTACAGGTTGAATAAATTTATATAAAATAAAAAATTAGTAAACTTAATAAATAAACCGAAAGTTAATAACAAACCCGATCGTGAAATCAAAATGATGACCAGTTTGATCGGTTTTACGGTTTTAAATCGAACTGTGAACACCCTTAGTAATAACTAATAGGGTTAATTTGTGTTTCTTTTTGTAATGTAGTGTAGTTATTAAAATAACTTTTGAAAATGATGTAAAACCACAAAAGTTTGAAACATATATTTTTTTTTATTTCATGAAGATATATAACTTAATTAATTTTATTATATATCTAGAGTTTGAACCTAGGTTATTAAGGGGAGGTGTTATAATGTTGATGTAACGAAAAATTGTCCCTTAGGAGGCATTAACCATTACGCATGGTCTAAGGGGCATTTTTCTGCACATCAACATCATAACGCCCCTTCAAAAAAATGGGTAACGGGTAATGCCTCTTAATGGCCATTTCATTCAATATATTCCATTTTTTTCTCTTCTTTGGACATTATTTTATAAATGCTCCTCCCTCTTCATGCCCCTGTGATGCCCATTACGCATGGTATTACTCACACTGTTTTGGGATAAATATTTTTCTTTATTGAAATACTGATTTACAACGACAATGATTTTAAATATGTTATTATTTTATTTCTTTATCGGAGAGTTAACTAAAGTTAACTTTGATCTGGTTCCATTTTTTTAAATTAAAATATATAATTTGTAACATCAATTATAATTGAGATAATAAACAACTCTTATCTCAAATTTGTTTTTCATCTCAGTTATCATACTCTTCTTCCAATCGATAGTTATCAATAAAGTAAAATTACTTTTAACATAACACTTTAAAAATATATTTATTTATAATATAAGATATTAAACTAAATAATATTTAGTAGGAGGGTTATTATATATTATAAATTTGCAACATAATGTTGCATTGTAACTTGTACATTTTGCATAAATGGTGTTTCATGTCTAAATTGGTTGTATTGTTGGTTGTTAGTTTTGTAATTTCCAAATAGGGATGGCAATCAAACCCGAACCTGATGGGTAAACCCGAAACCCGACACATTTGGGACGGGTTTGGGGTCGGTTAATCAGGTTTGGGACGGGTTTGGGAATAGTTTTATTTTTTTCGCGGGTTTGGGACGGGTTTGGGATTTAGTGATATACCCGTTTACCCGACCCAATTACCGGATAAAGTGTACCCGTTTACCAGATTGTATACCCGATATAATTTATTTTAGAGTAAACTGCAATTTTACCCCCTGAGGTTAGGGGTGATTGGCACTCTTACCCCCCTAAGGAAATAATTGCAATTTTACTCCCCACTGTTGACTCTTATGTCGCAACATTACCCCCTAAGCTCAGTCAAAGGTAGTTTGACCCTTATATGTAAGGGTATTTTGGTAATCTTATCCTATATTTATTATTATATTATTATTTTTATTATTATTGTTATTATATATATATAAGAGTAAACTGCAAAGGAACCACCGCCATTCACCGCCATTCCCTGAAATCTCTCCTGTCTCTCTCACATCCACCACCGGGCACCTGTGAAGAACCACCGCCATTCACCACCACAACCACCGCAACTGTCGCCGCCACACAACCACCACCACAACCATCCGGTCCTGTCTCTCTCCCTCTCTCCTGTCTCTCTCTCATCCCCACAACTCATCATTCAAACTCCTTCTTCCTCAATCCATCAATTCAACTCATCAATCAATCATTTCAACCAATCAATCATGTCCTGTTCATCCTCATCGGCATCCGAAGACGATGAGGACTTCGATTCCTACCGCAAAGGAGGCTACCACGCGGTCCGAGTCGGCGATTCGTTCGCCTCCGGTCGGTTTATCGCCCAACGGAAGCTCGGTTGGGGCCAGTTCTCCACCGTTTGGCTTGCGTACGACACACAAACATCTGTAAGTTGTTTTCTTAGGTTTTGTGAATTATGATTCTGTTTTGAAGTTCATATTGTTGAGATCTGTGAATCTGTTAATGTGATCCAGATGCGGTTTGTAACCTAATTGTCATTTTCAGTAATAAATAATAATGTTATTGACATGTGAATAATATATCATGTTGATAATTTGTAACCTAATTGTACCGAATGTAGATCGTTTATTTAAATGTGCATATATGTAATTAGTTTTGTTCATGTGATCAATTTAGATCATATAGTTTATCACATATGATTTGTTGTTTAATTGATTTGGTGTTAATGATGCACTATTCAAAATGTGCAGATTAAAAGTGTCTTAATTCAACTATATGCAAAGAGGGGGAGGAAGAAGATGGCAGTGGTGGTTGTGGTGGTGAATGGCGGTGGCAGTGGTGGTTGAGGGTGGTGGCTGGAGGTGGCAGTGGTGGTTGTGGTGGTGAATGGCGGTGGCAGTGGTGGCAGGGGGTAAACATGCGACATAACAGCAAACGTTGGGGGGTAAAATAAAACTATAAAAGGGTAAAATAGTCATTTCACCCCCAAGTCAACAAACCAGTCAACAAAATTGAAGCCGGGGGGTAATGTTGCGACATAAGAGTCAACAGTGGGGGGTAAAATTGCAATTATTTCCTTAGGGGGGGTAAGAGTGCCAATCACCCCTAACCTCAGGGGGTAAAATTGCAGTTTACTCTTTATTTTATATTATTAGTATGTATATATATGATACATCCATTTTTACACATATAGGTATTCTATTCCGTATACAATGTAGTTATTTGATATATGTTTTTATAATAACAATACAAAATGTAACCGGTTAGTAGTTACCCGATAGATACCCAATGAGTTTTGAGATGAGTATACCAAACGAGTAATCTTTTTAAATTAACGGGTTTACCCGAAACCCGCGGGTATACCCAATACCCGATGGGTATTTACCCGTTAGAAACCTGACGGATTTTGGGACGGGTTTGGGACAAGCTTATCTAATCGGGTTTGGGTTTGGGATTACCTAAACCCGTCCCAAACCCGACCCATTGCCATCCCTATTTCCAAACTATAAATTAGAAACATGTTTTTGCATTATATACTTGTAACATGTGCATTGGGAGCCTTTAAAAAATTGTATTTTTCATTTTCAATCCAATTGTGTTTATCTTTTATATTTTAACCCTTTTGGCTTTTTTAAATTTAACCCAAAGCTTTTCAACTTTTCAATTTAACCCCAATACTATTTTATTTTCAACTTTGGTTGCGAGTCAACATGCAACAACATGCGTGTGGGGTTCAACATTTTTTGCCTGTTTTTCCCGTTTGATTGGCAAGTCGCAACGCGTCTATTTTTTCTCCATTTGACAAGTTTGTCGCAACGCGCGGATCCTAGATCGACTTAGTTATTCTTTTCTACGTTTTACGTTTTTGTCTAATTGTTTCGCATTAACACGCCACAACGGGCGTGCGTAGTTCAACGATTTTACGTATTTTTCTGTTTGGTGTTATGTTTTACTTTTTTATTTAATTTATATTTTCAAGCTCTTCTGATGTTGGTGTTCGCTGGCAGTGGTTTGGCATTAGTGCTACTTGGCACAATTTTACGAACGTATTTAACCTATTAAGTTTGTTACTAATAATTTGTTTCGAGTTTACCGTTATACCTCCTTTACTTAAGAAAAACAAATTTTTTCACGTGTTTATTTTTATGTACGTACCAGTATAAATTCGATTTGCTCTATTTGTCGACATAAACTTTTATAGGAAACGAGTCAGGTCAAATATAATACGTTTTCGTTTAAAAAACATTTTTATGTGCATATTTTTATGTACGTTTCGATATATATTTGAGTTGGTGTATGTTTCGACGTAGGTTTTTTTTAGGAAACGAGTCAAATTTTGTTTCGATATATATTATCCTCGCAGGCTTTTGCATGTTTGTCCATTTTCTTCGCTGCCTCCCTTGCAATCGCCTGACCAGGGACAAAACCTGTATCCCGAAAGCCTACAAGGGGGGAAACCCCGGTAAGATCAACACAAGCGTGTTTACCTGCATCCTACCCGAAAACTAAAACGTCCGTGGGGCGCAATGTGGATCTTCCTTCCCTCGGATCTGTCAAAAAGTTTACGGGGGCTTCTTTCTTCACCGAGATCCCCGCCCGTTTGAGGATGTCCCCCAAGACATCCCGCACCCAGTCGTGCCTATACTTAAAACCTGGCAGTTCTTTACAGTGCAGAGCATGCTCCCCAAATTGGTCTAAGCAAGCTTTCCGGCAAATCGGGCATTGCTCATCATCAGGGAACATAGGAATCATGAGCCGATATTTTAAGATAGCACGGTATTCAACGGCTGACGTCCTTTGGCCTAAGCCCTCGATGGGGATGACCGATAGAAAATCTTGGGCGTGGGGGCCCCGCAAGCATTCTAGGACGGCGTTCTGACGAGGGGTCGTACAGAAATCTGATCCAATATTCTGAGCGATACGACAAAACAGAGCACTCGCCAAAGTCTTCTGGGTCTTCGGTGGGGCGGTGTCCCTGTTAGCGAAACCACCAATATCCAAATCCGGGAGGTGTCTATGCAGCTCCCCCAGAGCCATGTCATAATCCCCATCCATTCCAACAACCCTACTCTCGTGCAAGATGTAATCTTGCAGCCCCCACGATTGAGCTCGCGAGGCATCAAAACCGTAAATGGAGACATCCATGGCCGATAGAAGCCCCAGCCCCCCATCTTACAGGGCAGAGAAGCAACCCGCCACTGAAAATCCCCAAAAAACGGACCCCCACACACCACAATGTCCTTTATAGCCCCCGTAGCCCTTTATCGAATAAGGATACCGCCTCCTTTACAAACACAGGTTGACAAGTTCGCAGACCAAAAAGGAGCTTGGCGACACCCATGCAAGAGCGCAGCATGAGAAGCTCACTTTGCGGGTCTCGGAGTTGCGAAAGGCTACTCATAAGGTCCACTGCCCGGGAAGCTCGCCGCGCAGCCAAAGCACTAATGAAACTGGGGTCCCGGCTCACAGCTCCCCCAAGGAGTCTCACGCCCCCCGTTGGTCTTCCAATCTCCTTCGGGAATAAACTAGCCTCCAATTTTTCTCCATTGCAAGACGACCAATATACCTCTGTTTTTTTTTATATTAAGCCGGAGCCCCAAAGGTGGCCCCTCAGATTGAATGATAGCCAGAGCCTTTGCTACCTCAGATGTTTTTCCCATAATAGTACCATCATCCAAATACCACGCGTGGAAGGGGAGGGTGCAACTGTCTCGTATACGTTGTGTGAGGGGGTGCAAGACAAGGGCGAACAATAGAGGCCCCAAAGGATCCCCCTGCTGGACCCCCGTGGACGACCCAATACAGTCATTACCCACATAAAGCCTAGCGGTTTGCCCATAAAGAAAATGTATCCATGGAAATATAGATGGGCATCGAATCCCAACCTCCCGCAGAAGAGCTGTGCGATCCACTAGGTTGAAAGCATTGGAGAAGTCAACGGTAAGCATGGCGAAGGCCCCATCATCGTGAAAGGCGTTAAGGAACCTATTCGCGCTATGGAGGATAGCTTCAGCCCCATCTGGTGTCCCAACCCCGAATTGATGATCCCCCAGGTACCTAACCATCTCTTTCCCTACCTTTTTCATCGCTATCTTGGAGACCAGCCTACGCCAAATGGCCCCGACCGCAATAGGACGGATCCCCCCATCAGGTTTCAGCAAGGGGGTCAGAGGAGCGGAGGCAACGAACTCAGCAAGAGACCTGGGGCATAACCCCCCCCCCCCCAGAAGACATTGACTACCCCGGTGATGGCTAAAACTAAACCCGAGGAAGTTGAGGACCCCACTCCACAAAAGCTATCCAGTAAGTGTTGCGCCCTGAGCCCATCTCTCACGCACGAAGTTCCTTTGGGGAATGACTTAATGCACCCCAAAACGCACTCCGCATCAACAGTTAAGGGTGCCTGAGGGATTGTGTCTGCCGGCACAACCGGAGGGGGCGTAACCGGGTGTTTCTCCGCGAGGGCCTCCATAGTGGAGGGCCAAAAGGGGGCAACGCCAGAAGAGGACAACACCTTGACCGCAGCTGTGAAATGACCATCTGCCACTTTACGAAGGCACTGCTTAACATTGGTTCGGCCCTCCCGACCTTCGGGAAACGGGTCGGACCCATTTACCACCCCTTTCTCCTTTACATCCTGAAAGAGGGAAGCAACTAGCTCGCTAATCCCTTCCCCGTCTTTCCAGACAGAAAGAGCCCGTTGGATGCTAAAGCACTGTAACGTTTTCCTGTTCCCGGACCGACGTTCCTGCCTATTGGCAGGGCGCACAACTTTTAAAGTACAGCGAGGCAACAAGAGTAGCTTAACCCAATATTCAACCGACCCAGGGGTAGCAATCACCTTCCGCATAGCCGATGTTAAAGCTTGCGCGAACGCCATTCGACAACTAGGAGGAATGCTCTTGACTGTCGTGATGGGAAGAGAAAAAACCCGCTCCAAAAGGGAGCCATCCACACCGACAGAGGCAATGCCTTCCCCTGAAGCCCCCCCTCCCGAAACTTGTGGTTTGGGAATCCCCACAATAAAGTCCTCGGTCCCCCTCGAGCTAGGGACGAATTTAACAAGGTCATCAACATGATGACACCCCCGGCTAAGAGCGTGCACAACCATGCACTCCCCGCACAGCCAGTTGTTAAGCATTTTCAAAGTTTCTCCCACGTCCTCATATAAGTCGGGATCCTTAGCAATCGCATCCCGTAAAGTATCTTTCCTGTTATCTGACTTGAGGTGGTCCCGTTGGAAGTGAGAGAGCAGTCTCGCGTATCCTTTGGACCCTACAAAACCATCCTTAGATTATTTATTTCAATTTTTTATATTTGTTAGTTAAATAATGCAAACTTTCAACTAGTTTATATTAATTAGAAGAGATTAAACTAAAATTATAATTATCTATAAGAGATGGCTTAATATGATGACAAGTGTCCCTAAAGAGGTTTCTTTTATTATATAGTATAGATTTATTTTTTGAATGGCTAACGTTGCACACCATGGAGATTGAACCCCTAACCTCTCCTATCCTAAGCTCTATCTAAACTCACCAACACCACCGGGCTATTCCCAAGTGGATTAACATGGTGATTTTATGAAAATTATGTTTTGATCATTACCGACTGATGTATATTAAATGGTGATTGTATGAAAAATTGTTGAAATATGTTGAGTTAAGTGTATTGGGCTTCTGGCTTATACTTGTTGGGTTAGTGTATCAGGTGTACTGGGCTCATTGTGTTATTATATATGGGCCAGACTTATTGTTATGTTGGTTGTTATTGTTGTTGCTCAGTATGTCATCAGGTGAAAGTATAGGGGCTTTTCAGGAAATATTTAGGGACTGCGATCATCTCTTGACATTTTTTTGAACCTGGATGTAAATATGGTGCGGCGAGCATATAAAAGCTCTCTGTCTGATCTGAGGGCTCATTCACTCTCTCGCACCAGGGGCGGACTTATGTAGAAAGAACGGGTTCCCGGGAACCCAGTCGGTTTTTAATTTTTAGTGTAAATATATATAAGAAACTGAAAAGGAACCCATAAGTAAATTATAAAGGGAACCCATAAACAAAACAAGTCTTGGTTCCACTGGTAAGTCCGCGCTTTTCTTCCTGATTTACCCAAGTTCAAATCCCGTTTCATGTATTTTTGTTCCGTTTTTTTTTTCTCTTTTAATCTTTTTTCTTTAATGTAATAAAACCCTTTTAGGGTTAAGTCACAAAACATACGCCCGCAAGCAAAAACAATAACGAACGGACTACAAGTGAAACACGCCACTGAACATCAGCAGCTCCACACCTCTCCGCCGATTGCTCCGCCCGTCCGCCGCTCCGCCTCCGCTGCTCGAGACTCGCACCTACTTTCACTCTCTCTGTCATGTTAGGGTTTGTTATAGTTGTTAGCCTGTTGAAGATCTTGTTGTAGTCTCTCATCTATGTTTATAGAGAGACTGATCTTCTATTGTTGATGATCATCAGTCAGATTCTATCTGTATTTTTGTATTGTTTACTGATCTTACAACATGTAAGATCAGTTGGTATTGGGGGAAAATATTTGGGTTGGTTTGTTCTGTGTTCGATCTTCATATCATGTTTGTTAACAAAAATGATGTTTTGATCATTACCGACTGATGTATATTAGATGGTGATTGTATGAAAAATGATGTTTTGATCAATACTATTTGATGTATATGAACTAGATTAACTATTGAAAGGTGTTTAGATCATAAAATTTGATTAAAGCATTGAAAATGGTAAAAAAAAATTAAAAAGATGGTAAGAATGGTGTTTTATGCCAAAATTACCAAAAAAAAAAAAATCATATGGATGTTTTGGCTAGATTAATTGGCAACGATTGGTGCAATAGATCATTTACACTTATTATAATGTGGTTAGGGCGGTTTGTGTGCACTTGAAAAGGTTTAAGATGTTTTATAACGAGTCAAAATGTGTTAAACTAACAACTCAAAGGCTTCAAACTTATTTCCTGACGTTAGTTTATAGATTAGTAGATGCCAATATTTCTAAACATTCAAATGAAGTTTGTTAGGAGTATAATAATATACCAACTAATGGTGTTATATGTAATTTTGTGTGACTTTTGAAGTGGTAAAGGGCATTTGGGAAAAGTACCGCAAACGATATATCTAGACACAAGGTGAGTTTGTATAACTCCCCAACCATCAAACTTGTGTGATATTGAGTGTGGTACTATTATTTGCAGGGTTGGCATGGTGTGACTGGGCTAGTACGTATAAATACAGTTGTAAATATGTATATAATGGACCAAAATCTTATAAAGTTGTATAATATTATAAACTTAATTTATATTTATGTATATATGTATGTGTGTCTATGGGGGTGTTTGGGATTGCTTATTTAACTCAAAAAGCATTTTTTTGGCAAACGGACATATTGGCTTAGAGCATCCACAATAGAGGTATTTTTTAGTATTTTTAAGGAGG